>JAINUG010000077.1:897500-1497500 GCA_029706075.1 Aldrovandia affinis
TCTTGAAATCATAAAAAATACAATATATTAAAACATGAATATTTTGGCTGGATGTTTATAACAGGCTTGATTTTGCCTTTCAGTGAAGTGCAGCTCTTGACAGTACATTACAATATCACATGACCCAGGAGAGAGAGAGAGAGGTAGAGAGAGGGAGAGCGACAGGGAGAGGGAGAGAGAGTGAGATAGAGACAGAGAGAGAGAGAGAGAGAGAGAGAGAGAGAGAGAGAGAGAGAGAGAGAGAGAGAGAGAGAGAGAGAGAGAGAGAGAGAGAGAGAGAGAGAGAGAGAGAGAGAGAGAGAGAGAGAGACAGAGGGAGAGATAGAGAATGGGGTTCCCCTATGGACGGCCTTTCCCCAGGGCAGATCACTGTAAACACTGTGAATCCCTCTGCAGGTTTACAGAGAGCAGCTGGAACACATACATGGGCTCCTCTTCTGGGAGTTTATTCACACCCTGTGATGATTCAGTATACTTATTAGCACAAACATTCACATATCTCACCCCCAAACAGAACAACAGTGCCCTAATATGCATTTAAATAAATAATCGAATATGAAGCGCACACTGCCTGACACTAAGATGCCACTCTGTCTGAAGAGAATGAACAATAAGAATGAAACCGAGTGAAGACTGGACTAAACGTGCCACTGATATTCTAGGCCACTTCATAGTTTGTTTCTCATCATCTGTATTTGGGTTTGACCTTAGAGTGCCCGTGCCCGTGGCCTTTAGGAGCATGTCCGTGTTTTCTGGCATCAGTCCCTTTTTGGAGCTTGTGTACAATCAGGGCTGCATTTCAAAGCATTCACTTTGAAGGTTCAGAGATCACAGGGGTGCAAAGATACTTATAGCCTACATTTTCTAAATGGAGTCGTCTAAATTGAGTCTGTATTTAGCTCCTCAATAGTTGCAGAACAACCAAGAATAATTAGGACTGAATGTCCGTTTGATTTGTCTAATTAAACAGGACACATTTGCACCTGTTAGTATGAAAAAACACTTTGAATCTTCTAGAAATCTGCGGGAAAGGGTTTGTTTATCTCTGTATAAAGGATATGTTTTTATTATTATTAGCATTAATATTATTGCTGTTATGTTTACTGCCAGGAGGGAGGGGGTTAAACTCAAAATAAACAAGAGAAACCTCTTGACAAAACGGAGATGGAACCTGCTTTCAAGAGTCTGAAAATGGTTTACAGTCCTCACCAAACGGACAACCAACATTAAATTCTGCTCGCCATCACAGAATAAGATACATGGCGACCGTTAGAAGCTCAAGCGGTCTGTAGTAATCACTGGCCATATTGTAGTGCCATATTTCCAAACGGAAGCACAAAAACTCACACATGGTGGGGAGTTCCCTCTAAAGATATTAGATCCTGCTCCAGGTTTTGAGAACTGAGTCCTTCAAATTCACCTCATTCATACAGGGAGATTGCTGGTCTTTCAGCAATCATCTGTTTATTTTGTAGAGGAAAAAAAGAAGAGAAAAAGTAAGATCAATGGAGTTCTTCCAACAATAGCAGGAAATCAATAGTAAAATGGGGCCTCATTCATCGCCTATATTGAAAATTATAGCCTGTCTGACAGTAATCGCTAGGGCCTCTACGCGCAGGGATGTAATTTCTTGTAACACATCTCCAGATAATGGTTGTTGATCCATTTCTGGGGCATCTTAGTGATCAGCTTTTTTTCACTCGTCCACATTACTCAGCAGTTGGTTTTATGCAAATGAGCTGACATCTCCGAGACTGCAAAGTGTGTTTTTTTATTGGGGGGGTTTCTTAGCGAGGCTGCCAGCGAATAAGGGGAGGGCTAAAACAAGCGTTTCTCACCTAGTTTTGCTGTAAGTGCATTTTGGTGAAATGAGAATTCTTCCATGCTTCTTCCTGTCTGAGCAGCTCCTGGGTCTGCCCTGCTGCTGAGATGACTCAATTCTGCACAAAATCTTTTTCCCTTTTTTCTTGCATGGGGGACTACATTTGTACGTATAACAGGAGATGCAAACTAATTCACGACAGCGCGCTGAAGGCATTGAAGGAGATATCTTTCAAGGTGCACCGGAGGGATGCTTGTTACTTTTCATCCGCCCGAAGAAACAGCATATTCAGTAAGGGCTCTGCAAGCCATAGGTCTGCGATGATAACAGAGCAAGTAGTGCTACAGCCCCCTCCTTCCATTCTCTCTCTCTCTCCTTCTCCCTCTCTCCCTCTCTCTCTTTACCTTCTGTCTCTCTCTCTCTCTCTCTCCCTCTCCCTCTCTCAAGCCTGATATTCGATATTCAAATCCAGAGATTCCAATTTCTTTCAGGGTGTCTCAGTTCAGCTTTTCCCCGGCCCCTGCTGTGATTTTGGGAGGGTTTTTTGTTGCACTTTTCCTCTTTCCTTGACATTAAACTGCTTTCAAGATCTTCAAGGAGAGAGGCTCCTTCCTTTTGAAACATGCCTTCCTCAGTCCGTATTTGAAACTTCAGCCTCAAACGATTAATGAATGAGACCGCCGATGTGGAAGGCTCGCTGGGCCACGTGCGTTGCCACGGCGAGGAGATGGAAGCTGGCGGGTGGCTCACTAATCACTAAGGCTGGAAAAGGTTAATATTATCTTTTGTTTTATGTATAGTTTTTTTCATATGTACATCTAATATTAGTTTTTACTGTACAGATAAGAAAAGTCATGTTCATGGATCCTGAAAAGTATTGTGGAGTATTCTCAAAAGAATACACCTACAAATACCATCTATTTTAGTGTCAAGGGACTGAAAAAGACCAATGCTATGCTTAGCTTGTTGCTAAAAAGGGATTAAAACAGTTATTTGTACTACAGTGTCCATTTCTGTCAGAAATGCATTAAAGAAAATGTGAATGATTTTCAGACATTATCATGATGTCTGAAAATCAAACATTATAATGGTTCAGAGATGTTTCGGTGATGTAAGCTTTGGTTTTTCCTTGTTTTGACAACTTTAAATTTAGCATTGACAATGTTCAGCAATGGCTCTCACAGAATACCTGTGGATTATTCAGGATATGCTCAGATTTACATTGAATTCTAGCAAATGTTTCAGTTCTTCTACATTTATCTGAATGTCCTTCCATTCAGTTTCTGGATTATGATTATTTATTTTCTGGAGGGTGGAGTGTACATAATTAAGTGAATGATCGGTTTGCTAATTCAGGAACTGCGAACGGTTCTCACCGCCATGCAGTATGTAAAGGTGGCTGGTTCTATCCATCTCAATATCGGCGAGATGAATGGTTTATTGGCGGTTTGTTTATTGTTTATTTTTCCTTAATTAGGTTTATGATGATCGGTGATGTTGCCTGTAATCACTGAAGGAGTTCTGCTTTCACGGAGATGAAGAAAATGGCCTCGAAATGGTGTCAAAAACCCTGATGCACAGATTAATCACGCGGACTGATGGTCATTTTATGGGATGGCAATATCTCTTCATAAGATTTTTGATAAAATAACATATGGCTGAAATGAAGTCAGCGCTATAAATCTGAGGCCGTTACAGCGAAAGCACATGCAGAAACGGGAAAGATAAGAAGGACTGGTTAAGAGACATCTCCATGGCAAGATTCTGTGAGACCTGAGCATGTCATTTATTCTGACAGATTGATGTTGTGTCATAGTTGTACATTTAATTTATTCAAAACCTTGTGGGGTGTGCGTGTAAAGGTTTATCGTGATGCTAAAACTCACAGGAACACAGACACTGTTGTTTGAGGATGCATAAAAGGTTGCTCTGGAAGTTGTTTTTTTTTGGTCAATTTGGCAGCAACACTGACCAACACTCCCCTTCCTTATTTGCACGTCATTAAAGTGACGTGTAAAAAGCTGCTTCCATGACATCGCCTTAAAAACATCCGGTCACATTTGATCTTTAGCAGGTGATTTTGTGTAAACGAGAGGGGGGGGGGAAGAATAGTCTAGTGCATCTGAATTTGACGTGAGCTACTGAGAGTAGGTTTTCAAGATGATTGATCATTTAAGAATAATGAGAGAATATCCAATCCTGCATCCAGCCTGGATTTGAACACACCAGGTGTCTGCTTTTACTACATGGCTTGGTAAACTGTTCCACACGAAAACAAATACTTCCTGATATCAGTGCGGAATTTACCTTTGACTAATTTTTACCTGTGCCCTCTTGTTCTGTTAACTGAGCTCACCTGGAAAATCTTTTGTTCTGTTAACTGAATTTATAAGCTCAATCAAATCCCCTTAGTCTCAGATCTTGAATAGATTAAGTGTCTTAAATATTTCCTTGTAACCTTTCATACCAGGAACCAATTTAGATTTGACGGCATTATATAACATAAATATAATCTCCCATGATTTATACTCAATACGTTTTGCTATACAGTAGCCCAGCATCTTGTTGATCCTGATAAAGTTTGATCAACTACTATTCCCAAGTCTTTTTCAAATTGAACACATTTTAATTTAGCTTCTCCCATAAAATATATTTAGCTCCTCCCCTGTTTTATTTCTTTATTTCCCAAATGCATAACTTGAACTATATTGAATATCATCTGCCAGGTTTTTGGCCACATCTGGATTTTAGTAGAATCAAAACTGTTTGCTAACAAGTTTTAGCAAAACTACATTTGTATCATCTGCAAATTGTATTGCTACTAACCTCCCTATCAAGATCAATTATGAAAAAAAGGAAAAGCAGAGGTACCAGCACCGATCCCTGTCCGACTCCACTGCCCACAGCACCTAGGTCAGATCCTTAAGTTACCTTGCAGCAAATTTCAAAGCCATTCTGAAATGACAACTCCTGTAATTCCTACTGAATTCATTTTGACAATGAGCCTCCCGTGTGGTACCTTGTCAAATGCTTTTTTAAAGTCCAAGTATATAATATCATAAGACTGGTTCAATTCAAAACACTTTGTAGCCTCCTTCAAAGAGGTCCAGAAGGTGTTTTAGGCATGACCTCGCCCTGAAAAAAACGATGGTGGCTATCCATTAAGATATTATTAATTTCCAGCAATACGTCCAACCTGTCCCTAATAATACATTCAAGTATTTTACATGAGATGCAAGTTAAACTGACAAGGCCTATAGTTCCCTGGGTCAGTACATATATTGGAATATATATTATATTAATATATAATATATATTCTTATATATTGGAATTATACTACCCTGTTTCCAGTCATCTGGTATTTCTCCAGTGTTTATGTTTTGCATACAAATATCTGTCAATGGTTTGTATACAATTTCCCCAAGTTATTTGAGTACTCTGGGATATATGCCATCAGGACCTGCTGCCTTATTTGTCTTAAGTTTTTGTAATTTTTCCAGTACTTCTCCATCTCTTATCTCAATGTCCTCAAAAACAATTTGTACATTGGATGTACTTGTGGGCATATTTATAACCTCTCCTCTGGTAAAGGATATCAGCGATGTCCTTATTATTATAACACTAACCCCGTTTCTTATTCTTAATGCACCTAACCTCTTCCTTCACTTCTTTTTCTTCTTTTTCTTTATTTTGAATATAGCACCACAGAAAAACAATTGTAAATAAAGTAAACCTTGGTCATATTGCTATGCAATCTCAACATAATGGCTCTGCATATAAGAATTTGCATCTTTTGCATATTGCATATTTTACTCAGGTGAGAAAACGACTGAGAACTCCAGTTAGTTATTGTAATGGGTTTTTAAAACGTAATGTATAGTTAACAGTGTTTTGTCATCAGTTGGTTTGGCTAGATCAGCATTGTTCCCATCACGTTAGCATGTTCTTTCAAATATATTATCACAAATTACTTGTGATTTTATAGTCAAATCCTTAGTTGGCTATATCCTAGGTGAATTTATACAAATGCCATACATACCATAATAAGGAAAGAATTATAAATAAAAGATTTTGTTGAATTTCTATTAATATTTCAAAATTTTAGAATAGCTTATTACAATAGAACAAACACCAATGATGCAGAACATAAATTAATTTCATTATATCTGCCCCCATCAACCCTCACCCCCCGCCTACCCCAGTCCCTGGATCTGGACCCCCTTCACATGGTTTAGCCCCCCACTGACTACCGAACTCAGGAGGGACAAAGTCATTCAGCCCTGAGTCACAGGTCTAGGCCTGGGTTCCCCTTCTGTTAAGCGTTTTGTGACAATTCATTTGTGAAAAGCACTTTACAAATACATGTGATTTGATTTGATTTGATTTGATATTGTAGTATATTGTAAAAACCAGGAATACATAGGTGATTAACTTATACACAATCAAAATTTCATAAAATAAAATATTACTGTGCGTATATGTGTACCTTTGAATAAATACAACATGGCTGTGTGCTGATCCTTAAAAAGATGTACAAAAAGTATATCTTTTTAATGTCGAATACAGAACCTTCCTAGTCTGCTGCCATTTTATGTTCATTTATCTGTTGTGCTGCCTCCTTCAAAACTCCTGAATGTCCATCATTTTACATTTACACTACATTTTTGCCATTTAGCAGATGCTTTTATCCAGAGCGACTTACAAGATGTGCATTTATACATGGTGAGATCAATCATTTCAAACTCTTCCTTTCTAAACTTTGAATATTTCAAATTCTTCAATTTACAATTTCCTTTTTTTGTTTTACATTGAAACGAGGCAGAGACACTTGCACCTACTTTGAACTATTAAATACAGAGCACAGAACAAAGAAAACAGGCAACTTAAATAAGAGCATGAAACAAGATAATAATACTCAGACAATTTGGTGAAATAAGACACAGGTGGAATCACTCAAGATGAAACAATTAGACAATGACAATCAGGGAACACTAAAAGTCTAATACAGCCCTCTGGAAGCGAGTAGGAACTGTTACAGTACCCCCTTCTCTACAAACGGCTCCAGCCGTTCCTCTAGGAGGTACTGGAAGGTGGTGGCAGAAATCCAGAATCAACCCTGGGTCAAGAATGTCCTGGGCCAGGACCCAGGATCACTCCTCAGGCCCATAGCCTTCCCAGTCCACAAGATACTGGATACTCTTCTGCACCTGTCGGGAGTCCAGAATATGGTGGACAGTGTAAGCTGGCTGCCCGTCGATCATACAGGGCGGACTAGTAACTGGAGAGGGAGGGCTGGTGGTCAGAGGCTTGAGACGGGAAACATGGAACGTCAGGTGGCAACAGAAGGCGGTAAGCAACAGGATTGATCCTCCGCAAGACCCTGAATGGACCAATGAAGCGGGGGCCAACTTGTGAGACTCGACTCAAAGAGGGAGGTCTTGGATGGAGAGCCAATTAGCCGGAATGGGCGAAGAAGTCTACATTGATGATTTGTCTAGAGCTGATGTCAGGCGGAGGCACGCTGCAGGGATGACCGTGCTTGCCTCCAGCTTTTACGACAGCAGGCAATGAAGGCTTCCACTGAAGGAACCTCCACCTCGGACTCTTGATCTGGGAATAAGAGTGGTTGGTATCCGAGCTGGCACTTGAAAGGGGAAAGGTCTGTGGAGGAACTCAGCTCAGCTTAAATTAGGTACTTGCTCCAGGTGGTGGGATTGGAGGAGGCAAGGCAGCACAGGGTAGTCTCCAAGTCCTGGTTAACCCTCTTTGTTTACCTATTGGACTGGGGGTGGAAACCAGAGGAGAGGCTGAAGGAGGCACCGATAAGGGCACAAAAAGCTTTCCAGAACTGGGAGATGAATTGAGGGCCGCTCTCTGACAACGTCCTGGGGAAGACTATGGAGGTGGAAGACAAGCTGAACCATGAGCTCCACAGTTTCTTGTACTGTGGGAACAAAGTGCCAACCCTTGGACTAAGTGATCAATGATGAAGATTGCTGTAAAACTATGGATGAGTGCAGGCCGGTGATGAAGTCCATGGAGAGGTGAGACTATGGGCGTGTGGGTATGGGCAGTGGGTGAAGTAGGCCAAGGGGACATTGCCTGGATGTCTTGCTTTGGGCACAGGTGGTACAGGCTGAAGCAAATGATCATCCTTATCCATGGTAGGTCACCAGAATCTTAGTCTCAAAAACTCCAGCATCCTGGCGATCCCTCGCTGCCTCATGAACCAAGAGAGTGCCCCCAAAGCAGAACCTGGGACAGAATCGGGCAGCTATCCCCCTTGTCAGGGCAGTGAGAGGCACAGCAAGGGAACTGAAGTTGCGCATGAACTGCCGGTAGAAGTTGGCAAAGCCGAGAAATCGGAGGTGGGTTGAGGCCAACCGTGATAGCCTGTGTCTTGCAGGGATCCATCTGGACGTAGCCCCAAGCAATGCTGTAGCCCTTGAATGTTGTTCTTTGAAAGATGTTCCGCAGCAGTTGTTGATGCTCCCCTACCAAGGCGCCTTGGTTAGCCAGAGCTGTGCGAAAATGCTCCGCCTCCATAGTTTGACTCTGTCTTGCTGAGACGAGGCAGAGAGATGCGACCCAAGAGCAGAGACGAAGCAAGGGGCATATATTCAGTAAACTGAAGATTTATTGGAAATGACGGACTAATGAAAACAAAAGAACAAACTCAAAAACTGGGAGAAAATAAATAAAATAAAACACTAACACAAACAAACACGAGTATAATTAATAAAACACTAACACAAACAAACACAAGTTGTATGACAAAAGCTCAGAATGGTAATATTGAAACACTGACTAGCAAATACAGGGAAAAGCCATTGAAGACAGAGTACAGAACAAAGAAAACTGGCCACTTAAATAAGAGCACCAAACAAGGCACAGGTGAAATCACTAAGACAATAATACACGCAGACAATCAGGTGAAACAAGACACAGGTAAAATCACTCAAGACGATTAGACAATGACAAATAAAGTAGTGCTACTTGTGAAAAAGGAAAAAGTTGATTGCTTTTTATCAACAACAACAATATTTATTTATGATCTTACTTTTTCTTATTTATATTTATTCCTTAAAATCATCAACAACAACAATCAAAAATTGCCATAATAGCTTACCAACTTGCTTACCAACTACCAACAAGTTCAGACCCCAAAAGGCTATTTCTGGCTTGTGACTACTATCAAGTGCAAAAGCCAGTAGCCAGTTTATAGCCAGTAGGTGATAAACCACAACCAGCTTATTGTGTCTAACTGTCTCATGCAGATGTGTCTGCTGGTGTCCTGTGATAATCCCGTCTTCAATTCCTGTTATTCAAATGGTTTTCCCCCTTTCTCTTGCCTCTCTCCTGTTCTTCTTCGCATCTCTCATTCAACCAGCACATATGCTAATTGGCGCTAAATATCTGTTTTACTCCCAGACAGAGTAACCAGGATTTTAAGATTAATTCTGCTTACAAATAAATATTATTTTTTCCGGTGTTGGTTTATTAACTAATTGATCTGCCTATAAAACCATCATGCTTGTATATTTCACTCCATTCCACCTGCAAGATATTTAGGCTACATGACATCATAGTTAGGAAACCATATCACTTATCACCTAACTCGACGTGTTTCAATGCTATCTTGACACAGGATATAACGCTGGATTTTAAAAGGAATTTTAAAAAGCCAGTATTTAAACTGAGGATGTGTGGATGGGCCCCCTAGTCTGGTATTGAATCCAGACCATGCCATGGGTGACTGTGTCTGGCAGCCTGTATGGTGGCATGTCATTGGCTGTAGCATCACCCAAGGCAATAGCATCAGACATGGCAGGTTTGACCGTTTATGTCAAGAAAAGTTCCGCCAACAGCAGTGTGCAGGAATCAAGCTGTAGTGGGCATTAATGGGAGTTGGGACAACGAGTTATCCTAAACTCAGATAAATTCAACACTGCTCACTGCAAAAAAGAGTTGTGTTTTAGCTGGATGTTTTACCTGGGAGACCCACAATGAGGTGTATTTGAAGGAGGGAGTTTAAAAGAAGGAATCACTGTTCATGTGTTCAAGTGTCCATGCTGTAGTGTTATGTCCCTGTGTTCATGTGTGTCTATGCTATAGTGTTATGGCCCTGTGTTCATGTGTGTCTATGCTATGCTGTGTTGTGTTATGGCCCTGTGCTCATGTGTGTCTATGCTGTAGGCTTGTGGCCCTGTATTAATGTGTTGGTATGGCCCTGTGTTTGTGTGCACTGTGTCTGTGTTGTAATGTGTGGGTGTTGTGTTGCAGATCTGCGAGTGTTCAGCTCTCACTGGCTGGTCCTGACTGCCTGCACCTACGTTGGCTGCACCAACAGCTCCCAGGTCAACGTGCTCACTGCCCAGCTGCCCCCGACTCACATGGACCCCCCAGCTCTGACTGTGCTGGACTCCCACAGCATCTATGTGCAGTGAGTCTCCCTCTCACTCACAAACATGCAGTGTGTGTGCGGGTGTGTGTGTGTGTGCGCGTGCGTCTGTGAGTGTGTGTGTCTGTGTGTGTGTCCGTGTGTTTGAGTGTGTGTGCTTGTGTGTCTATGTGTGTGTGTGCATGCGTGTGTGCGTCTGTGTGTGTGAGTGTGTGTGTGCGTGTGTCTGTGTGTGTGGGTGTGGGTTTGCATGTGTTTGCGCACACTTGCGTGCGTGCACTATCGAGACCTGGTCCTTAACGATGATGGCCCTGTTGACCTTTCATGTGACAGATTTTATGGAATGGGCTGATCATGAGGCAGCGGACGCGTTGTCCTGTGCGGAGAGAGCACATCTGTCCCCTCTCACTGTTAGCGACCCAACCCTCCTTCTCTCAACTACACAGTGTCCCCTAGTAATACTTATTTTACAGCAATGTTGGTTCTAGTTTTTAACACTATTCACTGTGTACATTCATAGTATTACTTAAGATAGAGATTTTTCTTTGAAAGCCTAATCTGACTAGGGAATCATTAAATGTTATTAGTTCATATCTTACCTAGGTGTGGAACAGAATTCCAACAGGCACATAAGAACAATGTAGAACCCTTTCCACCTCTCAAAGGTCAAGATTTCAAAACCGTCCCTGCAGATGGTTTTCAGATGGTTTGCTTGTGAAGCAAACAGATATATTTTAGTGTAGTGGAGTTTTTGTTTCAAACTTTGTCGCTGTTTTGATGCAGCAAGTTTTATTAATTTGTAAAAAATGACGTATTGAGTTTTTACTCCTTAAATGATTTAGAGAGTGCGAGACTTGCATCAGAGGATGGCCGGCCAGGAGCATTGCCCCGCTCGCTGCGCGTGAGGGAAGGAGAACGTCAGCACTTTACTCACTGGTCACGGAGGGAACGCCTCACAGGGCCACAAGGAGAGCACACGTCTGACCCGCCAGCCTGCCAGCCGCAGATCCGGCTCCATCCCAGAATTAAATTACCCCCACCGCTCCCCATGTTACTTCCCCGACTCCGGCCTGTTGCAATGTAGCAGACCTCTCTAAACAATCCTCATTGGATTATGATAATTTTGACCGAGCCTGGCTTAAAAAACTCACTCTCGGGTGGGTGTATTAACGGCAGCGGGAAGCCTGAGATATCTGTAAGCCGTTTGTTAAAAAGATGTATATGGCCCAATTTGTTCCATCACCCATTTTCATAACTTCATTGTGCGTCTGCCTGTGTCCTGATGATCCTGCTACTGTTCCCAAGATCATCTTATTTATTGTTCTCATCGGTGTGGGGGGGGAGCAGTTATTGCTTTCTTTCAAAGGAATATTTCAATTTAAATATGAGGAGAATCAGAGAGAGAGGGAGAGAGGGGGGGAAGGGAGAGAGAGAGAGAGAGATTGAGAGAAAGAGAGAGAGAGAGAGAGAGAGAGAGCTTGGTTATGGTTTGGCATTACAGATTATATCGCTCTCTCTTTTTCCCCCTCTGAGGGTCTAATTGTGGATATAGTGCCGAGTGCTGAAAGGTATTGCCTTGTTAGCAGAACCGTAATAGCAGAAGGTGAAGGATCATCCTTGTTCAATACTCTTTTGTTGTGCTGCGATTTGCCTGTGAGAAAGGTTGCAAGATCTCAAGACCAAGATTGCAAGATCTCAAGTATGTGTGCAAAACAATAACAGCAAAAAAAAAAACCTCTCACAAACGCAGACCATTTACATTTGGAAAAGGAGAATAAAGTTTTGATTTGTTTATCTGCTTTAAAATTAAATCCAGTCCATCCAGTTCTGGCACTGTTCATAGTAATCAACAGAGAAATTATCAAATGTCATATTTTGTATTACTTTTCTTGATAAGAAAGGTCATTTTTTCAGTTCAGACTCATCATATTAATATGAATGATTACTGTATAACTAATAATGATACAGAACCCTAACAACAATGGCAACACATTGATCTAATGTAGTTATCCATGAGATTTTGACTGATACATTTCATCTTTAAAAATATCGCAGAATCTCATAGGGTGAAATGTATAAATATAATAGAATAATAGAACACAGGTAATTTATGAATATTGAGTATTGTTCCTTGTATGAATACTTAATCATTTATTTATGAAATAGATAATGCACTGGATATTTTAATATGTAGTAAATGAATATTCAGTATTATATATCTGTCCAGTGATTCTGTGTGTATGCTGATCTGCAGTAGTATTGAGGGTCTGTACAGAAAGCCCATCGCAGGTCTGTACGGTGAGTAGACAGCTGTTTGCTCAGGCTCATTTTGTGAACCACTGAAAATTCTCAAATGTATCCATGCCATGCAGTGCTTTTACACAAGTAGATATATTACATATAAACATTTATGTATATGTTGCAATTGATTATTATTATTATTGTATTCATTCATTCATTCATTATGTATTGATTTATTTATTGATTTAACCTGCTTTGTACATTGCATTCAAATGGCTTCATATGAACCAGTTCATTAAATGCACAAGGTAATCATATTTACATCAGGGTAAATATTTTACCCAAAAACATGTATAATCCAGTAAAGGGAAGTGAATACAGACATGGTTTTGGCTCCTGACTGGGAGTCAGTCATTGGCAAGTAAATGAGATTTGTGCTGGGGTGTACATGCCTTGTTTTGTCTGCCCTGAGACACAGCAATGCTGGAAGATATCGGAATGGCGTTACTTCCCCCCCTCTCCTCTTCCCTCCTCTTGGCCCTCTTCCCTGTTCCGGTGCCCCCGGATCCCTCAGTAGATAGCGGTGTCCTCTGCTCTATTTTTAGCGGTGAGAAAGTCACCTCCCAACCAAACGGGCTCTCCTATTTCCGTCTGAGCTTCCTCGAGTGGGGGTTATCAGCGTCTGCCCCCATAAGGTCCGTCTGTGGGGGTTAATGTGCGTTTGCCACGCTTGGACTGTACAGCAACGAGCATGCCAAGAACCATGAAAGGGAATGTTGAGAGGGCTCAAAACGTGATTTGTATTTCCTGTTTGTGTCCTAGGTGGACGGTGCCAGCGGAGGCGAACGGGGTCTTGGAGATCTACACACTTTACCTGTCCATGTTGGGACAGGAGCCCATCAGGGTGTACAACAGCTCCCAGCTCTTTGAGCACCACACCTTCCATGACCTGGTCCCTGGCAGCACCTACATGATCCAGATAGCTGTGAGTTCCAGTCCCTTTTCCTGTTAAATGAGGGTGTTGCACTGGTTCCCCTGCTTTTACCTTGCCAAACCTAACCAATAAATGGTTTTACAAACAAACTTTTACTTTTACAATTTTTTCAGTGAAGCGCACAGATACAGTTTCATATATTGATCACGGCAAAGTACAAGAGCATAATATGGCATGATTTTACAATATCCCAGGGTACCTTGTTCATTACTGAACCGACGTTTCTACATTATTACAGCTTTCTCAAATCAATTTCACAACACAAAAGTGTTTAGTCTAGAGCTGACAGATATGTGGCATGTTCGAGTGACCTAAGATGCCCTTCGTTATTCAACATGTCCTGTGTCCCCTCAGGCTTGCACAGGGGGCGGCTGCACCCTCAGTTCACCCAGCATGGCCCACACAGAGGAGAGCACCCCTGAAAGTGTCCCCGCCCCGTCCGTCGTGTCCCTGTCCCCGGACTCCTTCAATGTCTCCTGGACCCCTCCGCTGAAACCCAATGGTGAGTGGGGGGTAAAAATCATGAGCCAGGAGGATAAATTAATATTCTAAATGGCAGCTTAGGAATGGGTACTTCATTTTTAATGACGGTTTAGCACATACAGAAAGCCTCAGATAGCACCACTTTGTGTATTATCGCCTAGAGAAGCCGGAGGAGGGTGGGTTTGAGTGAGGGAGCGTCTGGCTTTTAAAGTGGATGAAAAGTGCTCCCTTTTGACTGATGCTGTGAACTGCAGCCTCAGTGCAGTTAGTCAGTGCTAGACAGGAGCTCTCTCCATTCACCCCGTGTCAGGTATCTGTCCCCTGTTCGGGACCTGACCACTCAGGACGTCCTGGTAGGAGACAAAGGGACATAAGATCACACAAAGTTTTTTTTCTTACCCCCTCACAGGGAATGTTTAAATGATGTGCGAGGCATTGCTAGGCAAGCATTTATCAGAATGCTCAACATGATATGATCCATACACGTTCACAAGCTAATGGAAAAAATAAAATACAATCAAAATGTCCTGCAAACGTATGTGATTTGAATATGCATATTCAATATAACAGAGCATCCTTCAAACAATTTTTTCTTGTGATTGCTAGATATATGTGAAGTATTTTACATGTAGATACTTAGGGTCTCTTTCTGGTATTTAGACATATGGTGTTGTACATTTGGAGCTTGTGTTTTGGGTACATGTTTTAATTTATGCACACATGCACAATGCACGGATGTGGTTAAATTAATCTAGGCAACACAGTTGTTAATAATGCTGCATTAATTATATTGCATTGATTCCTTTCATGTTTAAAAACAGTTACATTTCCAAAACTAAATTTTTAAATAAATTCAGAGAAAGTGTTAATTTAAAGCAAATTACCAGAGGAGGAAATATAAGGTAACTCAAAATGAAATATGCAACAGCAAAACACAATTCTTACGCACAAAAGATGCCATCATGCATGTTGTGTTCAGTGCCATGTCACAATCATTTCAATTTCTTCACAAGCTAACAGGCTAATAGCTGTAGTATAACCAATGGGTTTGAGGAAGGTACAGGGACAGGGAGAATTATTATTTGATTATCGTTTAATTAATTAATTTTTAATACACTTATCTTTGGACTGATGTTAATTGTATTGTATTGCATTATAGTGAAAAGGCACAGATTTTAGGTGATTTAAAATAGTTTGTTTAATAATGGCTTTTTTCTTATTTTCCCTTTTTTTGCCATGCTGTTAAAATACAGCAGAGACAGATGGAAATTTTTGCATAAAGATACAATGTATTGGCTTGTCCATTTATTTTAATAAAGTTTTATGCAATGGAATATAATTGCTAGTAAAATTAACACTATTCATTACTCCTGATTACTACTAATTTGATCAAATATGTTATTGTATTTCATACTGAAAGAGTATTGGCTCTGATTAATTTAAACACACATAATTGTTGAATAAATACACTCTGTCAGGAACCATGTATTTTGTATAAAATTTCTCATTATGTAGAAATTAATTTGGATACTCATTGCTTTGCAAGTTATTAATTGTATATAATTTGTTATCTCAGAAACATCCCAAACTCTACGGGTTCACTCTGGACATATGGGGTATTGAAATGCCAACCAAAAAATAATATTAAATAAGTTGCATATTGTTCTGTAGTTCTAATTAAGTTGCATATTGTTCTGTAATTATTATTTGTTAACAATCCTGTGTGTGAGGTATATAATACTACAAAATGTAAATAAAAGTAAATATGGACTGACTGTATCAAAGTTGCACAGGCTTTCAAACTTGTCATTCAGACATGGACATTTTTTGGGCAATATAAAAATTGTTTAAACATTTTGTTAAAAATGTTGCATATTAAACTATCTTTTAGGATTATATCTCTTAGTATTGCTCTATGTGGGACTTGTAATAAATAAAACGGGTGTAGTCAATGTTCACCTCTAATATCCAGATAGAGTATCATTGAAGATTGGGTCCCTGTGATGTTCCAATATAATTTAGAATTTGCTGGAAGTAATTTAATATCTCAACAGTAGCTGGACCTTGGCATCTCTGCTGAGTTTACAAAACGAGAACACAGTGGAAAGTTATTATATATGCCACCCTCAAAATGGTAAGATTCATTTACAGTAAATGGTAAATTAATCTGCCGTCATCCAGAAAATATGTGACTCTGTAATAGTTCTAATATTTAAAGGTAAATTGATCGCTTTATCAGTTTTATTTTAGTCTCAAGCCTGGTATCATAGTCGTAGGTACATTCAATGGCATCTAACCACAACTTCATCATTTTTTTGGAAACAAGGGGTCAGCGTAAAAATGAATCATAATTGCAGTGATAATGTTTATGTATATATGTGTGTGGGGGTGTCTTTTCTCTGACTAAAAGGAAACCTTAATTAATGAATGTGGTTTTGACATAAAGAACTGTGTGTGTGTGTGTGTGTGTGTGTGTGCATCTGTGTCATGTGTGTGTGTGTGTGTGTGTGTGTGTGTGTGTGTGTGTGTGTGTGTGTGCGCATGCATGTATATGTTTTTCTGTGTGTGTGTGTGTGTGTGTGTGTGTGCATCTGTGTGTGTGTGTGTGTGTGTGTGTGTGTGTGTGTGTGCGTCTGTGTGTGTGTATGCATTTCTGTGTGTGTGTGTGTGTGTGTGTGTGTGTGTGTTCTCCCTCTGTGCAGGTGTGGTCTCCAGCTACGGCCTGTGGATGAATGGCGTGTTGGTGCAGAACTCATCGTCTCTGAGCTGCAGGGTGAGCGGGCTGTCGGCGTGGAGCCTCCACAGGTTCCATGTGCAGGCATGCACGGCGAGGGGCTGCACCCTGGGGCCGTCGGTGAGCACGGACACATTTACATTATGCTAATGCAGGGGGGGGGGATGGCAGCCCACATCATAAAGGTGATCGATTCACTCTGTTCAATAAAGCCCCTTCTGTTCGCTCTTGACATTTGGTATAAATGCCACTCAGGGCTGGTTACTGCTTTGATGGGCCAAATTTGGGCATTTTTCCAATACGCATGCAATATTTAGTCAAAGGAAAAGTTCTGCAGACACAGCAGAAAACCAGAGAGGTGGGAGGGGGAGAAGGGTCGTGAGGTGGACAGTGGGGGTTTTACAAGCATATCGGCTAACCAAGAAACAGTTACCCACTTCATGAGAAAAGGACACAACGTTTTTTTAAATTAAACACAAGCCATATGCCCACTCAAAAGAGACGCACAGACAGATTGCTTCCAACCAGGTTTGGAGGGTGCACTCTTTGTGTGGTTCTCAGCTCTGTTGTGAAGGTTAGCAGTCAGCTATCCTGTTGGTGTGGTGGTGATGAGCGTGACAGCTCTGTCTGCCCTGCTCAGGTGGAGAGCCGCACCCTGGAGGTGGCCCCTGTGGGGATGGTGGCCCTGGAGGTCCACAGCACAGGGCCCCACACCGTGAGCGCCAAGTGGCTGGGCCCGGCCAAACCCAACGGGAACCTGACGTATGCGGTGCTGTTCACTGGGAGCTTCTACCAGCGCCCAGGTGATCTTTACCCCAGCCACACACAGGCCTGCTGGGCTTTCCTGATTGCTTCACCCGCCTGTTGCCTTAGCAAGCCTGCTCATCACAATATCGTCTCAGGCGATTTGAGTCACCGCGCTTATATCCAGTATGCTAAAGAGGTCACTGAACCATATCCGTATCATGAAGCTCCACGTAATGGCCTGAAATGACCTTGTTTAGTTGTCTGCATGGATTTTCCTCAGCGAGTCTGTTTTTTGGTGTAATCTGGATGAGTGAGTCAGAGACAGCCATGCGTGTCGTGTACCTGAGAGCTCTCACCCACGGATAGATGAGAGGGGACAGGCTTAAAAAGGTAATAGCAAAATCAAAATAAATCAATAGCGCACTTGACACCACAATTACCGGACTCTGACAATTGTGCATTTTTTATTCAAACAAATTCAAGTAGGCCTACAAAAATGAATATCACTTTTAAAAGAAGCCTAGGGTCACTTTCTCAACAACAGACATTTCATTTTCCTTATATGATGGAACATGCGCATCTGATTGGAGCATTACATCAAATTTGAGCTCTCCAATTAAAGGCTGTGAGATTATTAAAATGTATGTTTTTTAGTACTGTACTGTGCACACCAAAAGCAGTTTTAAAACTTTCCTTTCAGAAAACCAATCTACAGTACAGGTGCCCTTTAGTAAACGTAAAGCGTTCTGTTATGGAACATTTCTAGAACCTTCTGTGGATTTCTGTGCTTTGTGTCACTGCCCACACCTTAATTCTTCTCTATCCTTTCAATATCGTCATTATTGTTTCATAACGTGTGTTCTGCACCATTAAAAACAACACCCTGTCTCGTGCAGATTCACATTGACACCATACAACCGAAAGTACTTATAAACACATTCATATTATTGTGAATCACATGACAAGAGTTATTTTCCATAAAATGCTGGTAGAACGTTTTTAGTAGGTTAATGTATGTAATACATGTTTAATAAAAAGTAGGCATGAAAAACAGGTATAAAATATGCCCACATTATCATATTGTTAGATTATATTTGTATGATGCATGGACTGCCAACAAACCCAATAATATTTTAAGGTGGAAAAATAAAGAATAATAACATAAATAGTATTAAAAAAATGTTTTAAAAAGGGTAAACCAAAAAAAGTACAAGTTTGAATTTTTTAAAATGAAAATCAATTTTGACTTAATTTTTCAGATTTTATGAAAGCTCATCTTTTTTTTCAACGAAGCAGGGGAGTCCCTGGTGCCGAGCCTGCAATACTGTTGCATCATTACACCTGTCTGCGGATTACATAAGAACATAAGAATACATAATGATGAGAACGGGCTGTTCAGCCCATCTAGGCTCATCATGTCCTAATCTAAAGAGTATCTAGTACTACATCTAGCCTGGACTTGAATAGCCCAAGCATTTCTGCCTCTACTACCCGACCTGGCAAGCTGTTCCAGGCATTGACAACTCTCTGTGTAAAGAAAAACTTCCTAATATCTGTGCGGAATTTGCCTTTAACTAATTTCTACCTGTGGCCTCTTGTTCTGCTGACCCCACTTATCTTTAAAAATCTTTGGTATTTTACTTTGTGAATCCCTTTTAGGAATTTAAAAACCTCAGTCAAATCCCCCTAAGTCTCCGTTTGCTACGTTTAAATAGATTGAGTGCCTTAAGTCTATCATCATAACTTTTACCTTTCATACCCGGTATCAGTTTAGTTGCCCTTCTTTGGACTTTTTCAAGAGCTTCTATATCTTTCTTGTAGTGCGGTGCCCAGAACTGCACACAATATTCTAAGTGGGGTCTGACAAAGGCATTATATAACATTAATATAACCTCCTTTGATTTTACTCAATACTTTTTGCTATGTATCCCAGCATCCTGTTGGCTTTTTTCACTGCTGTAGCACACTGCTTTGATGCAGATAGGCTTTGATCAACTACAATTCCTAAGTCCTTTTCAAATTGAACACCTACTAACTTTTCTCCTCCCATAAAATACTCATGTCTAATGTTTTTATTTCCCACATGCATAACTTTACATTTAGCAATATTGAATGTCATCTGCCATGTATCTGCCCATTTGGGGATTTTGTTTAAGTCATCTTGGATTACTTTCGATTACTTTCGATTCCAAACTGTTTGCCAAACCCCCAAGTTTAGTATCATCTGCAAATGTAACTATTTTGCTACTAACGTCCATGTCAAGATCATTTATGTAAATAAGGAAGAGCAGAGGTCCCAGCACCGATCCCTGCGGGACACCACTGCCCACAGCACCGAGGTCAGATACGGCCCCACCTACTGTTACTCTTTGTATTCGCCCTTGCAGCCAATTATGAACCCACTCTGAAACTACTCCTGCAATTCCTACTGAATTCATTTTTGCAATGAGCCTCTCATGTGGTACCTTATCAAATGCTTTCTGAAAGTCCAAATATATAATATCATAAGCCTGGTTCAGGTCAACACACTTTGTAGCCTCTTCGAAAAAGTCCAGGAGGTTTGTTAGGCATGACCTCCCTTTGAGAAAACCATGTTGGCTCTCCCTTAAAATACTATTATTTTTCAAGAATGATTCCAACTTATCCCTAATAATACATTCCAGCATTTTACATGCGATGCAAGTTAAACTGACAGGCCTATAGTTCCCTGGGTCAGTACGGTCCCCCTTCTTATATATTGGAATTATACTACCCTGCTTCCAGTCATCTGGTATTTCTCCAGTGATTATGGATTGAATGAAAATATCTGTCAATGGTTTATATATAATTTCCCCAAGTTCTTTGAGTACTCTGGGATATATGCCATCCGGGCCTGCTGCCTTATTTGTCTTAAGTTTTTGTAGTTTTTGTAGTACTTCTACGTCCCTTATCTCAAAGTCCTCCAAAACATTCTGTACCTTGTCTATACATTTAGGCATATTTATAACCTCTTCTCGAGTAAAGCTCTCAACAAAGTAACTGTTTAGTGTGTTAGCAATATCCTTATTATTATAAACCAAAGTTCCTTCCTTATTCTTAATGCACTTAACCTCATCCTTAACTTTCCTTTTTCTACTACAATATTGAAAAAACGTCTTAGGATTACTTTTTGCATCTTGGGAAATTTTTATTTCAAACCGCCTTTTAGCTGATCTTATTTCCTTTTTAGCCTTAGCCCACATATTACAATAATCTAACTTGTTTCTCTCTGAGTTATCCTTTTTATATATCTGTACAGTTGTTTCTTTTGCCTCAAAATCTCCCGTAAAGATTTAGTCATCCACTGCGGAGACTGTTTTTTCATCCTATTTTTCCTTACTTTGGGGATGAATTTGCATTGTACATCTACAATAACCCTTTTAAATATAGGCAATTTTTCATTCACAGTTATGCAATCTAGAAGTTTTACCCCATCTATATTACTTAAATTCTCTCTCATTTTATTGAAGTCAGCTCGTCTAAAATTAAAAATTCGAGAGTTAGAGGAGGCTGTCTTAACTTGCCAAAAAATATCAAAAATAACTGCACTGTGGTCACTTGCCCCTATTGGTTCTCCTACCTCTGTGCTGCAAATTCTACCAGGATTGTTACACAAAACCAGATCCAGTATTGATCTCCCTCTCGTAGGCTGAGTAACAGACTGTACCAAAAAGCAGTCATTGACCATATCTAAAAACTCCTCTTCACATTTACCCTGACCTGTCACTATCTCCCAATTAATAGAGGGGTAATTGAAGTTGCCCATTATTATCGTCTCTCCTTCAGCACAGATTTGTTTTATGTTACCAAAGAGCGTACTATTTATGTTACTGTCTGAAGCTGGAGATCTACTGTATAGCATACTCCTATATTAAGGCCCTTCTCATGATCTCCCAATAATCTAATCCAGATGTCCTCACAAGAAACGAATGAGTTTATACCTGGAATTTCCTGCACATTAAGATTGTCTTTCACATAAAGGGCCACTCCCCCTCCTCTTTTATTAGTTCTATCCTTCCTAAATAATTTGTACCCCTCTACATTATATTCATCCCCATCCGCTGCGCCAAGCCATGTCTCAGTAATCCCAACAATGTCATAACCCCCATTCAACATGACAGCCTCCAGTTCCAAAAATTTATTTTTTATGCTTCTCGCATTTAAACACATGAGCTTCAGAGCCTTACTCACACTTACGTTGTCCTTCCCCTCCACACCTGAGTGTGCCGAACCACCTCTATTCACATTATGATCTAAAAAAATCTTTATTAATTATATCCTTAGATTTATTATACTCCGCCCTGGTACCTTCCATCTGGGCAGTCTACCTCCCTATCCATAATACTACTACTACTAATTTCCCTCCCTGCCTCCCCAGTCCCTAGTTTAAATATTCCTCCGCTACCCTAAGCATACGCTGGCCCAATGCATCTGTACCCCTCCGGTTCAAGTGTAACCCGTCCCACTTGTACAGGTCACCCCTGTTCCAAAACGAGTCCCAGTGCCCCATAAACCTGTACCCATCTTTCCTGCACCAGGTTTGTAGCCACGTGTTAAATCTCCATATAAAATTCTGCTTGCCTTTGCTAGCACGTGGTACTGGCAAAATTCCAGAGAAGACCACCCTGGAGGTTCTGCCCCTTAACTTTGTTCTTAATTCCTATTTGTTACCTATGTCATTGGTTCCAACATGGACCATGACCACTGGATCCACCCCTGCTCTGGCCAGGAGCTTGTCCGCGTGTTCCAGGAGATCTCCAACCTGAGCACCAGGCAGACAACATGCCATGCGAGATTCCTTTTCCCGTGAACAGACTATACTGTCTACACCTCTAATTATAGAATCCCCCACTACAATTAACTCCCTTTTCCTGGGTGGCTTGGCCGCCAGGGTGCCCTGGGGCTCATCAGTCCTCCCGCTCACAGAGGGCTGGGCCAGATCCTCTTCCTGCAAGGGCTGGAATCGGTTGGACACCACAATCTCTGGAGATGCCGCCCCTGCATGTGCGCGCCCTTTTCTACGCTGGCGCCCTACCGTCACCCAACTCTCTCTCCCTACCTGCTCTAGAGTCTCCCCCCTACCCCGCTTCGGCATGCAGATTATCTCTTTAAAGGGCATACTGATTAGTTCCTGGAACTCTACTAATTCTGCAGGGCAGTCGAGACCAGCAAGTTGGGCTTCGAGATCAAGGATCTTGCTCTTGAGATGCTTCACAAGCTGGCATCTGTCGCAGATGAAACCCTCCTGGAAGTCTCCTTCCAGAAATGCAATCATTCTACAACACTCGCACTGCACTGTCGGTGGCCACATTTTCACCCCTAAATATATCTACTGCTCTCCCTGTACTGAACGAATTACTGCCAAAACAGAGACACCAAGTTGATATACACCGAGGTGGTTCCGAACACCCAGGTGCAGAAATTTCTAAATGGAAACAACACTTAAAGCGAATTTAAAAACTTTCGGTCTGGTTGTCTGTAGCATGAGCGCTAGTAGCAGCCAACCGAAATGGCTATACGCTCTTCGCTTGAAATATAACAACTACATTTAAATTTAAGCTAACAAAAGCTCTTGGATTTGCTCCCCTGGTGCCGGTACCCCCCTTCCCGAGAGCATCCCTCCCTCCCGTCCGGTCCTGGGCAGACCCTCCGCCGTTTCCGGTCTAAATCCATTGCTACTGAAATAAAAAGGCTGGACCCACTCCTCTTAGCATCAGCACTCTCACTTAGAGGCCAACATCAGCTCATCCCTCTCCATTAATCAGGCCTTCACCTGCGCAAAGCTTGCGCACCTTTAAGTCGGCTTCCTGCCTCTGTCGAATGGTGTATTAACAGTGCCGTGCTGATCCCCTTGTCATTTCTCTTACAGTATGCATCGATGTTAATGTGGTACTATTCCTCAAGTGTCCCTAAACTCCATTATCCACACACTGATGCACATTCTGGTGACACCTGTCAGTATCATATAAATACATTCAGAGACTATAACATTAGTCCTGAGGAAAGACAAATATACTTTAAAAAAAAAATATATATACATGACCAGTGGTTAATAAATGTTGTTAAATGTTTGAGAAATTGAGACCACCTCTTCATTCAGCGTAGCTGCGTACATTTACATTTTAAGCATTTAGCAGACGCTCTTATCCAGAGCGATTTACAAGATGTGCATTAATACATGGTAGGAACAATAATAGTTTGCGCAAGAGATCAGTGCAGTAATACAGTGATAGAGATCATTGCAGGCAGCTGCGTACCATACCTGTAACACTGGGAAGGAAAAGGTTAGTACATTTTTTATTTTTTTTTTAAATGAGGAGTAAGCAGGGATACATATACAAGAAGTGTTGAGCAAGTAGGCAGTGGTGATGACAATTGGCTAGATGTACAGAATTCAGCGTACACTTGCTTAGGTCTTACTCAAATCATTGAACCGATTATTGATTATTGTATAAGACTCATCATGTCAGGATGAAGGTCGCAGACCAAAACGTTGACAAATGAATGCAGAGGAAAAATTGTGTGTGGGAGTATGTTCTCTTTTTTCTCAAAAGTTCTGAACCAAGTGGATTTATTACTGCCAGGACCACAAACATTTTTATGTAACACAACATTTTTACTCAGGAGAACAGTTTGACCCCTAACTACTTCACTAAGCTCTGCTGACATAAGTACAAACACCTGCAAACTTTTGCAAAGAAAGTGTCCTTTTTCAAGATTAAAGCACCTGCAGTAGCAACGAGAACACATAGAGGACCATATTAATTATATCAATATCCGGTATTAATTGTTGCAAGATCAAAACAACTCACACTGTGTATTAGGAGTGTCCATGTATTAAAACTTAAATGAAAAATAAGGTGTCACAACATTTTGAGGAAAATAAAGGCAATGGTGTGCAAATAAAATATTTATAGATACAGTATTTCAATTTCATACCATCCTTTCTCAAACAAACTTTTTTTAAATTTGTATCAGTGTTTTATGACATTATTGAATAACAAATACCACATGAGTAAAAATGTTGTGTTAGTGTTTGATGTTCGAGGTGTTTTTTTCTGCTGTTTGCATTCTTGACTAGACAATTTGAGGATATTCCTCTTGGAACAGTTTTTGACAGTTTTTGACTATTGCCTTTATTTCTTTAATGGCTTGCATCCATTTTGTAATTAGTCTCATTACAAACATGGGTCAAAACAAAGAGTATGCCTGGTGATGACGGCAGAGTGGTCGCACGCATCTTACCGAGAGGCTTGGAGATTTACCCATAGGAAACGGCCTTTGTAGCTCATATACACAGGCACATGCACAGATAGGGCCCAAGGGGGGCTTGAGCCCCTGCCCTTTTGCCCTCAGAGTCAAAAAGTGCCCTTTTTTTGGCTGGTGTTAATTGTATTTTTTTTTCTTTATTTGTTATTGAAATTCTATCAAATATAAAGAGGGAAATGTATAGTAGTATCCACGAAAAAATACACTGTATCAATTTAAAAAGTACTCCGCTCTCCAATCCCCCCCACCTTCCAAATGGTTTTGTTTCAATCAATCAATCAACGTCACACCTTCCGACATTCCAAATACAACTTAAAACCACCGCATCGCCAGCCCCAGTTCGGTTATGGTGAATGATATCACTCAGATAGGCACTGTTTTAATTATGAAACCACGATTAAAAAACACTTACTTACTTTTTATGTTATATCATTAAAAACTATGAAGTAGGTCAGTAGGACTTGCCACCTTCACGCTGTAATTTCGTCATTACTAGCCTCGGTACTCGCAAGCAAGTAAGCTAGTATAATTATCATTAAAACAACGTTATCTTCGTCATGCAGGACAACTTACAAATATGCAATTAATTTCTGAAGCAGGTAGTTATGTTTTGCATAGTTTTGCTAGTTTAGTGTAGTCACCCCCTTTTCTTTATAGCCAGTTTTTTAAAACGTGATGTTTAAAAGTGTATTATTGTTTGGGCTTGTAGCAGTGTGTTTCCCTGTTAAAATAAAAGTTTAAATCAATCAATCATGCGTGCGTGCATGCGTTTTTGAATATAATATAATACTGGTTTCTTTTCCTCTCAATGTGATGCTCAAAAACATGTTACTAAAATCAAACTGTAGTTCAGTAGTTGTACCATATGTCTCATTTATAAAATATATGCAGTGTAACAAAACGATACAGAACATGAAAACAGAAGGAAGTTTTGAAACCTCAAATTCAGGGGGCTTATGTATCAAGCATGTCAGAGTAGGACTGCTGATCTAGAATCTTATCATTACTCATTACAACATCGGGGTGGGAATAGTGCGTGTCGGTGGGGTGAGTGCCTTTTTTTTTAACTTGAGCCCCTGCCTTACAAAATGTCTGTGCACGGCCCTGCATATACATATAAGACAATATGAGTGTTTTACGTATACCTGACAGTACATATATGCGTTCGGTGTGTTTGATTGTGTCTGTCGTGTGGTGCACATCTGTTCTCAGTTCGGTGGGAAGCGCCACGCGCTGATTCTCCAGCGTGCCCGCTGCGGAGAACTTAAAAGCAGCTTCCTGACAACTAGGAAGAGCGGCTTATGGACTCAAGATTCTAATCTCGGCGTACAAGCAGATGGAAGTGACCCGTCACTAAGACTGGCACGTCCCCCTGCGTTGTTCTGCGGGGGGCTTTGATGTGTTCTGAGGAGACGCGCTGAGATTATGAGGCATGAGAGGATTGATTTGAAGGAGTAGAAAAAGAGAAAAGATACTCGTGGGCCCTTTCACAGAAAAGCAGGGGTTTTGTTTTGTTTTGTTTTGTGTCTTCCCCCTCTGCATCTGTGTGTTGTGATTGTTTCTGTTATGTCACGCTTACAGTATAGGTACAGAATCTGTATTCCGCCAGTGTATAATATTGCATTGTCTGTGTGAAGGGTTTTTTTCCCCTCTGTCTTTAAGCCTCTTCTCTATTTCTGTCCCAGCCCATCCCCTAGAGTGGGGGTCATTGCGTGCTGAGTGTCGCTGTTGTCAGGTGTTTGTGTGCTTGTGTGTGCTTGTGTCTGCATTTGTGTGTGCGCGCATGAGTGTTTTCCTGTGTAGGTGTGGTGTGCGTGCATGCGTGCGTGCGTGCGTGCGTCCGTGTGTGTGTGTGTGTGAGAGAGAGAGAGAGACAGACACAGAGAGAGACGGGTGGAGGGTCAGGGTGTTCTCTCCAGTCAGAGGTCATTTGCTCCCCTGGTCCCATGTCTGGGAAATGAATTCTGTTCCTGGCAGAATGTTCTCTCAGCCTCTCTCCACTGCACTGAGAAGTTTACTGATTTCTCCCAGTGGATTCCCAGGGAATTTATTGGTTGGTGGTTGGCAGTCACAGATTAAGGTAAATGTCGATCAGTAATGACCCTCTACATGTTAGTATTGCAGTAAAGCCAAGCTTTTATGTCAAAGATATCGGAGAGGGAGCTATTACACATGACAGGGTGATCAAGGGACTCCAGACCAAGGCAAGCATTATTAAATATTGACTAGTTCTGTGATTTATGTTGAGCTGCGGGAAAAAAGTGACTTTTTAACCATTATATATTCTTCAGTCCCAAAAAGCACCCATTTATCTCTCTTTAGAAATACAGCACAGCACAGCTGCATATTTCTACCCAGGAGTTTAAAAACACACACACATTATGCACACAGCTTTTAAAAAAATGAGATGGATGCATTCACGTTTGTATTTCATTTTACAAATTGCCAAAAGCAGAACAGGCAAATTGGAAGCAATTACGAGATTTGACTTAGAGGTTTCTGGAGTCAAACCAGGGTTGGAAATGAATAATCATGGGGGTAACCCGAACAGGGTTAAATTAATTATTATTTTTTGCTTAAACTGTGAAATTTTTATCCATGGTTTATTTGTCACAGTTGTGCCGAGCGCGTAGCTCCATGGTGACAACGGACAGGGCTGTGTTGTGATGTGCTTTTAGTCAGCCCCCACACTTCATGCCTATTGATTTCTTTATGGTGCCACATTTCAGAGCGTGAGCTGGGCAAAGGCCGGGGGTTATGGACTTTCAGTCCCCCCACTCACCACAGCCATGTGTCTGCGTGGGGTGTGAGGTGAGGACTTAAGGAAATTAATTTCCTTTTAATTTGCAAGCAGAGCCATATTTCCTGTGGTCGATTGCATTACTGTAAGTGGTGGTGGCTACTACCCCTGGTTAATGCGCTCCTGATGCATGTGTCTGAGTGTGGACACTATAGGTACAAGTGTAAGTGTGTTTAAGGGAGCAGAGGGGTACCGTAAATTCAGACGGGACACGCGGCATCAACTTGTGACATGGCTAATGAATATTAATGTTGCGAACGCTGTATCGAGTATCCGCTCAATACTTTTCATTACATTACAGTGGTCTCTGGACTCGTGACTGCGTATGTGGATCTGTGCTGTGCGCTTTTACAAACCCAAAAAGGAGGGAAATGGACAGAAATGTCCTATTTGACATTATTCATTATACTATTGTACAGTATATTAACATTACAGTAGAACATCCAACATGTTAATGCATTGGGAAAGGAGATCGTTCGGACCTCTGAAAGGTTCTAAACTTTGAAAGTGACGTGAAAACACACCAATTAACCGGTCATTAACTGGTCCGTTTGTATCACTGACGTTCTACTGTTTATAGCCGGTATATTTTGTCTGTCATATTTTACATCTTTGCACACCTTAGCACACTTAGTTACATTCTTTAAGAGGAACAGGGTGGAACTGCATAGGTTTATTTTGTACATATTTAAATTAGATTTTTTTGTGTAGACATTTTCCATTATATTCACTCAATTCCGATTGCCTATTAGCAATTTTAAGCCCACCCCATTGCTGCAATACCCTACCTCAGCCAATGAGAGCGTATGCCATCTTACACATATGATGGCACCCACCCTCCCTTTCTTTGGGAACATACTTTGAATTTACAGTCAGTCGCGGGTCCCCAAAACATTGACAGTTCCAGTGGAACAGTCTGATTGCTATTTTTTGGATGAATGTTCTAGCCAGATACCCTAGACAAGGAGTTCCAAAAATGTCAAAGCCCATGACACACTTAATGGGTCACTGCAATTTATGTACTTGTCAGGCTCATAACCTTCTGGTACTGTCTTCTGAGGAATAATGAGCTTGTGTAGGTGGGGCTCCCAATGCAGGCACTGATTCAAGCCAATTCACCCAGCGATCCATAACAATCACACTGGTGGCTAGAATCAGATCACAGGATCTTCAGGGTTTCACCAGGGTCCGATTCTTCAGCGGATCACTTTGGTGCTGCTTGCTGACTTGCATTGGTGATGGTGTTATTTTTTTTCTTATTCATTATGTTAAATAGTGTCTGTATTCCAGCTCCAGATGCTTCCGTGGAGACGGACACGCGAGCACTCCACGTCAGCGGTGACGCCGGGCAGTTGGTGACAATCGGGGGCCTGCTGCCTTTCTCCACCTACAGCATCAGGGTGAATGCCTGCAACAGCCAGGGCTGTGTGGAGAGCCAGCCCACTGCTGTCACACTGCCCCCTGGAGGTGAGGATGTTCATCCAGTTTTTCTCTACTTGACATTGTAAAGAGAGTTTGAATCCATTTGTGTATCAGTGCATAATTATTTGATATGAATCTTTGAATCTGAAAGTGTGTGGACATCACCTCCTTTCATTTCACCCTGTGTAACTAGGTTTGAATATTGAACAATAGGTTGTATTGAATAATGAACATGTAGTAGTCGTATTACTTGTATATTCTGCAGACTTACAAGGTAATCACAGGAAGAAGCATTGAGTGCATTAAGCAGAAGCTTCAAGCAGCGAGAACCTTGATGATCACCATCAGCAATCGCTTAATTATTTTTAATTTGTTATTATTTTTGTTGTAAGGTCCCTCTCCTGTGCAATCATATCCAGCCTCTGCAATTGTTCAGGGCATTGCTCCATGATACACCATCCAATTATGTAGCTTACATTTTATTGTAGTGACCATTTGATATTTAACATAACAGAAACCAGTGCCCATAGACTCAGTGGCCACTTTATTAGGTACTCCTTTCTAGTACTGGGTAGGACCACCCTTTGCCCCCAGAACAGCCTGAATTCTTTGTGGCATGGATTCAACAAGGTGCTGGAAACATTCCTCAGAGATTCTGGTCCATGTTGACATAATAGCATCACGCAGTTGCTGCAGATTTGTCGGCTGCACATTCATGTTGCGAATCTCCCGTTCCATCACATCCCAAAGGTGCTCTATTGGACTCAGAACTGGTGACTGTGGAGGCCATTGGAGTACACTGAACTCATTGTTATGTTCGTGGAACCAGCTTGTGATGACATGTGCTTTGTGACATGGTGCATTATCCTGCTGGAAGTAGCCATTAGAAGATGGGTAGACTGTGGCCATAAAGGGATGCACATGGTCAGCAACAAGGCTGTGGCATTTAAACAATGTTCAAGTGGTATTAAGGGGCCTAATGTGTACCAAGAAAACATTCCCCACACCAATACACCACCATCAGCCTGAACCATTGGCACAAGGCAGGATGGATGCATGCATTCATGTTGTTTACACCAAATTCTGACCGTACCATCTGCATGTCGCAGCGGGAAATCGAGATTCATCAGACCAGGTGACGTTTTTCCAATCTTCAACTGTCCAGTTTTGGTGAGCCTGTGCCCACTGTAGCCTCACTTTCCTGCTCTTAGTTGACAGGAGTGGAACCCGGTGTGGTCTTCTGCTGCTGTAGCCCATCCACTTCAAGGTTTGACGTGTTGTGCATTCAGAGATGTTCTTCTGCATACAACTGTTGTAACATGTGGTTATTTGAGTTACTGTCACCTTCCTGTCAGCTTGAACCAGTCTGGCCATTCTCCTCTGACCTCTCTCATTAACAAGGCGTTTCCACCCACAGAACTGCCGCTTTGTTTTTTGCACCATTTTCTGTAAACTCTAGAGACTGTTGTGCATGAAAATCCCATGAGATCAGTAGTTTCTGAGATACTCGCACTACCCCATCTGGCATCAACAATCATTCCACGGTCAAAGCCACTTAGATCACATTTCTTCCCCATTCAGATTTTTGGTCTGAACAACAACTGAAAGTCTTGACCATGTCTGCATGCTTTTATGCATTGAGTTGCTGCTACATGATTGGCTGATTAGATAATTGCATTAACGAGCAGGTGTACAGGTGTACCTAATAAAGTGGCCACTGAGTGTACATATATTTATTTAAAAACATGTATCTCGCACAATTGCACGGGTGTAAAGTCTCTGTCATTCAAGTGCATTGAACCACTTCTTACAAGTGCAAAGCTCAAAAACTTTGAACTACTTAGTTGAATACAGATTGTATTTCAAACAGTTGTTCATTGCACTTGTTGCATCCCCATCCACAGAGCATCTTGTGTGATGGGTGATTTATCACATATCTGTCCTATCTGTTCATATGTTCCCATCAATAGCGATACCAAACTAGCACATAAACTAGCACATAATGCCCTGCTTTTGCGTTAAGAGGTGGTATCTGGGTGGATGAAAAACTGTACAGTGCCTAATGTTTTTATTGACACACTCCCATTGCGCTGCCCAACCCATGCAGACGCAGACACCTTTATCACTGATCATGAAACTACCAAACTGGGCAGAGGCAATAACTATTCTGGCCAAAACAAGCAATACACTGCTGTCCAGGTGCTGTTTTTGCTACCGTCCTCCCAAACTAAACTTGTACTCTTGTGAAGGTGGGCGCAGACTATCGAGGGTGAGTTTGTGAAATGATAAACCACCCCAGCCAACCAAATCCACCGTCAGAAATCTGCTGCCGCCAATTAGGTTACAGGAAGCCTAGGCCAGAAAAGTATACGTAGCTATCCATATGCTCGATCAGCGATTTAGCATCTGGAGCCAAGACTAACGACAGACTGACCATTTCCTGTAATAATTGTGTGGGGTCTTGCAGGACCTCAAACCTGCTGCAGGGCTCTACTGCAAACAGAGATGCCCATCCTGCCAGGGCGGACAGGAGAGGCTGAGTAAGGGTTACTATAAATATTATTTGCGATTGCCAACTGTGAAAGCTGCAAGAACTGGGCCCGGCTCGATCTCATCATTTGAGGTGTTAATTCAGAGCGTCTGTGACAATATGCTTTATCACGGCACTCCACGCAGAGGGCTGTATGATCGCACAAGGCCGTAAAGCCAACAGCATGACAGTGTGGAGTGCCTGACGGGCAGACATTAGACATCTGCCGTTTGAAGGAGAACAATGCCTCGTGGTAGGGAACGAATGGCTCGTGTTTCCTGTTCATGGCAACACAAGATAAGACATGTTAAAACCCTCAGGCTGCACGAAGAGACAAGGCACTATAACTTTATTATGACACTAAGGACCCACTTTTTTACACTGTTAAATTGTTGTTGATTTTAATTATGACTCTTATGACTCAGAAATGTTCCTTTTTATGACCTTCTCTGCAAATGAAAGGTAACAACTCATTGGTTAAATAGGCTGTGGTCCATGCTTCCGTTTAGTTAATGGTGTGAGAACTTATTAGGCTGATTTACACATGGAGCGGTGTTGGGAAGCATGTGCCTCACGCTGGGGTATGTGTGTTTAAAGAGATGGGAGATTAGCCATGGGGGTTATAAAAAGGCAATCTTTAGTGCTTCTCTTCCCGCCATGGTTTCTCCTGAAGAAGAACAGAGTGGGGGGGGGGCGATCACAAGGCATCAATAAATGAGCCGTGATACATGGCAGAGCCAGAGGAAGATGCATCCATAAGATGTGCGTGGAGTGTGGGTCTCACACAGCCATATACGCTAAAGTGGCAGCCTTTTACACCGTGGCCCCATGTCTGGAGACTGGACAGGCCAGGCCAGCACCCCGGGCCCGGACCTGATATTTGGTTCTACATATTACTGTCTCTTTCCCTTTGGTGAACAGTTCCACTGTTCCTAATGTGGGGTGGTGGGAAAGGTGGACACAATAAAACTGCAATGACTTAATAAAAAATAAATATATTAATTCAAATTCTGGAGAGATGTGTGCACCTTTATTTAAATGTTTGGAAGACCGCAATGGTCTTCTCTATGCCAGTGGCCACAACGCTGATTAATTATGATTACTAAGCAGTTACACTGCACTACACATGTGCCATCCTGTCCTTCTCTGAAATGTAACAAACCTGTATGGACAATGGGCCATGACTCTGCATCCTTGTGTTAATAATGAACCTGATGAGGGCTAGCTGGACATAGCGCTTCTCAGAAGCAACGGCAAGTCGAGAAACTTCTCCCGACATGTTCAAGTTCACAACAAAGGCACCAGAAAGTATAAATTTTAAATACCACACTTTTTTCCTTTCTCGCCCTCTGCAGATCTATAGAATTTTCTCAGTCAAACTGAAGCCTTGTCTCCAACTGTCCTTGTTATATCAAAGAACAGAAGGGGCAGAGAGCTTAAGGATACAGCGGGAACATAAAAGTGCATAGTTTAAAATGATTAGTGACACTTTTGATATACCTGAGGAAGGAGGGGGGAAACAAAGGGTTCTCATGCCGTGAAATCAGAGTGCAAGGAATGAACTCTTTTGTCAACAGTGTTCAGAGGAACCTTGTCTCTGAGATACAGGCCCGGATTTAGTCAACATTTGTCCCTTGTTTGGAATACAAACACGGAGGGTATAAAAAGTATGCCCCCCCCTTTGGCCTTTTTCACATTTTATTTTCTTACTTCATGGAATCAAAATGGATTTAATTGTGATTTCTTGTCTATAATGTCAAATAAATAAATAGAATAACTCAAGCTTTTTCTGAATTAATTACAAAGAAAAAAACAGACAATAATTGATTACATAAGTATTCATCCCCTTGACAATACTTGGTAGAAGCACCTTTAGCTACAATTACAGTTGTGAGTCTATTTAGGTAAGCCTCTACCAGCTTTGCACATCTGGAGACTGCAATTTTAGTCTGCTCTTCTACAAAATTGCTTGAGCTCCATCAGGTTGGAAGGGGACAGGGGTGGTGAACAGCAATTTTCAAATCTTTCCACAGATTCTCAATGGGATTGAGGTCTGGGCTTTGGCTGGGCCACTCCAGGACACAGGTTGTTTTGTTTTTAAACCACTTCAATGTGGCTTTTGCTATATTCTTGATCCTGATGGAATATAAATCTTTCATGTCCCAGGTCTCTTGCAGACTGCAGCAGGTTTTCCTCCAAGATGTGTCTATATCTTGCCCTATCCATTTTGCCCTCTATTTTTACAAATTGTCCAGTCCCTGAAGCAGAAAAGCATCCCCATAGTATTAGGCTCCCGCCACCATGTTTCACAGTAGGGATAGTGTTCTTGGGATGATGCACAGTGTTAGGCTTGTGCCAAATGTAGTGCCTAACTTTGAGGCCAATCTTAAATCTTGGTCTCATCAGACCATAGAATCTTCCTCCATTTGATTTAAGAGTCCCTCACATGCCTTCTGGCAAGATTTCATGTGAGATTTCTTCAACAATGGCTTTCTTTTGGCCACCATCCCATAAAGTGCAGATTTGTGAATGTGCATGGTATGGTTGTCCCATGGACAGTTTTTCCAATCTCTGCCATGGAAGACTAACTCTCTTGCTATAGGCCTCTTAGTGGCCTCCCTAACAAGTGCCCTTCTTGCACGGATGCTCATTTTTGGAGGATGGTCTGTTCTAGGCAAATTCACAGTTGTGTCATATTCTCTCCAGGGGATATAAAAATTGTTTTAAATCTTCTTATACAGTCAAGCCGGAAAGTCTGCACACCCCTTTCATCCTCTCCACGTTTCATTGTGTTACAGACTTATTCTACAATAGATTAAGTTCATTTTTTGTCTCAAAATTCTACACAAAATAGCCCATAATGACAAAGTGAAAACAGGTTTTTAGACAATTGTGCTAATTTATTAAAAATGTAAATGTAAAATATATATGTACACAAGTGTGCACACCCTTTGATATGACACCCAAAAGTGAGCTGAGGTGCATTTTGTTTCACTGATACTGCTTGAGATGTTTCTACAACTTGATTCTAGTCCACCTGTGGTCAATTCTATTGATTGGACATGATTTGGAACCACCACAGTTGACTCTTCTTAGAGACCTCCGAGATAGAATTGTGTTGAGGCATAGATCTGGGGAAGGGTATAAAAACATTCTAAAGCATTGAAAGCACCCAGGAGAAAGTGGGCTCCTCAGTTTGGAACCACCACAACTCTTCTTAGAGCGGGCAGTAAGAAGGGCCTTGGTCAAGGAGGTGACCAAGAACCCAATGGCCACTCTAAGAGAGCTTCAGAGTTCCTCTGCAGTGATGGGAGAACCTGGCAGAAGGACAACCATCTCTGCACCACTCCATCAATCAGGCCTTCAACCTGTTTTCACTTTGTCATTATGGGCTATTTTGTGTAGAATTTTGAGACAAAAAATGAACTTAATCTATTGTAGAATAAGTCTGTAACACAATGAAACGTGGAGAGGGTGAAAGGGGTGTGCAGACTTTCCGGCTTGACTGTATCTTTCCCCTGGTTGGTGCTTTTGAAGAATCTTTTCTTGGATTTGCTTAGAATTTTCTTTGGTATCCGTTATTTGTTTCTTCACAGTCATAGCCGGGTGAGAAAAATATACCAAAAATACATTGATTTATATCTTTAGGCTCAATTGTCAGGACGCATTGAGCAAAGCCCATTTTCATTTTTTGTTTGTCTCTTGCTTATACATATAATATGAATTGATCCATTATGCGATGGTTTGTTGCCTAACCGTAAATTGCTGACAATGGAATGTTCACGAGAATTTATTTCAGTTTGATGGTCAAGTTCGGCTGTCCCTGGACACTTCTCGCTACCTGACATCTGGACACCTGACATTTTATCCCATCTGACACATAAGCGCACCCAAAATGAAATTTTTACAATTCATTGTGGAGGATGTGGAACAATTCACTTAGGTCCACTGGAGCCTATGAGCCAGTTAGTGACGTGAAGCTTCACGACGGACTGGCTGGAGAAAGGTTTGTTTTTATTTCTCCACAGTTGAGAAGCAAATGGGGAAACCACATGGTTGTTCCTGCATTATTTTCCATATGCTGATACTGATGGCCAATGTTTGGGGCCAACAGCGTTGCTTTTTAGCTGAGTCAGTTTTTTCTTTCTTTTGTTTTCTTTGTTCTTTTTTTGCTCTGTTTTGAAGTAATAGAAGCAGTGTTGCATTGTGAAAATTGCAGCTTGGCAATTTCTCTGGCTAGCGTGAGTGATGAGCTTGACCTCTGTCACACATATGTGTGTCCCAACCCCCCTGCCAGGTGGGTTGATGGGTGGAAGTCAGTATATTTTTGATCTTTAAAATATGTTCTTTCCCAGAATGATAAACATCACCTTGCAGCATTTGCATTTGTCTGTCAATGATGTCATTCTTTATGACCATTATTGACAGATTTACATTAATAACAACCTTTTATTAATTACAGAATATATTTGCTTTGTTATGCTATTTTAAGATGAACCGTAAAAGGAAGCACGCACCATGCTTTTTTAAGAAGTTGATTGAGGTTGGTACAGCTTCGCTGCCACAGTGGGACACAGTCTACTACAAGAGGAGTGGCAGCCTGCAGGCTGAGACTTCTCTCTCTGAGCAACACTGCGGCCAGGTGTGTGTGTCATTGCAAGACTGCTGGAACCCTGTGCCCTGGCACAGCCTGTATTCAGTCAGGGCCGCACGGCACACCACTCCACCCAGCGTCTCAACAGGTCACGACACTCGGGAGCCCCCCCACAACTGGTCATTTCTCAAACCACGCGGATCACAGTTTGGATGTATACAGTCTGTGCTGACCGTCTTGGAGGCCAAGCCACACCGGCCGGGCCCACTTTAACACTCAGAGCACTGAATCAAAACCTCCATCTGTGCTCCTTATTTGAGATATTTCCTATGGCTTCTGTAATTTCAGCTTGTTATTAAAAATACATCATATTGCATCCCTAAATGATTAAACAAGTTCATTGTGTTTATTTGGAAATAATACCAGGCCCTCATTTGAATTTAACAATTTGCCAATGTAAAGTATGACTACAATAAACCCTCTTCTTATATACAGATATATACTGTATATCTATATATTATCTAGGTTTAACACAATTTTACTTAAATCCTGCTTGGAATGAATTCTGTACAGATTAAATTAAAAATGTAGTGTATGCTTCAGTGATTATTCTGATTTTCAGACAGAAGCATTGAAAACCATAAAAGAGACCTATTTTTTATGTTGGTATGTCAACATAAAACACTTTGACAAAACACTTTGTCCTTTTGAACAGGACCTATTTGTTTGTCAAAGCAGCAGAATAACAAAGGCCAGAGTGTGAAGTTCTCAGTCTGAAGTTTGGGGGAAGGGGGGGCAAGGTTTTAAGGCATGTGTCCCGGAGCGCCCCAGCTAACCGACAGTTTTTCCAGTCACAGGGCCGGTCCTGTTCTCAGGCATATGTTCCACAGGGCCTTTTCTCTGCTCTATTTCATCCCCTGTCCCTCCCCCTGGTCCTCCGCAGCTCCAGATGGCGTGATGCCCCCCAGGCTGGCAGCTGCCACCCCTGCCGCTCTGCGGGTCGCCTGGTCCGCGCCCATGCACTACAATGCCCCAGGACCGCTCCGCTACCAGCTCCAGATGAAGGCCACTGCTGGCAGCCACATCCAAACGTGAGGCCCACCTCTCTGGCTTACACACTTTATTAGCATCTTGTTATTTTTAAGATCTAATTGCATAATGCTCATGCGTTGTATATTATATTACGATGACTAAATTCACTTTGCATGCCAAATGATTGATATCAAAATGAAGCCAAAGCCAACTGTACTTTCATCAATACATTTCACAGAAAGTAAACAAGCACTGTTACAAAGAAAGGCTACCCATATTTTCCTACATTCGTTCAAGTAACTTGGCCCTGTGTTTCTTAATCTTGTTGTCTCATCTCTCATTATGTTTTTGAAATGTTATGTCACATCCCAAAATGTCTTATTGTATATGAAAAAATGTGTATGGGTTTTATAATCTGTCTTTTAAAATAGCACACTCCATTAAGCATATTAAGCTTGGTAGTGTGGTGTTGACTATTGTTAATTAAACACCTAGTTAAGGAGGCAGCAATGTAGACATCAAGGGAAGGTTAATGATGGAATATGTCACTGGCGAGATAACATTACACTTTTGTTAGATATTCAGCTGTGAGCTGCCAGTGGCAAGCTAACTGGCCGGTTGTTGTTGTTGGGCACATAAATTAAAGTTAATAAAGTTACATCTGTATAAAAAATAGTATTTTGATCTTTTGGTGTAATGAATTAGCAAGCAAGCAAGAAAATGGCATCCATTACTGAAATAGTGTCACATGTGCACATCCTTTTCAGTGTTACCAAATATTTCTCAAAAATCACCCATCTTCAATTGACTCCCACATTTTTTTTAAATTCCCCATCTGTCATTGTCTCCCATACATTTTTGCTTTGAAACTTACCTCCATAATTTTTTCAAGACCATACATTTGGGGGAATATCCCCGAGTTTGGCAACCCTTATCCTTTGATATATGAAAAAATATATGTTTTTGCCTGTGTGTCCTGTAATTGGTAACAATGAACAGATGGTGTTATTGGTTGAAGTAGACATTGACAAAATGGGGAGAATTAATCATTTGGGGCACGGAGCATTTTTGATGACGTAATCAGCAGGAAAATTAAGAAGGAGAAGCAGAAGATGAAGAAGTGGAAGAAGAAGAACATAACATGAAAGCGACATGAAATAGCAAAAAACAACAGACAACAATAACCCAAGTTTGGGGCTTTATTGTGTGGTCATGTGAAGTTGTTTCTGAATTCTGTGTGTTTACATGATGTCAGAGGGTACAGAAGGTAATGTTTGTAAGGACTGAGAGTCTGTAGCCATTGTAGTTATTTCTGTGGGAGACCCTGAAAAGTGCCAAACTCTCAGTGCTGTATAGGTATGGGGTATGCCCCGCCAACCTGTAACTTGGCAGATGGCATACCTGTCATCCCAATTGTGTCATCACAACAGGCCAGCACGTGGACTGTTGCATATGATTTTATTGACCATACGTCATTATTCAGCATGTACCCATCATATGAAAGAATACATATTCCTTAGTCAATGTTTGAAGACTTGAATCTGTGTTGATGGGGGAAAAAATCTTATTACAATTAAAACTTTTTTTTTTTTGCTTTGGGGCCCAGCCCAAACAGAAAACAAAGCACAAATAAAGTTTCTAATAATGTACTCCCAATGATGTGGACGCCCAGCGAGCTATCATGTGCAGAGTGATTGGATTTTAATTCCATGTTGATTGACTGACAGGAAGAGTAACACCCCTCCAAAGATCACACGTTAAATGTAGCCGTGATGGATATTCAGGCCTGGGCCATTTTGTTCAGGCAAGGGGCTGTTCTGGGTAAAATAAGTTTGGGATCTGATATGTATTCATTACATGCATCCTGACAACAAATTGCAATTTAATCAGAAATGGGGAATTTCTCATTCTGTTTCTAATAAATAAATGACTAGACGCATGTATTATATATCACCCTCATTCCCAGGGATGCTTTTGAAATGTATTTCATTGTTCGTGTGATTTATTTATTATGTCTTATGGTAAATTTGATTGTGAATCTTGGTGAAAGTTGGTGCCTCGTAAAATTGGCAGGATTCACAAGATAACAAATAATGATATTTGGCAGGCTTTTAAATTTGTATTTTTTTTGCTCGAATTTAGAAATTAATTTCTATTACTTTTAATCCTATATTGTAGTATACAATAATTATAACAGTGTGTGTGTATGAGTGTGAGTGTGAGTGTGTGTGTGTGTGTGTGTGTGTGTGCATGTGTGTGTGTGTGTGTGCATGTGTGTGTGTGTGAGTGTGTGTTTGCATGTGTGTGTTTATGTGTATGTGTGTGTGTGTGTGAGTGTGTGTGTGTTTGCATGTGTGTGTTTATGTGTGTGTGTGTGTGTGTGTGTATGTGTGTGTGAGTGTGTGTTTGCATGTGTGTGTTTTTGTGTGTGTGTGTGTGTGTGTATGTGTGGGTGTGTGTCTGCATGTGTATGTTTGTGTGTTTGTGTGTGTGTGTGTGTGTATGTGTATGTGTATGTGTGTGTGTGTCTGTGTGTGTGCGTGTGTGTCTATGTGTGTGTGTGTCTGTGTGTGTGCGTGTGCGCATGTGTGTATGTGTGTGTGTGTGAATTGTGTGTGTGTGTGAATGTCTGTGTGTGCGCTCATGTGACTCCACTTGTCTCTCAGGTTGTTGGACAGTGTGACGACCTCATTCAGCCACACAGCGGAGGGTCTGCAGCCATACACGGAGTACCAGTTTCGTTTGGTCGTGTCCCACGCACACGGAGAGACGGCCAGCGACTGGGCCCGTTTCATCACTGCCCAAGACCGTGAGTACCACCTGCGCCTGGGGGTGAGCTCAGCAGGAGAAAGAGCTCAGTTTCTGGGAAATGTAGTCCAGAACCATTATTAGTACAAAAGCTATATTATGCAACCCCTTGGAAAATAACTACACCTCCCATCTGTACCATCCAACCCCCCATTGCTCAGTTACGCTCAGGATTTCCCTTTTGAACTCATCCCACTCATGCCCTTCTTTGTGTAAATTCACAAACATTCAAATATATACACCGATCAGCCACAACATTAAAACCACTGACAGGTGAAGTGAATAGCATTGATCATCTCTTTACAATGGCACCTGTCAAGGGGTGGGATATATTAGGCAGCAAGTGAACAGTCAGTTCTTGAAGTTGATGTGTTGGAAGCAAGACAAAATGGGCAAGCGTAAGGATCCTAGCGACTTTGACAAGGGACAAATTGTGATGGCTAGACGACTGGGTCAGACCATCTCCAAAAACGGCAGGTCTTGTGGGGTGTTCCCGGTATGCAGTGGTTAGTACCTACCAAAAGTGGTCCAAGGAAGGACAACCGGTGAACCGGCGACAGGGTCATGGGCGCCCAAGGCTCATTGATGCACGTGGAGAGCGAAGGCTAGCCCGTCTGGTCCGATCCCACAGAAGAGCTACTGTAGCACAAATTCCTGAAAAAGTTAATGCTGGCTATGATAGAAAGGTGTCAGAACACACAGTGCATTGCAGGTTGCTGCGTATGGGGCTGCGTAGGCGCAGACCTGTCAGAGTGCCCATGCTGACCCCTGTCCACCGCCGAAAGTGCCTACAGTGGGCACGTGAGCATCAGAACTGGACCATGGAGCAATGGAAGAAGGTGGGCTGGTCTGATGAATTACGTTTTCTTTTACATCATGTGGATGGCCGGGTGCGTGTGCGTCGTTTAACTGGGGAAGAGATGGCACCAGGATGCACTATGGGAAGAAGGCAAGCCGGCGGAGGCAGTGTGATGCTCTGGGCATTGTTCTGCTGGGAAACCTTGGGTCCTGGCATTCATGTGGATGTTACTTTGACACGTACCACCTACCTAAACATTGTTGCAGACCAAGTACACCCCTTCATGGCAACGGTACTCCCTGATGGCAGTGGCCTCTTTTAGCAGGATAATGCGTCCTGCCACACTGCAAAAATTGTTCAGGAATGGTTTGAGGAACATGACAAAGAGTTCAAGGTGTTGACTTGGCCTCCAAATTCCCCAGATCTCAATCCGATCGAGCATCTGTGGGATGTGCTGGACCAACAAGTCCGATCCATGGAGGCATCACCTCGCAACTTACAGGACTTAAAGGATCTGCTGCTAACGTCTTGTGGAGTCCATGCCTCGATGGGTCAGAGCTGTTTTCGTGGCACGAGGGGGACCTACACAATATTAGGCAGGTGGTTTTAATGTTGTGGCTGATCGGTGTATTTTTTTACAGTATTTATCATACAAGTGCAATAATTAGAAAATAGTTTTTCATAAGACCGTAAGCCTGAGCAGTTGTTGTTGGTACATTCATGCTAAACCTGCATTTAACGCTGTCGATTCTTAAGCAGGGAAAACAAAAGATGATATAAAATTCTTGATTAGAGAAGTGACAGAAACTAGTATTGAAGGACACAGGCACGTTGTTTTTTTTGTGATTATCATTTTTATTGATTAAGGACACAGGCAAGTTGACAGAAATATGCAATCCAGCATTGCATGCATTTCTCTCAGTTTAAAATGAGATGGTGCTCTTCATCGAAACCTTTGAGCAGTCACAGGTGCTAACTGCGTGCATCGTCAGTGAGCAAGCGTTAAATGTGTATATCTTGTAGGTGACCTCGATGGTGTCATTGTGGACTAATTACTGTAATAGAATCATATTAGGGTTCATCACAGACACTCTTTGTTAAGTTATAAATTAATTATACTTGAGTCTATTATCACATACATTATAATTATAGAGCCAGTATTTGCATACATTTGGAATGCGTCATATTATGGCCCATCACCTATTCATTACTATGCAGAGTGCGCCCCACCCCCCACCCCCTCTTCCTCCAGAAACCCCTTTTCAATTGTGGATTAATGCCCCGCAGCATTGAGCAACTTTTCTTTGTAAAGTCTTCAGACGTATCAGTGATGCCTGTGAGCGAGAGAGAGAGAGAGAGGCGTCAAGTGTTTTACAGGGTCATTAATTCTGTCTGCTCATTCTGCATGGCGCATGCATGTGCAAGCGCCCATAAATGCTAACCGCTGCCGTTTTGAGTGTGCCATCACGGCTCCCTCTCTCCCTCTGCCCGGGTTGGGACGTGGCCCATGCAGGAGAGACGTCTTTCTGAAAGTTTCTGGAGCCGCTACATCGCAGCGTGCCCGCTGCATATCAATCACTCCCTCTTACACGTTCACTTTCAGTCTCAGAGATTTCAAATTTACACAGAGGTCTCTGGACAGTTTTTAAACCATTTACTTGAATGCAACATTTAAGTGCAATTTTTAAATGCGTACATTTTTATCCGGCCAAATATTGAAATGTCGGCGGTATTCGAAAAGCTGAGATAATTACAGCATTTATGACAGTGTTTCCATTCAAAATGGATGCATTTTTGTTCCCCTACTGCTAGAACTGCAGCCCGTCACTCCAGAAATATGCATATCCGCTCCTGTAACAGGAGTGTTGTGTTCTCACGTTCAAGCTCTTGCACCAAAATTAAATCGAGAGCGTGCACTCTGTCAAGACAGTAATTGTGGAAATTGCTGCCAAGCACCAATGCTGAGGTAAATTAAGTTAATGGGAGTCTCTAAGGTAAATTAATATGTATTTTTATAGTTTTTGTACATACAGTCAGAAAAGGTTTGATTGAAAACATTATTGCAGATCCTTTGGAAATTTTAGGAATGCGTTTTTTACGTGGACTAATTGTGGATTATCAAGATACCATCAAAGGTGGGAAAAGTTTCCACTAAATGGGTAAACTGACAACCCACCGGATAGTTCTGCTACAGTCTGACTGCTTCTCCATGACTGAGAGACTGAATGGAATAGAGACATGAGGGAACGAAACGGGGCTAACGTTAACTATATTATCCAACTAGCCTGAGTTACATACAGGCTGGTTCTGATGAAAACCTAATGATTACCTTAACAATATGAGACGGGTACGTGAGGGTTGGACCCGAAATGCACGACTCAGACAAAATGACATAAAATAAAGACCCGCAAGGGCTTTATTAGAGGATTGTTCAGGAGACGTAGTCAAAACAAAAGCAAAGTCTGATAACCGAAAAATCAAGCCAATAACCAAAATACAGTACCGAGGGAGAAGGCAGTCTCGAACTCGGTAAACCATGCAAAGAATCAAAATAAACCAGAGTAGCTGTCAGCGGGGCAGAGGTACAGGAGGACGGTAGGCAGGCTCGTAGTCAGGGACGGTGCAAGAGTCAAGACCGAAGTCTGCTCCGCGGGGCAAAGGCACAAAAGACAGCAGGCAAAAACTCGTGGTCTAAACAGGCAGTGGTAACAAAACGGCAGGCAGTAACAATGGTCAGAAAACAGGCTTGGATCGTAACAAAGAAATCAGACTTGGGTAATGCTCAAAGGTGCTATAGAGATATAGGCAACAATTTCGCAAGGACGTGACAAAAACACTGAGCTTATATGGAGGTGTAGACAGGTGCAGACACTTAGCTTGAGAACAGAGCGAAACAGAAAACAGCTGAGGAGAGCATGACAAGGTAACAAGATAATTAGTCGTTGTTAGTAATTATCCTATCCTGACCTAGCGTTAGTAGATTAGTAAATTGACATGAACTAGAAACGAAAGGAAACATGAAAACACATGGTTAGTGAGTTAGTAATGAGTACATCTCCAGCACGTTGGCAATTAGAGTTACTAAATTGCCAATCGTGCTAGCAGAAACAATAAACCTATCTAATCATTAGTAAATTAGTCAATTAGTAAATCAGACAAGGAGGGGAAACAATAAGGAAACGTAAGTGACAGCAAGAGAGAGAGAAAGCATGAACGCAAGATTTGCGGAAACAACATGAAAACGTGTATGCTTTAACTATGAACAGAAACGTAACATGAAAACAGAATCAAGACATGACATGAAATGAAACGTGACATGAATGAAACATAAAACATGGCATGAAATACGTGGAACCGTGACAGTACCCCCTAACGACCGACTCCTGGCGGTCTAGCGAGCTTATCTGGGTAGTCACGGTGAAAGTCCTTGATCAAACTGGGGTCCAAAATGAGACTGGGGGCGACCCAGGAACGCTCCTCTGGGCCATAACCCTCCCAATCAACCAGGTATTGAACACCACGACCCTCTTGCGAATGTCCAAAAGTTTCCTGACTGTGTATGCAGGGTGGTTATCAATGATACGGGGAGGAGGGGGTGGGGGATCGGGGGGACAAAGGGGGTGAGTGGAAACAGGCTTAATACATGAAACATGGAACGTAGGATGAATCTTAAGGGAAGCAGGTAGTGACAATTTAACAGAAGACGGGTTGATGATGCTGTGAATCTTGAAGGGTCCAATAAATCGGGGTTGTAGTTTGTGGGAAGTGGATTGTAACGGGATGTCCTTAGTGGAAAGCCAGACGGAGTCACCTGGCTTATAAACTGGGGCTGGTGTGCGGTGGTGATCTGCGACACGACGATTCCGGTCTGCCGTGCGTAACAGCGCAGCCCTGGCGTCCTTCCAGATCTTGACACATCGTCGCATGTGGGTGGCGAGGGAGGGAACAGCAATCTCTGCTTCTTGGTCAGGAAACAATGGTGGCTGGTAGCCGAGGGAGATCTCAAATGGAGATCTTCCGGTGGCGGCGCAGGGCAGGGCGTTGTGTGCGTATTCAACCCAGGTAAGCATCTTGCTCCATGAAGTGGGGTTCTTGGCAGAAACACAACGAAGCGCCGCTCCTAGATCCTGGTTGGCCCTCTCGGTCTGACCATTAGACTGAGGGTGGTAACCTGACGAGAGGCTAGCAGTGGCCCCGAGGGCCGAGCAAAAAGCTTTCCAGACTTGTGAGATGAACTGAGGACGTCTGCGGTCTCTTGGGCGGTGGGTAATCCGGGCAGGGGGATGAAATGTGCCGCCTTGCTGAACCGGTCCACAACAGTGAGGATGGTGGTGTTACCCTCAGAAGGGGAAGTCCGGTGACGAAATCCACCCCAATGTGGCTCCAAGGTCGGCTGGGCACAGGCAGAGGCTGGAGCAGTCCAGCTGGGGCCTGGTGGGAGGCCTTGCTCCTGGCGCAGGTGGTGCACGCCTTGATGAAGCATCTGGTGTCAGAAATCATGGAGTTCCACCAGAACTTTCTTTAAGAACCGCCAGGGTACGGGTGAAACCGGGATGGCAAGACATGAGGGAGGAATGAGCCCATTGGAGAACCTGTGTCCGAGCAGCTGAGGGAACGTAAAGCGTCTGCCGGGAATGGACCTGGGATCGGGCTCCCCTCGCAGAGCCCTTTGGATCACGGCCTCGATTTTCCACGTCACCGACGCTACAGTGCAGGACAAAGGGAGAATGTTCGGGCGCCTCTCGCTCAGAGCTGGTGTCAAACTGCCGGGACAGGGCATCTGGCTTGACATTCTTCGAACCAGGGCGATAGGTGAGCGAAAAATTGAATCTTCCAAAGAACAACGCCCACCTAGCTTGGCGAGAATTCAGTCTCTTAGCAGTCTGAAGGTAAGCTAGGTTCTTATGATCAGTCCAAACGACAAAAGGTTTTTCGGACCCCTCCAGCCAATGCCTCCACTCCTCCAATGCCAACTTGACTGCAAGGAGTTCTCGGTTACCCACGTCGTAATTTCTCTCAGCTGGTGAAAGCTTCCGAGAGAAAAAGCGCACGGGTGAAGACGATTGTCGAAGGAGGAAACCTGAGAGAGCACGGCTCCCACCCCAGAGTCGGAAGCATCAGTCTCCACAACAAACTGGCGGGTAGGATCGGGATGCACCAGGATAGGTTCGGAGGAGAACAGCTTCTTGATCCTAGAAAATGCCCCCTCTGCTTCGGAACTCCATCGAAATGGCATGGCAGTGGACGTGAGCTTGGTGAGGGAGAGACAACTTGGCTGTAGTTCCTTATGAACCTCCGATAAAAGTTGGCGAATCCCAAGAAGCGTTGAAGATGTTTTCGAGTAGTAGGTGTGGGCCAGTCAGTGACCGCCTGAATCTTCTTGGGATCCGCCCTGATTTGTCCCTTCTCCAAGATGAAGCCCAGAAACTCAACAGTGTCCGTGTGGAAAACACATTTCTCCGCTTTAACAAACAGTTTGTTCTCCAACAGTCTTTGGAGAACCTGCTGTACATGGGACTCGTGTTCCTTGACACTGGTGGAGTAGATCAAAATGTCATCCAGGTAGACGAACACGTGTCGGCCCAGTAAGTCCCGTAGGACGTCATTGACTAACGCCTGGAAGACAGCAGGTGCGTTAGTGAGGCCGAAAGGCATGACAAGATATTCAAAGTGTCCAAGGGGAGTGTTGAATGCGGTCTTCCATTCGTCCCCTTCTCGAATGCGGACCAGATGATAGCGTTGCGTAGATCCAATTTGGAAAAGATGGTGGCATCGTGCAGGGGGTGAAAAGCGGAGTCAATCAATGGCAGTGGATACTTGTTTTTGACCGTGATGTTGTTTAGTTCTCTGTAATCGATGCAGGGACGCAAAGAGCCGTCTTTCTTCTGGACAAAAAAAAAATCCAGCGCCCACGGGTGAAGAAGAGGGACGAATAAGACCATTGGCTAGGCAGTCCCGAATGTATTTCTCCATGGCCTCCCTCTCCGGTCTGGAAACATTGTAGAGGCGGCTTGAGGGGAGTGTGGAACCGGGTAGCAGCTCGATCGCGCAGTCATAGGGTCTGTGAGGAGGAAGCATCTGTGCCTGCGTCTTGGAAAAGACTATTCCCAGGTCGTGGTAAGGGGTGGGCACATTCTCAAGAGAAGGCTTGGAGACTTGGGGTGGAGTGGATGCGCCCTCAGCTGGTGCAGGTGCGGATCGTAGGCAGAACTGGTGACACTCACGGCTCCAGGCTTGAATACGACTAGAATTCCAATCGATGATGGGATTGTGTTTCTTTAGCCAGGGTAATCCAAGAATGAGTGGATCGTTGGGAGAGCGGATGATGTGAAACTGAATTATTTCATGATGGTTGCCCGAAATGACCACCTGGATAGGTTCCGTGATGTGGGTCATGCGGCAGAACGTCTTGCCATCCAAAGATCGAGCATTCTCGGGGTGAGGCAGTGGAAGGGTGGGAATGTCCAGTTCCTTGACCATGACTTCGTCTATGAGATTGGCATCAGCCCGGAGTCCACTAAGACGTTCACCTGGATCTCTTCCTGGAAGAAAGATTAAGGCAGTAAGGGTGGGACGAGGGTCATTCCTGGCAGCCCTCTCCGGATTGGATAAGGACCTCACCTCCACGGATGATTCAGATTTCTTGGACCGGTAGGTACACTGTTTTAGAGAATGTCCCAACCTCCCGCAGTAGAAACATGAACCGGTCTCTCTCCGACGTTTCCGTTCTTCGGGTGAGACTCTTATTCCAGCACGAGAAAGATCCATGGACTCAACTCCTCCAGCTTGTATCTCCTCTGGTCGTGAACTTGACCCTCGCCTGGGGTATGGCTGACCGGACGAAACCTGCCTCTCGATCCGGCGCTGTCTGGAACGGTTGTCCAAACGAATAGCGGCACGAACGAGTGGGTCGAGCTGAGTGATAGGTTCCTGATGCGCCAGCTCATCCTGGAGTGCCTCGTTTAGACTGGCCAGGAACAGGTCCGCTAGAGCCTCATCATTCCAGTGGGTAGCAGCAGCGATAGTGCGGAAGTCGATCGAATGGTCCGCGGCGCTTCTACTGCCTTGGCGAAGGACGATCAGACGCTTGGAAGGTTCTTGGTCGCTGGATGCGTGCTGGAACACTTTTCGGATCTCCTCGGCGAAGGCAGGGTAACGAGAAGGGAGTGAACCCCCGGACCACACAGCAGTAGCCCAGTCCAAGGCTCTCCCCTTGAGCAGCCCCATCACGTAGCCAATCCGGCGCTCGTCATCGTGATAGGTCTGCGGTTGCTGCCGGAACACAAAGTCACACTGTAACAGGAACGCCTTGCATCTCTCCGGTTCTCCGCCGAATCTCTCCGGGGGGGGTTGTTGTGGCTCCCGGAATTGCCAGATTCCCATGGGGTTGGAAGGTGGAGGTGCAGGCGGCTTAGCAGGTTCTTCCAAGAGGCGTGGCTGAACCGCGATGGCGAGTCTCCACATCTCCGCGCACAGCTCCCTCATCTCCTGGCGAAGGTCGGAGATCCCCTGGGCATGCTGCTGAACGATGGCGCCTTGATGCTGGAGAGCGTGGAACATGGCGGTTGAGTCAGCAGGGTCCATGTTGGCGAAATTGTTCTGAGACGGGTACGTGAGGGTTGGACCCGAAATGCACGACTCAGACAAAATGACATAAAATAAAGACCCGCAAGGGCTTTATTAGAGGATTGTTCAGGAGACGTAGTCAAAACAAAAGCAAAGTCTGAAGACATGACATGAAATGAAACGTGACATGAATGAAACATAAAACATGGCATGAAATACGTGGAACCGTGACACAATAAGCAATAAAACTAGCCTCGCTGCCTGAACATGACACTTTACCTAGTCAAATTAAATTAACAAACTGGTTTAACTAAACTATCTGACCAACAACTGACTAAGACTTGCAATTTTATTTCTGAACCAGCTTCTATCGGATAATTGTATTTTTCCGAAAGTCAGTATGGCATGGTACGCATGTATGCATCCAAAACACATAAAAACATTTTATCCGGCCAAAATGTAGCCTATCCTTTATCATATGTAGTATTTATCCTTTGCATTTTGCATTTGAAGGATTGCTCAACACAATAACTACTGTCAGTTAACCTGACAGAATGATTATCGCAAAAGGATATTTTAAAATATACTCGCTAAATATGGTCTGCAACTTGCGTGTGAGTTCAATGTGGTAATGAAACGTCACGATATTGAGGTTAGGGGCCATGCTTGAGATTACTGTTCCATTTACCAATGCAGACATGTCTGTATGGACATTGATAAATTACAAATGAATTATTATTTTTTTCTAAATGGAGCGCTAGCCCCCTAGAATTCACCTTTCAGCAGAAAATTAAATGTAGGGATGTACCCTGTACGATGTGCAACCGGAAAACATAATTTTACAAATGTTTATTTTGTTGATTAATTGTTGTCTCTTTTAAATACTGACCAGTTTATTCTGACACAATATAAAATATATAATAGCTGATAGATTTTTTGGTCAGGTTAATTTGCTTCTCCATACCACAACATGAAATGTGACCCACCGCTCCAGAAAACCAAACCTGTCTCTATGACTCTACAGTATTGTGCTGTCTCTATGACTCTGTCTCTCTGACTCTACAGTAGTGTGCTGCATCTATGACTCTGTATCTATGACTACAGTGGTGTGCTGTCTCTATGACTCTAGAGAAGTGTGCTGCCTCTATGACTCTGTATCAATGACTACAGTAGTGTGCTGTCTATATGACTCTGCAGTAGTGTGCTGTCTATATGACACTACAGTAGTGTGCTCTATATGACTACAGTATTGTGCTGTCTATATGACTGTCTACAGTAGTGTGCTGTCTATATGACTCTACATTGTGCTGTCTCTATGTGTCTCTATGACTCTACAGAAGTGTGCTGCCTCTATGACTCTATCAGTAGTGTGTGCTGCCTCTATGACTCTGTATCTATGACTACAGTAGTGTGCTGTCTATATGACTACAGTAGTGTGCTGTCTATATGACTCTACAGTAGTGTGCTGTCTATATGACTCTACAGTAGTGTGCTGTCTATATGACTCTACAGTAGTGTGCTGTCTCTATGACTCTACAGCATTGTGCTGTCTCTATGACTCTGTCTCTATGACTCTACAGAAGTGTGCTGCCTCTATGACTCTGTATCTATGACTACAGTAGTGTGCTGTCTATATGACTACAGTAGTGTGCTGTCTATATGACTCTACAGTAGTGTGCTGTCTATATGACTCTACAGTAGTGTGCTGTCTATATGACTCTACAGTAGTGTGCTGTCTATATGACTACAGTAGTGTGCTGTCTATATGACTCTACAGTAGTGTGCTGTCTATATGACTCTACAGTAGTGTGCTGTCTATATGACTCTACAGTAGTGTGCTATCTATATGACTCTACAGTAGTGTGCTGTCTATATGACTCTACAGTATTGTGCTGCTTCTATGACTCTACAGTAGTGTGCTGTCTATATGACTCTACAGTAGTGTGCTCTATATGACTCTACAGTAGTGTGCTCTATATGACTCTACAGTAGTGTGCTGTCTATATGACTCTACAGTACAGTAGTGTGCTGTCTATATGACTCTACAGTAGTGTGCTGTCTATATGACTCTACAGTAGTGTGCTGTCTATATGACTCTACAGTATTGTGCTGTGACTCTACAGTAGTGTGCTGTCTATATGACTCTACAGTAGTGTGCTGTCTATATGACTCTACAGTAGTGTGCTATCTATATGACTCTACAGTAGTGTGCTGTCTATATGACTCTACAGTAGTGTGCTGTCTATATGACTCTACAGTAGTGTGCTATCTATATGACTCTACAGTAGTGTGCTGTCTATGTGACTCTACAGTAGTGTGCTGTCTCTATGACTCTACAGTAGTGTGCTGTCTCTATGACTCTGTTTCTCTGACTCTACAGTAGTGTGCTGCCTCTATGACTCTGTATCTATGACTACAGTAGTGTGCTGTCTCTATGACACTGAAGTATTGTGCTGTCTCTCTGACTCTACAGTAGTGTGCTGTCTATATGACTCTACAGTAGTGTGCTATCTATATGACTCTACACTAGTGTGCTGTCTATATGGCTCTACAGTAGTGTGCTGTCTATATGACTCTACAGTAGTGTGCTGTCTCTATTAGGGTTGGGACAATACACATTTTTTTGCCAATACTCACTTTTGAGTACTTGCCAATACCGAGTACCGATACGAGTACTTTTAATAATACTGCAATTTTCAATTACCACAATAATGAGACTGCTGATTTTGAAGATACTGTGTTTTGTTTTCTGATGTATTCACTCCTTTTCCTTGATGTATTCATGACACTGTTGATGGAGCACAGTCAATTTACTGATTAATTTAAATCAACTAAGGTCCAATAAAAATAAAACATGAAATTGTAACCTGTAACTCTCACTGAGTTGTAATATGACAAAACATATATTGTAGGCTAACTGACATGGAACACTCTGTGTGCTGTCTAAAGACTAGGTCTGTTTTGAAAAGGTAAGTGGCAGGTTATTTTTGATGAAAAGAAGCCTCTCTGCATTTTCAGCCGTGAGCCCATTTCTGTTTTCATCAACAATATGTGACACTGAGCTAAAAAGCCATTCACTTTCCACACTACTACATGGCGCTGAGAGGTATTTTTGTGACATTTGGGCAAGAGTGGGAAATCGCCATTTGCTAACCACCCAGTTCTGGAGTGTTTTGTCTTCACGAGAAACTGTGGCCTCTGCAAGGTATGTCTCCAACTGGATGGCAGCAGCCACTGGAGTACTGCTCAGTGATGCATGCTCATCTGCAATTTCATTGCACACACTGTCCAGACTGCTGCTGGGCTGGTCCCTCCATGGCCTTCTGATAGGTGGCTCCTCGTGTTCCTCCTGTTGGTCTGCATCCCTGCCAGACATTTTCTGCAGCTCCTGTATCACCATCACTTTGGCCTCTGTCACGTCTCGTGTTCGTGTTCCCTGTAATTAGGTGTTTGTAGTTTATTCCATGTTTTCCTGGTTGTCCGGTCCGTGTTTTTACTTTCGCTTACCTGTTTCCAGTCTCGTCATTGTATTATCGTTTTCACCTGAAAGGTGCAATTATGACTATGATAAATATCACACCGGATCAGGGGAAAGAGTAGTGATAACACTTTTGCACCAGCAGAAGTAATCTAGGGCAGCATAACTAATTAGGTGAGTGGCACAGGGAGCACGCAGCCATGAGGGCACTCAGAGACCATCCCACCACATCATCAGCAGTCCTGATAGGGGCGGATCATCACTTATGATTGGTGACAGTAAGGATAGCTCATTGCACCAGAAGGCTCTATTGCTACGCCCCCTCCACATCTGCACCTAATGACTATAAGAGAGACTAAAGAGATGTGTTTTTAACCTAGACTTGAAAATTGAGACCGTGTCTGACTCCTTCACAGAGACGGGTAGACTGTTCCACAGTAAAGGAGCTCTATAGGAGAAAGCTCTGCCACCTGCTTAATTACTGCCACTTTTTGAGAATTTGGCATATAGCCTGATGAAAGAGACAGATTAATAATGTCTAGCATGGATTGCCCCATAACAGGAAGAAGTTCTTTAACAAGTTTTGTTGGGATTGGGTCTAATTGGCAAGTAGATGGTTTGGAGGACATAACCAATTTAGAAAATTCAGTCCACTCCAGAGCGCTAAAAAACTCAAGAGTAGCCATAGGACCCCTGTCCTGGTAAGCCTGTGCTTTCTGATCAGTGTCCGCTACAGCAGAAGGTGCCATCTTAGTCATTTCATTTCAAATTTTCTCAATCTTCTCAGAGAAAAAGTTCATGAAATCATTACTATTATGGGCAGTCTGGTTCTTTGTCAGTTTGGCCACTGTATCAAAAAGACATTTTGGATTATTCTTATTATGCTCAATCAGATCAGACAAATAGGTTGACCTTGCGGAGGAGAGAGCATATTTGTACTGTACCAGACTGTCTTTCCAGGCAGAATAAAATACTTCTAATTTAGTGGATCGCCACTTACATTCCAACTTGCGAGAAGCTTGTTTAAGAGCACGTGGGTGGTCAGTATACCATGGTGCAAGCTTCTTTTGGCTAGTTTTTTTCTTTTTGAGAGGCGCAACAACATCAAGAGTGTTGCGCAGGGTGTCATTTAGATTGTCCGTCAGCTGATCAATAGATTGTAGACTAGTGGGATCCTGATTAACAGTAAATGATTCTTGGAACAGGCTGACAAAGTTAAGTATCGTAGAGGAATTTAGGGAGCGACTAAAGTAGAACACTGGTTTTGATCTAATAGCAGTGGTAGCATGAATTTCAAACGTAATAAGGAAATGGTCAGAGAGCACAGGATTATGAGGAGAGACAACTAGATTGCTAATGCTAATACCATAGGATAAAGCTAAGTCCAGTGTATGTTGATGACAATGAGTCGGCCCAGACACATTTTGGACAAAACCAACGGAGTCAAGAATAGAAGCAAAAGCCTTCACTAGAGAATCATTTCCATTATCAACATGAATATTAAAGTCGCCTATAATCACAACTTTATCTGCCATAACTGCTAGGTTTGCTAAAAAGTCAGAGAACTCTGAGAGGAAAGCAGCATAGGGTCCAGGGGGTCTGTAGATAGTAACTAGTATAAAAGATGAAGTAAATATAGATCTATTATCTACATTAGTCTGTATGGAGCCCAGGGAAAGCACTTCAAATGAAGATAATATGTTTATAGATTTCTTAGTAAGGCGTAGTCTAGTGTCAAAAATAACAGCCACGCCACCACCTCTGCCTGACTGTCGAGGATTGTGACAACCAGAGTATCCAACCGGGGTAGATGCATTTAATGCTATGTACTCATCAGGTCTAAGCCAAGTCTCTGTCAAACTTAAAATGTCAAGTTTATAATCAGTGATCAGTTCGTTCACAAGGGCAGCTTTAGGAGCTAGTGATCTTATATTTAGCAACCCAATTTTAAGGAGAGTTCTATCGAAATTAGGTTTAGCATTTGCATTACAATGGTTCGTGTTGATCCTTATCAGATTATTAGAAAAAATCCCACGAGAGGGTTTGAGTTTCAATAGACTACGGTTTTCTCTACACAGTCTCAATTATGTGGGAACTGGGGTGGAAACTAGTCACGAGCTCAGGGAAACTTGCAGACAATTGTTTAAGACCATCTGTCTGCTGCCTGGCTGTAGCTCTTGAATGTCAATTTTGCCGATTCAGACTATGGCCTATGTTATTAGATAAAAGAAGAGCACCCCTCCAGCTCGGGTGGAGTCCGTCTCTCTTCAGTAAACCAGGCTCTCCCCAAAACGTAGGCCAATTATTAACAAACCCTATGCTATTTGATGTACCATTCTTATAGCGTTTAAATTAAGTGCATAATAGACTATTAGTTAGCATAAATATAGGACTATTCGTTACCTTGGATCGAGTAGACTTGCGATGCAGTAGAGTGGATTTTTCTCCACGTCCGAAAAAGCGTTTCTTCACAGCTGCCAGTAAAGTGTTCTTCATTGTTCTGATTCCACGGTCCTCGTCCGTTTCTTTGGCCAGCAATCTCTGAAGCACGGTGACAGCGGGAATCATATCTGACGCTGATGCATCTGAAGAGCTCACCTGTCGAGTTAACTCTTCAAAGGGAGCCAATACGGTTATCGTTTTATAATAATAATAATATACGCCATTTAGCAGACGCTTTTATCCAAAGCGACTTACAGTAGTGAATGCATACATTTTCAGTATATGTGGCCCCAGTGGGGATTGAACCCACAACCTAAGCGTTGCCAACGCTGTGCTCTACCAACTGAGCCACAGAGAACCACAGAGAACTCTGCAGAGTTTTCTCCAGTAAACTCCACTGTTTCGCGGTGAGGTTGTCGTGGAGCTCATGTTCGGACCTCAAATATTCAGAGGGCTCGTTTCTGTTCGACGAGAGAGCACAGCATGTAAAGCGTAATATTCCAGCGGGTTTGTACGTCTTGTTGGAGTCTTTTTATCGGCTGGTTGAGCTGTAGCTGAATGTCTTCTAGCCGGGAGTACGCCAAGGGGTAATGTTTAAAATGCCCAACTATTCTCCGCCCGACTGCCACAGCATCGGCAACACTTCACTGAGCAAGAAGGCCTACATGCACTGCCAGCTGGAATGTGTGAGCGACACACGGAAGGCTTGGGAGTCCAGCATCATCCATGGCCTTTATCATGTTTTTGGCATTGTCTCGGACCACGACGTTAACAGATTTTTTAGAAATCCCCCAAGTTTGAAGCATTTCGTAAAATGCACCAGCTATTGCTTAGCCTGTATGCGATCCACGAAACTGTTTTGCTTGCAGTACGACTCGCTGAAGAGTAAAACCCTTATCTATCTACTGCGCAGTTAGGCTGATGAGAGACATTGGACTGACGCTACTGCTCCAAATGTCAGTGGTGAAGCTAATTGCTGACATGTCGCACAACAAGCTGTTGATGTGCTTTTTCACGAAGTCGTGCATCTTCGGCAACACGGTCTCTATGATATGACGATGACTCGGAATATCATACCTGGGCTCCAAAACTAAAGCCGCCGGAATCCCACATTATCCACAACCGACAACGTTTGATCGTCAAGAGCAATGTATTGGGTAAGAGCCTCTGTTATTTTTACTGCCTTCGGGGTGTCTCTTGACATTTTCTCTTGCCTCTGTAGTGTTTGTAGTAAAGTTGGTGGTTGCCGTCTGCTGCTGCTAGCACCAGCAAACTCATTGTACTCCACCTCGTGTCGATTTTTGAGATGTTTTATCAAGTTACTAGTACTGAATGAACTAGCTTTCGTGCCACCTCTTGATATATTGGCTGAGCAGAGCTTGCATTCTGCTGTACTTTTGTCTGCTTCGTTTACCTGAAAGTATCTCCAAACTGCCGACATTTTCATTCATTTCTCGTGGAGGGTGTGACGTTGTCGAGCACGCAGGATTATGCTACACTTAGAACGTTTCTAGTCACAACTGATTAGCTTGCTAACATAATGTTACAATAATATGTTTATTTCTCAGCGCGCAACTGAACAGAAGAGGATTTCAGCAATGGAATCAGCATGAATTGTACTCAGTCAGTGTAACGTTATGACGTTGGTATCGGGTTTGGTGTATCGGAACATTTTTGAGTACGAGTACGAGTACATGAGCACGGTATCGGTATCGGTGCATCCCTAGTCTCTATGACTCTACAGTAGTGCGCTGTCTCTATGACTCTGTCTCTATGACTGCAGTAGTGCGCTGTCTCTATGACTCTGTCTCTATGAGTCTACAGTAGTGTGCTTTCTCTATGAATCTGGAATTTCAAAAGTGATGCATGTCAAACTTCTTCTGACATTGGCTTATTCATCAAAATACTAATTCATCAGAGTACTTCAAAACATTCAAGAGCATCATATTATTTAAAATATGCAAACTGCTGCAATATTAGCAGTGAAATTGGATGCAGATTTTGTGTGGGGTTTAAGTTTGTAATGCATAATTACACCAAATACAATAGTTTGTATTGTGCACCAATATGTATTGCCATTAGGTAAATAGTACATCTTCTGCACTGTCCCTCTCGATAAGAACATCTGCTAAATGCCTAAAATGTTACAATTTCAAATGTAGTACCTACCGGGTGAACTCAATGTGTCGGAGTAGGGAATTTTTAGATTATTATTTTATTTGACTAAATATAAGGGTTTATTTGTTCAGCCTTTAATTCCTCCTCCACAAATGTAGGAGAGTCTTTTCCCCATCATCTTGTGGATACAGTGGAGGATCATGGGAAAGCTGAGTTTTTAGTGGCTCTTGGCACTGCTAATAAACACTCTCACATCTCATCACCTAACCCATCAACGTGAAGTAGTGCTCTGGAAACCTGCACTAAATTAACAGTGGGGAGGAATCCAGGGATATTCTTCAAAATAATGTCACTGTGTGCGTGATAGAGGAAGGGGAAAGGACATGCAAGGTGAAAAACGAGGAACCGGTGTACATTATATTCTGCTTTGTGTTTTACATTGCTAATTTAAAGACAGCCCGAGAGATTCTCCAGCATGGTTCTCTGTCTAAACTGTGTAAAAATAGCAGCAAGTTGCAGATTTGTACTATTTGTACTATATATTTGTATTACATTGTACTGTTTAGTTAATACTGTACTGACTTCTGGCCTTTTCTGTCAAAGCATTTAATGCTAAATCTTGATGGTTCAGAATCAAAAAAAAATTGGTGCAAATTGTATGTATTTTACTCAAAAAACAGCAGGGGTTAAGAACAAAAACAATGTAGGGAGGAGGAAACAGAAAAATACAGATGGCATAAGTGAACCTCAGGAATAATCCTGTCCATATGTGCCCCTCGTTCAGGTAATTTGCAAGCCACTCTGAACAAACATTTTCTTTTCATAGAAATTATTTTTATAGAGTCTTTTCATAAAAGGATAATGCAGGCCTAAATGTGATGTGGAACAAAGTGCTAAAATGTTTTAAAGTATACAGTATAAGATACAGTATATACAGTGGCAAAAAAAACCTTGAATATTTCACAAGTACAAAGGACAGTAAAGACTATTTTCCTATGTTATAGTATTTTTTCAGTCTTTGTCCAAAACCTCAGCGTTTCACACACAAGCCCGAACATTGCAGTTTCATGAACTCAAGAGATATGTGAGTTTATGTAATTAATGACATTTTATGATTACTGTTATGATCCTGCTTTCTACTCGCTCTCTCGTGTTGACGTTCAGGCAGATCTCACTTAGTGAAGATGTATTGAGATTTTAAGTATTCAAGAGGGTGCCTGGCCTCTCCTTTTTATCATTCCATTAAAATTTTATAACCATCTTTTTAATGTAATTTCATCCATGAATTCTTACTTCTTAGATGTGACAGCTAGTCCTGTGAACATAAACTTTGCCGTGTATTGGAGGTCCTTTCTTTTATTTTACCTGATATATTGAGCAAGTGAACACTGCTTTCACATTTTTCCAATTGTGTGTGCGTGAGTGTGTGTGTGTTTGTAGCAATAATGAATATGGTAGAGACAACAAAGTTAATGTATTGTGCAGATGAACATGTACTAAGAACTAAGGATATATTTCCAGGTGTTAATTACCTGTGTTCATATCTTTTGTTTTTTCTCAAAGAATAACAATGGGATGTACAATCCGCTTCTTACAGATATGGAGCAGATGGGGAACACAAAAATGATCTTTATTAAAGACGTATATATATATATATATTAATATTTCCGGAAAAATAATGAATTCTGAAAATGTGGTGCTGTGGCCCTGTGTGTGTTAGTCAGCCCAGGGAGTGAGTTATTACTATTTTTGTACATTGTGAGATTTCACTCCTCGAAGCCGTAGTCCGTGATTACTGGCCACCATTTTGTTATGCAGCATGTGAGCAAGATGAATGAAGGAGGTAGATTTGTACCATAAGACCGGGAGATATTCAGCAGCTATAATTAATGATGAAAAAGTTGTGGAGAGGCTGCCGTATTGCATATGGATTTTCCCCTTAATGGAGTAAATTCACCTAAAGTCTAAAATTGGGTATATTGTTCCTTGCCTTGCGTGTTAGTTTAGTATGCATGTTGAAAACCGTGAAACCTGTTTCTGCAGAGGAATCTCCATTTCCTTCCGCATTTCTTTCAGTCTGACGTCAGCATATGAAATCCCCCCTCTCTCTCATGCATGTCTGATGAAAGGACACATGAAGGCAACAAGTCTGTTTGAAGTCTGATCTCAGAATGTTCATATGGCAGTTGTTAACCATTGAAGCTATTTACTTTTTACAGAAATTTAGAAATTTCACTTTTTTTTTGTTGGATCCAAATATGCCCAACAAGCCCCTGCTGCCTTTTAGCACAAGGCTGATGTATTGCAATCATGGATATAAATTTGAGTGCCACATTGAAACACAAACCAGTTTAAGAGAGTTGAGTATATGGAAGCATTTGATGGCTCTTTTTGTGTGTATGTTACAAACACAGAGGGGAGTTGACCAACACATCTGGGCTTTGAATGAGGGCTTAGGATTTCAATTTAGCTTGTGTTCATGTTGTAATTAAGAACAACTTTTTTTAAACAAATCCCTAGTCTAGTTAAGATCTAATATCATATACATTTTCACAATATGCAATAAGCAATATAAAAGTCACATTGAACTTACTCTTTTATAGAATGGATCAGACCAATATTAAGTTATATTAAAACAATTAAAATATGTACAAAAAATGGAATGTTTAGATTTTTTATCCAGGTTCTAAATACATGAATGTGATTATAGAGAATATATATATACACACACTATAAGTTCTAGTTTTGCATCATAATCAGAGTATTCCTGCTTCAGATCTGTAAATGAGACGCTTTTTAACACTGGCGAGTATAACCTTCAAAATCATCATACCATCACAAAACCCATGCCATTCTAAGAATAATCCTTTTTTCCCCCCCTTCTCAATTTCTCTCATTCCCCCCACCTGGCCTTGTCACTTGATAGTGTTATTACTATGCTAACCAAATCCTTATAAATGTGATTTAAGGCTTGGCAGCCTGTGCTCTTGTTTTTCCTTCTGCCACAGCGCTTTATAGCAGCGGGGAAAGGCCCTTGTAAGTATTCTAAACGTCCGGAGATTACAGCTGTTGCCGATTGCTGATTGAGGCCGACTGCTGTTATTGCTCTGTGTTCCTGCGTGCACCCAGGAGCAGTAAAGCATCAATAAAATAAAAAACACCTGCATCTTAAATGAAATTTCAATTGAAAAACTTAACAGCCCTTCAAATTGCCGAATTTAACACAGACCAGTAAAGCTTAAATAACACCTCCTTGCCTCTGCAAACCAAAGGGAACGCGGCACGCGGGGGGGGGAGTGGTGCACGGGGGCCGGGGGTTTCACAGTCAAGGTGACTTGATTGTCTCGTCTGGTAAAATTATTTACAATTATGAATTCCTCTAGAGAGCCAGGTCGGACTTGCCGTTGAGCACCTACGTCGGCACGGGGGAAGCAGGGCTCTCTCAGTATTCATGGACACTCCCGAACCTTTGTGGTAATTGAATCAGTAAGAGAGCTGAGTGGAGCAAGCATAAAAACCTGTTAACCCAAAGGTCAGATCTGTGCATTGTTTATTTATCAGAAGGTGTAGGGAGCCGAATCGGCAGGCCCTGTCACAGTCGCGGTAAAAAATTACCTAGAACAATAACAGCAAGTAGATAAATGGACAAATCTGGGGCACAATCATAAACAGAGTCAGGGGCCGGGGACTGGCTGTGTGGAAATTCACACAGGACACAAGATGAGGGTCTCTTTCTGCCTCGTCTTGGACATTTGTTTTTTCTGCTGTCTACATTTGAGATGCAGCAGAATGTGTGTCTCATAATAAATATTAAACAAGTTTAACATTAGGGCTCCCTCTTTTGATTAAGGGCGTTTTGCTCAAATAAATTCATTAAAATGGATGTAAAATAATTTAGTTTGTTTGTGTGTAATTTATTTGTTCCATGACGGGAGCTGGTGCAGCACAAAAAAGATTGGTCTGTCTGATCTTCATTGAGTTTGACAATCCCAAGATTTCTAGATATTATTTTATGTCTTATTGTTGGTTGTATTGCGATTACTTTTATTGAATATTAGTTAGTACAATATTGCAAGGTTTTCTAAATTTAGAGTGAATTCCTCATCTGTGATTGAGAGTTGGTCATTAACCAGGATGAAGATGCAATGAGAATAATGTCACATTTAATGTAGCTGCAGTATATGTATATGTACAGTATATATACAGACTATTACAAAAATGTACTTACAGTTATGCACCTGTTCCTTCATATCAGAATTGACCAATGTCACTGTAATTTAAGTACAATCTCACTGTAATTTAAGTGCACTCTCACTGTAATTTAAATGCAATCTCACTGTAATTTAAGTGCAATCACACTGTAATTTAACTACAATCTCACTGTAATTTAAGTAGAATCTCCTCACTGTTATTTAAGTACAATCACCTCACTGTAATTTAACTACAATCTCACTGTAATTAACTTGATATGTCTGTGTTTCTAATGTTTGTACTTTAAAGCCAATTTTAAAATTCCAATTACATTTTCAGTTTTGTTGTAATGTGTCCTCTAGAGGGAGAGCAGTAGCTCTTCACACAGGTTATGGTGCTCATTTCAACGATGGGTCAGGAAATCACTGCATTGCGTTCCACGGAGAGACACGCAGAACCAGCACCCTGATCAGCACACAGCTCCAGCCAGCATGCACGTGAGCAGTGGACGCAGAACAGAGGCATGCACATGGGCAGCGGACGCAGAACAGAAACGTGCACGTGCGCAGCGGACGCAGAACAGAAGCGTGCGCATGGGCGGCGGACGCAGAATATAACAGGTGGCGGGCGCTGCTTTGCCACACCAGGGGACATCACGTCCTGTTACTGTAGCCTGCGCAGCACGTTGAGGTTATTATTTTTGGTCAGATAAGACATCCGTGCGATTTCGGAATTGACAAATTCAAATTCCGTCGCACAACAAACGGCATATTTAAAAAACAGCATATTTAGAAAAACTTCACTTTAGCGGGCTCCCCCATCGATGTCATTATCCGTCAAGTGGGTTGAAGGGGTGGTTTATTTTTTATTCCTCTTCTTCCTCTTATTATTCTTCTTCTTCTTTTGCCTGCATTTCTTTTGCTCTGTTGCGGTACTTTTATTTTTGTGTTTTAGAGTGTGGAGGTGAATTAGTTGATTATTATCTGGTTATGGGTAATGGAGGGGTGTGGGTAGGGGTGGGGGTACAGCGGGCGCCCCTGTGGAATGTGGGCCATCTGGGGGAGCCATCAGCAGCCCAGCACGTGGGAGAGCCAGTCACCTTGATCCGGACGCCCTTGCCGACACGCCATTACCGCGGTACGGTGGGATGTAAATGGTGGAGGAAAACATTACCTTCAAATGAGCTCTTTTCCATGGGACAGAAATATCAATCAGGCCCGGAAGCGCAGGAACAGACAAACGAGGACACGCCTAAGACGGCACAATCAGCGCGGAATCGGGGGGGGAAAACTTTACATTACCGGCAGTTTTTTTAAATGTTCCACGCTGTAATATCAAGTGATTCAGTGAAAGGAGGAAAGGACCTTGACCGCTAAAGGCACGCATGTAATAGAAATATCAGCATAAAATGTATTCATATCCATACAAACGTATTGCTCTTTAGCGTTATTCTTTTTTTTCTTGATCTTTGAACACAGCAGCCCTCGTGGATAAGTAACCTTTACATTCTGCATGTTCTCTGAAGGTGCCCATGAATATGCACAAACATTTATTGGTACTTTGCACTGGATTGGACTGGATTGTGTACTGATTTACAGATTTACATTTATAGAAATGGAGCAGTTACAAATGCCCACCTTAAACAGCATCTTAAACCCATAAGAATATACACACATTTTTTTCCAGATATACTGGTAGATAAATTAGAAAATGTTAAATTAGCAATATTAAAAACATTACCTGATGGTTGGTTCAAGGGATGCATTTAGCAGAGTACGTTTAGCAGTGAAGGTGTGCATCAATTAATCTAAAAGCTTCTCAAATTGGTAATAAATAAAGCCATGTGACGACTGTAATGAATGGTAGCACCAGCGTTCTGATGTGAAATGAGGTACGAGAGGTCATTTGCAGTGTAAATGGGTACAGTATTCAAGCCTGTTGGTTTGCAGTCTGGGTCTGGGGGAATTGTACCTCCCTTGTCCTGTCTTTGAAAACGTCTGTGGGTCCAGGGTAATCGGAGGGTCTGCCCCAGGACAGACTGACAGGACAGACCTCCTCTGAAAGGTGTTTGTGGCCCGAGCAGCTGAGAGCGCCCATAGGGAGGGACGCACAGGGACGTTTGATCATTGACTCATGCAGTAGAAACACAAAGAAGCAGCCGAACAAACAGAGGGGCCCAGAAGGGATGAGCCCCGCCGCGGGGGGTGATTTCGGGAGTCTGCCAGGCCAGCGCTCTCATTGGCTGAGCCAGTGCCAGGACTCTCGTCTGCCGTGTGCATGATTATGAGAATGACCTGAGCTGTCAGCCTCTGCGTATTCCTCAACGAGTCCCTCCTCATGCCGCCCTTGTTGTAAGCACTCAGAGAAAGTGACCAGTCACAAACTTAAGTGATTACAATATTTCTTACAATTCATTGCAATCTCTTCAAAGCACATTGTTACTCATAGTTGATATCCCTTGCCATATAACCTCAATTGAATAAATCCATAAATATAATTTCATATTTGCCGGAGGTGCAGCGGAAGCCCCGTGAAGCTCCGTCCTCTTTGGTAAATGAGCTGATTTGCACATGGCCTTCTTTACATTTTAATCCATATATCCATATCCAATAAGGGTGAGAAAAAAATCACTGTCCTTGTAGTTATTCTTGGCGCACTATTGTCAAATGATAATTCTGTCAAAAAATTCCCTCAGCAGCCTGCATACTCTGGGACATGTTTGACAATTGATCTTACGCTGATGAACATATGATAAAATAACCATGAATTTAACAAAAACCATATTTGGCTCTGGCTTCATTGTCAAAGCACAATGTGTAGATAGTAGCGTCAATCCAGAACGGAGGTGCATTAAGGCATGTCCTTGTCCATTTCAGTAGTTTTGTGATGAGATGGTAACCCACCTGTGGTGCAGTTGTGAAACAGGTTGGTTTAAGAAGAATAAATTACCTGTGTGTGGTGAGGGTTCAGTTCATTATGGCCAATCAGATCATCACCCTCCCCCTAAAGGCACTTCCAGAGTCCAGAGTGCAGGTTGCCCACTGCAGCTGCGCCATGCCAGATCTGCCCGCGAGTCCCATTCTTGGGGCGCTGATTGGCTGTCTGCCACAGGGGGAAGGGGGAGGGAAGCAGCACGAGCTCACTGCAGGTACAGAAGGCTCTCTGTGTGTATCGGAATCACAGTGGACGATTGTGTGTGAGTTCCTTCTCGAAGGAGGCGGTACAGCATCTTTGTCACTGCTGGTCCCAAAGCAATGGTCCCAATGGCTGGTCCCATAGTTGCGGATGGAAATAGAAAGTACAATTGGCCACCAAATTGGGAGAAAAACTGGAAAAATCTGAAATAATAATTGAAAAAAAAAGAGGCTACCAATCTTACTTAAAACAAAAAACAGAACTATATATCAGCTTTATATTATTTATACTGTATATGTTATTTTGTACATGATGTATAGTATCTACAGCAGTTTGATGCTGCAGGTGAATTTCCTGTTCCAGTCAGCAGTACTCTGTGTGCTACTGTACTGTATAGGGTCTTCAGCTCATCACCCTGATCCTTCATAAGGTGCCGGGGGTGGGTGTGTTACCTTTGAGAGCTGAGTGTGAGTGTGTTATCTACCTCAGGGCCTGGGCCAGTGGATCCGCCAATGGTGTTGGACCTCCAGCCTAAAAGTGCCACCGTTACCTGGAATCACCCATCCAGACCAAACGGCATCATCACCCACTACAACATCTATCAGAACGGTGAGCTTCGGGCCACTGCCCCGGGCAACAGCACGGCCTACAGTGCCTGGCCCTTAGAGCCGCACCGGGACTACACCTTCCAGGTGGAAGGCTGCACCGACGCGGGCTGTACCCCTTCAGCCAGGTCCCACACCGTCCGCACCCCGCCTGCCCCGAGGGTGTGCCCGCACCCCGGCTCTACTCGGACACACCTACCTCCGTGCTCCTGTCCTGGGACATGCCGCTCCGGCCCAACGGGGAGCTGGAGGGCTACGTGATCGAAAGGAGGGCGAGCGGCGCCCAGCAGGTCTCCACGGTCGCCAGCGTGGACGCAGACCAGCCCCTCCGTTACCTGGACAGCTCGGCGGCTCTCAGCCCCTGGACCAGCTACGAGTACCGCGTGCTGGCTGGCACCCTGCAGGGGGGCTACAACAGCAGCTCCTGGCAGCCGGTGACCACCAGGCCCTCGAGACCCGCCGGCCTGCTGCCTCCCCAGGCGACCGCATTGGGACCCGATTCAGTCCAGGTCAGTTCCCTCTCCAGGTCAGTTCCCTCTCCAGGTCAGACCCCTCTCCAGGTCTGGCCCCTCTTGTTGCTGAATTGGTGACGCAATCTGAATCTTGTTTGGAACATTCTCTTCAGGGTTCTCACCTCCAGCACTCCAAAATGTGCTCATTCACAGAACAAGCTCTGCATGAACGTGTATGAAAGGAAGAGTAATAGAGAAGAGAATAACTTGTTTTATACATCTGATGATGTCAGAGTGCTTACCCGTGTCTCCGATCCACTCCAATTTAGTATTACATAAAAGTTGTTTGACGAATGGCTCTCTCCCAGTTTGGATTCACGCAGCACTCAAACCTCAAGGTCTCCTTGAGGACAGAGACACCGCGACCCTTTCACAGTTTGTCACGCGACGTTACCCTTCCTGTCCAGTGCTTAAGAGACGAGGACACATGACAGCAGTGCCCAAATGAAGGGCTGCCGTAATGCAGTCCGGCCCCCCGGGCGTTAATGGTGAAGCTGTTTAAAACAGTGTTATCCCCATCATCTGAACGACATTCCCAGTGTTTCTGTGGCCACTCCTCTTAGGGTCAGTCCGTGTTGTTTTCTCCTGGCTCAGCCAATTAAGGACTGCCAGTCGAACAGCGTAACTGCCCCTAAACGTGTCCTTGCCGTCGCCTGAGTCCTGCTCACAGAAAATCATTTGTTCACAGGGCCACGCCTTTATAACTTTAAATGATTCCCTCCTCATAATCAGATTCTTTTAAGAAATCCTGTTAGAAGACATTTGTCTGCTCTGGGTTTTATTTCTGGATTAAAATTGGTGGCAAAAGCTTCACACACAAATGTTCTCATCTTTTTTCAAGTGTTGAATAATTATTCTCAGAAAAAGCCAAAGAAAAGCCAGTATCAACATTTTTATAGCCGTCCGTGAACACCCTGGTTATTCCTCTAATTCAATAGAGGCTATGCTCAAGAGAACAGGATAGCTGGCAGTGTTTTGGCTTCTGTACAAGCTTGATTCAAGGGAAATTAATGTTACCAAACAGGCTTTGCGGCTTAGAAGCCCCTTTGTATAAATACACCCACACACACGTCTCCTTTAAGCCAATGCGACTGCCAGAGACACTGGCAGAAATGCTTACAACTTCAAACAAAGGCAACATTTACATACACTTCCTTGAATTATTAATTTCCCTCACCCCAGGTTTAGGTTTTTCTTTATATATAAACTGTTATTATTTAATTAGTTTGCTAACTACTGCATCCACGTATAAAACTGGATGAGACTCGACACGTGTAAAATGTTACAATGAATGCCATCATTTTCTGGCTGGTTGGCTGGTGAACCATTCTATTAACAGCACACAGAAGGCTGTTTGTGTAAAACCCGTTCTTAGTCCCAGTACGGCATCGTCTGTTTGCAGCAGTTTGTGTTTTAGTAATCATTGTGCCTTTTATTGTATAATTGCATCCTTTTTTTGCCCCAGGAAGAGAAAAACAGAACATTTTCAATTTATGAATTTATTTTGAAAATTGTTAGGACTTTTCTGGAGAACCGCTTAATATTGATTTCAAGAATTGAAAAAAAATTACTAACTTAGTAGAGGCCTCGTTTGAATATTTTTGTTTCTTGTGAGAATTTAATCTTTTCCCTTATACAAAGAAGTACATTTTTAATTAATTGTTTGATACATTAGCATAGGTATTTATCATTAGCAGTGCTAGAAGTAGTTTAAGTTGACCTGGGTCATCATGCCGCTGACCCTGGTAGTTTGTGAAAGAACAGTCCGGCGCTTTAAACTCACAATCCGGCCCCTGCATTCTTCCTACTGGCACTTTCCTTAGTCAATAGCTTTTTAGTTTCTCTAAAATAGACACAACATTTTTTTTTCAATGTCAACTTTACAGTTGTTAACTACAGATACAGGTAATTCTTACGTCGTGTATGAATTCAATATTGTAAGTAAATATTGGTGCACCACAGTGAATTGAGAGCCCAACTCCATAAGGGTGAGCTATTAGAATCCGCAAGTGATCAGAAGGTCACATAAAAGAGTCATAAAATGTATTGGGTACAGTATACTCGATTATATGCAATTGAATTTCTATGTTTTATTAACTTAAATAGATATAGCTGTAAGTATATAGTATAAATATATAAAGTGTATATATGTATATAATATGTATAAAGTACAAATAAGTAATTAGGCTGTTCCACTACATATATCAGTTTTCACAATTAACTAACTGAATTCAGTAGAATAAATTATATTCCAGTAGTCTTTGACATCTTACATCAGCATACATATCTAAAGGACATACAGCAGGTAAACAGTAGCACTACAACAGATGAGCTCCATGAGCCTGGGTCGTGGCGCCAGTCTAGTGTGTGTCGATGAACATTTCTCAACACTTCACAGGGCACTTGGTCATCAAGGCTATGGAAATGAGTTTTCCTGGCACAGGCCAATGCTGGCAGTGCCAAAAACAGACAATTAAATACACGTAGATTCCCAAGGATCATGTTTTGTGCAGTAAAACGTTAGGTGCGTGCATTCCCCAAACCAGCATGCCAACGAAGCGTCCACCCCTGAAATCACAGGTTAGAATGCGATTACTTCATGTCGAGTTTCATTAAGTTTTCTTTATTTTGACATGACACAAAATTCCTGCTGTCTCACCACTGTGTCAAATGTAATGAAGGGAATATTCTGCTGTAAGTCACTCGATTGCAAGGCATCTTTTCCAGGAGCTGGTTGATCTAAAAGCCTTTAAATGCTGTATTCAGACTCAGTGCTGGAAACGTCTCCTGTACTGGTACAGTGGGGATGAAGAAGCTTTCAGCAGAGCCACTGAAAGTCCCTCACTAACAAAGACAGGGGGCTCATTGGAGCAGGACATGGATGTCAAGCTATCTCTCCAGCATCAAGCTAGCTAAACAAATCTAGCACTAGCCCAGTAATGGTCGCTGTAAGCTTAGCTTGGGAGCATGTTATTTTTGGCCTTCCCCCTGCAGGTCACGTGGAGTGCCCCGCTAATGGCTAACGGAGAGATCAAGCGCTACGAGATCCGCCTGCCCAATCCTCACATCTCCCTCGCCAACGCGTCGGTTCTGAACCACACCATCACCGGCCTGGTGCCCTACAGGAACTACAGTGTCACCATTCTGGCCTGCTCTGGAGGGGGGGGCTACGTCGGGGGCTGCACCGAGAGCCTGCCCACCCCTGTGACTACACTTCCCACAATCCCACAGGACTTGGGCCGCCTGTCCATTATTGCTGTCAGTGAGTCATATCTCGCTGTGTCCTGGCAACCACCAGGGAGGCCAAACGGGCCCAATGTGAGGTAAACATTTCACTGCTGCTCCTCCAGAGATAAAACATATACATGTGTACACATACGTATATGTGAATATAAATAATATCCCATCTTTTACCCCATGTTAATGTCCAAAAGTTTGAGTCCACTACCAAGATCTGTTTGTGTTCATGTTTCATCGAAAACACAAAAGTTTTACTCTTGTGGTATTTGTTATTCAAGAATGTCATAAAACACTGATAAAAATGTAAAAAATGTTTGTTTGAGAAAGGATGGTATGAAATTGAAATATCTATAAATATTTTGTTTGCACACCATTGCCTTTTAATTTCCTCAAAATCTTGTGACACCTTATTTTTCATTTAAGTTTTAGTACATGGACACTCCTAAAACACAGTCTGAGTTGTCTTGGCCTTGTAACAATTAATACTGGATATTGACGTAACTAACATGGTCCTCTATGTGTTCTCGTTGCTCCTGCAGATGCTTTAATCTTGACAAAGGACACTTCCTTTGCAAAAGTTTTTGCAGCTGTTTGTAATTATGTCAACAGAGCTTAGTGAAGTAGTTAGAGTCAAATAGTTTTCCTGAGTAAACAATTTTGTGAGAATTTTGATGAATGGTGAAAACAAACTGATCTTGGTAGTGGACTCAGACTTTTGGACCCTACTGTAGCTAAGCCCATTTATTAAACAGGGAACAGTAGGATATCTCTTCCACTTTAACTTGATCTTCCTTACTGGCATATTGGTACACATATGTATGTTGTTACATTTGAGGATTGTTTTATAACTCTGGTATTCAACCACAAGGACCAAGGTTTGAAAAATCATATGATAATCAATCATAATGAAACATTAATACAATATTTATATATATCAATATATGTATATATATATACACACAGTATATATAGCTATTTGTGGTTTATTCCTTACTTATAGCTATAGCTATAAAATAGCTATATATACTATATACACTATATGGCCAAAAGTCAGTGGACACCCCTACTAGTTATTGAGTTCAGGTGTTTCAGCCACACCCATTGCCAACAGGTGCATAAAATCCACAGACAAACATTTAGAATTCAGAATGGTTCGTAAAGAGCTCAGTGACTTTAAACCGGGCACTGTCATAGGATGCCACCTTTGCCACAAGTCAGTTTGTGAAATTTCTGCCCTACTAGATGTGCCCTGGTCAAATGTAAGTGCTATTATTGTGAAGTGGAAATGCCTAGGAGCAACAACAGCTCGGCCACGAAGTGGTAGACCACGCAAACTCGCAGAGCGGGGCCGACGAGTGCTGAAGCGCATAGCTGGTAAAAATCGCCTATCATCTGCTGCATCACTCACTACAGACTACCAAACTGCCTCTGGAAGCACCATCAGCACAAGAACTGTGCGTCGGGAGCTTCATGGAATGGGTTTCCATGACCGAGCAGCTGCACACAAGCCTCACATCACCATGCACAATGCCAAGCGTCGGCTGGAGTGGTGTAAAGCACGCCGCAACTGCAACTGGATGAATCACGCTTCACTATCTGGCAGTCTGATGAACGAATCTGGGTTTGGCGGATGCCAGGAGAACGCTACCTTCCGGAATGTATAGTCCCTACTGTAAAGTTTGGTGGAGGAGGGATAATGGTCTGGGGCTGTTTCTCAGGGTTTGGGATAGGCCCCTTAGTTCCAGTGAAGGGTATTCTTAATGCTACAGAATGTGAAGACATCTTAGCCAATTGGGCACTTCCAACATTGTGGCAACAGTTTTGGGAAGGCCCTTTGCTGTTCCAGCATGACTGTGGCCCTGTGCACAAAGCGAGGTCCATAAAGACATGGTTAGACGAGTTTTGTGTGGAGGAACTCGATTGGCCTGCACAGCGCCCTGACCTCAACCCCATTGAATACCTTTGGGAGGAATTAGAATGCCGATTGTGAGCCAGGCCTTCTTGTCCAACATCAGTGCCTGACCTCACAGATGCTCTTTTGGCTGAATGGGCACAAATTCCCACAGACACACTCCAAAATCTTGTGGAAAGCCTTCCCAGAAGAGTGGCAGCTGTCATAGCCGCAAAGTGTGGTCCAACTCCATATTAATGCCCATGGTTTTAGAATGGGATGTCCAAAAAGCTCATATAGGTGTGATGGTCAGGTGTTCACTGACTTTTGGCCATATTGTGTATATATATTTATATATATAGTATATACTGTATAGCTATTTTATTTCATTGCTATCTTATTTTTCCCAATTTTTTTCCCAATTGTATTCTCTGCTGCGGTCGCTGCAACCTTCTCTGTCAGTTAGGGAGAGCGAAAAGAAGCATGTGTTCTCGTGAAACACGTGATGTCAGCTGCCACTCCTTTTCACACCGCAGTCTACAAGTTACGCTTCCACAGACATAAGTCGGAGGAAGACGCTTTGGGCCAGATTTACTAAGTCGTTATTTTGTCGTGGCTATTTTGCAGTCACAAATAGTGACACATTAATGACCAATTTACTAAGACTGGTACTAATTATGCAATCAAAGAAATTAAACGCCCTTATTTTCAATTTGTGGTAGGATACACCCATAAAAAGGGTCTGAAACAACGTAGCACACAACAAACAGTAAATTATGTAAAGAAAACAAACCACTGATGATGTAACAAAAATATGACATGACGTTAGGCGGCACTGAAAACTTTCTTACAACATAATGCGTCAAAAAGACAGCTGCGGTGGTCTAACCGAGGAAAGAATATTCGAATAAGAATAAAGAATAGAAACTAATAACCTTGTGATGGAAGGAAGGTCACAAAGCATCTGAAAGTAAAACTGTATTTACGACTCATTCTATACCCTCCTGATAGCATACGCACTGGCAAGGTCTGGATTTGATACCAGTCCGTGGGGCTCATCCACACACTAGAGCAGTGCCTTAACAGGATGCAGACTGTGTGGCTCATCCACACACTAGAACAGTGCCATAACAGGATGCAGACCGTGGGGCTCATCCATACACTATAGCAGTGCCTTAACAGGATGCAGACCGTGGGGCTCATCCACACACTAGAACAGTGCCTTAACAGGATGCAGACTCTGGGACTCATCCACACACTTGAACAGTGCCTTAACAGGTTGAGCCACCCAGCATCCCTGATTCATTGCGATGTAATGTAATACACAATATCTGGTTAAGAATTTGTATTTGTTTTTTAAAGTATAAATACTTCATACTTTCATTAGTGTATAAAGCAGTAACTACAAATGTTCAACCGTACCTGTCCACACACAGACATGCACTACAGCATCTTACCTTTGTCAAATAGGAAAACTTTGAAAATCTCTAGATAAAAGCATTTTTACATTTTTAGTACATTTCCTGTCTGTTTTCCAACAGATTAGGCCAGAAATAAAGGTCCATTTTCAAGGAAGATGATTAAAATTCATGACTACTTTCCACCACTGTTGTGTTTACCTGGGCTTATAAACCACACATTAAGCCATGCTCTTCTGATTACGGGCAAAATTAGCATTATTGTTGAAGGGGTGGGGGGGAAGAGAGAAATAAAATTGAAACCCTGCAGAAACAGCAGAGAAAATGGCAGGAGAATCGCATGAGCAGAGCAGCCCTGATTATCCCTGTGCTTTCCACTACCCTCAGATACGAGCTGCTGAGACAGAAAACCCAGCAGCCCCTCGTCTCCCTTCCCCCTGAAGATTTGAATCTGTGGTACAATATTTACGCAGGAGCCAAATTGTTTCACCAAGATAAAGGCCTTAGCAGGTGAGATTACTGAAATTAGCTTTAAAACAAACTTTGCCCGTGTGTACAAAACTGTTCTGCGCTCCGATGCCATCTTTTAATACTGCTCAAAGATACATTAAGCAAATATTCAGGAATTAAATTGTTTCCTGCTAATCTTTCCCTGGCACTTATCAAATGTTCTGTGCTTGCAAAAAGGCTTCAGTCAGCCCCAGTCCAAAACTTCCCTGCGTTACCGCATATTCAGCATATGAAAGAGCACTTATTGTGTTAGTATGAATACATGTAACCATGCCACTGTCCTAAAACACACATTTTATGGCATTTGCAATTCATTACAAGCTTCTGAGGGCAAATAAACAAGGCTTTTGCTATGTTGCCTCAGCCAAGCGCAGAACACAGGGCCTACCACAAGGTCAAGGTCAATCTTCAGTTCCTCTTAATGTGTTGCTTTGAGTTGTATTGTAATTGTTTACAGATGGTAGCGAGGTGCGGAGCCACCGATGAAAACAGCACGGACAGGCTTTCATTCCTCTTGCCTTGTGTCTGGCGTTTAGGTTCACGACGTACCAGTACAAGCTGCTGGTGCACAACGATGTGGGCTACGCCTCTGGGGAAGTGGCCACAGGCAGGACTCTGGCAGGCGTGCCCCTGTCCCCCAGCGCCATCTCAGCGCAGGCTCTCAACCACACCGCCATACAGGTCAACTGGTCCGCACCATGTAAGGGCCTTTTCCACACAACACTTTCTAACATGTTCACTTTGGTGTAGGCCCTTTAGGATAATTTCTTGACAAGCTGTCAGCTATGTTTACTGAGGGCTTTGATATACATGCAAAACATGGGGCCTTAATGATTATTCCTATACAAGACTTTTTCATTCTTATATAGCATATGTAATAGCATATGTAGCCTTATTTATTTGTATTTTAACACTGGCATACATGGGGACACTACCTGTGTGAACAGAGGAAACCACCTGGTTCTTTTCATTATAAACAACAGATTGAATGGAGAAATATTGAGTCCCTTCCACTTTGCCGTAAAACTCAAGGAGGAATATGGAAAGATGTTTGTGAACCACAGAGAACCCTTCCACGCCCGATCCTATGGAAAGATGTTTGGTTTTCAGAAACATCCTGCAATGTGCTGGATCTGGAAACATCTCATTGTCCATCCTTATGGTTGTGAACACTGATAATGAAACGTCTAAAAAAAGTTTTTATACTTTGTGAAGCGGCATTTCCAGATTTGGACATACGCTAGCTAGAATATATGGATTGGGGGAAAAAATGGAACAACAATCACATTGACCTCAGCAGTATACAGTATATTTCAGTTTAGGCTTTAGCCACTGAGGTATTAGCAAGCAGTTTTTCTCTAAGTACCAGTGGGAGCAGCAGCACAATTTCCAGTCAACTGCATCCATTTGTTCTGCTGTGCTCCACTCAACTCAACCGTCGAGTCCCAGAGAGCAGAGCAGAGTCAGGTCACCAAACGAGAGCTTGGTCAATATTGGACTCTTTTGACACACAGTGCGTGAGTCTGTCGCACGATGTATCTGATTCTCTGAGTTCCCAAAGGCAGCAGTGTTCAGTGTGTTCAGTGGTCAGTGTTCAGTGTTCAAGGCTGTGTTCAGTGTTCTGTGGCTGTGTTCAGTGTTCAGTTTCTCTTAGGCCGCATTGTTAGGCCTACCTCTTCCATTACTGCAGGTCTAGGAGATCTCTCAATAAGAGCAACAATCGAAGCTAACAACCAAACAGGTTCCAGTTGCTCTGTGATTTTGTATGAGAATAATCATAATGTGCATTTGTTAACACAGAGAACGTTTTACTTTATTAGCCTAATCTGGTGTTATAAGCATAAAGATATATCATATGCAGTTATGGGTGCTACTGCAGACACTGAATGTGGCTGTCTATGGAGGCTATTATTAAAGCTGAATTGAAAAAACAACAATTGCTTTTCAATAGATTATTTACTGTTGTTGAAGTGTTTGAAAAACACTTTTGGGCAGTCTTCATCAGACAAATGATCTGTGATTTGAGCAGAAAGTGGGAAAGTAGATGTGTGAAATTAGATCTACAATTCACACATTGAAGTCTATAAAGTAAGAAGGACATTTGTCTACAGTAAACTCTCTGAGGTGGTGAAGAAGCCAAACCTGGTTTCACAGAGAGAGCTTTTTCAGCTAGGTGAGAACGGATCAACACAACACAACACATTAACAACACAACACGACTTGGTGGTCAGGCTGCTGACATGACTGCATGCACAAGGCTATTTATGAAAGTTCAAGTATGGAAATGTGTGTCTTATTAGCACACACAGGCTGGGTCATAATGCAACATTAGACACAATAAAATATGTATTGATTGATTCATTCATTCATTCATTCACTCATTCACTTTGTTCCAGAAGCCATCAAATATGATTTGGCAGTTAAGGAATGCTATGATACAAAAATCCAGTTTCAGTTAACGTAATGACCATTCCCCGACAAAGGGGATCATTTACAAATGTTTTGCATAATTCGGATGACTCACGGATTACTCACTCGGATGAGTTTCAGACATTTTTTTTTTCAGAATCATCTAAAAATACTAAACACACCACATAACAAATGAACTGGAGTCTAATGATTAAATGATTGAGTCAATATATCTCCATTCACTTTTCAAATGTCTTTCTTTGGTTCAGTGTAATAACTTTAATACAGGAAAAAACATATGTTTAACTAAAAAAGGTCCTCCAGAGAATAGTTATACAGCACATTTATAGGTGCGTTGCTGTTTATGTTGTACTTAGTTCATGATTTATCAGGAAAAAATATATATATATATTCAATACATATTCAATATTCAAGAAAGTTTGCATCATGAGATGCATAAAAAAAGGAGGTCGCTGATAAATGAAGATAAATGAAAGATTACACAATGGAGTTATTTGCAGGGTTTCGCAATCAATCAGTGTAACATCTTTTTAACACACTTGGCCCAGCAGGTGATACTCATTTCTCCCATCAGAGGTTGGCATGTGTGATGTGTACACGATTGTGGTGGTTGAGGACTAGGCCTTGTAAGCAGTGGGTAATCGGTCCTGGATGGTGCAGTGCGGCTGTATCCTCGCACAAGGAACTTAATCTGAGCTGCTTCCATGAATATCCAGCTGTATAAATGTATAAATGTATATAATCCAGCTGTATAAATCACCTTGGATAGATAAGGGCACCTGCAAAGAAAAATAAATAATGCAATACAGTTGCCGATACAAATCCTGGGAAAGTCTTTGAAGGGTTCATATTTAGATATTCTAGAATTTGTCAAGATAATCTGTCTTTGCCCTGTGCCTGCACAGGTTTTCTGTAATGTCTCAGAGTTTGTTTTGTGCCTGCACGGGTTTGCTGTAATGTCTCTGGGTTTGTTTTGTGCCTGCACAGGTTTGCTGTAATGTCTCTGGGTTTGTTTTGTGCTTGCCCGGGTTTGCTGTAATGTCTCTGGGTTTGTTTTGTGCATGCATGGGTTTGCTGTCGATGTCTCTGGGTTGGTGTTCTGAGCTCTTTATGTTCTTCTGGACCGTCAGCTCTTCAGGACCTCCAAGGGGCAGTGGAGCTCTACACCCTCTGGATAAACTCCTCCAAGCTCAATCAGTCTGTCTCCTTTCCCCCCGGGGTCCACTTCACTGTGGTGGAAAACCTGCAGCCCAGCACACAGTACTGGCTCACCCTGCAGACTTTCAACGGGGCCTACACTGTCCCCAGCGCCGACATTGCATGCATGACTGCTGACGGGGGTAAGGCCGATTCCATTCCTCCTCTTTCTTTCTTTGACTTTGCTCATTGTGAGGTTGGGGGTCATTCAACCTTTAATCATGACAATTCCTGTATTGCAAATGAGGGGTGTTGGAGTGGAGGGGATGCTAAAATTCTAAGTGTGGTGTTGTCAAGTAGCAGATCAATGAAAGGTCCCTGTGAAACCGAGGTGAAGCACTCTAATGGGACTCTTAGCAAAGGCTGACCCCTCTCCCCTGCCTGGTCTAAACACACAATGTCTTTTGGAAATGTATGTCAAATGTTAAATCACTTTATACATGTGGATCCCTTCATTTTACATTACATTTTACATTTTAGGCATTTATCAGACGCTCTTATCCAGAGCGACTTACACAGTTCACATTTCTTTACATACAATCCATTTATATAGCTGGATATTTTACAGAAGCAATCCAGGTTAAGTACCTTGCTCAAGGGTACAACGGCAGTGCCCCACCTGGGAATCGAACTTGCAACCTTTGCGTTACAAGCCCAGTTCCCTAACCATTATGCTAATATTTCCACCCAATATATTGTGGAACTGGGTGTATGTTGGGAGACAAAAAGTAATCAGTGGCCCCCTAAATTGGATTTGACTCATATGGATGTGGCATAACATGCTTAAATACAAACTCATTATGAACTCTTTTAACCATTCACATGAAAATTCACACAGATGGTGCAATACCATTAGTCTGTGAGAAATTCTGTCATTTGGTGTTTTGCTGATGGTGTTGGAAATCTGTCTCAGGCACCACTCCAGAATCTCACGTAAGTGTTCAATTGGGTTGAGATCTAGTGACTGAGATGGCCATGGCATATTGTTCATATTGTTTTCATGCTCATCAAACCATTCACTGACTTATGCTTATGCCCTGTGGATGGAGGAATTGTCATCCTGGAAGAGACCACTTCCCTGAGTATAGATAAGCTTCACCACAGGATGAAGGTGAATGGCTTTGTATTTATTGGCATTTACCTTGCCCTCTTAGGGGTGGGAGAGGGTAGGAAAAGGGTAGAAATAAAATGCGTAGAAATAAAAATAAAATAAATAAACGAAGACTGTATTTTGATAAAACCTCATTTTTATACTTCCAGAGCCTGATTCATGGATGTATTAATTAATTAATTAATTTTCATCTGTAAAACCCCACTGTAAACACCACCAACATGTCATTCAAATTTTCTGCTTTTATTCAGTCTGACCACTTTCATCACTGAAAATATGCCATGAAATGTCCTGCCTTCATGCAAGCAAACAGAACAATACAGGAGAGAGCGCTGTAAACTCTCACAACCGGTCACTCTCTTTTCTCCTTTAGCTCATGTGCCTTCTGTCCAAAATCCCTGGAAAGCTAGGAAATCAAAGACACTTCCGCCGCCCAGGATAAAATTCATCCCCCATCACATAAAGAGGTGGCATGATCAGGAGTAAAATTATCATTTTTTTACATTTATTTTGATGGGCGCCCTGACCTCTGCACCGTGATCAATAGTCATTAAGCGATGCCCATCCTCTGGTGGACATACGATAGCACAGGCACGAGGTGAGGGTTGTCTCACGCTGTCGGGAGCCCCTCTGTGAGCGCCGCTGAATGCTATGGGCTTCCTGAAGACGCTCGACAGCGTAAAATTGACATTTGTGCATCGCTGCAAGAAACAGCTGGCTTCCCTGCAATGCACTTCAACTTCACCACCTAATCTTATCAGCATAATAAAAAAAGTAAAAAAAATGCATTAAAAACATTAGAAAATCATTACCTCCTAAATAAAGGTTACGGGTCATTTAACAAAGTGCTTTGAAGGGTAATTTCATTATTTTTCAGCCTAAAGGGCAGAAGATTTTAACAACTGCAATTGAACTTAAGAATCATCTTAAGGTGCCTCGTAATGTATATGTTAACGGAGTGCTAATTAAAAAGTGAACCACAAGCATAATATTCAGCGGTAAGTCGGGCGTTAAAATAGTATAGAGGAAATGAAATCTATAGGTTGCATTTCAGTGAGTGCATTCAGACACGTGGATAACTAAAATGAATTGCAACATACAGCACTTTGTTTGGAATTATGTTGAATTTCAGTTCTTTGTTCATTCAGAAACAGCTGTTTGTGTGTAAACCATGTATATCATGACAGTCAGTTAAAATATTGCTCCAGTGACAAATTATACATTTTCTATTACAGTGAAAAAGGTACCATATAAATATCCGTGTTGTCATTAAACTGGTGATTGGTCATCTTGAATATATTTTTTAAAGGCACTTTTTATTGAATAGTGATGTGATATCACAGGGTCGTTGGAGTTCTACAGTACCATGGCCAGGGCTTGTTCCCTGGCTACTCCACCCACTCTTGAGATGTTTGTGCCAGAGTTGCAATAATGTAGTGCAGTGGACTAACATGTAGTGCAGTGGACTAACTAACATTAACTAACTAACATTAGTGGATTCTAAATAAAAATCCTGGTCAGGGCCCGAATGTGTAAATCATCTCAGGGGACCGTGGCACTAGGAGGCAGGGCTTCCTAGGGTTTCCCAGCATGGTTCCCAGCCCCCAAATGTTCAGTTACATATTTGAAAATAGATAAATCAAAACAAATCAAAAGCTTAGAATTTCAGGGTTCAATTAGACTTTTTGGGGAACAAATGATTTGGGCACCAAATATATTAACATGGGAATTCTCTTTGTTGTGCAATTTAGCAGATTACATACCTGAATTTTTTTTTTTTACATGTTAAAACTAACTTATAGGTAATACAAACCAATGCTATCATATTGGATCATATTCTAAAGCTCAATGTCTCAAAATGAGCAGACTTTTTATTATTCATTGATTGTATCATGTTTTGACTGTGAAGGGATACATCTCAAATGCATCAATAGAGCCCAGAGCACTGTCTCCTGAGAGAAGGAGGGGAATAGGGCCAGTTCCCAACGGCATGGAAGTGCTGTGTGCAGAACATCTGACACCAGCCAGCATTTGACACAGGGCACATGGCCTGACCCCACATTAAGTATAAGGAATCTGTCCGCCACTGAAACGGTGCCATCTACGCATCCAATAACAGACAGAGACAGAGACAGAGACAGAGACGAGAGAGACAGAGACAGAGACAGAGACAGAGACAGAGACAGAGACAGAGACAGAGACAGACACTAAAGAGGACAGGAAGTCTTGGTCCTGTTTAAAGAGGGAAGCAGGTTTGTGTCTGGTGATCTCCATGCTGTTTATGTGTCTGTTTTTGACCCTGGTGGTGAGGATTTGACCCCGCTCCCTCCCCCTTCATTCCCAGAGCCAGAGGGGGTGTTCCCTCCTGAGGTGCTGACCCTCAACAGCACCGCGGTACGGGTGCTGTGGGCGGCACCCCTCCTCCCGAATGGGGCGGTCACAGAGTATGCCGTTTACCTGGATGGCCAACGTCACACCACGGGCAAGAATGCCCCTGGGTCGTTCGAGCTGAGCGGACTTCTGCCTTTCACAGTCTACGACATCCAGGTCTGTCTGTAATTTAATAATTTGATCATTCAATCAATTAATCAATCAATTAATCAAACAATGCATCTATGATGCTGCTCTATCCACATGGAATTATCGCCAGACAGTAAACAAATAGGCCTGCAATAATTTTGTTTCAATCAGGATAATGGTCAGGATATCGTTTTCCCTTTAATGTATTTTGGGTGAACTGCTTTAAACTGAAAATGAGGAAATCAACTTCCAAAAGAGGAAGAAAACACACCAATGGAAAAAAGCTCAACTGTAAACATCACAGCCTGATTTCTACTGTCTAACAAAACTAAACATTTCAACTAGTCCATGCGAGTCCTGAGTGGAGTAGTGCCTTTTCTTCCTCTTCTGTTGTTTAGTCTGAAAACATGAATTATTAAACCAGTTAAAAGGAGTCCCATTTCCTGTGTTTGCTCTGTTTCTCACTGGAGGTGGAGGTGTGCACAGTGTATGCCTGTGTGAAGAGTAACAGCACCTACATCACCACGGTGGAGGACCTGCCCGCCAACATGGCCACACCCCATACCAAGGTCCTCAGCTCAAGGTGAGCAAAGCATCAATCAGTGTCTGTCCTTAACTGTGATTTTATATTCAATTAGTGTCTGTCCTTAACTGTGATTTTATATTCAATCAGTGTCTGTAATTTTATATTCAATCTGTAGGGTGCTCTCCCACTAGAAGTTAGAATTCTAATATGGTTGACGGCACAATGTAAGGCTTGTTAATTGCCAACACGGTAGCAGTCAAAAATACAAGTATTCTTATAATATTAGGTTTCGTATATAGTCTCATAAAATATACTTAACTATCAAATTGCCATTTCAATTAGTAATTAAATTAATAATTACAGTATTAATAGTTATTAATAGTTAATTCATAGTTATCATCTTAATGAGATCACAACACTATATATTCAGTCGATACCACATTTGTAATATTTATTACCTAACCAAGGGCTTGAAGGCATCAAGGAGTTCTTTATTAGAAAAGGTTGGCTCAATTCAATACAAGTGCAACATTAAGACAGACAACTTTGTAGAAAAATAATATGACATTTATTGAACATAACATATAAAAATAGCAAAGCACAATTCAATACATTAATGAACAACAACTGTATGTGTGAATGCATGTATGTATCTGTATGTGTGTGTGCGCAAGCTTGATGTGGCACGTGGCCATGCCTGTATGTGTGTGTTCTCTACCGTGTACGTGGGTTGCACGCATGTGCATGTACACTTTAAGCACGTGGGCATCGAGAACAAAGAAACAAGATGGAGAAACAAGATTGAGGGAAGTTTGAACCTAGGTTGTAACCAAGGTGAAATAAAGATGGCGCTTACTGGGCACACAAGAATAACTGTGGACTTATTGCGTATTTTGGAATCGGAATGCCAGGTTAGTAGATAACACATACATGCAAGACCTGGGTCTATGTGTTTTGTATCTTATCACTAACACAGGCAGTCAGTGAGCAGCTATGATAGCTACAAAAACAATGGTAAAATCTATGGTACACAGTCATGAACTATGCCATATTTTACAAAGTACAGTACCACCAGTTTGTGCAGTCAGTACAGAACAAACAGTTTATTGCTAATTGTGCTATACTCAGATTGTTACAGCCTTAGGGCCCTGTTTTCATGCCGGTGCTAAGCAGCGTAATGCCCTAGCGCAGGCAAATTGCCAGTTTTGTCTGTCGCAAACAGAATATTTCCCATCTCCCCCGAGTTTGGCAATTTCGTGGTGCGCAATGAAGGCGTTTGCGCGACTGTGTTGGGCAGCGCAATAGGCTGTGATTTTATATTCAATCAGTGTCTGTCCTTAACTGTGATTTTAGATTCAATCAATGTCTGATCTTAACTGTGATTTTAGATTCAATCAGTGTCTGACCTTAACTGTGATTTTCTATTCAATCAGTGTCTGACTTTAACTGTGATTTTACAATTTTTTGATGTCACTGCCAGTCTCAGGACTACGGCAGTGAGCTCTCAATATAAGGGAGGGGATAATTAACATGAAATAGAGGGTATAATTGGCTAATAATTGGGAGAAAATAGGAAAAAAAAGCAGAAAGAGAAAATATAAAGAAAACATTTGTTGTATAACAATCTTGCGAGCTGGGCTTGGCCTGGCATGTAATACAAATGTTAAAAAATGTTACAAATTCTGTAAAAAAGTATTTGATTTCTTGAACCAATAATTCTGTGAAAGTTATGGGTAAAAAAACAACCTCACATATACAAAGCATATACTCACTATACATCTGTAAAACACAGTTCCTAAAATTGGTCTACGTACTAAATTATTGATATCAGACTGATGCCAAGTTACAACTAAACTTTCACAAATATATTTCACAGAAACTAAGCAAGCACTATTCCAAGGCCATCATTTCCTACATTCATTCAAGTAAATTGGCCGTGTTTCTTTATCTCAAGAGAATGTTGTCTTTATATGTGTGTGAGCAATGTGTGCAATCTCTGTGTCAGCAGAAAGTATGTGTAAAGGTCTGGTGGAGTGCTTGTAATAATGTGAACTGTTTTCAACTTATACACTATTTAAACTCTTTAACAAATCTACATGTTGTCCTTATATACCATATACAGTCTGTTTGTGTTATATGATAGAAGGTGAAGAAAATAAATGTTATATACATAACACTGATTTACTGTATATTAATTTAGGATTTGTGTTATGTTTGTGCATAGTAAAGCATAATAATAGCACATCCATGCTATTAGCGCTATACAGTATTACAATTATTAGTTGGTCATCAATACACATACTGCTAACAGGGAAAATAATAAAAATACAATATTTATTATTAATTAGGAAACACCGCTGGCCCTTATTCATAATAAAGATATATTGTTCTGGATGCTTGGTTCTTTGCTCATAACATAGTCTGACTTTTAATAATAATAATAATAATAATATTTATTTATTTATAATGACATTTTCCAGCCAAATTGTGCAAAGCACCACATAGACAATTTAGAAATAAATGTAAAAATAAAAAGTACAGGTAATAAGACAATAGCAAGAAAGTAGATAAAATCAATAAAAGAACAGTGTGAAAAAATACAATAAAAATATAAGTCAAATCAATTGAAAGGCAACCTTATAAAAAAAAATTTTAAACAGGGATTTTACAAGACAATTAATTGGCTGCTCTGCTCTCCTCATGTAAACTGTTCCAGAGCTGTGGAGCTTTAACCGTGGGTGCTGTCTCTTTCTGATTGAAGTTTAGACTCTGGAACAGTCAGGAGGTTTTTGAAAGAGGATCTGAGCGCCCACGTCAATACAAGATTCCAGTCTTGAGGAGATAAAAGTGTGTATAACCTTCTCAGTTTCACTAAAAGACAGAAAAGACATGATCTTAGCAATATTTATCAGCTGGTGGTAACATGACAGTACAACTTTTTTAAGGTTCAAAATTTAAACTAGGATGAAACACAGATGTTCCTTGAAGCAAATTTCACACAAAGTATGAGAGTGTCCAGTGAGTGTTATTATTATTAGCTCAGATTCACTCTTTGATCTAAACACTAAAACTTCTGATTTATCATCATAAAGCTAAAGAACATTTTGTCATAAAGACAGTCATGTAGAGTAGCTAATTTACCCCATTCACCAGGCCTAACAGACAAAGAGAGCTGTGTGTCATCAGCATAAAAATGATCAGAGATGCTGTGTTTACATATGATATGACCCAAAGTTAGCATATACATAGAAAACAGAATTTGCCCAAGAATAGAGCCTTGGGGGACACCAAAAGTAATGGGGATTTGGGAAGATATACAATCGAGACAGAGAATGGTCTACCATGATGGTAAGATGAGAACCAATTGGGATCAGTAGCACCTATGCAGTGTCTAAGTCGATCAGATAGAACTAGAACTTGTTTGTATCCAAAACAGCACCTAGATCTAGCAAAACCAAAATTCACCATTGTCTGGATGTAAAATAAGGTCATTGGTCACTTTAGGGAGAGCAGTTTCAGTACTATGCATTGAACAAAAAACAGACTGGAATTTTTAAAACAAATTATTTCGACTCTTGTTGGAAAATAACTGTTTTGAGACCACCTCCTCCAGGATCTTTGAAAGAAATGGTAGCTATGAAATTGGTGTGTAATTATTTAAAATGGTGGAGTCCAGATTAGGTTTTTTCAAAAGAGGCTGAACACATATAAAACAGGACTTAAAAATACTTTATGGAGTGTGCTATTTTCAAACACAGAATATGAAATTAATACAAATTATTGAATGTACACTTTAATGTACATTTTTGGGATGTTACACAACATTTAAAAAAACCTAATGAGAGATGAGACAAGATGAAGATACACAGGGCCAAGTTACTTGAATGAATGTAGGAAAATATGGGTAGCCTTGCTTGGAATAGTTCTTGTTTAGTTTCTCTGAAATATATTGGTGAAAGTTTACTTGTAATTTGTAAGGGTATAACAATTCATTACTTCCATCGATGCATCGATTTACATTTCAACATACAACTGCATAAACATGCAAAACTGCAATTTGTATCAATCTAAAATTTATATGCAATGCAAAGAATCGATCATATTGATAGTAGCAAATTTCCCATTGTATTTAGTACAACAAAGATGCAGTTAAATACATTTATACGTTTATATGATCTCATGCAATGTTCATTCTGCAATGTTCATTCTATGGCCAGTTTCAGAGAAGACATGCTGATATTGCTGACAGCAGGGAAGAACGAGAACATGCAATTTACAAGCCGCCATTCAAAATTTTAAATCCAAGCTGCAACTTTCTCCATGTATGGTCAAATAAAATGACAAAACTGACATTTATTTCCATTGAGTCATTGTGTTTACTTATTTGCACATGAATTAAGTATCAAATGTGTTTGTACCTTATTAGAAGGGCTTGGAGAAATCCTGCACTTTTCCAATTATTCCAGGTTACTGTATCAATCCACAACACATGGAACTCTATCGTACTGAACCATCCCAAATGAACCAGCAGTGGCCATGTATCACATCGACAACCATGTTTCACAATATGTGTCGTATCACTGTTAAACCAAAGATTCACATGCCTAGTGACTTGTCGTCATTTAGATATCATATCAGTAATTTATCACATAGACCGATTTTTCTGTTATATTGTGTTTTACAGATGTATAGAGAGTATATGCTTTGTATGTAAGTATGTCAGTAACTTTAATTTTTTAAAGATTTAAAACATTTTTGTTGAGTTATACTTTACATCATCACAGTATTCCAAAACAAGTGAAAGCAAAGCATCAGAACCTCTCCATAACCATGAGACCAGGCCACCCCTGAATGAGTGTGATCAAATAGCCCATCCATGTGTGTGTGAGAGTGTTTGTGAGAGAGTGTGTGTGTTTGTGTGTGTGTGTCTGTCTGTGTGTGTATGTGTGTGTGTGTCTGTGTGGGTGTTTGTGTGAGTGGGTGTGTGTGCATTTACAGTACATGTTACCCTTCATCTTGCCAGTGCGTGTTCAGTGTAGGCTCCTTTGTCGCTCACCTCCTTGAGGTTGGTCACCCACTCAAAAAGCAGACTTTGCACAGCTCTGCTCCTCAGATGAAGAGAAAGAGGCAGTGTATGAAAACTGTATGTGTGCACGTGTGTGTGTGAGTGTGTATGTGCATGCGTGCATGTGTGCATGCGTGTGTGTGTGTGTGTGCGTGTGAGTGGGTGTGTGTGTGTGTGTATGTGCACGTGTGTGTGCATGGGTGTGTGTGTGTGTGGTAAAATGTTGTGTAAATGTGCAGGCCTTGTTTTCCTCCCCTTGCATGTAATTATCAGCCCACTGTACTTATATCCCAATAGAATACTAACAGCTGATTGATTGCCCAGACATCCCTGTCTGTGGCATACATGCACCCCAAACAGTTCATTTATTTGCCACAGTAGATTTGCCAGAGTGGAATTTAATCAATAGCTAATTCATTAATTCTGCAGGCCCGCTATGTGAGCAGAGGAATCACAGGGTGACTTAGGCTTTGATTGAAATATGACAAGTGCTGCATCCTCCGGCAACCACCGGCTTAAGCGCCGCCACCCGAAATATGAATCTCAGATATTTTTCTCGCTAAGGGATTAGCCACAGACAGCCGCGGCACCTTTTTGCAAAGTCACACTAATGCGTTTGTTACAGGGACACATTTTTTTACGAGTAATCGCCAGTGATATATTTTTTTGTTGTAAAGGCGCGCGGTAATCTCCGAATGATTCACTCCCCTTGTTTAAAAGGAAACCTTGTCACTTTTCATGAATTCATAATCAGCCGCAGAGATCCGCCAGCCTTAAGTCATCGAGAGCCTTCGCAATCAATTAGCCGTCTCGTCAGGGAGCGGGCGGAGAGAGGGACGAAGTGGCGGAGAAAAATGATAATTATGTCATTTGGGTGTCTTACATTTCTGATAAGAGATTTAAAAACACAAAGGGAATTTGTAAAAGCAAGGTGGCACGTAATGACTATAAATATAATATTAAAATGGCGGGGGGATTTGTTGGGAATATTCACACTTTTTTCTTACCTGTGAACCGCTGTTTTCTCTCTCTCTTGGTTGTTCCCCCATGCAGTTGAGGTAGCACTTTAGTTTGCTTCATTCCATATCATTTTGATTTAAAAAAAGATATTGTAATAATAATAGTAATACACCAATGGATAATGTTTTGTAATGTAATGTATTGGAGTATGTGGTGGTGATCCATACTATAGTTATAGAAATGGGCCCCATATTAATTAGAGAGCAGAACCGTCCTTTGTGCCCTGTGGGAAAATGAGCCGCATGTGATCTCAGATATCGCACATGGGAAGGGAATTTCACAAAGTTGCCACTTTTCACTTTCCTGACAGGAACGATGATCAATGTGTGACAATAGTTTTTCTCTGACGTGGTGTGCCCAGCAGGAAAACTAAGGCCTGGATTCATTCAACATCAGTCCTTAACTTTGTGTTCCCCTCACAAACACAGTTTGGCGATCATTTTTGTTATTGCCGAACTTGCCTGTGTTAATGAAGATCAAAACAAGTGTGTGCTTTTAACTGTGAGTCTAAGTTAAAAGATAAATGTTGATCCTGTTCAACAAAAAAATAAGTCATTTTTAGTGCTCATTGTGCAATGAATATGGTTTATAAAAAAATTGAGAGAGTAATAAAAGTAGTTATATTAAAATGTCATGTGGATAGCCATTACAGCATGAATCACCAGGAGCCACGTGGGGGAATACTGAAGCTGACGTCTGCTATGGATGTGTAAGGTCTTTTAAGGTCATATTTAGAACCTACTACATTCTCAGGGTGTCTGAGTGCCCCCCCCCTGTTTTGTCCCTCCCCAGGTCTGTGAGGCTCGACTGGACCTCCCCCGGCCAGCCCAATGGCATCACCATGGGTTACAATGTGCGGCGCAGAGCCCTTCAGCTGTGTGAGGGGGCCAGGGCAGGGCCAGCGGCTGGGGTGGACGGGCGCTGTGCATACCTGGAGTGCCCCATCGAGGAGAGCGTGTGCGGGAGCCTGTGTTACCGGCCAGATCGCCAGGTACAGCCAACCAGTCCACCTCTCTCACTGATGCTCACTGACCAGCTTTACACTCACACCAGCGGAGGGACCGTGGCCTGCATTCAATCAGTACTGGTCCTGGGACTCCCCTGACTATGATGTAATGTGATTGGTTAAATGCTTTAATATGAAAATACACATCTGGATGCAGCGCAACCAGGGGAACAGCTATGAAAGGAAGCGAACAGACCATTTGGAATTATTTAATAAGTATTCATGGACAAAATATAATTAACATCAGTCTGTGATTCAGACATTTGAGCGGACATTTTCAGCCCTAAAATTAAAACTTATGCCAGAAATACACAGGGCAGGCTTGACTTTCAGCATTAGCTTCGATGGCGATAGAAAAGGACTTCTTGATGGAACTGAAACACATGGATAATCTGTATGACAGAGTAATTTAACTCTTTTGAGGAAAGAAAGGAGGATGGATTTTGTGTACAAATAATAAGGATTTTTGGTGAGTAAAATGTTGCTATTTTCCTAAATAATATTGCAATTTTATGAGGTTATTATTATTGATGCTTTTTTATGTGTATCAGCTGTAGCACCCCGGTTTGTTTCTTCAGTAAAGGCATTTATTCTCACGAGTTATCTATGATGCAAACGCAACGGTGTCTGTTCGGTTTGTTTTTGCACTTTGTTTATTTATCTTTCTTCAGTCATGTTTCATGAGAGAGAATGTCGATAGAGAGAGAGAGAATGACAGCGATAGTTAGAAGCGTGAGATAATTAGTGATTAGTAGTGTTAGCGATAATCAATTGGAAAAAAAAAAAAAAATGTAAAAAATGTTTGTAACTTAATCTAAATCCCTAATGTTAGTAGATTCGTTGGTTAGTACTATATACATCTAACTAATATATACAAAGTGTAATTAGAAAGTAAGAAGGAAGTAAAACGAGATTAGAAACGAAGACGGAAAAACCGAAACAGAATTTCCCGAAGTGCATGACAGAACGAGAATGAAACATGACTGAAGAAAGATAAATAAACAAAGTGCAAACAAACCGAACAGACACTCAAAACATAACAATAAGATGGCTTTTATAGCCATAAAATAGTTATTGAGGGGTAGATTGATTCAGACGGAGCACTACTGAAGGCCTAGGTGTGAAATGCACGGCCCGGCACTGATGTATACAGTCTGCAAGCGAACCCAGCGGAAGTGACGACTAGCTCTATGACTAGCCCTGCAAGGTAGCGAGCTGATTTTAAATGAGCCAGCTAGCTGGGTATGATGCGTCGGATCAGAAAAGCTGTGAGAGAGTGGCTTCTTGTGAAACACTGCCCTGCTGGTTAACCCAAGCAGACCCACACGAGTCCAGGTAAATAAAACCATCCTCATCTGAGGTAGAGCGTGTTATTCTGAAGAGGTCACAAACTGACCACCTAATCACCTGACTACCGTAAAATACTGCGTGGAACGGAATTCTCCAGTCATAAGGTGTGAGATTTCCATTTTCCTCCTCTTGCACTACTGTATGGTCTGATATCTGTGGGTGATATTATCACCTATGGCTCTGACACACCCGCGGATATCTGATGGGTGATGATTTCACGGTGCTGATACTCAGGTTTAGTGTCCAACAGCAGTGCCTTCCACGCTACGATTCTTTACCATTTAGAAAGGACCGGGTTCTGCACCAGAAGCCCCAGTGGGGCCAGAAGTGCTGTTTGTGTGGGGGATACTGCTGCTCTACAGCCAGCCCCATGACCCCTCCTGTCACAGCCCCACACTGCTCTGCTGCCGCATACCCCTCCACTAGAGTATGACAGAAGCATGCAAATTTGAGTATCTGTTATTTATGCATGAAACGCAGTCTTTGCAATTGTTTTCAGTAAACAGATTAACTTGTCCTCTGCAATTGCAGCAATCCTGATGTCATTGAAAGCAAGCCAAGTTGGCAAGTGAGCACAGAGTGAGCGTCACGCTGCATTCAGCTAAGACAGTAAAGCCGGAGGGACGCGAGACAAAGAATACGACTCGCGGAAGGACAAGCGATTCCCTTGTATTACAACGCCATAAAAATGGAGACCATTTCCAAGGTGGTGAAAAAAAATCACACCTGCACTCATGGGTAATGCTCATGAATGTTTACCTCATGGTAATTACTCCATAATCCAGAATCCTGTGCCTTCTTCTCCCCCTCTCTCTCTCTCATACACATTTTCCCTTTAAATCTTTACAAAAACTACTGTGAATAGCAAGCCGCTCACACAAAAAAAAAAATATATATATATTTCAATATAATTCAGTGGTGTATGATGTGAATGTGAAAGTATATCACTACATAATACCGTTGGGTGTGATCTGGATGCATTTCATCTGAGAAGAGCTGAATGGTTGTCACAGCTTTGCAGTGATCACGTGCACCTTTCTCTTTGGACGTTAGATTTTCCTTGTTTCATCCAGTTTGTCATCGCCATCATCTGCTAGTTGGTGGACATGTGCCCAGAGTTCACCCGTTTAACTGCTCGGCTTTGTTCCTTGGAAAATATTCAAATTGGTGCATTTTTTGGTCATCTCACGTTGATCTTACTCAGAAAAAGTCTTCTGATCTTCTCACAAAGCCAAAGCTAAAGACAATGCGCACCCCATGAGTATCAGTCGCGGCTCTTGGGAACATCCATTCTGCCCTGGTTTTCTGCCGAAAGAGACAGTCGTGCCCCGCTAAACTTAGCAGGCCGCCACGCTACGAGGAGGGGACGCATAGTCACCTGGAGCTGGACATAAACCCCAAACAGGGAGCCGGTCAGGGCCGCTCAGGTCCGCCCAGGGGCCCCTCAGGTCCTCCCAAGGGCCCGGGACCGTGCCACTGCCTCTTTTGTAGGATGCTGCAGAAGCTGAAGAGAAGCGAGATGACTGCCCACATCACTTCATCACACACATGGAGTGCAGTGCTTTAAACGTCCCGATATACTGTGAATAACTTCAAAACTGAAATCATTTTCATGCATTTTCTGCTGATCTGTAATTCAGTATGAATGTGCCAAATGAGTAAGATTAGTACCTGAATACCTGAAAAATCATAATCATGGTATTAATATCATTGTTGTTGTTGTTAGTAGTAATTCCTATCTGCTGCCCTATAACTAACACCCCACATCAGAATTCAGGGAGAGCTGATTAAATATTAGCATGTTTTGCTAATGTTTTACTTTCAATAAAAATGATCAAGATCTCAAATGTAGTGTTGTATGTCATGTATTGGCAGTGTCTCCTGAACCAGATCTCACTAACATGGCCAGCGACTGGTGTCTTGTCTGTCTTGCAATGTGTACATGGGAATATATTAAGGGAGAGAAGGGCCTCGTTTCTAAACAATACTAAATGGGAACTCATTCTGGACATTCCCATCTCAGGTCCAGGAGATGTGTTTCATTGTTTAATGTGCAGAATGCTAATTTAAGAGTGGCCTGTCTGGGATGTGTGATGGAGCAGAAACAGGAGCCTGGCCTTTAAGTGATGAAGCTGCCTGAAGCAGTGGGCACTGAACCCTAGTCCTATAGAGCTGCATGGCATGGGGTGTGGATACTCAACTCTGGGTCTGGAGAGGCGCAGGGTTGTGGGTACTGAACCCTGGGTCTGGAGGGCCGCAGGGTGTGCAGGTTTAACTCCAGTCCTGGAGGGCCACAGCGTCTGCAGGTTTAACTCCAGTCCTGGAGGGCTGCAGAGTATGCTGGTTTTCATTGTTTCTCAGCACTTAATTGATCAATTAAAGCATTTGATTACACAGTTAACTCACCTCACCTTATTTTAATGTTAAAATATAAACTAGCAGGCAAATCTTGACAGGTCTGTGACGCTGTGTATGTGTGTGTGTGTGTGTGTATTTATTTGTGTCTGCCTGCCTGCCTCTGTGTGTGTGTGTGTGTGTGTGTGTGTGTGTGTGTGTGTGTGTGTGTGTGTGTGTGTGTGTGTGTGTGTGTGTGTGTGTGTGTGTGTGTGTGTGTGTGTGTGTGTGTGTGTGTGTGTGTGTGTGTGTGTGTGTGTGTACCTGTGTGAATGTCCCAGGTTTGCTGTAAAGGAGTGCTCCACAGTGCTAAACCTGACCACCGGTGCTGTCAGGACTCATACCTCCCGGCCCACAACGCCTCCCTCGAAGTATGCTGTGGGGCCCGGCTCCTCCCACCCCTTCCTGATCACCAGTGCTGTGGGGAATATTACATCCCTGTCCCACCAGGTAAGAGCCTACAACTTTCAGCAGGCACTGGGGCTCCAACACGTTCGCACGTACAATACGTAGGGTTGGATCGAGCAGCCTTTCTCCTTACCCCAGGGGAGGTGTGCTGCCCTGACCCGGGCCCCGGTGAGTCGCGCGTGTCCGTGGGGCTCGGAGACACCTGCTGCGGCGGAAAGCCCTTCTTCCATGCCGGGGGTCAGATCTGCTGTGGCGGCGCTCTCCACGATGGCTTCCACACACAGTGCTGCGGGGAACGGCTGCTGGACAGAGACGCGGTCTGCTGTGGCGATGGGGACCACGGGACCGCCTACCCCCCTGGGCCAGGTGAGATTAATCAAGTGAGGATTATTAAAAATGATATTATTAACAGTGAAGGGGATAAAATCACTTCAACCACCACCGATGTGTAGCATCCACCCCTTACAGAAAAATCACATGAATTCTGCGAATTACAGGTGTGTTTTAGACATTTCATGTGATTCACTTTTATGTTGTCACATGTGTAATTCATGTGATCACATGTTGTCATATTCACTTCACAGGTATTCACATGTAATCAGAAATATGCGTGCGTTTTCTGGACATTTCATGTAATTCAAGTGATTTGCCCATCGGGAAATGGAAAGTGGTGCATGGCGGCCATTTTGTGCCAGACCACTCACCGCGCATAAGCACATATGTTCCATGGCCAGGCTGGCTTCACGGAGGTACATAAGCCTAGACACTTGGAGCTATCAAAGCAGCCGGTTATATCAAATGGATAACAAGCAAAGCATGGTGCTAAGCCACACGGCAGAACACATGCCCAGCTCTGACATTATAAAGCTCAATGCTGTCTGATCATTACTGACACGGACATTTTCAATCAATTCACTGTATGGATATTTACAATTGCCCATAATGAAAGCACTACAGTGATCTTGACATTATATTTATTTACATAACGTATATAGTTGCTGTACAACTCTTAGCTTTGTGCTCCTGTCCGTATATTGAATCAATGTTGTCATTGCATCAGTGATTCTACGCTTCAATCTACGCGATTGATATTGAACATGTAGCCATTCAGCACAATCCCATAACGATCTCTCTGCCTGACTCACATGGTTGTATGTGTTTCAGTATCAGGGCAACTCTTAGCCGGTGGCTATGTCGCTTCAGTGTCCTGCGTTCCGCTGCCACGGTGACATCACACGCTTATTCACAATTACCCTCCGCTCCTCCAAGCTTTCTCAGCTGGGGAATCCTTGTGCCTGGTCCATCGTACTGAAATGAGCAGGATGAAGAGCCCATCCTTCATTACGCGGGGCGTCCTGGAGAGAGCATATGGTGTGATGGATAGGGCCGTTAGTCCAACTAAAGGCCATTTGCCTGGTATCCACACCATCAGGGCTGTGGGACGGGGCCCCCGCTGTGTGGCCCTACCCCAGCTCTTACTCACACCGGGCTGGCTTTTATTATGGGATAGGCTGCTTAACCTTGGCGAGGCCTTCCTGGGCTCTCGCGGGTTCGTTACTGTATCGCTCCATGCCAAGGGACCGGAAGGGAGGCAGCAGACATTCACGTTTTTACGCTGGCTACAGATTGGAAGACCTACTCTCATTCGCTTCCTGCCCGTTTTGACTGAAAGTCGACTTGAAAATAAAAATAACCCTAGAGAAGTATGTCCTGACTGAAAATGAGTTGAACCATTTAAAAAGAATCAGTGTTAGGATAACAAAATATGAATATTGCAGTTAAGCAGGTTGTATAGTGTTCCCCAGATTGAATTGAAACACATATGAGAATATCATAATATCATATTATACTGGCAATATAAAGTGTATAGCAAGATATATGCTTTAATACTTATAAACTAAAACAACAGCTCAAGCCCTGCTGAAATATGTGTATTTTTAAATAATTATGGCTTTGAAACAGAAATAAATGTTACACGTTATGTTTATTCTGTTTTTTTGCTGACTATAGTATTGTGATTGGATGTGAGTTATTCCCACATGTTATTCCCACAAAGTGTAATGGGACGCTCAGTGTTTGTCATTAAATGCTGTGTGAAATCACCATACAGGCAAAATATCAGTTGTTAACTTTACCCATATCTAGTTTGCCAACTGTCATATGATAATCTACACAGTTTACCATATGACAGTTGGCAAGCTAGATATGGGTAAAGTTAACAACTGAACACAGTTCTGTCATGATAGAATGACATTAACATTAGATATTAACTCACGATAAGAGTATTTACTTGCATAATGAGTGCTGTTATAATCTCATCTGTTTATTTAACTTTTCTGGGCAGGGAATTATGATGTAAAATTTGCTGTCCCCTCACATCCAGACACATAACAGACCATTTCCTTACACATAAAAAAAATTCAACTGAAATGTTGACTATGTCCACTCAATAGAGAAACTATTCGAAGGGTTCCATCCAGAATGGTGGAATATAGTGATGTTCAAAACCTTCATAATCCTCAGTTAATCACACACACACTCACAAAGCACTTAAACATTTAAATGTGTGTTCATTAAATTGGGTTCATAACAACCCATATCACACAGTTTATATATACATTATATTTACTATACTATACTATACGATACTATACTATACTATGCTATATGTATATAGGTCTGTCTGTTTTATTGTGTGGCTGAATAGGGTTGTTCTTACAGACACTAAGCGTATTCTTGTGATGGCCTGTGATTCCCCAGCTGATATGAGAGAGAAACACAGTTACTGAATCCCCAAAGTGTGATCAATCTCACATTCCTCTCCGCGGTGTCAGGAATCAGCCCTCACCTCCACGGGGTGATGAGATTGTGGGAGACAAGCCATCCCGCTGCACCTGGAACAAAGCGGGTGCTCGCTGCCTCATATTGAATTTACACCAAAATTAAAATGGATGTAAAATCAAATCAAATGGAAAATCCCGCTCCTGTAAGCGAATATTGGCTCCATTAGCCTTATTTTGTTTTGAATGATGTTTTGCCTTTTGCACAGAAAGATCATTTAATTGAACAGTGGAAAGAATAGTTGTTGTCCCCCCCTTGATTTGTATTGTGCATGTAAAAGTCTGAGCTGGGAAGCAAAGCCAAGAGTTCATCAAAATGTGAATTTCACCAAATTGTGACCCACAGTAGTGACAGAAATATTGATATCGCGGTAGAGCTATAAAATAAACTGTCAGTGTCCGATTCATTCAATAATAGTGTTTGTTTGTAATGTGTGTGCACTGTTCCCTCTGAAGGTACAAAGCCATGTTGAACAAACCTAAGCGTGCAAGGTTAAATCTGAATATTTGCACAAGTCGAGTGTTAAAAGCTTTTGGACGAGTGTTATCTTTGTGAGTGTGATCATGATATGAGGTGATGAAAACGGCTGTGATGATGTTAAAAACCATAATAATCAAATATGTTTTCAAGGACACAGTGACCATTAGCTCACAGCAAATGAACCCGGTAGTTACATTTTTATTTTTTATTTTTTCTGTTGGAGATGAGCTGGAGTGTCTGTTATGGCCAAAGATTTAATCATGTTTCATATGTTCCTGCCTTGGACTGCCAAAAACTGCCTCGCAAATGACAAGACACAAATGGCAGATTTGGCAGATTGGACTTCACTCCAACTATTAACGTCTGGGACGTTTCTAAGATGGAGCGCTGACAGAGCTCATCAAGGCATGCCCCTTTAATGGATTTGCGATGATGACTTTCCTATTAAGGTACCTTGATTATTTTGTAACATCCCTGGAGTGGCTGACGTTTTTCGACAGCAGAGCTGTACGGTAATTGTTCCTGTTAGCTGCAGAAACTCTATAGCCACTCAATTTGAAGCCAAAAACATTGAAACGGACCAGACTAAGAAGTACATTGGATCATGTAAATTTGCAATTAACAGATGGCGGAAACAGTTAGCTAGATTCTGCTTCTATGTGGTTTGGTACCAATGCCAATGTTGGGGTTATTTTTGACATAAGGTGTACTTAATAAATAAATAAAAATAAATGTAATTAAAATATGAAATGAATAATAAAATGAAATGATTATATATTGTACTTAACTAAAACTTAACTTAAATTCATGTAATAATACATACACCAAATATATATATATATATGAAATTTGACATAACCTCTTTTTTACTGCCACTGAAGGAAGTAACCCTAGATAACAGTGCCCCCACTGAACAGGAGGAATATGAAAATGTAAAAAAAAAATAAAAAATGATATCCCACAGCTATCTACCACTGGACTGCTGTTTGAGCTATGTCTACTAGACTCGTCACAGTCCTCAGCAGTATGCCAAACACAAAGTAGCTACCAAGTTATCTCAAGGTTTCCATAACTAGCATTAATTATAGATGTGTGTACAAATTCAACAGTGTGGCATGACAGGTAACAAGATGAGAAAAAAAAGTATACAGTATAAACCAGCATTGCAGTATAGCAATATATGCTGTTGTAGCGATTAGGCACACAAATAATTAGACATAGTTCCACAAACCGTTATTGCCTTCTCACAGTAACCACAGCCTATGTTCCCTTTAAGCCTCCGACTAGTGATGACGTGGCTTTCTCTGTACCAAAATGAAACAAAACTTTGCGTTTGTGTTACAAACACTTAATTGGTGACCCCGATGCTCTCTGGAATCGTCCAGAGTTACTCTCCGACATGTTGACTAATGCAGCCTCGATAAAATTGCCTGAGTTTTGGGAACAACATGCATTGACGTGGTTCATGCAAGCTGAGGCACAATTCGCTGTGCGGGATATTAGCGCGGATGAGACAAAATACTACTATGTCGTTGCTTGGCTCAGCAGCTCCACCGCGACCAGGGACGACAGAGCGTGCTGCCTGCGTTGGCTATCGACGTTCGGACAGGGAGCTGCAGTCCTCTGCTGGAGGCTGCCAATGGCAGCGTGATACAGACCTATGGAAAACGGTGAGCGGTGTGATGCTTCCACGGGTGGCAGTTCACCTGGGATTTTGTCATGGTGAAAGTGACTAAGCCCTTGCTGGGTGCTGATTTCCTTTGCGCCAACAACCTTTTGCTGGACATGAAAAACCGCAGACCCATCAACGCTGAGGACTTTGGTTCTTTCCCATGCATACTCAGCGGTCTCCCCACGATGATGCTGTCCTGTGGGCTCACGGCTCTGGTCCGAGGCTACTATCAGGTGGCGGTCCGCCCAGAGGATGTCCCTAATACGGCTGTCATTACCCCCTTCAGACTGTTCGAGTTTCTGCGCATGCCTTTCGGCCTCAATAATCCAGCACAGGCATTCCAGCGACTGATGGATTCAGTGCTGAGGGACGTCACATTTATTTTCGTCTACCTGGACAACATCCTCGTCACTAGCGAGTGCAAGGCAGAACATCTGTCCCACCTGCGGACCCTCTATGAATGCCTCAGCCAACACGGCCTCATAGTGAACCCAGCGAAGTGCCAGTTCGGCCTGCCATCCATCGACTTCCTTGGACACCACATCACCAAGAATGGGACAATTCCTCTACCTTCGAAAGTGGCTGCCGTATCGCATTTCCCGCAGCCCCACACAACCAGGGCTCTCCAGGAGTTTCTGGCGATGGTGAACTTTTATCATCATTTCATCCCCTGCGCGGCCTCCTCACCATGGTGGACAGGACCACCAGGTGACTGGAGGCCATTCTGCTGGCATGCTGACATGGTGTGGGCATTCATCGGCACCTGGGTCAGCCGGTTCGGCGTACCATCGGATCTTTCCTCTGACCGCAGCCCCCAGTTCACCTCTGAGCTTTGGAGCAAGGTTGCCCAGAGCCTTGGCGTGACACTGCACAACTGCATACCACCCGCCGGTATGGGCGTTTCCACTGCTCCATGAAGGCCGCCCTCAGAGCAAGCCTCAAGGACTACAACTGGTGCGATCGGCTACCATAGGTGCTGTTGGGGATCAGGACAGCTCCGAAAGAGGACCTTCGGTCTTAATTTGTAGACCTGGTGTATGTGCAGCTGCTCTGGGTACCAGGCGACTTCATCCCCAAGGCCTCCATCCCCTGGTCTGCGTCCCTCCAGCACTCCACCCACCTGAGCAGAGCGGAGGCTTTCGTGCCTGTGCCCACTTCCCGGCACGGCCTACCCCAGTCCCGGGTCCCAGCCAACCTTTGCACGGTGGAGTTCAATTTCGTCCGACACAGCACACACCAGGGCCAGCTGCAATCACCATACGATACGTCTCCATGGACCATCTCAAGCCCACCAGGACCTGGGTTGCCCTGTTGGGCCTGCCCAGCCCCCGCGGCGGGGCTGCCCCCTGACAGCCAAATCTCCAACCCGGCCATGATCGCCCACTGGGGGTTCGGCGCTCTCACCTGCTCCTGCCCAGGCTCCCCGGAACCGGTTTGGTTGTGCTATCCGGGCCCCTCGCCGGTTTGCAATGCCAGTTTTTGTGAATTCTGGGAGGACATGTGTGGCAATGAGGCACACAAAGAATTAGGCATAATTCAACAAACTGTTATTGCCTTCTCACAGTAACCGCAGCCTACGTTACCTTTCAGGCTGCGACTAGTGATAATGTGGAGGGCTGTGACCCTTGGTGTGTTATTCAGAGTTACATTACAGGCATTTGGCAGACGCCAATGTTCCCATGTGCCCATGTGCAATGCTACAGAATAAAGCAGTTTTAGCATCCTCTTTACCAAAACGAAACAAAATTGCGCGTTTGTGTTAGAAACATTTCACTGTGATTTTTCTACATTTGCTAATTTGCTATCACTGTCTGACGGTACATATTCAACCTCCTAACACATCCACACCCACTTTTGTGGGGGGAAAAGCCTGAATTGCTGAAATGACTGATATGTCAAAAATCCCCTTGATATGTCAAAAATGCTGAGAGTGAAAAATAGCCGAGGGTGAGAAAGGGTCACTACTTAATTGTGTGAGCTGTGGTAGCGATGATGCTGCACAATGAGGAAATGAGGAAACATGAGCATTGGTTTAGAATGATCCGATTCGCATTAGCTTTTGATTTATGGTAGGGTTATACTCATATACTTATACTAGGGTTATTCTCAATAGGCAAAGAAAAGGCAATGTCATATTGTGTTTTCATTTTAATTTAGCCACAAATCATGTGCTCGCAACAAGGAAATGCAATCGCAAATGTGAATATCGCTTCCTCTTTCTCTCCTTTGCACTTTCACTGGAATAATGGCAGGTTTATACTGGCAGGACAAAGATATAACATTTATATGATTTTTTTATTTGCGCACAAATTATGGATACTCAAACAAGGAATTCAAAATGCAAACTGGATTATTATATTTCTATTTCAGCAGAAATATGCACAGATTAGAACATTATTAGCGCATTATGCACACAATTGCGTTAGCTTTTTTAGTTTTGACAAGAGTTTCCATAAGCATCACCATAACCATGTTATATTTTTTTCACCAGTCTTAAGAACTCCTGTACCGTGTTTATATTTCATGGTATGTAGGTCTGCATTCATGGAGTTTTTACAGTTTACACGTCTACGTGGTGAAAAGTTTACGCGTCAGCTTGCATGTCGTAACCACTCCATCAGAAAACACATAAAGACACGGGCATCTGTCTGCACTTGTTTTTCTCTCATATTCCCACAAGAGTAGTGAAAATAGAACCGCTGCCCAGCGCTTTTCTCCTCAGCGACATCTGTTAACTCATCTAGTTTATAAAAATACATATCGCCAGAGACTCCCGGACAGGGACCATGTGGAATCTGATTTGGTGTGAGAAAGTCAATTCAATGCGATTTGATCCCAGCGTTCCCTCAGGTAAACAGAAGTGCAGGAGAGTAAATAAATAACGACACCCTGCGGGGTCGGCTGTACCAACTTTTTTGCTCGTAAATGGATATGGACGCGGGCATGTACAAACATCAAATAACAAGGCCTCTGTCCCACCGTGACTTTGAGAATTTCTGGCCGTGTCCAGATTGATTTGATTAATGCATTCAGGCATTTAAAAGTTCATCGTTTGTTCTGAGTTCCATTTTTTGTATCCAAAGGCTTTTGTAATCCAGCGCACACATATTTTTATCAGTTGCTCATTGCATGGTAAATATTGACTTATCATTAAGTGAACGAACCTTAATTCACAGAGCCTAAGCACCTTATGTTCATTTGGTTCCCTTGCACTCTAATGAATGTATGCAAATCCATCATAAATCTGAAGATTAGCTCAATAATTTCACAAGCGAGGGGGAGACTGCTTTTGCCATTACGGGTGACTATTCCTGCTGAAACGCTGCTATTATTTTCATAGAAGTTGCTGAGGGTTCTGATGGAGCTCCAGTGTCTCCTTAACTTCCAACGTCTCCTGCTTGATTGTTTGCATGATATGAAAGTTATACGCCGTAATCTAAAATGAACAGGTTTGTTAAGTAAACCTAACCTGATTCGAATAGCGAATGTTTAAAGTGCGGGGGTGGGGAGGGCTGGCTGGGGTTAAACTTCGAAGTGTCAAAAGATCAAAGTGTTGCGAATTTTTTTTTTCATGAGAGGAAAGAGGGTGGCGAAGCTATTTTTTCGAAAATTGTCGAGCTGTTTATTTGCAAGTCATTCAAGCTGAAGTGATGCACCATGGGAATTGCCGCCGAACCAGGCTCGGCAACATCTGCTGTCCCTAAGTGAGTTAGTGCGCATCAGACATCTTTATGTCAGAATACCGCGGTGATGGATGCAGTCTCGAAAACGTTGCATAAAAATCTGCCATGCCATTTTGGCCATTAAGTGAAATTACTATTTGAATTAATGGCGCTGTCACAGTTTATCTGTGCAAAGAATTAACGCTGATTAGGGTATTAAGCAATTAGCAATTTATCATACTGGAACAAGGTTGATAGTAATTAAAGTAGCGATGGTTTACCCAAAGAAATAGAACAGGAGTCACTTCCTGTTAGGCAAATTATAAACCCATAGCAGGAAGTAGTCATATTGTTCACAAGCTCCTCTTTTTATTTAAATCAAAATGTAATTAGTCCAGGATAGGGGTAAAGAACGATTTCTCATTGCCGTAAACGTAAAGGCTTCTCCGGCCATTTTTGGCAGTGATAAAATATTCTCACAGGACCTTGTGATCCTGACCCAATAAACTGTTTCAGTTGTATGACACCAAATTTCACAAATAGGCAAATGGCAGGTGATTATGTGTAAACAGAATACATCATTTGGTGTGCTTTTGGATGGAGCTGGTCCTGGTGCACTGGAAAGGCTCTCCAACGTTTCTTCACAGTCTGACGGTTGGCACCATTCAAATTAAGCAATAAATATTGCAAAAAACATTATGGCTCTGTTAAGAGCCAAACCTGATGCATTCTGTGTTAGCACTCCCGCGTTTGACACCGCTTGCTTGGTGAGATTAATGAAAATGAATTCCTTTTTCTGCATATTGGCTTATTTATGAACTGGAAAGTGTAATGGTTGCAAATGAAATTCTCTTCAGTTTCCTTGCGATTACATCTGTGTTAAACTCTAATGTGATTTGAGGAGAAGCCAAGTCTCGCAGCTCTGTTCCGTGCTCGGCAATTGAACAGGATGCACGGCCGTGTTCATTGTGTTTAAGCGAGAGCTCATGCTGTAGTGGTTCACTCACAAACATCACAGCTGTAATGTCTCCATGAAAAGGCCTGTGTGTAGAGTGGTGACCAGTTGACCTAGTCGGTCTGCATTAAGGCCCTGTAACGGTGAGGCTTTTTGGAAAGCGGGAACGCGAGCAGGCAATGTCAACCGGCAGGAAGTGCACGTTGCTGATGTAAATGGACCGTGGCTAGCCCATCACTCCGAGCTCCTGTTTGCTGTGCTGGCCTTATCATGCAATTTCATGTGTGCATCATTCACATGTCACTTCAGTCAAGTGGCTCTCACATAATGCGTGTGCCCTGTGAATCTTAGGCACACACAAACACACACACATGTGTACACACATGCTTGTAGACACTGTACAGTACACCACGGCTTGTGAAGGCAATGCTTTAGATCATGAGATGCTAATTAGACATTGCTCCCTCTCTGAATTATGCATGAAGCGCAATAATGATTTCACAGAGCTCTCACAGTGCCGTTCTCCAGAAGAACCGAAAGGCAGCTATACCCGTTCTCCACGGACCCTGGGTAGCCTCACCAGTCACCGTGGGCATCGCCACTCCCAGAGAACGTTGAAGAAAATTCTCCTGATGGCTTCCCTCAAACACACACTGAGTACAGTACTGAGTACATAGGATTAGTGCATTAGAGTACTGCACTAATCCTGGAGCTGGAATGGTTACAGGATGGCTCACCAGTGCTTGTGGTTCCATTACACGCTTTGCACACAGGGCCACTCCTGTACACAGCGAGCTCGTATTGGCTTCCCTCCCCCCACCCTGGGGCGGAGAGCCAATTGCCGACCCCTAGTGGCACTCCCAGCCAGAGCCGAGCTGGTGGAATCTAACCCCGGTCGCAGTGGGCAGTGTCAAACGTTCTACTGCTACACCACCCGGGAGGTCGCCCTTTAGGTTCTTAGGGGCAGTAACATGGAAAAGGTTTGCTGCTGCAATAAAAGACCTACTAAGGTAAATCAAGACCCATAAAAGTGTAAAACACATGAAGGGCTCGGTGAAAGCAGGTGAACGGAGCAAAAGGAGTCTAGGTGCAGGCAAAAATCACAGGAACGTGAGAAATATGCGCTACTCTCATACATTTAAACATTTAACAAATAAAACAAATCATTTTAGACTACTTTGTCATTAATGCTGCTACATAAATCATGTGTATTCGTTAGCCTGTGCTATGGGAACACATTTTCCATTTGGAGCAGCTCCTAATACTACGCTTCTATTGAAAGATATCAAGCTCGATCGCCTGTCAAATGGGTGTTGGATGTTGTTATAATTAGGTTTAATGGTCTTGAAATGAGTTGAAATCTGTTTTGCTTATTACTTTCTGTTTGGTTTATAAGAGGGTATGCACAACTGATGACAGAGAGCTGTTGGACTTCTGCTAGCATTATAACCTTCCACGCTTTCTCTTTCTACACATTTACCGGGAATTTACAGATCCCTGTCATACCACTGATTCTACAGATTCCCCGGGGAATCTACAGATTTTCAGATTTTACACTTCACTGTAACATACAGTATATATATATACGCATACACTACTGGTCAAAAGTTTTAGAACACCCCCATTTTCCAGTTTTTACTGAAATTTAAGCAGTTTAAGTCAGTGAATAACCTGAAATAGTACAAAGGTAAGCGGTAAACTGCCAGAGGTATAAAAAAAAAAGGTTTAGGTTACCAAAACAGAGTCGACTCTGGCCGGGAGTGTCACCGGGGCGGCAATTGGCTGTCCGCCCCAGGGAGGGGGGAGGGAAGCCGACACAGTTTGCTGCAAACAGGAGTGGTTCCTGGGTGCCGGAATTACAGTCAACAGCGTGCTGTCTCAGAGGAAGCAGCGCTTCGCCATTGTCACTGCTGGTCACAGGGCTACGGCAGCGAACTACGAGGGAGGGGATTGAACTAAGCACAGTGGGAGTAATTGGCTACCAAATTGGGAGAAAAACGGGGTAAAATTGAAAGTAAATAAATAATAATAATAATGGGTGACTTCAATTACCCCTCTATTAATTGGGAAGTAGTGACAGGTCAGGGTAAATGTGAAGAGGAGTTTTTAGATTTTTGGTACAGTCTGTTACTCAGCCTACGAGAGGGAAATCAATACTAGATTGAATACTATCTAGTCAATATTATTGTAGATGTACAGTGTAAATTCATCCCAAAAGTAAGAAAAAATGGGATGAAAAAACTTAGTGGTGACTAAATCTTTATGGGAGATTTTGAGGTAAAAGAAGCAACTGTACAGAGTATATAAAAAGGAAAACTCAGAGAGAAACAAGTTAGATTATTGTAATAAGGCTAAGGCTAAAAAGGAAATAAGAGCAGATAAAAGGTGGTTTGAAATACACATTTCCCAAGATGCAAAAATGAATCCTAAGAAGTTTTTCCAATATTGTAGAATAAGGAAGTTTGGTTTATAATAATAAAGATATTGCTAACACACAGTTACTTTGTTGAGACCTTTACTAGAGAAGAGGTTATAAATATGCCTAAATGTATAGCCAATGTACAGAATGTTTTGGAGGACTTTGAGATAAGGGACGTAGAAGTACTCCAAAAACTTAAGACAAATAAGGCAGCAGGCCCTGATGGCATATATCCCAGATTACTCAAAGAACTTGGGAAAATTATATATAAACCATTGACAGATATTTTTATGCAATCCATAAACACTGGAGAAATACCAGATGATTGGAAGCAGGGTAGTATAATTCTAATATATAAGAAGGGGGACCATACTGACCCAAGGAACTATAGGCCTGTCAGTTTAACTTGCATCGCACGTAAAATACTGGAATGTATTATTAGGAACAAGTTGGAATCATTCTTGAAACATAATAGTATTTTAAGGGAGAGCCAACATGGTTTTCTCAAAGGGAGGTCATGCCTAACAAACCTCCTGGACATTTTTGAAGAGGCTACAAAGTGTGTTGACCTGAGCCAGGCTTATCATATTATATATTTGTACTTTCCGAAAACATTTGACAAGGTACCACATGAGAGGCTCATTGATAAAATGAATTCAGTAGGAATTTCAGGAGTTGTTTCAGAGTGGGTTCATAATTGGTTGCAAGGGCGAATACAGAGAGTAACAGTAGGTGGGGCCATATCTGACCTCCGTGCTGTGGGCAGTGGTGTCCCACAGGGATCAGTGCTGGGACCCCTGCTCTTCCTTATTTACATAAATGATCTTGATATGGACGTTAGTAACAAAACAGTTAAATTTGCAGATGATACTAAACTTTGGGGTTTAGCAAACAGTTTGGAATCGACTAAAGTAATCCAAGATGATTTAAATAAAATCCAAGAATGGGCAGATATGTGGCTGATGACATTCAGTATTGTTATTAAATGTAAAGTTATGCATGTGGGAAATAAAAAGATAAGACAGGAGTATTTTATGGAAGAAGAAAATGTAGGTGTTCAATTGGAAAAATAAATAAATTGTAGTTGATCAAAGTCTATCTGCATCAAGGCAGTGTGCTACAACAGTGAAAATGGCCAACAGGATGCTGGGATACATAGCAAAAAGTATTGAGTATAAATCAAAGGAGGTTATATTAATGTTATATAATGCCTTTATCAGACCTCACTTAGAGTACTGTGTGCAGTTCTGGGCACCGCACTACAAGAAAGATATAGAAGCTCTTGAAAAAGTTCAAGAAGGGCAACTAAATTGATACCTGGTATGAAAGGTAAAAGTTATGAGGATAGACTTAAGGCACTCAATCTATTTAAGCTTATAAAACAGAGACTTAGGGGGGATTTGTTTGAGGTTTTTAAATTCCTAAAAGGGATTAACAAAGTGAACTACCAAAGATTTTTTAACATTTTATATTTAACATTTAAATAAGGAACAATCAAGATTGCATTTACATGGTAGGAACAATCATTGTTCGCGCAAGAGATCAGTGCAGTAACACAGCGATAGACATCGTTGTAGGCAGCTGCATACCATACCTGTAACACTGGGAAGGAAAAGGTTCAAGTTTTTTTCCGTTGTTTATTTAATAAATGAGGAGTAAGCAGGGATACATATACAATAAGTGAGCAATTGATGCAATTGGGTAGGCAGTGGTGATGACAATTGGGTAGACAAGTGATTACAGAATTCAGTGGTCATTAGTGACAGAGTCGAGAAAAGGTGGGTTTTGGTCTCTTGCCAGAGGAAGAGGGGCTTGGCTGGGGTGTAGGGTGTGATGAGTGTCTGATTAGGGGAGCCGGTCCTGACCGAGCAAGCACCAAGGTCGTTCAACCAGTGCAGAGAGGGTCAGGACAGAGAAGAGGCGAGCATTCTGGACTAGTTGCAGTGCCTTGATGGCACAGGCCGGGTGCTCGGAGGGATGAGATCACAGGGCCTGGACCAGTTTGCCAGAGGAGGATCCTCCTGATGTTGTGGAGGGAGAGCAGGCTTGGCTGGGGTGCTAGGGTGTGATGAATGTCTGGAGACTACGGGGGGAGCGGTGATTCCTCTCGGGGAGCTCTTCGCTGGGAAGAAAGCACCAGTTTTCCCCAGGTTCAGCTTTAGGTGATGGGTGGACATTCAGGCAGAGATGTCAGCCAGTCATGCAGATATCCGTGCCGGGACCTGGGTCTCAGATGGAGAGAAGGAGAGAAAGAGTTGAGTGTTGTCGGCATAACAGTGTTAATAAAAACCATAGCAGAGATAACAGAACCAAGTGACTTGGTGTACAGGGAGAATAGGACGGGGCCTAGCACCGAGCCCTGTGGGACTCCAGTAGAGAGGGTGTGGGGAGAGGAGAGGGATCCTCTCCTGGCCACCTGGTAGAACCGGTCAGCCAGGTATGACTTGAAACATGTCAGTGAAGATCCAGAGATTCCCATCTCGACGAGAGATGAGAGCAGGATTGGGTCAAATGCAACTGACAGGTCGAGAAGGAGGAGTCCGCCTGCTACCACCATGTGGATGAGATTGGAGGGGAAATCTAGAAGAGGAGACACGGACTGGGATAGGGAGGTTGCATGTGGTGTTAGATGCGGAGGAAGTAGAACAGGAAGAGACAAAACTATGATACTTACCGTGCAGCGAGCACTCCCTAGCTGGCCCCTCTTGGTGTCCTGCAAGTAGAATCCTTTGTCTTTGTCTGCTGAGTCTTCGTACGGGGAGGCTAGGAAGGGGATGCTGCCGCAAAAAGCTGCCACTTTCCAGAACTATGATTCCTGATAAAGCTGTGTGGTGCTAAGCACTAAGTGGCGAATGCCAGCTGATAACAATAGACACGAATGAGCAACTCACATGTACCTCCCACTACTCAGGGAACGGTTGACTACAGAGACGGATGTTACACCTGAAACGATTAAACCGATTGTAAGCAGCTAAGTACTGATCATCTTCTGAAATAAAATGTCTAAGCAGCAATTAGCACTAAGACACTGGAACACCAACAACAAGCTAATAATTAACTACCACAACAACCAGTGAAAAGGTAGAGAACGCAGCAACTAAACAGGAAATCTAACGCCAGGTTACTTACGATTACCAGGTCACGCAACGAGATGAGACCATTTTATAGACGGTAAAATGCACCGTGATAAAAAGATAAGTGGGGTCAGGAGAGCAAGAGGCCACAGGTGGAAATTAGTTAAAGGCAACATCCGCATGGATATTAGGATGTTTTTCTTTACACAGAGAGTTGCCTGGAACAGCTTGCCAGGTCAGGTAATAGAGGCAGAAACACCAGATTAGGACATGACGAGCCTAGATGGGCATGAGCGTAGATGGGTAGTATTAATATTATTAAGTATTATTGTTCATTGAAATACATAGATTCCAACACCATGGCATTCAGTATGGAACCACAGATTTCCTCAGAGCACAGCACACGTTTATCAAAAATTGTAACAAAAGAAATATTTTTCAAAGTAAAGCTTTTTTTTTTTTCAAACTCAAGCTCAAACTTCTCATGGTACCCTCTTTAAGCTAAATGAAGCTCAATTTAAACTACTTTACTTTTTTAAAGACTGCTTTTCTGTCACTTCTGCATCTGCATTAAAACCAGTCAGCATATACATTCGCCTTAAGACGTCTGCACTCTAGAGGTTTTGTGCTGTTGCCCAACAGCACTACTGATATCATATCATGACTCCGGACGTTTATGATTTAATTATAATTAATCAGCATTTTGAGATATTAATGAAATATTTTTGTATCAGTATTTTGTTTTGTATTTTTCTTTAAGTGTGCCTTTTTTTAAGATAATTTTGTAATATATATATTGCTCCATGGAGAACACTTTTTGCATTCAGCGTTTACATTTTTTTTTCAAATTGTTACTTTCACTGATGCATTTGTTGATTGATCACTCTGATTAATATGTTAATCATTACAGCTCTAATAACAATACTGTTGTTACAATACTACATTCATATAGTGTAACATTACTACACCTGAGCTAAGATCTATGAGAAGGTGGTCCCTCAAAGGTTTATTTCAGGTAACCCACAATTTTTAATCATATTTGTTTTACTCAACAGGATGATGTGTTCAGTGTACTCTTTATTTTCCCAAGAACTAATGCATGGACGTGTATTCATGTTTTTGCTGTCGTGCAAAGCACAGCGCCCCCTGGCTGTGCTCCCAGCGGCCCGAAATGCTTCCGCTTTAACCGTTTCTTCTCCTCTCTTCAGGCATGTTGTGCTGCGGTGATGACTATGTGAATGGCTCCAGCACAGTGTGCTGCCGGGCCCAGGACGGGGCGTCCCGCACCCACCCTGTGGGAAACGGAACGGAGTCTGTGAAGTGCTGCGGGACAGATCTCATCCGGCAGGACGAAGCGTGCTGCAACGGAGCCAAATACGACCCTCACAAGTTTGTGTGTGCTGAGAGGCCATCGCCCGGCCTCACCATGCAGGTACATTATGGAGAAGTGTTCTTTGTGTGTGTGCATGTGTGTGTGTGTGTGTATGTATGGTGTGGGTGTGTATGTGTATGTGTGTGTGTATGTGTGTGTATGGGTGGGTGCATGCATTCGTGTGTGTGTGTGTGTGTGTGTGTGTAGGTGTGTGTATGCATGCATGTGTGTATGGTGTGTGTGTGTGTGCATGCGTGTGTATGTGTGCATGTGTGTGTGTGTGTGTGTGTGTGTGTGTGCATGCATGTGTATGTATGGCGTGTGTGCATGCATGTGCGTGTATGTTTATGTGCTTGTGTGTGTGTGTGTGTGTGTGTGTGTGTGTGCACGCATGCGTGCGTGTGTGTCTGTCTGTCTGTGCGCATGTGTGCATGTGTATGTTTGACTGTGTGTCCATATGCCTCTGCGTGTATGACTACATGCTTGTGTCTGCCGTCTCTTTCTGCCTCTCACTGAATCACATGGCCCTATGATGACAGTAGCTAACACGTAGGGCAGGTGAGGGGTTCTGTTTTCATCGTTCGTATTGTGTTCTCCAAGCCTGTCACAGTGTCTGCAATAACCAAGGTGCACAATGTGGACAGTTATAAAGAAATTCATGTGTATGGGGACTTGGACTCCTCGACACTTCTCTGCTCACGTTTGTTCAGAGCCTCAGATGTTCAGACTGCCCACAGACTGAGCTTGTGAGAAGAAAGAGACAAAGAAAGGCTAACTGGGGTGCAGGTCATTAACTTGCAATTATGTCATTAAGGGGCATCCAAGCTATTCATTAAGTCGGAGGACTCGCCCGCTGACTGGGTGGTGTGAGTCTGATGACTGTTGTCAGTAATGACCAGAGCATGCGCTGACATTCTGCGACTGAACCCTTTTTTTCCATCAGGAAGACTGCCGGCCCAGCGCCCTGTGTCCCATCGCCGCTGCGGCGGGGGCTTACTGCGGCACCTGTCGATTCAGGCCCACTGAGTCCATCTGCACCCGGGTCAGGACTCCGCCCTCTCCCACCCCTTCAGCCCCACCCCCTCCAGCACCTCAAACGCCAGGCAGTCACCTCTGCCCCTCCCCCGAGGACATCGTGTACATGGGACCTGCAACCCAATACACCTTCACAGGTACTCATGACCCACGGCCCCTGGACAACCTGATACACCAGGGGTGGGCAAGGAGGGTCGTATCCATTTCTGGATTTCATGCCAACTTCTGCTCTTAGTTATTTAATTAGACCAATCATTTACGTGATATGACAATTTTAGCTAAATTTCTTGGTAAGCCCATGAATGACAGCTGAAGACTGTTCTTCTGCTCCCATATGAAACATGTTACTGTGGTCTAATCTACAAGTGAACCAGCATTGGCGTATCCAACTAATTAGCTAATTGAGCCAGGGTAATTGGTAGTAAAAAAACCTGCAAATACACTGGCCCTCCAGGACCGGAATTGCCCACCCCTACCCTACACCTTCACAGGTACTCACAACCCACGGCCCCTGGAATGCAGTCACAAACACTCATCAACATTTCTTCTTGGCCTTGTCTTACGAATAAATACTAGCTTTTTTTCTTCACACGGTTTGGAGAGGTAATTTTGGTGATCGCTGAACTCCAGGCCACTGATTCGGGTGCAAAGTGCAGCATAGTTCATAAGTATCCATTGACTAATGTTTGGTGCCTTCCTCAGTAACCAACTCGATTTGGCCTATGCAACTGGAAAGCATAAACCTAAACTGTAAACATTGGCATAATTGTGCATTATTATGGTCATAATTCATAATTACTGTACATAGCTGCTATGGAGCCTGATGCACATACCAGCTCTATATTTGAACCAGTATGGTACATAATAGAAATGATCATGTCAAAAGAATATGAACTACATGATTATCCTACTAGTATAGCCCGGAGGCTAATGGCACCTACAACAACAGCATGTGGGCCATGTGCTCACCAAACAGATTGATGGATCGGTTGACGTTTTGGCAGCAGAGATAGTCGCACTTTTGCGAGAGTTGTGGCAGACAGTGGAACAGATGCTTGAGTGCGCATTGAGTGCCGCGTGTCATAATTCTCAATTTGTCATCCCATTCTATGTACACATTAATAACTTTAGTTAGGGGCCGGAGATTAAACAGCACTTTGAGCCGGAGCCCGACCTACTTCACGAAGGGGAAGAGTTCGGGTGCGATGCTCATTATTTCTGTTTGTTTGTTTTATTATTTTCAAGGTTCTTTGCATGGGTTGTTGAGTTGGGTTCGTTATGTGTATTTAATTAAGAGTAATGTGTCGCCTGACTCAGGGCCGGTTGGCATGAGGAGAGTGATTCTAGTCGTTGCTATGACACCATCTGGAGTGAAGCACATAAACTCACCGCCCCGCCCTCCCCCCCACGCTCCTCCAGATGTTTCTGGTGCCCCGTGCCTGCTGACACCAAGCAAACCCACAGAACCCGGGCACAGAAGGCGACCGCACGCGGTCACACAAACACCTCAGGGCTTCTCTGCTCAGACATCGATAGATGTTAGGAGCTCACCTTTTACTGAATGAGAAAATTAGAAATGTAAAATGTATAAATATATATAAATTTATATAATGTATGTATATATATATATAGTATATATACATTATGATTAAATATAAATGTATTGTATTATTAGTGATTTTGTAATGTAATGGAGTGTATAATTATGAGTGCTAAATGAATATGCTGTATGGCTTCTCCTACAAGGCACTAAGGTTGGGCCAGTTGATTTCTAGTCACACCGTATGTACACCGTGGTTTGAGGTCACCCCATCAGTGTCATTTTCAAAACCCTCAGATCTCCATTACACTCTTACAAAAATTCTGGTGTTCACAAAATCACTATCATTGTGTGATTAACAGCGAAAGTGAGGTAAGGTACTGACAGCTGAATCTGGGTGCTAGTAGTTTGTCTTTTTATTAGTTAGCTGGCTAGACAGCTACAAATTTATATACAGCTATATAACTGCATATTCTCCTTGTTTATGTGGGGAGAAGTACACTGGTCTGTTAGACTGGATAGCTAAAATGTTAGTTAACACGCTACCCTATGCTGGTTTGACAGCTGGGTGCTGGAAGTTGGTCTATTTGTTAGCTAGCAAATAGATCGCTAGCAGCATCAGATAGCTGGTTAACATTAGTTACATACAAGCAATTGCTATCTAGTTAATGATAGTGTAGTGCTAGCGAGTGAACATTAGCGTTAAAATCATGGTTTTCTAAACCGCTTTAGAAAAGCTTTACTGACAAAATTGCACTGACACTTTGTAAATTAACTTGCTAGCTATTTAACTTCCTAGCTAGCAGGCTAAAGTTTTTTTCACATGCAAGCAAGTGTAGTCTGTCAATTTCTATTATGTTGGATTCCTGAAAGTGAAAGGCGACTAATAGCAAGTATCATTGTTGAAAAACACCTAGTCATGTCAGTTATAGGTTAAAAAAAAATGTTTTAAGTGACATGCTGTCACCCTGTAGTGAGAAAGATGTATATTACGCTATGATGTATCCGAGCCATTCCTATTCCTGTACAACAGTTCAGTAAGTTTCTGTTGCTTATTCACCCGCCCAACCCCACCTTGCTCAAGGGTATAATTATAGCACTGGCTTAAACCTTTAACCTTCTGGGCCAATTCCCAGACCACTGTGCCACCCTACTATCCAGCTAAATAAAACATTACACTGATTGGCTGAATGCAATGTTCAGCTGGTTACTGGATTCAAACACCATTTATCCTTACCTTTGACCCGCAATTAAATGCAAGTGTTAGCTATTTTCTTAATGAATACAGTTTGGCGAGTTCAGCAATTACCAAAATCAACTTTCCAAACTGTGTTTATGAAAAAATAACTATTCTTGTTTTTATATATAAGACAAAGTTAAGGACACATTTTTATTGAATCCAGGCCAGGTTTTGATTAACAGTTCATTTGTTTATTGATTAGCTGATTCGAAATTTGAATTGAAGCTCTCTCCCCTTCCACTCCAGCATCATGTCTGTCTGATCCTCGTCCTCGCGGCCAGGAGGTAGCGGCCTCGCGCATGTGCTCAGCACCTTGTGCACGCACTCAGAACCTCGCGGCTCAGAACCCCCCCAACAGCCGCCATCACAATGATTTACACCACGCGGCCCGGCACGCAATGCATTTACAACAAACGGCTGTTTCCGGGAAGCGTTCGGCGCTGATAAAAAATACCATTACTGTGAACACAGGGTCCCTGGCCACCCTTTAAAACAAAGCACTTTTTTCCCCTTTTTTTCAGCGAGATGACAGAGCTCCGCTCTTTCAGGCTCTCCGGTGGCTCCATAAAGGTGCCACATATGGTCGCGGTCAAACTGCACCTCCACAGGATGTTTTATGTATGGTTGCTGTTGTTTAATGTATGTTTCGCTTGCTTACATTGGCCGAGATAAAGGTCCTTCGTCCGAGGGTCAGGCGTGTCACACACTGCGCTGTGAATCAGGCACCAATCCTTTACTGCACTGTAAGGAAATACCATACTCAAAACGTGCAGCAGGTGTAGGGTGCCTCAGCTTACGTAACTCTTCCATCATATTGCAACAAACGTATAAATTAGAGTCACCCTCAGGCAACTTCATTTATAACAACTGCAGGTTTGTTTTGCTGTTTGTTTTGACTAATTTTCACTTTTTATTTAATGATTTAGAAAGAGGAGCAGTTCTTGCGCTGAGGCAAGGCTGGCTCTAACTCATCAATGCAGCTCCTTGCTAACTTCTTAGCAGCTAATGAGGAAAATTTGTTCCGATCAAGGGCTCTTGTCCGGGTGTAGAGAGCGATCTGTGCCTTGCGAGCGGGTTAATAACATGATTGACTGTTTTAGACGGGAGTCAGAGCTGTTCCGTGTGTGCTCTGCTGAATCCTCAGACACAGGGCTGGACCCGCACACCAGCTATGAGTACAGGGTGGGGGTGTGGAACGGATACGGGCGGGGCTTCAGCCCCTTCGTCCGTGTCACCACGATGGAGGACGTCCCCTGGGGCCTGAGCACGCCGCGCTGGAGACTCGGGGATCGGTCTGATGCCATCCAGCTGGACTGGCAGATGCCTACCAAACCCAACGGTAAATATGTGGCCCCCGGTAAAAACTTCATCCTGGGTCCTGTGAGACACTATACACAGCCATGGTCTATGGATGTTCTGCACAGGACTTTACAGTGCTAACAGTATAATTTAAATACAGATGGACTTTCTGGTATTAATATTTAGCTTTATTTTTAACTTTTTTCTGTTTCTGAAAAATCTATAGAATACAGTTTTATACTTTCCACTGATATCTTATTTGACCCATATTATGTCAGTTCTAAAGCCTAATTTTATTGATTAAACTCGTCAAAGAACTTGAATCCCATAGCTTTAAAGTGACTGAACCAGACCAGGTTATAGAATAACCTGGGAGGGGGGGTTACTGGAGCAGTTCAGGTAACCTACCACTCTCAGAAGTTATGATTTAAATGAAATATGATTTAAATTCTGTAGTCCAAAGCCCAACTGATCTACAGCCAACACAGTCATCCATGATAACAGCAGTGTTGCTCATTAAATAAACAGAAACTGGCTGATTAATTTGTCATCATTCCTAAAAGTGTACCTCATTACTGTGGTTAATCTACATAGCCAGACTACAAGCTATGCAGAATAATTTATGAAAAGAAATCACACACACACATAAATCCTTGCTAAAAGAAATAATGAGCTTCATTTGAGAACTTCTGTGCTGCTTAATATGTAAAGAAATGTGCTGATTGCTCATTAGGCTTCATTCTGCTCTTTAATCAAATGGTTTGCCACCAATCTGCTGTGATTTGAAACAAAGTTAGGGAGCCGGCTCCATGACTGTATGGTATGAACGCTTGTGGAACGAGAGAGAAAACACACAGACACATATGCGTGAATGCATGCATGCATATACACACACACACACACATACCCCCACACACCCACACACACATACCTACACCCCCCCACACACACACACACACACACACCTCCACACACACACTAACCTCTACGCCACAGTACGTATAGTAGGATATATATGATTAGAGCTTGAAATAGATTTTAAACTTTAGAAAAAAAGTATTTATTTGAAACGTTTAGAGAAGGTTTAGATTGGCACTCACAATACGCACTTGGTCAAAGGCCCTGATTTATAAGAGGCAGCAAGTTTCTCCAAGAACCACCCTAAATTGCAAACAGTGGAATAAGCTCTAATATACCTTTTTTTTTTTATTATTATGGTCCAGTTAAATTTTTCTGGTCCTTGTCCTGTTCAGTCTCTTACAGGCATTTGTATATCCTTGCGTGTGGTCTACGGTGTGGAGGGTTTTGTATGTGCGCCGCGATCCCTGATGACCTTTAGCACCGGCATTCCCTCGCAGTGCTGCATGATGAGGCGGGTTGCTGGAGTGGGGCGCGGTGACCTTGTGCTGTGTCTCATTCCGGCAGGTGAGATCAGCCGTTACGTGGTGCTGCGGAACGGGCAGGAGCGGTACACCGGCATGGAGTCCAGCTTCATGGACGTGGGCGGAATAGGGCCCTTCCAGGAGTACGTCTATCAGCTGAGGGCCTGCACCAGTGCGGGCTGCAGCGACAGCAGCCAGGTGAGAGCGACCGGCGTGGATTGGCAATCAAGCTCTCTGATCGGCGTGGATTGGCAATCAAGCTCTCCAATCAGCTCGGTTTCTCAAATGGTGCACGTTAAGCAAAGGTGGGGGTCAGTTCCATTTGAGTTTAGTTCAGTTCAGGAAATATGAATTAAAATTCAGTTAATTAAATCATGACAGAATATTATGGCACATTTTTCAGTTCGTGAATTGAATTTAAATTAATGTCCAGAATTGACTGAACTGAAATGGAATTGAGCCCTGAGGTTAAGGCAGCACAGAGCCACCTTAATACAGAGCTGCCATCGCAAGCTCTTTCTGTCACAGAGAGGTCTGCCCCATGGCTGTGCCACATACACACACATATAGGGTGATATCAGCTAAATTGGGCCACTTTTTGGTTAATCGCTTGGGAAACTAAGAAAAAAGCAATGTATGACATTGAATTGTGTTTTTATGGTTAATAAGGACTGTTTTTAATATTTTTGTGTTGAATTGATGTAATAAAATATAACTGTTCAGGCCCTACAGCTTTTGAAAACATCAGCTGTCACATTTTTTTAGATGAGCAGTGTTCAGGTAAAATGGGCCGGCTGATCAGCTAAAATGAGCCACTCAAACTGTAAAGCGAAACAGAGTAATTTCTCATAAAATAATCGAATCATCTTTAATCTCAACACACTAAAACATTGCATTTAAATAACATTAAATGAACTCATGAAGAATAACATTAAAGCATTAAGAATTCATAAAGAATAACATTAAAATTAATTCATGAAGTACCAATTACTTTAGGAACTCATTTTGGAACATTAATGTGTCTGTGCATGTGTGTGGTGTGTGTGTGCCTAACTATGCAGGCTTACACATGCATATCTGGAATTAAAAATACTCTCGGAACAACTGTAAAGAAATTATTATATATTATATTAAAACGGGAGACAAGGCTACTCTTTTAGACTGATGCTTAGAAGGGAATGCTTACATAATTAGAAGGGAAAATGTGAAAAGAGGCATGTAATATATACAATAATATAATATAATAATCTATTAATAGCCTACTTTTAATAAGAGGAACCATCAAAATATCCGCTAAAACTCAATTCAGAAGGTGGCTCATTTTGGTTGAAATGCATGGCTCAATTTACCTTAACACATTAAGGTAAATTGAGCCACTAACAAAAAATGCTTTTTTATAAATAAATAAGTTTATTAACAAACTATCAGCATTATATCTGATGGAGGCCATCAGAGCATGTAGTATACATAATCATTTATAGATGTACATTTGTTTTTTATTGATATATCAACCTTATTATTGACAAGTACATTTTCATATGTCAGGCCACTCACCTTGAAGTTCTTTCAGCAGTCTCGATGTGAGGCATTGCCCCCGACCACCATAGCAGCCATAGACCAATCAAGTCAATTGTTACATGTCAAGTACAGTTGTGGCAACAGTTTAATATCATTTGCAGTTATTGTCTGTTAAAATTTTAAGAGCTGAGACGCTCAAACCTTAAATGGCTCATTTTACCTGATGGCCCAATTTAGCTGATATCACCCTACCTCACTGTTACAACCAAGTGAGGACCACAGTTCCTTATGTCTTGCTTTTAATTATTTGTAATTCAACTTTTTTGCATAATTTTCATGAATTATGTTATGTACTCTGTAATACCTGCTACAATTATTTTGCCATAGTTGATTTTTTGTTTTGCAATTCATGCAATTTTGTCTTTAGTTTGTTTAGCTCTTTGTGTACCCCATTGAAGTGCTTCAACGATGTATTATTATTATTATTATTATTGTTGTTACTATTATTATTTTATTTGCATTGTTATGCGCATTGGTAAGCCTTGGGTTTGACGCATTCTTCTTCTATTGTCGCTTTGTGTGAGGTGAACAGCTGATAAACCAGACTTCAGAATGAAACAGCCTTTTAGTATTCATGTCTGAAACAAGTGTTATTTGTCAGGCTAGGTGTGCTGGCTATGGATTGCTGGGCAAACATGATACCTCTGATAACAGCTTAATAGCTTCAGAGGAATAGGTCGTCGACATTACGGATATCTCAAAATAATTAATTTTAGTGGCTTAGATGATAAAAACACAAATTAAATAGTCTTTCCCTCTTTTGTCAAATTTTAGATCTAATTATTTTCACGCAGTGCTGCTCAGAGTCTGGAGCTGGGAGGTTTACCCTGTTTAATGTTTATTCTCAGAACCGTACATCTTTTATACAAATTACTGTCAACAGAGAGGCAAAGCGTGGCTAATATCACAGTAAATATCTGTTATTGCAGGAAAACCAAGTTCTGATATTTTTTCCCAACTATGTAAACACAGTTCATCCGGGTTTATTTGATTGCACTTTGAGGATGTTTTTTATCTGCCTTTCATTTGACCGTACTAATCAGCAAAACAAACAGTGGAATAATGGTAAACCGCGATGGTCATACGGCAGTTTTTAGCCGGAGAGATTAACTTGCACACCTGCAAGCGTTGCCCCAAACAGTTGCAATTACGGTGTAACGCAATAACAGAGGACCAATAACACGCGGCTGTGAGACTGAGAGGACGGATGTAATCTGGGCGGACAGTCGCCAGGCCCCCTACACCACGGGAGCTCCCCCAGCTCTTGTTGTCCAAAAGAAGAGGACAGAGCCGAAGGGGGAAAAAAACAACAACCCTGAACTGGGTCTCATAGCCCTCTCCTAATAGTTTGCCACTCACGAAGACAAGAGTTTAAACCACTAGTGACATTCTATTAGAGCAGGATATCCCAGCCTCCATTACTGCAAATTGCTCTGTAATTCTTTTTTGTCTTCAGGTAGTGGCGGTGACTGTCCAGGGAGTTCCAGAGAGCGTCCCGTCTCCCGTGGTGAGCGTGCTGGGCCCGCGGGCCCTGCAGCTGAGCTGGGCCCCCCCCGCCAAACCCAACGGCATTGTCCGGGAATACCGCCTCAATCAGAGCGGGGCCGGGCTCGTCTTCGCCCACAGCAGCGGAGCCATGCGTCACACGCTCACAGGTATGCCCTTGCAATAACCATAACAGCCTCCTGGGGGGGTGGGGGGGGGGTCCTGTTGCAGCTCATCCCGTGCGGCGTTCATCGCAGAGTGAAGAGCTCCCAGCAGGTTCACAGTGTTTTAGCCATGCGCCTCCGCTGAAAATTGGTGCCAAAGGTTCACAGAGGGATTTAATTAAAGTGGCTGGCCAACTCAAAACCTCAATCCCCTCCTCCACACAGCGTGCCATGGCACTGCCAGCACAGTGACTGTTCTCTTGGGCCTCCAAAATTGTGCATTCTCTAATCTCCGGAAAGACTTCCAATCAGTTGTACATTTACAGTCAAAACAGATTGCTCAGTATTGGTATTTATGTATTTCTATATGTTGTGAGTAATTTCTTTTGTGATAAGTAACTTCATACTTAAGAAGTGTTAACCACAAAAAGTGAGAGGTAATGGTTGGCAAAGACAGAAAATAACGGCAAATTCACACGAACACCTCGACCATTATCTTGATCTATGTACTGACTAAGTCTTCCAACACACAATGCTTTGATACCTGCTACAGTACCGTAACTATGTTGGTCTACTTCAAACTGTACTCACCACTGGGCAGGCTGCTGAGGATTCAATCAAACTTTCTCTTTGAATCAGCAACCAAATAATCAATTTCAGACCGACAACCAAAGAGCGCAAAAAGTCTTACAAAATGCTAACGATTTTCACTTGTCTTTTTAATTCATTCTAGCAAACAGATTTGTGAAATTGCGAGGATTATTTCAATAGTTTTTTAGCACACATACCCTTCAAAACATGTTCCAATGTTTTCCACATTGTGAAGGCCTCATTCTGACTCTCCCCTGTGAGACAGGACTGGTGATTTTTGGGGGCTAATTATCATTCTGTACAGTACAGGTGTACAGACAGGGAGGCGCAGACAGGATCGATGTGTTGAGTCTGCAGGCAGAACAGTGTCAGCTCTCTGGAAGGTGGTAAAACATACTGTTTTCTTTGAGCTCAAAAATGTCCATCCCTCACAATAGTGACGGCAGGGAAGGAAGACGGTACACAAGACATCTTTTTATATTTCGTTTGTACATTTAATTTGACACTTTAAAACATGAGCTTAATCACATCCCATTGTTTGTATTGAGCGTCAACTGTATATACAATATGAACCCCACAAATGTCTGGTTAAATCAGTTTGTGTAGAATATTATAAGCACAGTTGCTTTTCTTCCTTCTGGTTTACTTTACGTAGAAGCTCAAAAAAGTCACAAATTGGCTGGCAGAGATTCTGCGTGTATGCGTGAATCAGAAGAGTCTGTGGGAGACACCGTGTGTCTGGGGTCAACCATGTTTCACAATCACAGGAAACAACGAGGAAAGACATTCAAGAGACTAACTATTGAGAAGAGACTCTTGAAAGTCTAGGATTTTCAGGAGTGGTGAATGTGTTTGACAGTATGGATGGTAGAAGAGGTCAGTTCACAGCAGAAAGGTTCAGATGGAGGCCTATGGTTAACCAGAGCACTTTTGGGCTTCAACTGGTTTATATTATAATATGCAGTATATATGCAGATATATTAAGATTTATAAAAATCAAGTGGAATATGTAATTATTTTGTATTGAATCATTCGCAGTGCATGAAGCTTGCTTTAAATCAAAATTGCGACCCATAAAAAACCCTGTGTCCGCCCCTGTCGTGTTCATTCAGAACTACCTGTCATGAGAAAAGGACAGGTGTTCTGGACAGACCATCTGGTCCCCTATAGCTGCCCAGTCTGTCAAACATTTCCCCTCCTTCTGACAGGTAAATGTACCTTTAGCACTTTACTCCACCATACAGACAGTGTGTGTCTAGTGTGGCATTTTCCACTGTGTGTGAGCAGGACACATTTGTCTCAAACGGAGACAAAAAAAACCTAATAAAGTTATAGGATGGAAAGTTGTGCCAAAGCAGAACTATGCTTAAAAAAGGCTTTCTCCGTTTGTCAAAATTGTATGTTGGTTGCAGATTTTTTTTTTTTTTACTTTTTTTTATATCTACTGATGAATTAGGTCAATTTTTAACATCGATGCAACAATGTCATACTTTACAGTTCTCTGCAGTAAACCTAAATTAATAATTTAGCCAGTAATGTTGTTTAATATTACAAATTGAGGATTAATTATCATATTTTTCTTCTTCTTCTTTTGTAAATCTACAATGAATAGATAGAAAATACTGTCAAATTTGAAATATTATGCACTAATAAGAGAATAGTGATATAGGTGTATGGGAAAAGAAAGTGTGTCAGAGTGATGACTATTCTCACTCCTCTACGTCTCTCAGCACTGTTTCACATTCACGTCCCAAACTTTATTTATGCATGCTGTTTCAGGAAGCAATCTAATGACTGAATTTACACCCGATTCCCGCAATGAGTGGCCGCCCTCCCCTCCCCCCTTCCCCCTCCCCGGGCCGTTTGATTTGTGGGCCTTCTTTTATCTCCCTGGGAGAGGAGCGGCGTTCTTGGCCTTGCGCCATCCGTCACCGGGCAAGGATACGCATCACCCCCTCGCCGAGCACTCACGATCCGCTCACATTCCCGCACGCGGTGCCCGGATGTCAAGGTGTTCTAAAGGGGGGGCTGCCTTGGAAAGCTTATAGTTTCCTCTCAAAATGTCAAAGAAAAAAAAACGTAATAACTTGAATTCTCTTAACACTCAGCTGTTTTTTAATTTGTGGGTTTGTTTTTATTTTTAGAAAACAGGCCCTTGAATGCAAATTGTCCACAGGCGTGCTTCTGCGCATATTCTGACACGAGAAATGAGAAATGAAGAAGGCGTGTGATTATGTAGTTTAAAATAACGTGGAAAGCTCTTTGTGACAGGGACGTGATCATCGAATCCCGGCTCCGCGCATCTTTTCTGTGCCTGATCTCCTTCCAGTTGTGATAAATATCAGTGAAGGGACGCTGGAGTGCTGTGGGCACAGGCAGGACACGCTCAGACAGGAGGCCAGCCATGCGACAGAAGGCACGTTACAGGAGCTTACAGGAGCTCACAGCGCACATATTGAACACATTCCAGTAAGGATCCTGCTTGTGTTGATATGCCATGTTGGGGGGGAGCGGGCAGACTGTGATGTCTCCTGTGAAAGGCAGCGTTAGCGTCTGTCGCGTGATATCGCAGAGATTGTGTTCCTCTTGTGCCCCCGTAGCTCTTACAGAAAGAGGCATGCCTTCCCTGTGCCCCAGGGGTTGGCCCCGCTGTTGCGTGCCCAATAAACGAATCCCTTCGTCCCAGTCAGTGGCAGGAGCCCTTTGTCTGAGGCCTACTGTCCTCCTGTACACAAACACAAGCCATTCGCTGTTTCCACGTGTGCACAGATGCACGTTTCTGCACACGGCCCTATTGTCTGTTACCTCCCCCTCCCGAGCGGGCGGGGCACGGGAAGCAGACTGAGGGAATGTTCTGGATGGCAGCGAGTTTTGTAAATAAGCCAGAAACCAGCCGGGAGTCCAAATGACTGTGTTCCTCCAGCACCTGCTGCCGACCAACAATATTTCCGAGGAGCCGGAGCGCTCAGCAGGCAGGGAGCTGGCAGAGACGGGGGCGGTAAGCCAGTCTGCGCGTCCCTGAGCCGGGGGGGCCGTCCGGGCCGCTCGGCGCATTTAAGAGCTGGCGAGGGTGATGCCAGTCGTGTCCCCCGACCCAGCGGAGGGGTGTGTTGTGGGGCGGCCATCTTAGCCCCCGCCCCTTCACCAGGGTTCCTTTCACGTGGGGAATTTCACGCCTCCGCAAGACACGTTCGGCCGCTCAGAGTCTAAACTAAAAGAGTAAATCCTCCGAGAGCAGCCAGTAAGCCACCATCTTTTACACCGCAACACTTCCAGCTGCGGAGATTTCCCTGCCCGACATCGGCGATCCCCAAATAATAGACAAGTCAGCGATTCACTTGTAAAATGTAGCTGCGTTTTCATAACTGTCACCAGAACCTCCCAGGCTGTCTACATGTCTCTGGAGGGAATGGCTCAAAGCTGCCCTGCAACAGTTCAGTTTCGATAGCCAGGGTCGATGCGTTGTGTATCCGCACTGTATGAGGATCAAGAAGCCGAAGTGACTTTGGTTCGGGTCCCTGGGGTCGTCCTTCAGCAGTGAATGCATATAAGAAAGAGTATCTTAGCAAAACATACGAGTATCGCTCTTAATTAGTAGCTGATTAGACAGGAATATGACAGAACAAGAAGAATAGCATTCACACACTATCGATGCTCCTGAACTAAAAGTATTGCGGTAACGTTTTGATCCAAGTGGACCTTCATCACGACAGTGAACATCAAAACATTACACCCAAACCTTAATACACACCTTGCGTAGCAGGCAGAGAGTTGTGAGGCAACAGCGTGAGTGGTGTGGATGTGTTGGAATGCAGATGCATGTTTTCTTTTAAACCTGGGAGAGTGGGTAGTGTGCACTCCACGCATCTACTCTATAAGAAACTATAAAAACTATAAGAATATAACTATATAGAACAGGGGTCTTCAAGTAAAATTCAAAGAGGTCCAGTTAGATAAAATGGCCTCAAGCCAAGGTCCGGTGGTGCGAGGCACGTAACGGCGCCCCATTTTCTGTCGACGGGGGTGCTACGCGAAAAAAAGCTGCACAGCGGGTGCGCGAGGAAATAATGCGCCCCTCGGAACCGGTCCGTGGTGCAAAAAAGGTTGGTTTTTTTTCGTTTTCTTTAATTTTGCGCCCCTCGGAATTTTGCGCCTGGTGCAATGATAAACCAGTGCCGTAAATGCTAGAAAAGCTGCGCCGGTTAAAATTGAAATGCTCCGTCAAAATGTAGTAATTCTCAATAATTTATCGGTTTTTGGACGCGGTCCGGATAGGACGGCTTCTGGGTCCGGACCCGGACCGCGGTCCGCCTGTTAGTGACCCCTGATATAGAACTATTACTATAGTAAACTATACTCCTTGTTGTCCCACAAGTTATGGGGATAGTGCACCTGCAGTCGCTCTGCTACCATGCGGCGCACGAGTGGCAGACACACTCCAAGCTCTTTGTTTTTCTAATGAATAATGGCTAAATAAATTAAGGCAATTATTAGTAATAGCTTTAAACTGCTGCTCTAGCCCTCAGGGGATACAGTAGGAAAAAATAAATGAGGATAGAAAAGACGGGAAAGATAAATGAGCATTTTGCATGAAATATGAGTCAAAATAATTGCTCTTGTTCTCCAGTGCTTAATGTTTAATATGTGATCATTCATTTTTGATTGCAGATTGAATCTTTTAGAGGGTGTTTAAATTTTTGGTTTCGAATGCAAATCAACCCCCCCTTACAAAATTGTATTTGACCAATAGAAATCGCTCCATCGTTACTTGGGTACTGTTTGTCACTGAAGCAAAAAAACTGAATACGAACTATGAGAAATCATTTGTTTGAGTACATCTATTTAAATACAAGAAAGAAAAACATGATCCAAAATTATATATAGTTAGGTTATAAAATACATGCAATAAAATATATTCCTGCTGAAAGGAAAGAGGTGAAAATATATATTCTGATAAATGTGTCAGATTTGGCTTAAATATTTTAAAGCTAAATTTGGTTAAATAATGATTAATACAAAAGTTGGCAGGATAAGGCTAAAATTCAAATTAATCTAGGTTGATTATCATTTTAAAATCCCACATGAATATATAATCAGTACTTATATCACTTTTATTTATGCGAGTATTAATTGCATTGTGTGCGTTTTACTGGTTTGTTAACTCACCATATGTATTCTTTAATTAACAAAGCTTCCTGCTATTCATAGGTTTTACCCACATACATCACATGTGCCATCCTAAATAATGTCTAACCGGAACCGCAAATAACAATGGAGTACAAACATTATATATAAAAAACTCATTATAAGATGATGTTGCCCTGATCAGTTTTCATCTTGTGAAAGTGTTTGGTTGGCTCCACAATACGTGTGTTGGTACATCCAACTAAACACTTCCCCACAATCGGTCGATTGTCTGCAGAAAACATTAAAATCCTTTCAATCAAAAATGTTTATGTGCGGTAAATCATCGTTTTGTCCATAAAGCAGTGAATGGGATGAGATTGGTGTGTTTCTGCTTTTCAATGCAAGAGTTGCGGTGTTGAGTGGGAAAACTCACAACTATTTTTATGTCAAAAGAAAAAAAAGAATGACTTGAATTATTTATTACATAGTTTTAGTGGGGTTTTTTCATTCCATTTAAACATTTCTGGTTAATGTTTCCCAAGCTAAAGCATCAATGGTTTTATTTAAAGAGGAAGCTGTGTGGTTATTCATTCGCATATGCGAATCAGTGACCGTCAGATTCGGTTAACTTAAGGCACTAAATAAGGGTGAAACTATGGAACAAAGACAGATTAAATTCAAAATAAAAGAACACAACAAAATTACAAATAATTGTGTTTTTTAGGACACAGCAAGGCTTTACAGTGTGGGAACAAAGATGTAGTAGTTTCTAGTTTCAGCAGCTGATCCAACTACACCATATCTGCACCATACTGTAGCTGTATAGAAAATTCTGTATCTCTCAGAAACCATCCCAATAAAAACATATGTTGATCCTGCTTGTTAGCACACTGATGAAATTGCCGTCCTGATACCAGCAGCTTATACCCTGGTGAAGTGGAGAAAAGGGTTTTATTTTAAATTCATCTCACTGCTCATAATAATCCTTTGGCATAGAACCTCCTCTACAGATCAGTCACTATTTTTCTCTCCACATTTTCTTATTAACCTATTCGAGTGCGCTTCGCTGTTGATAAAAAAATTGTTAAATAAATGAATGAATGAATATATGTGTGTTTACAGATTTCTCAATCGAATTCATAGCTGACATTAGTGTTTGAGATAGGAGGGTTTCCAGAGGGCTTTCCCAGGGAGTGTCCCAGAAAGATTGAGCTTTCTACTCAAAATAGAATTGAGTGGATCTCACCGCTCTAGAGTTTCAATTCATATTATTGATTTTATCTCTTTTTATTAATTTCTCTTTTTTTCTAGTGTTTTCTTTATTCATATGAATATCTTCATTTGAAAACCACAAATACTGTGTGGAGTAGATAAAAAGTGGAGGCTTTACTGTTTTGAATATAAGTTCAATGTGAAACTGGAAACCTTTAATTTTTGGATAGACGTTTGGATGAGCTGTGAACAATATTGGACTCATGTGAACTCTGTTAGAGTGAAATTAAGCCTGAACATTTTTTACTGCAGAGGGTCCAATATCAAACCTGAGCACTGCCGACATAAGAGTTCCCTTCATACTGTGTACTTCTGGATTTCTTTTCTCAAAAAGAACAAAAAAACAGGCACAGTGATGAAACCTCAGTAAACCAGAAAATCTATTGTCTTGCAGTGAAATAATGCTTATGTTTGATTTAATTAATTGATTGATTGCATTATTTTGTTAGTAAGCAGGTTGTATTTTAATGAAATGCTTTAAAAAGCCTTTTGTGGCCCGGCTACTTTCCTACACAGCTCGGCGCCACTGCTGAAGGCGGGCCCGGTGTTCGCCGCTGTGATTTGTCACCGCGTCGGAAAAATAAGCCCTTTAGTGCACGCCGGCCAGGCAGAACCCATCACGGACACCAACAGTGTGTGTCTGGGATGTGTGTGGGGGGGTGGGCAGGGGTGGGGGCATCCCATTTTAAATTATGTGTGAGCCCTGAAACCAGATCCAATGAAAAGCGTTGGGGGTAGTCTCTGAGAACGCTCAGCGCGTGGAACCCACAAATCGCCCAATAATCCTCTCCAGACAAAAAAAGCATTAAGTAATTGTAGACAGGATGTCCGCACTTAATTATTTAGAGGTGTTATCAATGCTCTCAGTAAATTGAAGCATTTCTGCTATCTCTCCCCGTCCAATGCCTTTGGGGGCCGGGGGCCAGCAGCCATCATCTCCTCATATTCTCTAATGCAAACAGTAAATGGCAGCTTGTCAATAAAATACCTTTTTATAGGGTATATTACCCAACACTATTACCCACACTCCTGTACAGAACAGTTTGGATGACAGTTATGGCGTTGTTTCACTTCATATTAACTGTGTGCTACAAACGGACTCCAAGGGCTAAGAGAACAAATATTATTCAAGTTTTTGTTTTTTCTGCCTTTTATGTTATTTATTTATTTGTTTTAATTGATCTTGTAGGTTTCTTAAGCAGACTAAGAGTGCCCCCTTCAGTTTTTGTATGTACTCATCTTTCAGGAAAAAAATTATAATAATCAAAAGGAAAGTGTGTCGAAATGTTCAAAAGAGGCACACCGCGATGGGATTTAGGTTTCAAATGCAAAAATAATCATGCTAGCTGTGATTCTGTTTAACTTTATTTATATATGTTAAGAATAGCTGACACAGTTGGCCAAAAGTGAGTCAAATTCAAATTCAAATTGTATATTCACAGTATTATCAGTAAACCTTTAAACTCTTAAGCTGTTGGAGTCCTCATCTAGTTAAGGTGAATGTTCCCTGTTTCTCATAATGTTGGAAATATTCACTGGCTTCCCTGAGGAGATTCGCTTGAATTTGACATGCAGATAACATTTTCTATGCATCACATAATTAAATCATTCAGGTTTATAGTTTCTCACCGCTGTTCTGTTTTGGAACGTCACTTTTCAAATGTACATGTGCATTCAGACTCTAAAATTGCAGACAATGTCTAAAATGCAGTTTAGAATAACACACCAAATTAATAAATGTACTGTAATTATGATTAAGTGGACAATCAATAGCTAGATCTAGTTATCAGTTGACAGATATATCAAGTTACTATATTTCTAATATGTAGATGTAAAAATGTATTGACAATATCAGATTTCTACTACATCATATTGCTATTTGCAAGTTATTTGCAATCTATCTGAAGAGAGAGACATATTTTGCGTGTGAATCTTTAAAGCAAAATTTTAAGTGTTGTTCAGCCTGTTGTGTTTAGTATTCTCAACAGAATTCTTTACTTAACCCAAACACAGATCAACATTCTGAAATCATTGATCTGCGTTTTGCTTAAATGAGGCGAGCTGCGGGGAATAGTAAGCAGGCGTTCAGGTACACACATCCTCTCGCCATTTGAAGCTTCCTGTTTCATAGAGAACATCACTTAAATGCATGCATATGCTCAGGCACTTGTTTTGCATCCTCTGGCTTTTTTTTTTTTTACCCAGAAGCCCTATATTTACTGACAGTTCGAAAGATAAACAAAAAAGTACATACGCGTTGTGTTTTATGATTTTCTTTCATGTTGTAAATCATTTTTAGATTTATAATACACCATATCCTGGGTTCTTATTTTAGGTATCCACTTCACCTTTCTATGTATGTAATATTAAAACATAAGACATTTAACTCCTGGTGGATACTCATATTTCATCTTATACATTTTGTAAATATGATTAATTATATAATATTGGTGTGTGATTTCATTGGAAATTCAAAATGTTTTTAAAATGGTCACACCCAAAATATCCATATATTCAATATATTCAAATGAAATAATGTCACTCATCTAACATATTTCACATCTGCATTACAAAAGCACACTAAAACACTAACTGAGTGAGCCATATTTGTTTTATGTATTGTAACATTTGAGTTTTGGATTTTTGACACTGAATTGAAGCATGACACACTGTAAATTGTGATGTGACTGAATCGCATACACACCATTAAATGTTTTTGTAATGAAACACGCCGGTCCTGTGTACTAAATTTTATGGGATCCGTAGTCCACGCTCAGCAGTCATCCTTATGAAATTCCATCATAACTGTATTGCACACATGTTTCCCTTAATCCGTCTGTGTGTCCATCTATTGATACGATGTGTGAAAACAAAGGCCCTTTCTTTGGCCCCAATCACGCAGGTCTGCAGCCCCACACTGAGTACAGCTTCCTGCTGATCGCCTGCACATCTGTCGGCTGCGGAGTGAGTCAGCCATCTATGGGTCGCACGCTGCAAGACGCTCCCGCAGGTATGCTCGCCCCTAACAACCACCTTCCCAACCGCCAGCTTTCAGCGCAGATGAATGTCCCCACAGCGCCTTTCATTAGCTAGAAGGATGTGACCTCCTTCCTCAATACAACGGTTTGTACTTACGCCGTAAATACTCACTTAAAATACAGATAAAGAAAATGCTGCCTTTTAAAAAATATCCTTTTTTTAACAAAAGACCAAGACTCAATTATTTCTGGATATAAGGAATGGCATTCTCTTAACTGAATTGATTTGATTAATGTGTCGTTCTTTCTTGAATAACCACTGTGTACAATGAAGTGAAGCGTTCTGCTGATTTGTTTTCTTTCCACTGTTGGATTATTTCAATTTTTAAAAAAACAGCATGGTGGCAAAAATGTGCTTTGGTCTCTGAGAGTAGCCAGAAAATCATTCTTATTTTATTCATTTTAGTTATATAGTGTTATATTTCTGCAATAAACACTTTGTTATGAATATTCCATTTAGTGATGTTACATTTTTAATTATCTGCTTTCACAAATGGAAAATATAATAAAAACATCATAGGCAAAATGCACTTGGGACACAATACTCATTAATACTCACAACAAGGTCACAATAAGCACTTTTCTAGGTAATATGACATTATATATGTGATATGCCTTTTCTTTAAATGTCTATAGGGTTTGTTGAGGTTTGGAAGTAACATAACTTTATTTTCCAATATTGCTTATACAGAAACAATTTCTTTAATATGTTGGAAATAAAAAGACACTGTGTTAGTGATGAGGTACAACAAGAGACCAATTATAGAAAATGATATAGATTTCAGAAAATATCAGAAGCCAAATTTCCTGTTAAGAATTTTAAGAAAATTTATGTTGCAAATGTATAAATATGTATGCATATATTTATAAAAGGTCAAAAGAAGGTTTATCAGGCAAAATAAGTTTTTCAAAGCAGGCCTGTATAGCAAGAATGATATAATTGTTGTAGGCTTCATTATTTTTACAAATCCAGTAAAAAAATATATTTGGTATGCTTTGATGATATGGGTGAAGTACTTGCATGCAAGATTGAGCATTCTGACCGATGTCCGGCACGTCTTGGAGCTAGCCCTCCTCCCATGTCAATGACGCGAGCAATCACTACCAACCAGAGCTTCATATCGGAGTGAGTGAACAGACAAATACAGAACTGTGAGGGAAAAGCAGCTCCTTCTGTGGATAGCCATCTGATCATTTAAAGGCATCAAGCAGTGAAAGGCATCAGGCATCAAGCAGTTTTGTGTTATGAACAAGAGGATAATATTAGGTTTTTTTGTTGTATTTCAGTTTATTACAAATAATGGTGTGTCATTCCATTGCAAAACAAATTAACAGGCCACATGTTGATTAAAAAAATGTACCCCAGTTCCCCAGTACATTTTTTAAACCCTAGTCTATTCTCTACACGTGATGTGTGACATCTCTCTGTCTCTGTCTCTGTCTCTGTCTCTGTCTCTCTGTGTGACATCTCTCTCTCTCTCTCTCTCTCTCTCTCTCTCTCAATTCAGTTCAATTCAATTCAATGTGCTGTATTGGCATGACATACAAAGTGTAAATATTGCCAAAGCATAGCATTAAAAACATACAGAGTACAGATATATATGAAGAAAAAAAATATATATATATATACAAATGAAATATACACATCAAATACACATTTGAACATGAGAATATATATATATATTTTTTTACATAACATAAACACTTACAAATTAGGATAGAATCAATTCATTATGAATTTATGCTATCACAATTTCAATGTATTAATTATTATATCTCTATATAGTATATATACAATGGTTGGTTGGTTACTCCCTGTCCCTCAGGTTGTGGCAGGCCAATACATATTGGGCTGCGAGTGGGGCTGTTGGTCCCTCCCCCAAAAGGACTTGCAGATTTTCCTCATTATTAAAGGAAGAATTTATTTTTGAATTTGCCAAATTTACAGAAATATACTTTTCTGATTTCAGAATACTTTTCACAATGTAGGAGGACAATCTCACAGTGACCACAAATATGTTATTCTTTTGGTAGCCATGATTTTTTATGTCTACCTTTTTCAATTGCTAACGTGTGGTCACTGATCCTGTACTTGGTCAGGATAGGTGATTTTGGTTTGTTTAATAATTTGGTTGACTCTAATTGGTTGTGAAGCAGTAATGACCTGAAGCTGGTTTGTGTTAGTATATGTTAATGTAGTCAGTTTCAGGACCAGCTGACTGAGGGGACACTTTTCTGGGCTGAGCTCTTGGGTTTGTAGAGCCTTGTATTGTAAATAAGTGTCTGGGCTGGTGTGTTATTTTGGGGATTTGAATAAGAATTGGATTGGCCTAATTCAGACCTGCATGCATTATTTGGGGTATTCCTATGTTCTTGTAATATGCTTTTACAGAACTCTGCATGCAGAATCTCAGCCGAATGTTTTTCCCATTTAGTATATTCTTGCTCACTGAGTGGACCGCATATTTCACTACCATATAGCACAACAGGCTCGATGACATTATCGTAGATTTTTGTCCAAATTCTAACAGGAGTATTTATTTTATGGAGTCTTCTTTTGATTGTAGAAAGCTCTATGGGCTTTCTCTCTTAATGCATTGACTGCCAGACGAAAGCTTCCTGATGCACAGATTTGCAGTCCTAGATAATTATAATTTAGTGTATGTTCTAGGGCAGTGTTGCCTAGAGTAAAGCAATTTTTGCTTTCCTGACATCTGGGCTTTTTTTTTGAGAGACCATAATATTTGTCTTTTTCAAGTTTACTGTCAGGGCCCAGTTCTGACAGTATTTATCCAGCAGAACCAGGTGCTGCTGTAGGCCTTGTTTAGTGGGTCATCTGCCTAGGGAAGGAATTTAACTTCTGTATCGTTTAGAGTGAGGCCAGGAGCTGAAGATTGTTCCAGTAACACCACTAACTCATTGATATAAATATTGAACAATGTTGGATTCAAACTGCAGCCCTGTCTCACTCCACGCTTTACCCCCAACACCACTTTGCAGAATTTTGTAATATAGACCCTCATGTCAAATTGAATCAAATTATTTCTTGAAGTCTATAAAACAGGCAAATATTTGTTTTGGTGTACGTGTTTACTAATTAAGTTGTGTAAGGTGTCGATATGGCTAGTACTGCAATGTATTGGAAGAAATGCAGAGGTTTTACCAAAAACTGAAAAATAATGTAAATTTCAGAGTTATAAAACTCTTATAAAAGACCCTTTTCAGGGAACAAGTGGGTTAACAGTCACTCTGTGCAAGTCGCCGACTCTGGATCCAGCAAAAGAGCCCCAGACCATCACGCTTCCTCCTCCATGTTTGACAGTTGGTATCACACACTGTGGAACCATCCTTTCGCCTACTCGATGGCGTACAAAAACCCTGCGTGATGAACCGAAGGTTTCAAATTTTGATTCATTGGTCCATAAGACCTTCTTCTAGTCTTCAGTAGTACACTGGCGGTGCTTCATGGCCCAGGCACGCCTCTTTTTCTTATTTTGCCATCTTAGCAATGGCTTTCTTACTGCCACTCGACCTGTCAAACCTGCAGCTCGAAGTCTTCTCTTCACAGTTGAAACTGAGACTTCCTTACTTCGACCAGTGTTAAGCTGTGCTTGAAGCTGTTGTCCTGTAAGCCACCTGTCACGCAAGCTGTTGACCCTCAGAAACTTGTCTTCTGATTTTGTTGTGGCTTTGGGTCTGCCAGACATCTTCCTGTTAAGAGTTTCCTCCAAAATTGACATTATTTTTCAGTTTTTGGTAACCTAAACTTTTTTTTTACCTCTGGCAGTTTATCGCTTACCTTTGTACCATTTCAGGCTATTCACTGGACTTGAACTGCTTAAAGTTCAATAAAAACTGGAAAATGGGGGTGTTCTAAAACTTTTGACCGGTAGTGTATATATATGCTCTCGATATCTTTCTCCCTTTTCTCTCTCTCTCTCTCTCTCTCTGTCTCTCTGTCTCTCTATCCCTCTCTCTCTCGCTTTCTCTCTCTGTCTCTCTCTCCCCCCCTCTCTCTCTCTACATATGCTCTCTATCTATCTCTCTCTTTCTCTCTCAATCTCTCTCTCTCTCTATACAATATATATATATATGCTCTCTCGCTTTCTCTCTCTCCCCATCTCTCTCTCACTCTGTTTCTCTCTCTCTGCCTCTCTCTCTCTCTCTCTCTCTCTCTCTCTCTCTCTCTCTCTCTCTCTCTCTCTCTCTCTCTCTCTCTCTTTCTATATATATATATATATATGCTCTCTATCTTTCTCTCTCACACTCTCTCTCTCTCTCTCTCCCTCCCTCCCTCTCTCTCTCTCTCTCTCTCTCTCTCTCTCTGACTCTCTCTCTCTCTCTCTCTCAGGTGTGTGGGCTCAGCCCCGTCATGTGGTAGTGAACTCCTCCACGGTGGAGCTGTACTGGAGCGAGCCCCTGCAGCCCAACGGTCTGGTGTCCCGGTACCGGCTACTGCGGGACGGTGTGCTGATCTTCTCCAGCGACAGCAGGAGCCTGAACCACACCGACGCCGGCCTGGAGCCCAACAGCAGGTCCCACTTATCTCCCATCTTTGATTACGGATGACACCTAATCCCACGCACGTCTTACGTCTTTCCTGAAACCTCACTGATACAAAATCATTAAAAGCTTTTTTAAAAGGTGCAATCAGAGGAGGCCTATTGGGTGAGCTCGTGTCTGCACCCAGTGTGTCACCACTGGTAGAGCACAGGAGATTCACGCAGGAGGAAGTGACCACAAATCAACCAAACGTACGTGGCAGCCCCTGCTGTCCTCTTGTTCTGTTGTTTCTTCTGATCAAAATCAAAATCAGCCCAGTAACTAATGTGTTACCAGCAATGAATTTATCTCATCACAGCTACGCCTCTTGGCTAATTTCAGCATCAAACCTTACTTGTTTACTTTATTTTATACACTTCATTATTTTGGGAGATGATCAAATCCAAAGTAATTGTAAGGATTTTGTAAATTATATCATCGTTCCCCGTGAATGCAGTTAAAAATACCCCCGTATCCCTCTATTTCCCAGTATATTCTCAAAATGGCTGCCCATATAAATGAGAGATTCATGCCATAAGAAATTAGAATTATCAGTGATGGTGATGCTAAAGCAGTCATGGTATCTTAAAATCATCCTCATGTTAAATAAGTCATGCTACATAAGAATATGCCTATTGTTATTTACCAGAAGCCCTTATTGTATTCTACAGCACAATGTGTAACAAGTACCAAACAAAATATAATTTTAAAATAACACATAATAATATATAATGTGTTGTAACCTGCTTAATATCTTAAACGTCATGGGACGTTGTTAAACAAGGGGTAAAAAGTTAGGATCTTATGCAAAAACGTAAATGAAGCCATTTGAATCCAACTGTTCAATGCTTAAAGAAATGTACTAAATAGATATATCTATTAACTAAACTACTGGATGTAGCTATTGACTATATATTAATACTTATTCTGTCAATACTGTATAAATCATAATTGTGTGCTTTAAAATAGTAATAAATGAAATTACCATAGGAAATGTGCATACGAAAAGTGTTTACTTATTGATGTATTTGTCTAGCTACATAACAATTAAAAAAATGTCAACACAACAATTCAATTTTCAATAGCACTGCAGTAACGAACTTTTGTTCTGCATCTTGCTCTTGAGCTAAAAAGAATGTTAATGACATCAATCATCTGCTGTAGACAGGTGCCTAGCAGATCATTCTGTAAATTATTTAAAGGGGAAAATTATTTTTGTCCTGATTGTGCGGGCAGGTCAAGTCTACCGCAATACCCCTGCTCCACACACTTTGATAAGGGAAGCACAATGGGATTTGATATTAGTGCTGTATTGTTATTGAAATAGTTTAATTTACATTTAATTAAAGGCAGAGTTGAAAACATGCCAGGAAACCATAGAGGAAAAAAATACGGATCAGTGGAGGATAAAAGTGGATGTGTGGAGTATTTAAAAAGATGCAAGAGTAAACTGCAGTCACCGAATGAGGTTGTTAACCCGTTAGCCGTCAGCGTAGTGTATTCGCGCAGTTTCCTCACAGTGAGTAAACCCATGTGCAGGTTTAACACAGCAGATCTCCAGACAGCGATTTTACCAGACTACAATATCATCTCTCTCGTGTTTATATCCCGCTTCGATAAAAACCAACAGGCGCGTGACGTTTAATTTGCCGTAATTACACGTGACAGATCCCCTTTTCCTCCCGCCTTTCTTCTCCTGTGTGGAAAATTACAGAGGAGAGCGGCAGTTCCATCGCCCGCGTGAGAAACTGTTAAACCGGCCGGGCCCACGCTCATTGATTATTTATTACAATGTTGATTAGCTGTCACTTACCTCACCATTGTATAAAGTCCCTCTGATGACTGAAATATTAACCTTTATTCCCCTGCGGAAGCGCGTGTGATGTCGCCTCTCCTTTGATAGCGCGCCTTTGTTTTTTTGCTCAGATATCGGACACAGTAACATATTCACTCAATTAAAACTTCCGCGTTACAAATGTGCTGCCGTCTGACAAGTCCTCCAGTTTAATGTATCGAGCAACAATTATAGAATCCGCGATGTTATTGCTTATAGGGCTGTTTAAAGTTATGCTAACAACAGGGCTGTTAATGGGCATACGTAGAGTTTATGGCAAATGGAAAGCTTTTAATGTTAAACATGACCCGCTCACCGCGCTAATGTAGACCTTTGCGCTTCAGCTCGACAGCGTTTAAAAGGTAAATCTATCTTGTGAAACCTTGTATATGATAGAGGTTCCGTCCCCGCCGCACATTATCACACAGTCTTGTGTACATTTACATGCACAATTCTGTGGGTGATCAATTACGCTTCTCCAATGCCACTGTGTTTTTGATTAAATGATCACACTTTTCATTGATCAAATAGGTACAGATATAATATCTAATTGCAGAATTTTCAAAAAATTTTATGCCACAAAAATAATATTTATTTTAAAGGGAGCAGGCCGTTTAATGTAGCTCTCACCACGAGTTTTCTACGTTTCGTTTTTGTTGTTGTAATTTAAATGGGTATTTTTTTCTGTTGACCTCCTGTTCCTTTTAACCTTAACCTTAAGGTGGGTTTAATTGTGATTAAAATACTGTATAATGCCAAATAATAAAAACAATTCAAGCTTTTAATTACAAATAAAAAAACAGACAATAATTGATTGCATAAGTATTCATCCCCTTGACTTAATACTTGGTAGAAGCACCTTTAGCTGCAACCACAACTGCGAGTCTGTTTGGGTAAGTCTCTACCAGCTTTGTACATTTGCAATTTTTACCCAGTCTTCCTTACAAAATTGCTTGAGCTTCATCAGGCTGGATGAGGAATGTTGGTGAACAGCACTTTTCAAATCTTTCCACAGATTCTGGAATTGAGGTCTGGATTCTGGAATTGAGACTTTGGCTGGGCCACTCCAGGACACAGATTGTTTTGTTTTTAAACCACTTCAATGTGGCTTTTGCTCTATTCTTTGGGTCATTGTCCTACTGGAAAATAAATCTTCTCTTCCAGGTCTCTTGCAGACTGCAGCAGGTTTTCCTCCAAGATTTCTCGATATCTTGCGTCACCCATTTTGCCCTCTATTTTGACAAGTTTTCCAATCCCTGAAGCAAAGAAGCATCCTAATAGCATTAGGCCCCCACCATCATGTTTTCGCAGTAGGGATAGTGTTCTTGGGATGATTCACAGTGTTAGGCTTGCACCATATATACCACCTAACGTTGAAGCTAAAAAGTTCAATCTTGGAATCATCAGACCATAGAATCTTCTTGCAAACTATAGATTCCATGTGATTTTTCTTCAACAATAGTTTTCTTTTTGCCATCCCTCATAAAGCGCAGATTTGTGAAGCGCCCAAGCTATTGTTGTTCTATGGACAGTTTCTCCAATCTCTGTAACTGTAACTCTCTCAGAGACTGTAACTGTCAGAGTTGCCATAGGTCTCTTGGTGGCCTCACTAACAAGTGCCCTTCTCACAGGGATGCTCAGTTTTGGTGGATTATTAATTACATTTTTACATTTTACATTTTACATTTTTAGGCATTTAGCAGACGCTCTTATCCAGAGCGACTTACACAGTTTACATTTCTTTACATACAATCCATTTATACAGCTGGATATTTTACTGAAGCAATTCAGGTTAAGTACCTTGCTCAAGGGTACAACGGCAGTGTCCCACCTGGGGACTGAACCTGCAACCTTAACATTACAAGCCCAGTTCCCTAACCATTATACCACACTGCCAGCCTATGGCAGCAACGATAAGCCAATTTCCCCAACTTCCTTGTTTCATCAACGAAATTAACTTCCGCTGGGTAATGTAAAATAGCGTTTTATTTAGCAATGTCTCAAAATTCACACAAATTAATAATTTATTTATGATTGACTTCACGGTGCTCCTGGGGATATACAAATTCTTTGAAGTCTTCTTATATCTTTCCCCTAATTGGTGCTTTTGAAAAACTTTTTCTCGGATTTGCTTTGAATGTTGCATTGTACACAGATGGACAATCAAATAATTATGTGATCTCTGAAGACAATTGATTGCACCAAAGTTTATTTAGGTTTGTCTTAGAAAAAGGGGTGAATACTTATGCCATCAATTACTGTCTGGTTTTTTTTGTGCAATTAATTAACAAAAAGCTTTAGAGTTGTTTTTTTATTTGACATTATAGTTTTTGTGTTGATCAGTGGCAAGAAATCCCAATTAAATACATTTTGATTACATTTGCATTTTGATATACCAACTGTGTGTGTGTGTGTGTGTGTGTGTGTGTGTGTGTGTGTGTGTGTGTGTGTGTGCACTGTATTGCATTGAAACAGATTTCTTATAAAACTATTATTTACTGCCTAAAGACGACCAGATTGGTCAAAATGTGTTGCTGCATTCCATGCTGAGCTGTAGCTGTAGCCTTTGATTATGTATTCAATATCTGCCTCTACAGAGCAGTAATCACACAGTCTAGCACTGTCCAACCATAAACAGATGCCATACTAGTTTCACCTAAAACCTGTCTTCCCTTTTTTCTGTGACTGATATAAAGTGAGACAATAAATACCACTTCAGTTAATGCAGTGAATAGTTTCATCAATTGTTTCATAATTTTAATATGATGTCATAGCGGTGATCATTTTTGCTCACTTTTCTTTTTTGCGTTAGATAAGCGGTGTCTCTGGGCTGTTAAGTGCGGTCGGTTAGCCACGGCGTGTTTGTAACCCACGGCGATGTGTTTCAGGTACGTGTACGTGCTGGAGGCCAGCACGGGAGGGGGCAGCGGGCGCAGTGATGGCTACGTGATTCACACCCCAGCCGCATCCCCAGAGAGGGTCCCGGCTCCGTATAATATCACCATCACCGGCCCGCGCTCCGTCTTTGTCGCCTGGACACCCCCAGGTAATGTTTACACCTAATGCACTAAGCAGGATCTCTATTTAGCAATCAGTCGGGGGTGATTTATTTCCCGTTTGGCTGGAAAAAGTTGCGGCGCAGGTAATTTACGAGCAGCATTGTGTGTAATTTAATGGGAGCTGAACATGGTCACTGTGTACATGCATCACCCCGCACCTGACGTGGATGGGTCGGGGAATCAATTAGCATTCAAACGCAAGTGACTGCTTTCCTAACCTCAGTGTGATTTAAGGGGGCGGGGGGGGGGGGAAAGGACTGAAATGGAAACTCAGAGTAAAAGCACTCCTCTTCCTCACCACTGCCTCAGCTCAGCCCTCCATCTCTCTCTCTCTCTCTCTTTCTCTCTGCCTCTCTCTCTCTTTCTGTCTCTCTCTGCCTCTCTCTCTCTCTGTCTCTCTCCCTGCCTCCCCTCTCTCTCTCTCAGGTTTGTTAGCCTGTGTGTGCGTGTGAAGCAGGTGGTAAATTTACAGACACAATGAGAGGGGTGTCTCCCCCCCACAGACACCACCTTTCTGGGAACTTCTCAGCCGATAATTAACATCAATTAACCTCTTTATTGCCATTGATGACAGCAGCAAGTGCATGGAGTGCTTGATATGGGGATTCTGGGTAGGTGGGCGGAGTCAGCACTGCTCTGATCTATGGGTGATTTGTTTAGCTTCTACTGAAGACTTGATCGGTTAGGAAATCAAGCAGCAAACAGCTAATTTGCCCAATAATCCAGCTCCAAGGCTATGAAGATGCACCCATTTTAAATGACTTCATCCTCTGTCGGCTGTAAATCGAAATGTTCCCAACATAGACGTCAAGGTAGCAAACAAATGGCCCCGTCTGGCATCCCCTCCACAGCATTACAGAACTGGAAGAGGCCTGCCAGGAAAACTAGAAGAACCCTGCCAGGAGGATGTATGTTCAGATCCTGGTCCAAGTGCTGCTGTTCTCTTCCTGTGTCCGACCATGCGCTCGTGCACAACCATCGACCTCATCGTATTGATCTATGCTCACTATTCTCATTGAGCTCGATTGCTGTAGGAACATCTCAAAGAATCTAAATCTGTAAAATTGCATCACGCCAAACATTTGCAGCAAACTGATTTCCACAATTCCAGAATTTGTACAAATCTGGTGCTCTTTGTTAAGTAGGAATGCTATATTTGCTCAAGGATCTAAGAAACACCTGCTGCTGACGAATGGGACCTGAAAGGGTGCTCCTTCTTGCCATTATTTTTGATTAGACTCTTCTTCAAGTTGAAAGCGTGAGATTCCAAAGTCGGTGATTAGTTGTAAATAATAGAACTTAAGGATCTGTGTGATTGAACCTTCCTGGCAGATCGGACTGATCAAAGCTCTGGATAATTCAAGCAGGGTTTGTGTCTTAGCAAAAGACTACATCTGCTCACGGAGACGGCAATGAAGGAAGTTGAATAATTTAACTTTTTCATTTGTAAAGATAATCAGCCCGTTCTGAATACAGCTCACCTTCATAAATGTTAAATAACCTATCAGCCTCCAGTTGTTGTAAATTATGAAAGGCGTCAGTGATGGGAATATTAACAGTGCACATCGGTTGCCTTCTGACTGGACCGTAAATGTGTTATGGTGGCTTGTCCGCCCATTGTGTGCAAATGCAGGCCACTAAATAACAACATTGCTGTAAGTGGTTAGGTGAACCGGCCTCACGTTTATTATTGAGGCCCAAATTGAGGTTATTGAGGCTAGGATTTAGGTTATTGAGGCCTGGATTGAGGTTATTCAGGCCCGGATGTTCTGATTGTGTGAGCTGATCAAAGCCAGTCTAATGATGAAGGGAGCCTTGTCACACAGACACACAGAGATGTGATTGGGCTGGCTCATAGACAGACAGACAGACAGACACAGAGAGATGGACGGGCTGGCTCACATACAGACAGAGAGGTTATCGGGCTGGCTCAGACAGACAGACAGACAGACAGATAGGTGTACAGGCTGGCTCACAGACAGACAGACAGACAGAGAGGTGAACAGACTGGCTCACAGACAGACAGACAGACAGAGAGGTGTACAGGCTGGCCCACAGACACACAGACAGACAGAGAGGTGGACAGGCTGGCTCACAGACAGACAGACAGACAGAGAGTACCGCTGCTCTCCTGTCCGGGAGTATCGCGCTCCGTTAGGTTCGACGACAAGTGAAATTACACATTTATTCAGAGACTCTCTCTCATCATGGAGTCAAAATGGGGTGCAGAGGGAAATCGAATGCGACCTTAGACCTTCACTGCTTCATCTTCATCTTCCTCCATGCACTGGGGCATAGCCTGTGAATAGTGAGCGAATGTATTTTTGTTTCGCTACAGAGGTGTTCAACACAAGCCTGCCCTTGGAATACAATGTCCTACTGAATGCGGGCAGCGAACAGGCCCTGATCTGGGCGGCTGGGGGCAGCCACTTCCTATTGGTGGAGGGCTTGGAGCCAGTAACAGGCTACCGGATCCGCATACAAGCCTGTCAGCAAGGTAGGACACCATCACAACTTCAGCCTTATGCTGCAGGTGCAGCTTGTGAGAGTCACACACACACACACACTCTCACGCACACACACACACACACACACACACACACAACACACACACACACACACACACACTCTCACGCACACACACACACACACACACACACACACACACACACACACACACACACACACACACACACACATACACACACACACACACACACACATACTCACAAATGAATAATAAACAGGTAAGATGGGGACATGCACTGATGACACACACACACACAGAACTTTAAACATACGTGGTGAGGGACCCAGAACGGGCGAGGATGAAAATGAATAATAAAAGGTAAGATGGGGACAATGAAAATCTAATCAAAAGACCTATCACTCAAAGTTAAGGTCAGCTGACCTAACAAATATTCTAATAAATAACTAAATATGAGCTTTTTGTATTAAGGTGATTCTGTAGATATCCTGCGGACATCACTGTGCTTTTATGCACATCTTGTAAGTCGCTCTGGATAAGAGCGTCTGCTAAATGCTTAAAATGTTAAATGTTAAATGTTTTCCATAGTTACCTACAGGCACATGTGCGTTTGGCTGATATAGGGGCTTAGGAGGGGTTAGGTGGCTTGAGATTTGTTTCTGTTTCATGCAGGCAATTGTGGTGTCGGTGAATGGGTTTACGCTCAGACCTCAGAAGCCCCCCCGGAACATCTGGACCCCCCCACGGTCACAGCAGCAGGCCCCACTGTCATCGACGTGCGCTGGACCCCCCCACACAAGCCCAGGGGCCTCATCACAGCCTACTTCATACACAGGTAACTCTCTAGTACATGGAGTCAGTGTCATGCAAAGTCATGCATGGTTTGGTCTCTGTTTATGTTGACAGCACAGTTTATGAATAGTTTTAATCTTAGTCTTAACTCATTCTACGTTAAGAATTCGGCCTCCTGGGTCGTGTAGCGGTAAGAGTGTCCGACACTGCCCACTGCGACTGGGGTTCAATTCCGCCAGGTCACACCAGCTCGGGTCTGGCTGGGAGTGCCACTAGGGGGCGACAATTGACTGTCCGCCCCAGGGAGGGGGGAGGGAAGCCGATATGAGCTCGCTGCATATATGAGTGGTCCTGTGTGTTAGGGTTCCGGCTCGGAGGAGGCGGTGCAACACTCACTACCGGTCTCAGGACTACGGCAGCGACCTCTCATACGAGGGAGGGATAATTGACATGAATAAGAGGGTATAATTGGCACCAAAAAAATTGAGAGAAAAAATGGGGAATAAAAAAAAAAAAAGAAAGAGGGCTTTAATTAATTACCTGTAATTTCATTTAATTGATTATTATTTCATTGATTCATTTCATTGATTCATGAAAGTGTTCATTTCTTTCTTCACAAGCATAGTTTGGCAAGTTCAGCGATCACCGAAATGAACTTTCCAAACTGTGTTTGTGAAGAAAACACATATTTATTTGTAAGACAAAGTTAAAGACACATGTTGTCTCTTCACTCGGGCCAGAGCTCTGTTGAGGTTATTTCCTCCTAAATAGGAAATGATGCATATAGTATATCTGAAGGTTGACAGAGAACTCAATATTTCAGCTGATTGACCTTGATGCCATCCAAGATACCATTTTAACACAAACAATTTTATTTCGACAGCTATGTATATGACAGCTCAGCTGTCTTATGTGATAATTACCAAGGGAACAGCCAAAGATGCCCTATGTCCAGTGATTACAGTATGGTGGGATATCAATCACCTGCAAGAACATTACTGTCCCCTCACCAATCTCTCCTTCCCCCCTCTTTATTCTGCCCATCCCCCTCACCATTTACCCCCTCACCATTCACCTCCCCCCTACCCCCTCACCATTCACCTCCTCATCATTCACCCCCCATCATTCACCTCCTCATTCCTCTCACCATTCACCCCCCATCCCCTCACCATTCACCCCTACATCCCTCTCACCATTCACCCCCATCCTCCTCACCATTCACCCTCCCTACCCCCTCACCATTCACCTCCCCATCCCCCTCACCATTCACCCCCCTACCCCCTCATCATTCACCTCCTCATCATTCACCCCCCCATCATTCACCTCCCTCATCCCCCTCACCATTCACCCCCCATCCCCCTCACCATTCACCTCCCCCATCCCTCTCACCATTCAATCCCCCTCATCATTCACCCCTCATCCCCCTCACCATTCACCTCCTCATCATTCACCCCCATCATTCACCCCCCATCCTCCTCACCATTCCTCATCACCATTTCATCCCTCACCATTCATCCCCCTCATCATTCACCTCCCCATCCCCCTCATCATTCACCTCCTCCCCATCCCCCTCATCATTCACCTCCCCATCCCATTCACCTCCTCATCATTCACCTCATTCACCTCCTCACCATTCACCCCCCCCTCACCATTCACCCCCCCATCCCCCTCACCATTCACCTCCTCATCCCCCTCACCATTCACCCCCATCCTCCTCACCATTCACCTTCCCAGACCCATCACCAGCCCCTTTTATACATACAGATCCTTTCATTACATAAATTGAGGCTTAGGATGAGGTCAATGTTGGGATAGCACAGTACAGTTGCCATTAGTTTTCAATTTGAACACATCTTGTCATACTTGATGTTACTCATTTTTAAACTTTAACGTGCTTTATATGTCAAACACGCCAATGGTGACCTCATCCATGGAGATCACTCCGGTTTAAAGAAGCAATGGCACAATCAAATTCAGGCAGATAACCTTGAATGATCACTGAGGGCTAATTGTGTTTAAAATACAGAATTTAGACACGGGAGCAACAACATAGCCTTCTGTCCCCTGAATCATGCTCTCTACATTACATTTCCACATTACCTGTGGTAATGCCATTCATCTTCTCTGGAAATCATTGGTGTGGCGTTACCCTGTAGTAGCTTGTTATGAGTGTTCCAGTGTCAGAGTAATTCCACATCTTTCTCTCCAAGCGAAACAGAGAAGATGCATGGTATTGGTTCTCCCGATACTGAAATTACAGAGAGAAATCTGCACCGCTCACCTCTGCACTGCTCACCTCTTCAGTGTTTAGAATGCTGGCTTGCTTCATAGATCAATTTAGAGTCTACTGCCATCTGCTGGTGAACAGTAAAACACACACGACCACTAGATCCGAGATGCCATTGTGCACAACACAAACATACCTTTGCCACCAATCAAGAAGCAACACAACTAAAACATCCTGATGCTAAGCATGCTTTACATAACACACAGCTAAGAGGAATGAAACACAGTGCAGCACAGTGGTGCCACCCTTAAGGCAACAGGCCAGTTATTCTGGAAAGCATTTGGAGGGGGTGACTCTGTTCCAAACACAAGTTTGATATAATAAACACGATGGCATTCCAGATCCCAAATCCCTGCCAGGATAGATACAGAGGGAGCTGGAGCGGGCGGTAGGAACAGGAACGTGGCTTCCTAAACGGAGGCTGAACAAGGGCAGGTCGGCTTCTTGACCAATGTCATATATATGCAGGGTCATGCCAGAGTAAGCCCGGTAAAGTCCTGAAAAAATATCATTAGCATATCAGAGAACCCGCAGCATTTAGAGGACACCTGGCCTGATTTCATTTGAGCCGATTAGAGAAAGACCAGGGTTTGGGGATGGCATGGTATATCTCTTTTGAATGGCCTTTAGCATAAAACAAGATCTGCTTGTTCAACTGCTCTATCACTTTTTTGCAGTGAAGACATTATTTCCCCCCCAGTACTGTAAATACAGTACATTTCTCAGCTCCTGTCATAAAGAGCATATTTTTGAGCATATTTCTGCTCTTACCTCACATAGTTTCGGCTCAATTTACCCACTTAAAAACAACTACACAACTTCAACAACTAATAGTAGTAGTAGATAATAGTAGACTAATAGTCTAATGAACATCGTAGTCCTTGGTCCTGGGCTTTACAGCACGACCCCCCCGCCCCCCCAAAGGTGTGGTGTGCATTTAGGGCCGTTCATCCCACCCCAGTGTGGATGGCTTTATTGGGTCATGTTTATTGACTCTACTGTTATAACTCAGCATGGGAGGAAGTCTCTCCTGGTGATACTAAAAAATGCAGGCATAATTAGACATGTTTATTGTGATGCTGTGGGATGGCAAATCAGTATATATTTGAATTTGCACATACCTTCTGTAAATATGAAGCATGGCATGGTTTATTTTATTTGTGTCAACGTGAGTAATATTACAAAAGGGAAGGTAGCCATTCAGAACTGTTGTTTGCTGGAGGATAATTAGAAGGATGCCACTGACACTGACACTGTGATTGGAAGTGCAGTTGCTCAATCTTTTTTGGTTTTCAACATGGACACCAGTAAATGTTCCCAAGCTACATCACTGCTCTGTTGTTCTCACAGCTGGGAGGTTGGGATGGAGCGCAGGCCAGCTGAACTCTGACACATGGATCAAGGATCAGCTTTCCCCATGGAAATTAGTCACTTATGCGAAGCCCCACCGTGCCTGCCCCCGTTATGGTCCCACGCTGCCCGTTCACTTGAATGGCACCGGGGTGAAGGAGCCCTTTGATGCTCCGGCTCAGAGAAGCTCAGCTCTGCACCAGTGTTCAGCTGGAGGCCTGCACTAACGTTACACCTCCCCTGTGGCAGAGACGAGCCGGGCCTCCAGGGTGGAACCAGGGCCTGACCCTGCGGTTGACCTTATCGTGCATTGGGGGTCAATTCCATTTCAATTCAATCAATTCAGGAAATTGATTGAAATTGAGTTCATGAATTGACTGAATTGAAATGTAATTGACCCCAATCCTGGACCAGATTGGGTTTGGTAAAGCTGTTACTGTTAGCCTCTGGCCGTTTTGAGGTTTTTGAGCTAATGTCCCATAGTGACAGATACTGATTCCTCCCCTGTATGTGTGTATTAGCACTGTGAAGTGCATTGCATGGCTGCTCACTGTGGCATCACTGCAGGGCTGGCCAGTGCTTTGTCCTGGACGGCCGTAGGTTCTACTGGCCTTTTGTTTTCATCCTCAAATCAGCAACCGCTTTAGACCCAGGAAAGCAGGTGGGGTGAGCTAACTGTGAAATCAGCTCTTTAACTGGTCGATTGAGTGCTGGGTAACAGCCTGCACACCCGCGGCTGGACCCCTGAACACGGCAGACGCTTTGGAGCTGAAGCTGGCCCCTTGTGTTCACCCGAGCCGGCGAGCATTAAGGCCCATGGCTCAGAGCAGTCCCGGGTCCCAGCTGTGTGCAGTAGTTTAGCCGCGCAGTGTGAGGGGTAACGCTCCCCTCAGGCCTCTGTTTATCTTTATTCTAATGCAGTGGCAGGATTAAGGCCCGCATGCCCCCCCTCCTCTCCCGCACTGAAGGAAGGAGAGGAAAGCTGGCAGGAGCCACATTACTGGAGCGGAATGTCATTTTCTCCACCAACATGAAGGCATGAATTAAGGACAGTCACTGACCAATCCCAGCCTCCGCTCTCAGACACCGTCAGTGACCAATCACAACCCCCGTTCTCAGACATTGTCAGTGACCAATCACAACCCCCGCTCTCAGACATCGGCCAATCACAACCCCCGCTCTCAGACACCGCTCACTGACCAATCACATCCCTTGCTCTCAGACACCGTCACCGCTCACCGACCAATCCCAGCCCTCGCTCTCAGACTCCGGTGCTCCACCATCTTGTCTGTCCTGCATCCATCATTCCTGGAGCTTCATTTCTGGAGCCGACTACTTTCAGTGGCCTTAGCTACCAAAGTTTTCATTTGAGGTGGGGTCTTTTTCTCTTTTTTTTTTATTTAAACAATGGAATTTTTTATGTGACTGTTATTGTAATTATATTATAATATTATCTGTATCATACAACAGTACAGACTAAAATAGACTATTTATTTGTAAAACATCTTTTAGAGAGACTTAACCTTTTGTACAGTGGCCAGTATTTGTTTGTTATTCCGTTTAGATAGATGGAGGTTTATATATTCTAATAAGTAGATACATATAAATTCCATTTCACATCCTTGAAGGCGTATTTGAAGGCGTATTTGCAGGGCTCTTCAGCTCTCTCTAGTTTGTGATGTGAAAGGAGTTGCTGCACAGCTCTGTCCTTGCAGGGTGGGGTTGGGCGGTGATGGAGCGTGGCAGGCGGACTGTCGGGCGGGCGGGTGGACTGGCGGGAGGGCGGGCCACAGAGCAGGTGCAGAGAGATGCAGCAGAGCAGCTGGTGCTCCGTGCAGCACAGTCCATCACCGTCCTCCTGCATACTGACATCCACCCCCCACCCTCAACCGCCACCACCACCCCCACCGTCACAAACAGGCTTGCACACATTTCCACAGGAGCCGTGTTACGATGTAAAAACTAAATACACTCAAGGAGTTTGATTTGTATATACAGTATGACTCCATATTGGAACATGTAAGTAAAAACACTTCCAGAGTAGCCTTATTTCACCTAAGAAACATAGCTAAAATTAGGCACGTTCTGTCATTAGAGGATGCAAAAACCTTGATGCATGCTTTTGTCGCATCAAGGCTAGACTGTTGTAATGCCTTGTTATCTAGCTCCTCTAGTAGCTCTCTTAAGAGTCTTCAACTAGTACATAATACAGCGGCACGTATTTTGACTAGATCCAAGAAGTGTGAGCACATTACTCCTGTGTTAGCATCATTATATTGGCTTCCCGTTAAATATTGGGCTGATTATAAAGTACTGTCGCTAACTTTTAAAGCAGTGCACGGACTTGCACCTATATATCTGACCGAAATGATTGCCCCTTATAAGCCGACACAACTGCTTAGTTCACAAGAAGCCGGCCATCTATTACTCCCTAGAACTTTGAAAAGCACAGCTGGTGGTAGAGCCTTCTCTTTTAGAGCTCCTCTGTTGTTGAACGGTTTACCAAAGCATGTTACGGATTCGAACACAGTTTCAATTTTTAAGTCTAGATTAAAAACATATATTTTCAGCCTAGCCTACTGCCAAACATAGTCTAGGTGGAGAGATGGAGAAGGCCATGCCCTACTGTGTTATGGAGTGAGAAACTTTCCATACTGTCACCTCCTCAACGTGTTACCACCACTGTTAGGAATTCTCTCATGGCTGCGTGTATTCTCTGTCCCTCTCCTAATAGGTATGCTGCCATAGCTTACACCTGTTGGGGCTATCTGTATATTTCCTATGCTTGTGCTCCCCTGCTCTCACATAATGCTACTGGCTATAGCACTGCTTCTTTTTCTGACTGCATGTTCTCTTCTCTTCTCTGCCTCGGCCTCTGACTCAGGGGCACCCGCCCCCGAGCCCTAGATCCTGTGAGAAGTGTGAGCTGCCCCCATCAACCATCACCCCCCCCACCCCAGTCCCTGGATCTGACCCCCAGTGGTTTAGCCCCCCCCACTGACTACCTAACTCAGGAGGCGCAAAGTCATTCAGCCCTGAGTCACCTTGGACTGACCATAATATGGTCTTTTTTGGACACACCCTGTGCCAGCCAGAAGAGGATGGGCTCCCTCCCCCCCTTTTAGTCTGGTTCCTCTGAAGGTTTCTACCTATCAAGGGAGTTTTTCCTTGCCACTGTTGCCTTTAGGCTTGCTTTTGGGGGGGTTCGCCCTCTGTTAAGCGTTTTGTGACAATTCAATTGTGAAAAGCGCTATACAAATACATTTCATTTTTTATTTGATCTATCTAGATGATGTTGTTAACTAATACAATGCATTTTCAAAGCTTTTAATCACCTGAGCGAACTAATTACTGAACGAGATTTTATTTTATTTCTTAACTTGACCAATACAAAAGGATTTTGACACCAACGGTTCAAGCCCGATCACTCAAGAATACATGGTATTGAAGACATGGTATTGTATTTGGGCAGATTTCAGCTTCAGTTCTGTTGCTCATTTAAATTAAAAGGCACATAAACACGGCCGGCTGGGATAACCACTGTGGGAAGCCATCACTGACCCCTCTAAGTTTTATTTTTCTGACCAGAATTGGTGTCGGTGTTGGTGCCCGAGTGTATATATCTGATGTACGTATCTGAACTGTAAAACCATAAGCCAGAGCCGCCTGTGTTTGGGGAGAGGGAGGGAGGGGGTGCTATCTCATTCCACAGGAGCCAGAACCCTTCCTGAGCCTTCCGTATTATTCAGCTGCAGGATTACACAGCTGATATATTTTCAATTAGCTCCTCTCCTCTATCATCTTCCCTTGTTATCCACAGCTGGGCAGGAGAGGTTATTTCAGCCCTGCATGTGCATGAACACCGCCCTGTACCGGAGGGGTGAGGACAAGCTGTGCGGCCCCCAAACGCACAAACAGCCCTGAACACTGGTGTGAAGGGGCCAACCGCTCTTAAAATGAGCCTTTGAGGGCCGAACCCCTGCTGTGTCTTGTTCTGGTTCTCACAAGCTTTATAAAAGTGGTTGACCTGAGTGGTGGCTTCTATTTTGATGGCCTGCACCCACTGATGGTCACTTGCTGTGTCTCCCAGGCGACCAGTCGGCGCACAGGAAGAGCTCCTGGTCTTCGTCTGGTCGCAGGGTCCGCTGGAGTTCACCGACGCCTCCGACGCCCTGCGGCCCTTCAGCAGGTACGAGTACCGCGTCCGGGCGCAAAACTCCCGCGGCTCCACCCACAGCGCCTGGGCCTCCACCCTCACCATGGAGGCGGAGCCAGAGGGCATGGCCACGCCCACCACCACGCCCACCAGCGCTTACTCCGTTCGGCTGGACTGGACCGGGCCGGGCCGCCCCAACGGCATCATCTCCCAGTACCGGCTGGTCTACCAGAGGCAGCAGAGCGACCCCACCCTCCACACCTCCTCCATCACCGCCCTCACTGTGCCAGTAAGAGCTCTCCATCACTACAGTGGAGAAGGTTAGGGTTAGGGGTTAGGGTTTGAGTTAGGGGTTAGGATTAGGGGTTAGGGTTAGTGTTAGGATTAGGGGTTAGGGTTTCACCTCTTTAATTGGTTACTATGCATTACACCACCCTAAGAACAATTCTAAATTAGAAAACAGCATATACTGTAGAGTTTTTTTCTCAAACTGTTGAAATATAAGGAATGGAATATAAATCCTTCTCCAGTTATGACAGTCCTTATTTCTTGTGTAAATCTAGCATTAGTACTGTGGTTGTACTCATGGCTGAATGTACTTTGGCGGTTGCTGTAATCTCTATTGTTGAAGGCACCATTAGCGTAGCGCATGCTCTATCTGTGTGTTGTTGACGTGACCACCGGAGCGGGATCTCTCTGTGTGTTTGAGAGCGGGGCGCACGTTTGTTTGGGCTGCTCCGATGGGGCGGGTGCCATCTGGTAGCTGGGGACGGGCCCGCCTGCATCCGAGCGTGTCTGTGTCGTGCCCGCTGCTGCTGTTGCTGCCGCTACTCTCCTCGCAGTGCCAGTCAGACGACTCCGCTCCAGCCACGCCATACACTCTGACATGCACTTCAGGGGAAACAGAGCCATTTCCGCTCCACTGGAACCCTCCGTCTATGACAGTTTCCACCCACGTTGCATTTTCAGAGTGTTTGTGCAACAGAGTAATGGAGTACCATGGTAATGGATCGAGAGGCCCTACTCCAATGGAGGGCTGTAGTCTCTGAGCACCAGTGAAAGGCTTGGGCAGAGAGTGCTGTCTGGACTAGAAAGGTCTGTTCGGTAGATCAGGGCCCAACCTGTTGTCGACAGGTCAGACTTGTTTGATACCTTTTACAGTCGGTATTGAGGTTTGTTTAATTTAGTGGTGTCAGATCCGTCACTTGCCACATAGCAACAAGGGCCCTGATAACAGCACAGCCGCCTGGGAAATCCAGAGCATACAATTAAACATTTGTTATTAACAAATGCTAATGCTTTTTGTTGTCTTTCTACAGCACAACAGATTAAACACCTGAAATTACTGTTTTAAATGTATTAAAACTGACATAGGTGCAACACAGAAAAGTACTACGATAAGTAACTTGAAAACTTTAAAGCTTCATATCTCAAAACTGTACTGTGTGCAGATAGAATCTTATCATTCTAAGCCCTCAAAATGTTTGTGCCAAGATCTTAGAGATCAGCCCCATAATGGCTGTCACTATGGGGTCCGTGCCTATCACATCCAACCTTAAGAATTGCTGGAGTGTCTGTTTTAAAACTGGAATGAAGGAAATATCATTCATATGTATATATATGTATATATATATAGACAGTATATGTATCAGTTTATAATTAAGTAACTGGAGAAATAACTCATGGAATTAATCTTGTGCCACATTCTTTCATACTTTTATATATTTAATTATACTTATATATTTAGGAATGGTATAAATGACCTTAAAGCATAAGCTCTTTTCAAATGTTGGGGAAGTGGGATATAATAGAATATGTCATCTTAGTTGCTGTATCTGCTGTTTTTAGCTCATTTGTAACCCAAACAGCCCTGGTCCAGCATGGATTGTATTTGGGAAACTGAAAGGACATGTCTGAAATGGATAAACACACTGCAATGAGTATTAATATCATGAACCCGCCATTATGTGAGTATTCATTTTAAAGAATGCAGAATAGAAGAATCAGACATTCTTGTTCGTCACAGAATAAATGTGCAAACAGCTGATGCTTTAAACTTTGGGTAATGTCAACAAATGCCACTTCTTTATGTGTCGTAGTGCACTCCAGTACCTTCAATGAAACAATAGAACCCTTCACATGCACACACACACACACAGTGCAGGCTCAGTAGGTTGGCGTTGACAACGCTTAAGTTGTGGGTTCGATTCCCATTGAAACCACATACTGAAAAAAAAAGTATGCATTCACTACTGTAAGTCGCTTTGGATAAAAGCGTTTGCGAAATGGCATATATTGCTAAATGGCATATATTACACACACACACTCACATGCACACACTCACACACAGACACACTGACACGCACACATTCACACACACACACACTCTCAAGCACACACACACACACACACACACACATGCACAGACACACACTCACACACAAACAACCACACACTCCTACACACAACAATCGCAGCCTCCTGTGTTTGGTGGTCTGTGTCCAGCCACTGCCACATTGAGTCACTTGTTCCAAACAGAGGACTAATCTAATTGCTCTGTCCTAACCTAATAAATAGAATGGGAATAACATTAGCACAAGAGGTTAGAGCGGATTATTGGCAAGTGACCAGTTTATTGAAGTTCAGTGACCATTAACATTGATGGAGCAATCATTCCAACTTCAGAGCAATTACCGTGATGGAGTTTGTGGGTCCCTCACAAGCTCAAAGTAGGGTTCCAACAGTATGAGGCCTAATGATGTTCGTAATGTTTGAGTAGACTGACTGCTGAAACCAAAAAAACGTCTAACCTGCAGTTCTGACACTGGTGATATTAGATATTAAAGCCATGATGTGAGTTTCAGAATGTTGCATTCATAGGAAATTTTTATTTTATAACAGGTTGAAACCTGATAAACCAATCTATGGGTTTCACGTGAAAGTTATCCACAGTAATATAAAGCAAGGACTTAGAGACCTTTTACAACACAAAGGGATTTAAATCACTAGTTTAAAGCAAAAATGAGCTCCTGAAGACACACGCGAGACAGTAACAAAATGAAAATAGACTGTTTAGTTTTTATCAATCACTTAAACACAATTCTTGAAACAGTATCTACATTCTCAAAACAGTTTCTCAAAAGTATAATGTGTTTATTGAAACAATACATTTGAACTGCAAAATGTTCTCAGCCAATCAAAATGCTTAACACATACTGTATTTCACAAGTATAAATATGAATATATATATTGTAACACCCTACGGGGTTTGGTTGTAGGTGTTACGTGGTGTAGTGCAACCCCAGAAACAGATCCATGGTCAAATGTAACAAAAATAGTTTTAATTAAAGGAAAATCCGCTCTAAACAAAACAATGGGGAAGGCACTCAAACGGCTTGAACATTTAAACAAACAGTCCAACACAACTCAAAAATCTCTAAACTTAAACAAAAGGTTTCTCTCGCTCTGGGGAGCTAACCCCTTATCCAAAGCCTCTCAAAATCCTGGCTGGTCAACCGACTTCACAGGTTTCCTTTCCACATTTCAAACACTTCCACAACTTTTCCTCCTCTTCTCTCTTTGTTTCGCTCCCTTCACACGGGAAACCTGGCTCCTTTTATTCACTGTTGATTGGGTGTTGATTGGTTGATTAGTTGCAGGTGGCAGTCGTTTTGGTCCTGCGAGGTCGGGGTGTGACCGGTAGATGGCACCATATGAACCCCTGCACCTGGCTCCGCCTGCCAGGTTGCCACAGTATATACCAAAACCCTCCCAAAATATGTGATTTACAGAACCACAGAAATTGGCCAAAAAATTTTGCATAAATGTGCAAAGTTTTTCTGGAGGGACTGAAAATGTGTTGCTGTCAGTAAAGATGTTGCCACACACAAAAGTCAAAACAAAAAAATGCTTATTTAAAAGGTTAGCTTATTCCCTTTTTTTCAGGCAAAATGAAAATAAATTCAAATAATAACATCTCACTGGTCATCTAGGCTGTCCTCTGTTAGGCCACATAATATCGTCCACATCATGCCTGACATTGCCCCTTGTGATGCATTGAGGGAAAAGCCTCCTGGCCTGCCACTAGCATCCCCTGTAACATTCTGAGGTGATGTGTTACAGCCAGCATTCATGGCCTCCAGCAGAGCCATTTGGTCTTGAGTCCGGTGGTCATAGACCCTCCACCTCCACGCTGAGAAGGACTCCTCAATGGGGTTGAGGAAGGGGGAACAAGGTGGGAAGAATTCCACCAAAATCCCTTGGTGGGCAGAGCGGTGAAATCGGACACTGTCCTGAACTACAACATAATTGGGAAAGACGGCTCTCTTCCCTAATCAGCCGCACATTATACAGAGCCTCCAAAAAATGCCAAAAGGCAACAACTATTGTCAACACCAAACTCGCTGTAACCTCATATGTGAGTGCGTTGAAGTATTGATTGTTGATTGAGCTATGCTGCAAGTAAGTGTTTGTTCAAGGAGCATATGAATTTGGGAGAATTGATTTGGGCATTCCATTGAGAACAATATAATATATTTTGGTTAATATAATACATTTATTTCTGTGTCATGGATTTGTGTTTACCATTTTGTGTAAAAGCAATCATGAATTATATAGTGTTTGGGGGAAATGTGTTGCTGTTGTGGGGTTTGTGCTTAATGTTTTGAGAATGTAGATGCTGCTTCAAGATTTGTTTGAGCGATTGAGAAAATTGTAATCTTAGATTGCTTATGACTTTGCGTCCATGTGAGTGCATCTGTGCGAATGTGGGTGTGTAGGCCATGCAAGCATGATTGTGTGCATGTGACTGAATGTGTGTGTGTGTGTGTGTGTGTGTGTGTGTGTGTGTGTGTGTGTGTGTGTGTGCATAGTGTGTGTGTGCTTGCTTGTGCTTGCTTGTGTGTGTGTGTGTGTGTGTGTGTGTGTGTGTGTGTGTGTTGTGTGGGTGTGTGTGGGTGTGTGTGTGCTTGCTTGTGGGTGTGTGTGCATAGTCTGCATGTGGGTGTGTGTGCACGCAAGTGTGCATGTGTGATAAAGAGAGAAGGGAGAGAGAGAGAAAAGGAGGTGTGGCAGAGAGAGAAAGAGAGGGAAGAGAGAGGGAGAAGGGAAGAAAGAAATAGTGAGATATGGGAGAAAAAGTAAGGAAGACAAGAGTGTGGGACAGAGGAAGACGAGTGCTTGCAGAAGGAGGAAGGTCAGGAAAGAGGTGGTGGGTTCCGTATTGACAGAATCCACACAAACTCTGGCCCAATATAAGTTCTGCCTTGACCTTTGTGTTTGTCAGTCGCAATTTATGCTCAATGTAAATTGTGACCTTTAACCCACCTCATTTATATTTCCCTGTCCTGGTCATTCATCAGCTCACTTCACCAGGGCATTTATTAAGTGGGTAATAAACCAGGCCTGTGCGGCACGCTCTTAACAAACTGAATTATACAAACGCGACTTTTCATTTGACATGGGCTCTTCTGACTGGGGCTTCTGCAGTGAATAATTATGACCCATCTTATCCTAATTGTTGTCTTACCCAGTGTGACTTTTGTGGCTGTCTTGGCCTGATACATATACGTGTACTTTAGCGCATAGTAATAAATGCTGCAAGAACAAGGGAGTAGTTGGGAAAATCAAAAGTAACTCATCAGAAATAAAGTATCAAGCTGAAAAACTGTGAGATAAACAAGATCTGTAAGCTTAAAATAAAAGCTGTTATAAGCATGTAGTAGGTAGTGCTTAAAATCATAATTTGTAATAATGAGGGTCTTAGCCCCAAGACCACTGGGGCAGTGGCTTTTTACATACCCCCCTCTAAATTAGCAATAGTATCAACACCCCCCCATTAATAAAAAAATGGATAAGCTAACATAACAGACAGATTATTCATCAGTAGATGTATGGAGGAGGCTGAAATCTTACCTTTATACCGATCATTGGTCTCTCACTTTCTCTTAACTGTTTCACATTGTAGCGTTCTCCTTCTTTTGGTCAGGTTTGATGATGTAAATGTAAACGATAAGGCCAAGTTCAATTCAGTAAAATCAATTGAATCGTGTCAGAGAATAGGCTACACTGAATGCAAAGAGGTAAATCCCTCCATTAACCGGATATCGTGTTCTGCTGAAAGCTAGCAAAAATAAATACATGTAAAAAGCACAGATCAGATTAACAGATCTTTACATCGTCAATAATTACACACATTTGAGTGTGGAGACCATAGAATATATTTTAGCAACTTAAAATAACATGCGGATATAATCAGACACTGTACAATTTTGTGATGTCTAGAAAAATAATGCTGTTACAAAATCTAATTGGGGAATATGGCTATACCTACTAGTATTGATTATTATGATGATCACTTCATTGTTAATTAAGGAAAGTAAAGGGAAACTGATTAAGAGTAATGATTGGCCTATGTCCAGCTGAGCAATCCCCACTGTTGTACATGTAGTGCCACACAAACTGCATTAGCAGGTTTAGGGAAGCATCACTTGTGTAGCTGGAGAGCAGTTGTCCAGAGCAGAGTCACAATATGAAGGTGAGTGCAATGATCAGGAATCAAAGTCCAGTCATGCCCTAAAGGAAGGAGAAGTATAGTCCGACATGATAGACAGAAAAGTGACAGACTCCACTCGCAACGTCTCAGCATTAGCTAATAAACAAATTAAGTGACAGTACTTTTGTGACTTTTACCCCCTTGGTACATTTTATCAAACATCTGGTTAACACTGTGACAATAACATACATGTTTTAATTTACATCTCATCTGATTGGTAATTACCCACTGGACTGGGTTGTCACTGACCATTACTGATTGCGGTCTGAGCTAACAGTCATCCAAGTACAATGTTTATTATAACTTTATTTGATTAAATAAAGTTGCTTACGCACTACTGCTCTAGGGAACAAACTACCAGGCGAATCACAATGTGGGCTCTGTGCTCTGATCTGAAATACTCATCGAGCAAACAGACAACATGTTGATCGCATCGGAGCAACACTCCACCAGAGTACATTTGGAAGGGATTGTGAGTGAGATTATGACCACGGCACTGGGGGGGCAAGAATTCAAGAACAAAGGAATATTTCACCACATTTTGACCCGTAGTCCTGAATCCTGTAACAATGGGCCGCACAACAGTCGTCCCCAACAGTCAGTACCACCATTTTTTTAAAGTCAGTCATGCGTCTGGATAGCAACATTACTGAAACAACAATTTAAAAAGTTGCTTATATCAAAGTCTTATTAATTTGAAAAAATGATATTTTATTTGGTAGTTTTTTTTATTGACACCTGACAGTAGTAAGTTGTGTTGTGTTTCAGGTTGATGTAATGTATTTCAGGTCAAATATAGGTATTGTGACAGCTGTGACAAACTGCAAACCTCAGATTTGTGTAGGGCAAGGCCCCCCCTCTGGTTTACAAAAACACTGCGAAAGGAAAGGATAGAGGTTTCGCCCACACATCTTCACATTCATCAGCTGTGCCGTTCCTTATTTCAGTCTGTTTTATTGCTATCTAAAAAAAACATATTCACCTGAAATGATGGAAATTGTTAATTTGTGTTATTTAACTTGTGTTAATTGTGCAGGGGTCAGGTCTCCATTGTTAAATGTCGGGCCAAGATTTCTCTCACAGCTGGCCCCGGACAGTACCAGAGAGGAAGACAGACCCAAAGTCCCACTGAAGACCCCTTGCCCCCACACTGGGATCCAGATTGATGCCAGGCTATAGACAAATTAATTATTTTCGTAGCAATTAATGAACGTCAGTCCAGACAGTCCTGTATCAGCTCCCCCATTCTGATGGGGTAATTTAGAGTTGCCGCTGGATTCTCTTGGCAGTCCTTTCCGTTACTTGACCTCTAGCAGTCCGGGTGGTGGGGAATTCATGACATCAGGTAGTTTGCTGTTAATCAGCTGATAATTAATTTTCTTCCAAGATCTTCAGCCCTCTGAATTATGACCCTGACCAGCTCCATGGTTCCTGTGGATTTATTCTGTGTTCTCTGCTGTTTTGGGGATTTTTTGAATTTTTTTGCATTAATATTTTTTGCTGGATATGAATTTGAAGACTTCGATTTACTTGTTAATTTTAGCAGCAGTGTTCATCATAACTTTGAGAGATGAAGTCTTTGCGTCTTGGCCTTTGAGAGGATATTATCAAAACACCATTATGCATATTGAGGATACAGCAAGGGGGCTGTGCTCCCTATAACCAAAAATCCTTTATATTTTTGCAATGAATTTCAAAATGAATGGCCAAATAAATAAACATAATTTAAATCACACGATGAATGAACAGAAAAGTACACATAAAGTATATATAAAAAATTATACATGTATAAATTATCGGAGCATATTGGCACCATAAATGCTGATACTGATAGATTTCCCAAAGCCAAATGTTGGCCGATTTATTGATGAAAACAAGGAATTGGTCGAGCTGGTGGACTGAAGTAAAGTAGAGATTTACTTCACGTGATGTGCTCTCTCTCTTGGTTTCATCTGTGTTTCTCTCTTGTTTCTCTCTTGGTTTCATCTTGTGTTTCTCTCTTGGTTTCATCTTGTGTTTCACTCTTGGTTTCATCTTGTGTTTCTCTCTTGGTTTCATCTTGTGTTTCTCTCTTGGTTTCCTCTGACCACAACAATTTTTGCCACATGGCTTCAGAATCTTCTGTGTTTTTTTGCATACCTCAAACGGGACTGAATGTGGACTTGTTTGAGTAGTGGCTTCCTTCTGGCCACCCGACCAGACCAGAATTATGGAGAGCTTCCTGTATTGTACACATGCACACATTGACCACTCTTTGTCATAATGTCCTGTAGCTGCTTTATAGTGTAATGAAGTAAAGTAGTATTCTTGCTGCTCCTGATTAAGAGAGGGTGGAATAACTTGTGACTTGCAAAAATAAATTGTGTAAGACCAAGGAACACCTGGAGAATATTAGCAACAACAAATAACAGAGCTGGATGAAGTGGGATTCTGAAGGCAGAAACCTTTTCCACCTGACATGAAAAGTGCAAATGCTGGTATTTTAAATGCTCCCAACTGTCCCTTGCTGCTAACATACCAAAATATTGGCAAAGAGTGAGAAAAAAATTCAAACATGGCTCTGGGGTCAGTTCATATACAGTATACATCTACATACAGTGTCCCTTTAAAGTCTACACACCATCTCAAAAATGTTAAAACATATTAAAACCTTTATTTACACATTTTAGCCAACAACTTCCAAGTGAAAAAATTGTTTTAATTCAAAAAATACATAATACATTTCTGAGCATTACTTAAAAAAAAAAACTAGAATAACTTGGATTGATAAGTCTACATCCCGTTTATCTTACCAATTGTAAAGTAGCTCGGGGGTAACCAATCACCTTCCAGATCACACACCAAGTTAATTGGCCTCCACCATCAATTGTAGTGATTCTGATTACTTCAGAATAAAATCAGCTGTTTCTAGAGGATTCCACTGCTGGGTAGTGCATTTCAGAGTAAAGAATCGACCATGTTGCAACAAAGAGCTTTCAAAATAACTCCGGGATAAAGTTGTGGAAAGGCACATAACAATTGACCTAAATTATGATGGCATGTGTCGAACTGCGGATGATCAACCCTATTGTAACAGGTCAGATGCTCTGACAAAATGTTTTCTTGACAATCATGTGATGGAAGCATGAGCTATGCAGGCACAACACTGCATCACCACTAGGGGGAGCAAATCGCTCATCCACTCATCCACCTTGTCAGGAGGATACAGTCTTTCAGACACACAGAGCTCTGTGATTATAAAAACTAAGTCAGAAGAGTCGAAGCCAACCTGGTCATTAGCCCCGATCAGGCGTGGCATTTGGCTGTCCGTCCCCGGGTGAGCCAGCATGAGTTCACCATGAAGCACACAAGGGAGTCTCCAGAACGTGGGTGGGACGAATTTCTTCCCAAAGGAGGCAGTGTTCACTGCCCACGGAGAATTAGCTTGCCTTGTAGAGATGAGTGGTGGACTCGTGGGGAGAGTAAATCGAAACAAATAGAGGGTGTAGTTGGCAACTAAATTGGGAGAAAAACGGGAGAAAAAATCAAACAAATGTAAAAATAAATTAATTTTAAAAGGAAGGAGCTGGAACTAGCCATATTTGAAAAGTGGTGGGGTCAACCTTTCCGGATTCAGGAGCACTGCTGCTTAATTTAGTTGGCAGAGTAGCTATAGCATAACTAATATAGAAGGAAGCAGAACATGGAATTCATGTTATGGATTTATTATGGATTAATTAATGGATTTATACATTCCCGACTCGTTCCCTCATCGACACAAAGTAATGTTACCTTAAATTAGCTGCTACAGCGCAATAAGGCAGATGTGTTTCATCATAATTTTCTCATCTGAGCTCCACTCATATAAACACTTTCTGCTTCAGAACATTTCTAACATGAAGCATTACTCTGCTTCAGCAGGCAGCATTCTGTCTTTCACAGTAAAAACAAGAAATAATTGCAGTTTAATAATAAACTGCATATCTAGTGCAGGATGTTTTGTGATCGTGGCAATTTTTCTAATAAATATTTACTTTTATGTAAATATTTACTAATATGATTTATTTATGTTTTATAATTTTTTTACATAATAAATCGGTATAGCATAAGGCTGTGTGCTAATATTTTATATCCAGCCAATGATTATTCAAGTTAACTGAGCTGAACTATACCACTGAACTTACATAACTCCATTAATATCTACTTATTGTGTCAGCTTTGTGAATGAATAGTTGCTGTAGGGTGTTCAGTGTCATAACTTTTAATTCTGCACAATGGTGTATGTACAGACCATAGAGTTAATGGCAGGGCGCCACCCACTAACGTTCCACCTCAGTCCCTCCGACCCCTTCTCAACCAAACCAATCCCCAATCCCCAATCCCCAATCCCCAAACCCCAATCCCCAATCCCCAATCACCAACCCCCAATCCCAACCAAATGGACAAATTTTACAGTTGACTGGCAAAATAAAGGTAGCACTTGAGTAAATAAGGGATCATTTAAACTCGTCCAGGGTCTTTTGCCAGTGTCCCCCCCGTTTTACCAAAGTGTTTCCTTTATTTTGGCAGTTACCTGTATGTTTTCGTATGTATTCACCCCCTTTGGCATTTTTCACATTTTATTTTCTTACTTCATGGAATCTTGCCACTGATCAACACAAAATGCTCTATAATTTCAAATAAAAAAACTATTCAAGCTTTTAACTACAAATAAAAAACAGACAAAAAAAGGGTTGATGAAAAAAGACATTTAAAGTAAACTTGCCCTTTAATAGATAGATGTACAAATATAATATGCATGTATAAAAATGCATAATATATACAGTGGGGTCCAGAAGTCTGAGTCCACTACCAAGATTTGTTTGTTTTCATCATTCATCAAAAATTAACACAAAATGTTTTACTCAGGAGAACAATTTGACCTTCTAACTACTTCACTAAGCTCTGCTGACAGCATTACAAACAGCTGCAAAAATGTTTGCAAAGGAAGTGTGCTTTTTCAAGATTAAAGCACCTGCAGTAGCAACGAGAACACATAGAGGACCATATTAATTACGTCAATATCCAGTATTAATTGTTACAAGACCAAAACGACTCACACTGTGTATTAGGAGTGGGCATGTATTAAAACTTAAATGAAAAATAAGGTGTCACAACATTTGAAGGAAATGAAAGGCAATGGTGTGCAAACAAAATATTTATAGATATTTCCATTTCAAACCATCCTTTCTCAAACAAACATTTTTTTACATTTGTATCAGTGTTTTAAATTTGTATCAGTGTTTTATGACATTCTTCAATAACAAATACCACATGAGTAAAAATCTTGTTAGTTTTCAATAAAGAAAACAAACAGATCTTGGTAGTGGACTCAGACTTTTGGACCCCCTGTATGTAGACTGCATAACTAAATTTATAGAATATAATATATAATAATAGTAATCATGTATAATCATATATTAATAATAATAATAATTTATTAAAATATTATATCAAATTTTATAAAGGCTCAATTTGGCCATTCCAGAACCATGGGAAAAAAGTTTTGAAATCTGTGAAAAAACCTGTATTTCAAGATGTATTTATTATTCAGTAATTCATTTTCTATTGCATTCAATTTTGGCAGCTATTATTACCAGTGTTTAGACCATTGCATGAAATTAAACCATTTCATTTGTTTTGTGTAAATTGGCTTGAAAATAATCTTGAAAATAAATAAGAACGGAGAAAAGGAAAGACCAGCAGCAGACATGAAGTCCTGATTATCACTGGAACGTGTTACAGACATGCAGCAGATAGGCTGGTGTTCAGTGATGCTGATGGGTAAGGTTCAGCAGTGGCGTGGTGAGGCAAGCGTGCCCTCCTGAGCCTTCCCAAGACCCTTTTTTGGGCAGATATTGATCCCCGGCCGGACTGGCAGCAGCACTCCGTGCCAGCGGCTTTGATTAATGTGGGCGTCGCGCCGTTCGGACTGAATGAGGGTACAGAACACAGGCCACAGAGTCCACTCTGCCAAAAAAACTCAACTCGTCACCAACGTGCTCAGCCGACCCTCATTACTGAACACTTAACAAGCCTACATTAGAAATTAAAACCGGGCTCTGGGTTTGATTCCGTAAAGATTCCGGTTTTTTTCTCCCTCCTCTCCCTCTCTCTCTCTCCCTCTCCCTCCCTCCTTCTCTCTCTCTCCCTCTCTCTCTTGCTCTCTCTCCCTCCCTCCTTCTCTCTCTCTCTCCTCTCTCCTCTTCCTCTTCCTCTTCTCTCTCTCTCTCCCTCCCCCCTCCCTCCTTCTCTCTCTCTCTCTCTCTCTCTCCCCCTCCTGATCTTTCCAGATGTTTGTCCGGGGCCCCGCGAGAGAGCAGCGATGGGAGATGTATTAATACATCCTATTGATTAGATCAGGACCCCTGACAGTCATTTGCGGAGATACCATCTGGCTGCTGTTCTGACGCCTTCACAGGAACAGGACGTGACACCTTATTAATCTCAACTCGCGCTCCACCGACAGTTTGCCTTTCCCAGAGAACCTGGGGCTCTGTCAGAGGCGGGAGGACCTGAAGGGTGCAAGAAATTAAGGTTATTACACAAATTGAGCCATATGGTCCAAATATTTCAGCGCTGAAATTTACTAGGCAATAAAAATGGCTCCTGCCTTCCTAATGGTGTAAATTACAGTTTAACCACCGCTCTAATGATGCCCTTCTGCCGCCTGTAACCACTCTAACATGAAGGACGTTGTTTAAAAAATACCCCTGAAAAAGAGGGAGAGAGAGAGAGCGGGAGGGGGGGCAATGACAGCAGCATGTTTACAATCTGTTAGTTTATCATTAAGAGCAGAGTGAAGGCTGCACCAACGTGATGGGGAACTGTTGGACCGCGTCTGTCCGCAGATACAGGGAGCGCTTTTACAGTGCTGAGGCGAGACAGGTGCGGGATTGTGAGTGGCGGGTAGCGGCACCCGGTTTGAACCGAGCGGACGGTGGAAACTCGTTCATTAGGAGGACAAAGGGCCTCCAGAGGAAGCTGCTGCCTAACGAGGCCTTGGCGATATGGAGCCGGTCTCAGGGGACACCCCGGGAGACGGTTATTATAGCCTTAGCATGACGTTAAGCACAGCCTTTCCCCACGTTCTCTCCGTAAACCACTTTGCAGACCGTTTCTCACGATGGTCCACTTTTTGATTTGTGCACACTTCCTAAATTCAAAGTCATGTGACATCCTTACTTCACTGCGGTAAATCCCAGCACCACTGTCACTGGAGCGGCATGGTTCTCAGGCTCAGTTCACTGTCTCTCCTCGCCTCCACCTACCACTGAGACAATACAACACTCCTCCCCCTTCCCCACTTCATGCAGACCTCTGGCCTCCCCTCTCAGTGCAGAAGTGCTTTAACCCCAGTTCTAGCCCAACCCAACGCCCCTAATTGTAAGCATTGAGAAACAATCTGAACATGAATTATGAATGAATTGTGAAATTGCTCACATGTAATTATGCTCCTCTCCCTTTGCACTCGTGGGCTTTGTTAAATTTGACCGTGCTCTTCACCTACTCAAAAGTGTCTTGCATCTTAGCTTGTGAATCGGTAGGTCTGAAATTCGGTCTATATTCTGGAGCCATACGTTACATTCCGTCCCCTCCAACCATCGGCGTTCCTCTCAGGTGCTTGAGTTCCACCGTGTTTACATGCTCGTCCACCTCCTCCTCGAGGCGCACAGACCAATGCATCACTCTTTGATTTTAGAAGAGAGGGAGAGGTGGGCTGATTTGCCCTTGGGCTCGCAGCCGGATTTAAGCATGTCTTCAGACGGCCTCAGGGAGAAGTGGGCCATCAGACCTTCACCCCTAGCGAAGGGTGGGACCCGCTCAGTCTGTAGAGGCCAAAGGAGTGGAAGCACTCTCTCCCATCCTTGATTGAAGGATTCACTTCATGTGATTGAAGCTGTGTCTTATCAGCGGCTCGTATATAAACAGCAAATAATTAGTGTAGAAAATGTATTTCAAATACACAAGTTGACCTGTTTTTTTTTTCCTTCCCTCTAGACAAGAGGTGACATTGTTTCAGAGTACTTTTACGTGTGTGTGCGATCCAAGGTTGTAATTTCAATTTGCCTTTATGCTGAATGATTTCTTAAAGTTACATTTCAAAAAAAGAAAGGAAAACGTTGTCAGTCATAAAAGCCTAGAAAATATGATGAGGCTTTTATGACCATTAAAGCAGCAGAAAATAGCATGTTAACGGTGCTGCCCATTAACGGTGCTGAAACCTTAGAAGCCTTTGAGCTTCTCTCACTCTTCACCTGATGATGCGTTTGTGCCGTTTCTTTCATTAAATAATATTTGATGTGATTATTTCTTAAGAATTGAAAAAAAGCTGCTGCAGGTTTGATGATAATAATAATGGATGACCTTTTTTGCGGTGTAGTTTACTTGAACAGCATGTATGCGACTAAAAATGTTTACCAGCTGTGGTTTAGCCCTTCAGACAAGACAAATGTAGTATTCCCTCATTTGTCAATGAGCACAGGGCTGCTGTACTATACTTGCATTATGCATTAGTATACTACACTACAGTGTTCCCTCTATGTAGGAGATCTTTGTCCCTTGAGAGCATGAAGTTCCACTCAGCTCCATACCATATTATGTTAAGAAAAGTGAACAGTACATTTTTTCTCCACTAACATACCTTTCTATGTTGTTGTTTTTTTGTTGTTGTTTATTTCCCACATTGGGAATGCCCAATCACATTTGTAAACCTGTTCCAATTGCCTCAGATTAGTAGTGGAGGTTGCAGAGGAACATTCCTCAATTGTCAGTCAAAATGGTAGAAAAATCTGATGTGAACAATGTGGCAGGGAAGAGTGAGGTTTTTGCAGGTGGCATCTGATGCCACAGCAGAGAACATGAAATAAAGTGTTTTGTTACGGCCAGGGTGTTAGGAAACCTATTCCAGCTCAAGAGTGTCGTCTAATGGTGCCAATAATCACTGTGAGCCCGTGAACATTTCTACTGTACCAACATGTTCTGCCACGGGAAGACCCGCTGTGCCTACAAGAAATATATTCCCAAAGACCTCAAAATGGACAACAGTGACAGCAGAGTTGTGTTTGCATACATTTAAATGAATCTGATTTGAATACATTTCCACGTTGGAGATCCGTACCTCCTACCCTTCCTGTTTGAAACTGGTGAAATTCTACAGCATATTAGAATACGAGTCCAAATTGCTGCATGACCTATTCAGCTTAGCAAGGTCAGTCTCTCCATCTGTGTGTTGACGCACAGTGACAGCGTAGGGGGACAGACCATTGTGAGAATTAAACAGCACCCCTCTCCAGCTCTCCGGCACCCTCGGCCCACTGACCCATCCAATGGCTTCAAGCCGCCAAAAACAATCATGGCTGCCAGTGTGAAGTGGGCGGGCCCAAATGACATTTCCCAGCAGGCAGCTCACTCTCTGCATGCGCGCTGGCAAAAACGGAGCCTCCATAATGGCGGCGTGGCTGCCCCCGTCACGCGAAGGTGCGGAGCGACAGGGAGACGCTGGGTTTGCATGCGACTTCACCGAGCGAAGCTGCCCTGTTTATCTAATGAACAGCTCGATTTGAGCTGCTGATTAGCTTCTGAGACACAAGAACAAAAAGATTGAAGCCTTTCACATAAGCGTGTTGGGAATACAGTGGAATCCTATTCTGTTTTCTGACCTCAGGGGGTTAATGTCTTTGCTGTTTGTTTTATGGGATTGCTGCTTTATTGCTCTTCTTGTTTACATATTTGAAAGCAATTAAAAACTCTTTCTTCATGTAGTTTTAAGGTAATTGTAATAATTTTGTTGATTTTCTGAGCCAATGTAAATATTTGGTTGTGTTTGTGGTTTTTCAGTCTGTATTATCTATAACCACATGCACACACACATATATACATATATATATATACAGTATATATATGTGTGTGTGTGTGTGTGTGTGTGTTTGTCTACATGTATATACAATGTCTATATATGTATATACAATGCCCCTTTAAGGTTTTTATATTTGTAACTTATGTTAATATATTTAGAGAAAAAATTCACTTGGATGTTGTTGGGTAAAATGTGGAAATAAAGGTGGAAAAAATCTGATTTTAATGTTTTAATTTCAGGCTGTAAGGCAACAAAAGGTGAAATGTTTTGGACAGAGGGTAGACTTTAAAGGGGCGCTGTATGTATATATATGTATGTATTATATATACTTATTTATGATATATAATATAAATATAAACCTGAGCCATTGCTTTGTGAAAATGTAAATGAAAATGGCAGTATTCATGACTGTGTGTTTTGCAATGATTATGCATTCCAGTGCGAGATGAAACCACAGCAGTTAGTGACAGAGTGTCTACTGTATGGAAATGAGTTTGAGGCACACCTTTGAAGGGTCAAGCATCTCTACTTTAAACTAATCAGCATAATTGCTCTGACAAATACACATGGTTATTCCTAATTAAAATCATCCTCTGGCCCAGTGTGCTCCCATTGCTGTCTGGGAAAATAGCACATGTGTAACGGACTGACGAGGCAAGAGAGACCAGCATTCAGCTTAAAGAGAGATGAAGCCTGAAAAACCTCTTCTTTTTTTCGACAAATGAGGTGTTCCTCAGAACCGAGGTGTAAAGTGTCACATCTGAGCTTGTTCTGATGCACAGGCCTCCTTTCACCCTAGACTGCAGTGCGCTCTGTTTGATTCTGTCTCACAAACGCAAGGTGTTTTGAAATATACCTTTTGTAATTATGTGTAAGAGCTGCAGGTTAGGAATTACGGCTCTTGGTTTGCTTCTGTGGGAAAGACCCTTTTAAAGCCACAATGGGAAGATGGTGATGTTCAAATTTCACAGAGATCCTAAACTTTACTTTGTAGAGGAGCTCATGTTAATTCATATTGCATATCCCATAAACATTTAGGATTGTTGAGACCTAAAAATCAACTACGATACATATGTTCTGGCTTGTCAACCGGAAGAACACTTCCAGTTGTAGTCGGCTAACAATAATATTTTGTGATTTTGTGTCAGACCCCAGATTCCGATAATATTAAATCCCCCATAAAAAAGGGCCATGGCACCCTGCAGCCTTCTCATGTCAAACTGCTGAAGCTCAGTCGGGCTTCTTTAGCACTTGGATGGGAAACTTCCTGGGAAAACGAAGTTGCTGCTGGAAGAGGTGTTGGGGGGCCAGCAGGGGGCACTCTTCCCTCTCGACTAAATAAACTCTCATACCCTGCACACTGTGCTGTTGAAGGTGCCGTCCTTCAGATAATGACATTAAAATGACAATGTGGTCATTAAAAGATCCCATTGGCATTTTTAAAAGAGTTGGGCTTGTCAGCCCCATTGTTCTGGTCAAATTCCCTGGAACTTAATCACACCCCTTCTTTGCCACGCAATCTCTTGGATTCTCTGAAACGTTTTGATTCTCCGGGCCGTTGTTGCAAATGAGAATCAAGATCTCAGCTGACCTACCTAGTTAAATAAAAGCAAAAGATAAATAAATGAAAAGTTGGACTGGTCCTTGATTTCACCCACGTAAACTCATTTCACCTGGTGAATCTGCCTGTGCCTTTTTCATTTAAGCGTGTAAATAATCCCTCTAATGAAAACTTAAACAGTTCTACTTTTAGGGATCTCTAGCCATAAACATTTACTTTGAAATCTATAACAAAATCAATTCTCTTAGTCGCTTTTTAATGGCTGCCCTGAGTGTCTTGGATGATTGAGCGTGGGCTGTTAATGGTGAGGTATACGTGCTTAGTAAAGTGTTTGATAGCATTGCCATCTAGGGGCAGGAAACAAGTCTCTGTGCTGAAATAAACTGTAATGAAACAGCTGTTGCTATTGACAATGTGCATATGTTTTGTGTTTTATAGTCCACATGCTTTCTATATTTCACAGCGTAAAGGATACCTTTAACTGTCCCCTAGCCTCCCCCGCAGTGTGATGGGTTTGGTGTCTAATCTGTCGAGGGAAGATTATTGTTTGTGCTTGAGCTTATGCTGTTGTGTTTTTGGCACCAGTTAAGTGGGTGCAGAGGAATCGGGTTCCCTTTATTCCTTTTTGAAAGGGGGAATTATTAATCTTGTTTGCAGTTGGAAGAAAAAAATCACGAATGGGAAATAAATGTTTAAAAAAATTGTTATCGGGCGTATATTTTGCCAGCTTTGTTCAGCCTTGTCTTAAGAGCATGCCGGCATTATGCTAATTCTGTGCGCATAAGCAGGCTTTTGTGCAGTGGTGATATTGTGATCAGCTAACGGCTGTAAAGAGGCCTGATTAATCGTGCCCAAACAGGAGCCGGTCGTGTGCTTGTCTGGGGCTCGCTGCTCCCTGGAATATTCGTGATGGCACGCACGGGCCTTTTCAAAGATTGCGGTTCTGTTGAAAATCAATTTGAAAATTGACAGCACGGTTTTGCATAAACGCATGAGCTGCCGTCGAGTTTGTTTGGCTGTGTGGCAGGGGGCATTGGTTGAACTCGCATGCATATGTATGATACTAGCGTGTCCAACAGCATTGTGGGAAACCCCCACACGGGCCTCCTGTTTGACAGTCCTCCTCTTTCTCCCCCCCTCTTCTCTCTCTTTTCTCTCTCTCTCTCTCTCTCTCTCTCTCCAAAAGCAATCAGCTATTCATATCACAATTGTGGTTTGCGAATACATCCTATTGTTTTGGACATTTTTGAATGAAGTGTGATTTATTGAAGAGTAAATTGTCTGGATAATGATGCACAGGTTCACGCTGTGTGATAAAGGAGGAAAGAATAAATGGTTCAGGGTCTTTGTGATTCACAGAATCACAGATGATTCTCTCAAAACAAAGGAACAAAGAGATCACTCTGCACTGACCTATAAACAGGGGTGGGGCAGCTCTGTTCCTGGAGGGCAGGTGTGTATGCAAGCCTTTGTTTCGAATAATTACATTCACTCAATTAGCTAATTAGCTGTATGCCCCCAATGCTGGGTCGCTGTTGGATTAAATCACAGATACGGGGACAGAAGATCAGTTTTCAGCTGTTTTTTTCACAAGCGTATCATGACATTGAGCTAAATGTCAGATGGCGTAAATAATTAGGGTGAGCACATGTCTCGCATTTTTGGGTCATTGTCCCGTGTCCCCCAGTGATGACGTTGTCCCGCATTTTAATTAATTAATACCATTGTCTTGCCTTCATATTTTTCCTAGCGTTTAAAATAAACGGAAATTCATACTTTTCCAGATATGAAATGTGAATATGATCACTTCCCTGCCCAGCAATGCCAGTAGCCTCTCAGATACGGCTTTCCTTTCCCATCCCTGCCTTAAAGCCTCCAGCACATCAAGCCAAATTAACCTTGCCAGCTTGTTTGTCCATTGATAAAAATGCCAATTTTAACCTCAGACAAGGTGGCCATATTACATCCACCCGCTCAGGCCTGATGGGTCCCTCTACTGACTGTGAGATTGAGTTCATGGCTGCTTCCTTTCATTTTGGAGTAGTAGGCAAAAAGTAAGCAGCACATTCTTCAATTCTTGGACTTATTTTGAACACGGGGTTTCTTCAGGGACTCCTCCTTATTTTGTACACACATTTTTATTTTTCATAAAACAGGAAATTTAAAGACTGGGTTCAGAAAAAGCATGCTGCATCTACAGTGCTGTTGTGTGTTGTGCCTCCATCTACTGCCCAGAGTGCAAGTTCAAATGGTATCCCCACAACAAACATGTATGTCATTTGTACCCCATGTTGTCCTTTATAAACAGGGAATTTAAATGTGTGTTCAGGATTCTAAACATTTCTGACCAGTCCAAGGCTGGTCCCGGTCTTAAGAATAGTTCGCTTAATGCACTAAACCCTCTATAATGTGAAGGTTTATCTTTATACATGCTCTCGTCTGCGCCACCAAATGTGTGAACGGACTCCATTTGTATTTAAAATAGATCAGGAATATCGAATTAGATCAACTTCAACTTCGTCTACATATGGTTTACAATGGTTACATCGTCCACCTCAGCGTTGTGCCTTAGTCCTGTGCTGCCTTTGTCGGTAGATGTTTTTTGGGTGATTGGTGGCAGATGACGTAATCTGCTCAGGCGCGATGTTCCGGTCATCCAATAACAGTGCATTTTTATCCACATCTGGATTGCCAGTCATTTGCATGACACTTTGTACGACTCTTCCGTTATCCAGGGTAGCAGTCTGCACGCCCACGTGTTTGGCCTCGAACCCTACACCACCTACAGCCTGCTGGTGGAGGCGGTGAATGGGGCCGGCAGCGTGTCCAGCCCCTGGCAGGCTGTCCGCACACTGGAGGCCTCGCCCAGTGGCCTGGCCAACTTCACGGTGGAGAGGAGGGAGAACGGCCGCGCAATGTTGCTGTGTTGGCCTGAGCCTGCCAGACCTAACGGGGACATTAAGGTACTGTACACCCGGCAGACCAAAATGCACCAAAGCCCAGATTCAATCGTTATGTCCATAACTTTGATTTATAAATAAATACAAGCAGTCCTTATTCTCTTCACAAGTACAGTTTGGTGAGTTACTTTTGGAGATTTCCACTGAACTCTTCAAATTGTGTTTGTGAAGAAAAAAATGAAAAACTGGCGCTTTATTGTGATTCAAAGTTAAGATTGAATACAGGCTTTTTTGAAGCCCTTTAAACATAGAATTGACGCTCATTTTCTTTGCACATTAATTACACAGATTAATTTAAATAAATTAAGTATACCTCATGATTAGAAAGAGACACTGTTTTTATTATTCTTATGGCCTGATCATATAGTAATAATAGTGATCTATGACCATGAGTAAAGTTTGTGTGCCCCATTGGATTAGATTTGTATACAATTTACTATGAAAGGGTTTTGAATTCAGTGGGGTGCGAAGGGCTGGTTTGTAGGATAACTATGTCTTTTAGACCTGTACATTATATTAAGAAATCATCCCCAAATGCGACAGTATGGGCAATTGATCTAGGCTAGTAACCATTGTGCCTAACACACATGCTTAAAAGTAAACGTTAGCTGGCTGGATAGAGCAAGCTAGTTGTTCAACATCAACTATATATTTATAGTGACTGCTTTACAAAAAATAGGAAAATAATATATGGAAATCTGTAATGGTAAGGACTCCTCATTTGTTAGTGGTAATAAGCATTGTACAGGGTAGTGCAAAACATGGTATACGTGACCTTTGAAGAGTTGGCAATTAATCCTTAAGTGCCATCTTTCGGCAGATTATGGCTGTTCTATTTACACAAAGTGGCAATTTTTTTTGACGTTTAAACATTTTTACTCTTCCTCACACAGTCCCTTTTGAAATAAATTATGTTGCGTTACAACTCTACCTGTGACTCAAAACTTGCCGCTCTGTGTCAACAGGTGTACCACATCTTCAGCGAGGACAACCTGGAGTTTAGTGGCCTGTCTCGCCAGTTCCTTTTCCGCCGGCTGGAACCCTACACCGTCTACGCCCTGGTCCTAGAGGCCTGCACCAAGGCGGGCTGCACCAGGACCATTCCGCAGGCTGTCGCCACGGACCAGGCACCGCCCTTGTCGCAGCCCGCCCCCGTGGCTCAGGTGGTGGGTCCCAATAGCGTGGTGCTGACCTGGGGTCGGCCTGCCCAGCCCAACGGCAGGATATCTGAGTACCAGGTGATCGGCCTGAGCCAGGAGACGAAGATGCTCGGGGGCAAGGGAGATGAGAAGTCTGGGCATGGGGAGGTCTTGTTTAGCGAGAACAATACACGAGGGGACAGTTTCTCCCACAACATCACTGGTTTGAGACCTTGGACCAGGTACAGGTTCCAGGTGCGTGTTGTGAACACAGCTGGCTATGCCGACAGCCCCTGGGTGACGGTGCATACCAAACAGGCCTCGCCAAAAGGTCTGGCCCCACCCACCGTGACCCACGTGAATGGCATGCCGTATGAAGTGTTGGTGTCATGGCAGTCCCCACGGGAGACCAATGGGGTTCTCCTATCCTACAGAATACAGAGGGACAATTCCAGCTACCACTTCAGTTTTGACTCGAGTGTACTGAACTACACCGATGAGGATCTGACCGCTAATACTCTCTACAGCTACGCTGTCATCGCCTGTACTGCTGAGGGGTGTGTCACCAGCCCCCCCACAGAGATCCGAACACTAGAGGCCCCCCCCGCCATAGTGGATCAGCCCATGGTGACCAACATCTCCTCACGCCACATCAACGTGTCCTGGGTCATACCACCGATCCAGAACGGGGAGATCACACGGTACGGTCTCCAGGTGAATGGTGAGGAGATCTACAGTGGGAGGGGCCTCCATGCGTTGGCGTCGGGACTCGAGCCGCACACTCGATACCAGCTGGTCCTGGTGGCCTGCACAAACGGGGGCTGCACAGCCAGCGCCCCCACTGCTGCCCAGACAAAGGAGGCCCCGCCCACTGGCATGCATGCGCCCACTCTGACGGTCACAGGGTCTGGGTCGGTGGAGGTGGCCTGGCGGGAACCCGAGCACCCAAACGGAGCCATCAGGGGCTATGAGCTGAGGAGAGATGGGCTTCCCATCTACGCTGGCACGGATACCAGATTCCATGACTTCACCTTGCTGCCCAGCGTGGAATACGGCTACACCGTGACCGCCAACAACAGCCAGGGGAGCGCCACCAGCTCCCTGGCCAAAGCCAGGACCAGCCCTTCGGCCCCGTCCGGTGTTGCTCCCCCCAGACTGCAACCGTCCGGCCCGTTCGATGTCCTGGCGATGTGGGACCCACCCGCCAGACCCAACGGGGACATCGTCAACTTCACCATCTTCAGACGGGACCCCACTGAGCCTGAACTCCAGAGCTTCGTTTACCCATCCCGCCACGCTGTGTTCCACAGCCGCTCCGTCTTCCTGACGGGTCTGAAACCGTATCACAGGTCTGTCCGATGGGCCCTCACACAGCCTCCACGGCCATGACAGATCCTGGGGTTTTATAGGCTTATCGAGGGCATGAGAACAGTCTCACTCTCTGGTATGCATTCTTAGGTATAATAAGAGATATAAGAGGAAGCTATTTTTGTTGTGATATGGCATTACTTTGGCAAACATTTATTTATAAGGTTTATCATTTATTTTATTTAATTATTTAACTGTATTGAGGAACTTAAACAGTAGGGATTCTGCACAGAAATGCAACATTTAGGTTGAAAATGTCTTCCTATTCTCCATGGTGACATTACACTGTGATGTTCATCTTGTATGTATGTACACTACCGGTCAAACACTTTTTCCCATTTTCCAGTTTTGACTGAAATTTAAGCAGTTCAACTCCAGTGAATAACCTGAAATGGTACAAAGGTAAGCAGTAAACTGCCAGAGGTAAAAAAACAAAAAGTTTAGGTTTCCAAAAACTGAAAAATAATGAATTTTTTTTGGCAGTGAGTAGTTTCCTACACCATCAAAAGGCACTTGGAAACTGGAGGAAACTCTGACAGGAAGAAGTTTGACAGACCCAAAGCCACAGCAAAATCAGAAGACAACTTTCTGAGAGTCAACAGCTTGCGTGATAGGCGGCTCACAGGACAACAGCTTCAAGCACAGCTTAACACTGGTCGAAATAAGCGTCTGCTAAATGCTTAAAATTTAAAATGTAAGGAAGTCTCAGTTTCAACTGTGAAGAGAAGACTTCGAGCTGCAGGTTTGACAGGTCGAGTGGCAGTAAGAAAGAAAGAAAGTCCCTTTGGATAAAAGCGTCTGCTAAATGGCATATATTATATTAAGAAAGCCATTGCTAAGATGGCAAAATAAGAAAAAGAGGCTTTCCTGGGCCATGAAGCACCACCAGTGGACTACTAAAGACTGGAAGGAGGTCTTATGGACCGATTAATCAAAATTTGAAATCTTGAAATTTTGAAAGGTTTTTGTAGGCCGTCGAGTAGGCGAAAGGATGGTTCCTCAGTGTGTGACACCAACTGTCAAACATGGAGGAGGAAGCGTGATGGTCTGGGGCTCTTCTGCTGGATCCAGAGTCGGTGACTTGAACAGAGTGACTGTTAACCTACGTTAACCATTACTTGTTCCCTGAAAAGGGCTCTTTGACTCTGAAATGTACATTCTTTTTCAGTTTTTGGTAACTTAAACTTTTTTTAAAAACCTCTGGCAGTGTATTGCTTACCTTTTACCATTTCAGGTTATTCACTGGACTTTAACTGCTTAAATTTCAGTAAAAACTGGAAAAATGGGGGTGTTCTAAAACTTTTGACCGGTAGTGTATGAAAATGTGTCCCACGGTGAGAGAGAGAGAGAGAGAGAGAAGGGGATGGACAGAGAGCAGGCTAAAGTTTTGCCAATGTTTCTATCTGCCCCATCCCCATCTAAAACGGAGGCCTGTTAAAATGTCTGCTGATTAAAAGCCCTGGCTGCAAAAAGGCAACCAATGAAAACACACCTGAGCTGCATGACCTCACTAACTGACCTCAGCTTCCTGGTTTAATCCCCTACCTGCCCCAAATGATCTGAGCTGAGGGGAATACCTTACTTTTCTTTGTGAAAACCTGTAGCCAACATTTTTTTCAGGGTGAAATAACACTGGCTGCAGTATTTTTAGAATGTTATTATTCAATTGAAGACTATAACAGACACATTCCTATAAGAACGTTTTGATGAATGTTTGATGATGAGAACCAGCCGTTCATTTCAGCTAAGCTCATCATTACCTAGCTACTACCTAGCTGCACATACTTTGTGAATTCAAGTCTGTAGATTCCCACTTACCACATTCTTTCTGTTTCCTAAAGAAAATGCTAATGCATAGCTAATTAACATGCTGATCATCATTGTAGTTGTCGCTTGTTATTATTGACAGTGTAGTCGTGTCGGTCCTGTGTTTTTGCGTGTGCCCCAAGGTACGAGGTGAGATTGGAGGCCTGCACCCCACTGGGCTGTTCTGCCAGTGACTGGGCCTCGGTGCACACGCTGGAGGCGCCCCCTGCTGGCCAGGCCGCACCGTTAATGGAGCTGCAGAGCGATGCTCGCGGGATGCAGACGGTCTTCCTGCTGTCCTGGTCCCCACCCTCACAGCCCAATGGGAGGATTGCACACTTCGAGCTCTTCAGGAGGCAGGTATCAGAGGGCGACCTGCCTCGAGGGGCCACTCTGATCTACCGGAACACCTCCACATCCTGGCGCGACTCCAAGCTCCTGCCCTACACAGTGTACGGGTATCAGGTATGGACACATCAGCATCCCAAAGCAGGGGGAGGCAACCCTGGAGGGCCCAAGGTGGCTCTGTGCTTTGTTTCCTCTCAACTCGATTGCGCAGTTTGATATTTTATAAAGAGTCTGAGTCAAATTCCTCAAGTTTTGAATGGTGAAAGGCTGACTACCACCGGAACATGATCCCCTGCATTTATAAATGTTCTATAAAAAGATGGTTATTGTTATCTTTCGAAAATGTACACTGTACAGAGATGGCCAAATACTGCTTACATCATATGAGTGTTCAGCTGTGGCTCTTCCCATTCCAAACATGTGGGTCCCAGGACTTAGCCAGATTGCAGTGCTCCGATCATCACCAAAAAGTCATTCACATACCGCAGCTATTTTTTTTTACCATTGTGTTTATTGAGCTATTGAGAACATTGAAAATATGTTGTCCCAATAAGAACATCATTGTGAATGAAACCAGTTTGGTCCATGTTTACTAAGCTTGGCAAGACTGTTTCTAATCTTAATGCAAGAACTTTGGAAAAAGGTTTGCAATCAGATGAAAGGAGGGGCCTGTATGAGTCACACAAAATGGCGTCTTTCCTCGAAGGCCGCTTCAGGTTTCGATCCTGAAGATAGCTGGATGCTGCATGTTATAGCTGATCCCGGCTTGCCGGAGCCATTTCTTCAAAAGGATTGAAGGCCATTCTCTTCTTATAAAGTGATATTGATAAATCAGGGAAAACCACGATCCTTGAATTGCTGTAAAAAAGCTTGCATTTCTTGTGGGCTGCATCCATGACCTTCACCTTGTCTCTGAACTATGATGGAGGTTGAGCCTCCATGTCGCTGGTCCCCTCAGCCACCTTGAGTTCCTACTTTTTTTGCCATAGTTTGGCACAGCTCAGAAATATTAACTAAAGGTTAGGTTCTGCATGCGCCTGGTTAAGCAACTATAATCCCTCTTTTTAAAAGTCCCTGAATAGGGATCGGGCAGGATATCACTGTACAGCCATGTCTGTTCACCTTGCTCCCATGACTGGAAACTATCGGCAGCTGTTTAATCTGTCCCCATATTCATAGTACTAGTGTACCTTACAAGACCTTTTGTAATTGACAGCCTACCCTTTAGAACAAAATAACATTAGCATTTGACTGTCAGGCTTGAGAGGTGTGGGCAGAGTGGAGATAAATTGATAGTTTGCTTGATTGTTTCATCTTATTTATGAGCGGTAATTTGTGACACGTCGCGGGTGGAACTGAGTGATGACAGACAACGGGCTGGGTGATAAATCAGAGAAAGTTGATGGTTAGGATCGAAGCCATTTAATTAGCTTCTGCCCCCAGAAATGAAAGTTATCAGAAAGACCTTTTAATGTCTGCTTTTTTTTTTATTATATCTGAAGAAATTGTTGACCATACACAAGGGAGGGACAATGATAAGGTCTACATCTTTGTGTGAAAGTTTGTGCGACTGTTCGCATGTATCACTTGTCTTGTTTAGAGTGTATTATTGATTTAATTCTCACAAGGGTAAGAAAACTAATTAGGCTTAGTGAGTGGACATTTTTTGTTCATGCCATAGAACAAGTCAACAATTCACATTTATGTGCCGTTGATGCTCAGCTGTACATAACATCTCAGTTTCCACTTCCCACCATAGTTCCATTACACACATAGGGGGGAAAATATATATATATATCGCTTTAATGAACTCATTTGTATATGAGTCTGGTTGTCTTATTTTACTTCTAGTTTGGGGTTTATTTTTATGTGGACTTAATGTCCTGACTTGTTTTTTTTGCTGGAAATCACCTTGGTCTTACAAATTTTCTGTACATTCCCCTGCAATGTCAATGTCCTCCCATTCAGGTTGCTGTGCCTGCAGTGACCAGTCTTACCCCCATCTGAAATGTAGTCACAAATGAGCGCCAAGGACAAAAGAGTGCATTTTGCAGAAATGGGTTCAATCATAAGAACCTTCATATTTTATAGCCACTTTTATGCTCTTCTGTATATTTTAATTAGAACACTCATTAGAGGAGTCACCATTTGGCCTCTCTCGAAATGGGTTGGATGCACCTCAGTCCCCCGAAGGAGAGAAAATGCACAGCGTCCCTCTCCTTCCCATATAAACTTCAGTCCAGAGATGTCATATTTTTATTTTTCCACAATTACCTTAATTACATCTCAGTATGCAAGCTCCACAGCCACACTAAAACCCTGATCCCGAGACAAGGACACATGGCCGGTGGCAGGGCCTCACTCCTCAAGAGAAGGGAAGGCCTCTTTAACCCCAGTGGTTCTCAGCGCTCTTCGAGAAGCACCGCCATTATTAGCATCCTTGTCCCTGCTGCTGTCATTGTCTCTGTGTTCATCATCTTTGCACAAGCATCTTTGCTAAACAAGCATCTTTATCCTGGCTGACAACCATCAATTACAAATACATATCTAATCGACTTGTTGTCAATGATGCCAGATATGGAAAATTGCAGACATTCATCTGTGACTGATTACCCTTTGAAATGATGTGACTATGTTTGTGATTGGGACCAACAGGTTTGCGGGTGATTAAGCGGACTTGTGTCTTGTGAACGGCTCAGCTTAACTCTGCACGTGCTTTGACAAAGTCCTTGGTTGAAACGCACCAGCACAGACAGCATTTGTACACATATATAATACAATAAGTCATGAGCTAAAAGACCTGCTCTTATGATGGATATGGGTGATGCTGTCTAACCACTTCTCCATTTACTAGAAAGAATACCTTCTATGACTATTTCTGTTGTCCCCAGGGTTAGAAACCCTGTTAATAATGCTCTTGGTTGGACCAGCACATCTGCTCACATATCTAATCGAATCAAATACAGCTCTGGTGGCATAGAAAGGTGAAGTGAAGTCATTTCCGAAGCACGCAGCATAGTTTCCTGGCTCTATTGGCAATTTTGTATATGAAGTTAATATCAAACCATATCTTATCAGCGTGATCAGAATGACAGGAAGGTGGTAAAACCCTCACCCCGATGTCACCCCCTTTCTCCCCTCCTCTGTGACCTTTTCTCCATCTGGGTGACAAGATGGCCTTTCCGTGACCCCTCCCCCTCCCCCCCCCCCTCCCAGTGCTGACATGTGAAGCCAAGGCTTCGGCGGCTAGCCTCCGCCAGGAATGTCAATTCTGCCGACGTCTCCCGCGGTCCGCACGCATTGCCACTTATATCTATCATCCTGATTGATCACAGTGTAATTGTCTATTATTGAGGCTAATTTAACCCTATACGCCGGTGCATCCATCTGCTGCCTCTATTACTTGTGACAATCTACAAATTACTTACCCATGCAAATCCTGACCCCGGCCGACTTTTTATAGTATTCATGCATAATTATACAAATGCTCCCTGATAAACAAGATTACCTCACATTCCATGTGTTCGTTTACTCCTTGATGAAGGTGAAATTTAATTTATGTAGATTTCTTTTAATAAGCGCTGATGTGTGTCTGTGGTTCATGCCAGCTATGCTCAGTTAAGATGTATAGTGGAAAGTTATGGGCCTGTTTTCTTTGCAGCAGCAGGCCACAGGTCAGGCCTAGCAGGGTGAAGATCAGCCTTCACCCACAGTGTATGTTCTTGGTTGTCCGTCCAGTACAATATTTTTTTATATTTGCAGATGCAGGTGGCAGTGAGGGTCTTTATAGTGGCCTGCAGCTTGTTTGGGAGTAAATATGTATATTGAATAAAGTTTCTCAGAATCAATGATTATTTGAACTCTGCTTTCCCTATTGTTTGCTGAGTGAGGGTAGTACAGTGGTTGGTTTTTCCTCAAATATTGTTTTCTGATTGAGCTGTGAATCTGAGTTTGACATCACTTTGACAGCTATCTCTTTGAAGTCAAATGAAATATGTTGTTGGTATTTATATTTCTTTGTGCCTCAAACAAGGTGGTGACACAGATTAATTAAATTATGTTTTAATTGTTTTCTTATTGTGATTGGGTAAGAAACAATGATGTAATTAGCCTTCATTGAGACAGCACTCCCAGATTTGCTTAAGGTAGAGAGTAACAAAATAAAATATTCTTAAGTGGGTATAAAAAGTATTCACTCCCTTTGCCATTTTTCACATTTTATTTTCTTACTTCATGGAATCAAAATTGATTTAATTTGGGGGGATGGAGGTGGGGGGTTGCCACTGATCAATACAAAATATTCTATAATGTCAAATAAAATAAAAAAAACTCTAAACCTTTTTCTAACTGATTGCATAAGTATTTGTATTCACCTTCCTTAACTTAATTTTTTTTTTTGGGGGTTCCCAGCACTAGCACAAATGCAGCCACACATTTCACTAAAGGTTTACAGAAGGGAACTCTTTAAATAAATCTCAGATTGGGAGAAAAATAAAATATTGAGGATAAAAAGATGTCCCATTGCTTCCATAATTTGTATGGGTCTTTTGTTGTAGAACAATAACAAAAAATAGAGGCAAATGTAAGAAAAGCCATGTTGGTGAGTAATGCCATGTTGTCTGCAGGTGTGGGCTGTGAACTCTGCTGGCCGCTCCGGCAGTACCTGGGCTCAGGGGAGGACGGGCCCAGCCCCCAGAGGGTGTGAACCCCCCCACCTTCCTGCGCGTCCACGCCACATCCGCCCTGGTGGACATCAGCCCCCCCTCCAAGCCCAACGGCATTGTTAGCCTCTACAGGGTCTTCGCTGAGAGCAAAGACACACAAGTCCTGGTACTGTACCCCCCTCTATGCTATGGAAATCACTGCTGCCAGACTTTGCTGTCATAGATAAGCCTCTAGGACTCTTTTCACAAACATATTTGCTTGTTGTAACATGATAGTGCTCTTTAATGAGTCATGTCTCTATCCCTCTTTCTTTTTCTCTCTCTCGCTCTCTGTCTCTCTCTCTGTCTCTCTCTCTCTCAGTTGTCAGAAGGGACGTCCCATCAGCAGACGCTCTACGGCCTGCGCCCCTTCACAATGTATTGGGTGGGGGTGGAGGCCTGCACCTGCTACCTCTGCTGCAGCCGGGGGCCACTGAGCCAGCTCCTGACCCAACCCTCAGCCCCCGCCCAACAGCCCCCGCCCCGCCCCATCACCCTCACCTCACGCTCCACACTGGTGGAGTGGGACGAGCCACTCTCTCCCAACGGCATTATCGAGAGGTATCAGCATACAGAGACGTGTGTCAGACAGGGATGTACTGACACACACGGAGAGATGCACCATCATAGAGAGACAGACTCACAAATGCAGAGGGGCATAGAAAATTCGGAGCCATAGAAAATGACTCACCATAACACACAAAGTGACACAAAGAGAGAGACATACAGAGTTTGACAGAAATGTTAAAAAAAACTCACTAAACTGACTTTTTCTCTTTGCCAGTCACTTACAGGTAGTGGCCCAAAATATTGAAACACCAATATGAAGTGGTTTGTGCTCTGCAACCCGACAGTGGTATCTTGCTCTGTAGATTTCTTGATGGACCGTTCTTGATTAAACTGCCTGCCCATGCCCTAGATTTAAATTTGCAGTCAACTGATTTAGAGTTGCTCACCTGTTTAGTCTTGCACCTCTAATGGACAGACATCACAATCCAGGACTATGTGCTTCCGACCACAGTTGCCCTTGGTTGGTGATGTCTTTCCCTCAGAGTTCCATACAGACATCACCTTAGCCACTGTTCCTTGAGCATGCTGGGATGTTAATTGCTTAATTAACTCAGTAACAACACTTCTTTGGAAGCACCTTTCAATAAACTTTGTGTCCCTCATTTACCCAAGTGTTTCCACCATTTTTAGGCAATGATCTGTCCATACACAACCTACTAATGCCAATGAGCCACACGCATCTAATTATCTTCTTCTCTTGTCCATTTCACTGCCACAGCTGTGAGCTCCATGTTCACACCTCCTGTCCCCAGCCCACCCAGCCCGTCCCAATTCCCTGCAGCCCAGGACAGACTGAGACACGCTTTTTTGGGAAGGGGCGAAGCTTCAACATCACTGGCCTGCAGCCTTACACCAGTTACAATATGCGCGTGGTCTGCTACAACAACATGGGCAGCACCGGCTCAGAGTGGATGTCTTTCACCACACTGAAAGAGGGTGAGTCTTCTGTCAGCACCAACACACTGTGCGTTTGTCTGCCTGTGTGTATTTGTTTGCCTTGTTATTACCTGGACTTGAAACTGGGTGCGTAGTTGTCGATGTTGTGTACCACGTGTTGTGTATTCAGTTTATATATATTGTGAAGTTTGTTCTCATTTTGCTACAGTTGGTCCTTAGTGTATTGTGTTGTGTTGTCTTCTGGCCCAGCTATAGTTGGTCTTTAGTGTATTGTGTTGTGTTGTATTGTCTTCTGGCTTGTCAGTTTGAGCCCCACTCCACTGCTGTTTTTCTGATGCTCACCCTGTTGAGCTCACTATAATTTATTTGTCCATTTAAATGTTTAAAGATAGAGTCTAATATGTATCTATAGACAGACAGAAAGATACACATAGAGAGAGAGAAAGGAGGGAGAGGTGTAACATTAAACCAGACTTAGAACTGAAGCTTACCTGACCAGACAGAAAGATCATTCACATGTGAGATTGGAGTGCATGAAAGGAGTTGGATGTGTGTAACATTATGTGTGTGGAGACTTAGAACTGAAGTTGGATACCTGACCATTTGAATGTGAGTTGGATTGATAATGGTTATCATTGCCAATGTGCATGTTTATCATTCTGCCTGGATGTGTGTGAATGTGCAGTTTGATGTGTGTGGATGTGTGTGAATGTGCAGTTGGATGTGTGTGGATGTATGTGAATGTGCAGTTTGATGTGTGTGGATGTGTGTGAATGTGCAGTTGGATGTGTGTGGATGTGTGTGAATGTGCAGTTGGATGTGTGTGGATGTGTGTGAATGTGCAGTTGGATTGTGTCCTCCTCCCCCAGCGCCTCAGTACAGAGAGCCCTTCCTGGTGCAGAGTAACCTGACCCTGGTGTTTCTGGACTGGGACCACTCTTTCGCCCTCAACGGGCCCCTGAGGGAGTTTGTGTTGACGGAGAGTGGACTGCAGCTCTACAGCGGTTTCCGCAGTGCGCTCCACATCCCACGCACCTCTGACAAAAGTACGGTGCACCCCATTTCACTCAGTTCCACTGTTCCAGGGACAAAGGCAGCCTCTGCCAGTGGGTCATGGCTACATAGTAACCCTATTTTTTCCGATCTCCAGCATGCGCATATGCCGCTATTTGGCGAGGCCAATGGCTAATGGTGGCGGCATACAAAGTTTCAGTTCTTTGACACAGTTTAATATTTACAAGAAACTGTATATTTTATACAGTATTTAATATTGACTGTATATTACAGTATTTGAATTTGAGTTGAGCATATTTTCTTAACAAGCCTTTTGAGCAACTTAGTTTGCAGGAATAACTTGAATGTTAAACATTATAGGGTGTTCCCAATCAATAAACTTAAGGTTCGTTGTGAATGCAGATGTGAATAAGCTAGCTAGCTAATGTTAGCTAAGGTTACCTGCAGCTACATTAAGTTAATCATTGTGAATGCAGCTGAGAATAAGCTAGTGAAGGTTACTTGCAGCTATGTTAAGTTCATCATAGAAATTCAGAAGATAAACTATAATTTTAGTGGAATGATCTTGCGATGACAACAGCAGCAAAATAAAAAAATCTTCAGTGTCAAAGTGTCATAGAGACCGGCTAATTGTTACTATGGGAACCCAGTCAAACCTCATGAGAGCTGGACAAAAGAGGTAAAAAATAGGGTTACTATCTAGCCATGACCCTGTCAGTGTTAGTGGAGCCATGAAATATCAATCTTAAAACAAGCATGCTCTCTCCTCCAGCCTTTTCCTTCCAGGTCACCTGCACCACAGACTATGGGAGTGCCAGCACCCCCATCATCATGTACCACTCAACAACTGGCATTGGTGAGTCCAACTGTAAATGAGGATTGGTTCTCATTTGACCCTACCTGGTAAAATAAAGGGCACATAAATAATGAATAAACACATCATCATGTTATTATGTTTATATACCTATGTATGTGTGGTGTAATGTGAAAAAAATTCCATTGCAATTCAATCCATTGAAAATTTTCGGCAAATAATTTATATACAAGGACATATAGCAGATTCTGGTATCTGATACATTGTAGATATAAATACTGTGACAAGTGGATATTGCTCAAAAGATATTTCGACCTACCAATGCTTCTTTCCAAGTGATCCAAGGTGTTGCCAACTGTTGTAAAAAGCACAATTTATGAACATATTTTTGTGTAGTGTAGTCCCGCAGAACAAACGATTTACCGGATTATCCAGCAGCTGCATTTAGATGTCAACGTCTAATTGGAGATCGACAGCCTCGGGAGGTGCCAACTTTTATGCCAGTGCTGTACATTTACTAGTTAGCTACCTAATTCTTCTGTTGTCATTGAGACACTCATCACTGTGTAAGCAGCAAAACTAGATCAAAGCAGAGTAAATGTTATGCAGACACTTTACCTAACCATTACCTGCCCCGCAGAGCTCTTGAAAACATTTTGAGACGCTGTAAAAGTAAACCAGTTTGCGGGTAATATTTAAGGTTTTATTTCCGAACTTTCATGTATCAGCCGTACCTCTAGTGCAGATGAGATTGGTTATGTGGGAGTATACTTTATTTGGAATTGAGATATCGACCGCTTTCATAAAGTTCCGTTGTATGGGCAGGATCACTCCTCGCCCCTACTACCCAAGCAGGCTTCTGCAGATATGAAACAGAATGTGGGTGGTCTGTCTGTGCCCCTGCAGGCCCGGTGGACCCCACGGCAGCGGGGAAGACGGGGGTGAAGGAGTTCCACTCAGAGTTCTACGGCGAGCTGTGGTTTCATCGCCCTGATGGCTGTCCTGGGCCTGCTGCTCCTGGCCCTGCTGCTGGGGTTGCTTCTACGCAGAGCTCTGATCAAGCCTCCCTTTGTCCGAGAGCGCCCCCCGCTGGCGCCCCTGCAGAAGAGGACTCCCATGAGCATCTACGCACCCAGCGATGCCTACGTGGTGAGAAGTGGCCTCTGATGCCCTCTCCTTTTATGTTAATTTGAAGTGTATACAGTACAGAACAGCATCCTTATATTCATAATGACATTTTTTCACACACATGTATGTTATATTCGGCATTTAATGGTTTATGTTTAAATTTATGTACATTTTTTAGTTTTTTTTAAATGCTGTTTTCTGTTGTATAGCAGTCAGGAAGCAATGTCATGCAGAGCCAGTCATGATGAAAATAGGTATTTTGTGACAGACAGTGAGGAGAAACATGTTCCTGACCATGCAGAGCTCAGGCAGGCAGAACGCTCTCCCCTTTTCCTTCTCCTACCCTTACACTTTTCTTTTTTCCCTCTTTTCTCACCATTGATACAAACTTGTTTGTACACCATTGATACAAACTGTTTATAGTGAATGTATTCCGTCTATTCCCTTTTCCATCACAAGAGGACGACAAAAGTCCGATATTTATTTGACTGTTTGAGCAAAAGCGCCATCTTGTGGCTATGATAATGCACAATATAATTACAGCTCTCGGGATGTTATAATTATGTATTATACTGTATATGTACATATGCGTATGTATGTTTAAATGTATCACAAAATGTTAATATGTTATTGTAAATAACTCACATTAGTTACATTACATTTTAGATTATTTTTTATCACATTTCAATTGTGGTTTTGTTTTCGTATGGATTTCTATTTAAATTATATTTTATTCTGACTTCTTCTGCATCTTTGGACCTTCCACGCTCTTCCTTGCCTTCCTTCTTGGCGGATCTCCCTGCCACAGAAACCCTCTTCTGAAAACTGCTCTACCCAGAACTCCAGCGCAGTCCGGCCTGCTGACCGCCCCTCCAAGACGGTGAGCCTGCGGTCACCACAACCGCCCGGTCTTTCACACACTGCTTCTCTATTTCAGTTTGACACAGTCCCCAGCACCACTGGCTCCAGCGGAAACGTCACTCTGAAAGGCTATACCATGCACCTGGAGGTAGGGCTGGGAGTGTGGTGCGCATGCTCTCTCCAAACCCTGGAGATGCTGATCACTTCCTGTGGGCTTGTGCTTCACACACCACTGCTTCCTGTTATCTGTTGTGCTTTTCCCCTTTTCAGTTTGGAGGCTGAGCGGAAGTGTTGTATTTCCATGGGAAATCTTTGTTTTGTGGGTTTTCTTTGTTAGTGTGTCCTTGTTGTTTGCAGAGTATATTCCCTATCAGCCCTGAAATACGCATCAAGTAGGTCATTTTATCCACTCTCCTGCTGTGGAAACCAGCCGCAAACTAAATCAAAGTGAAAACATGTTAATGCTGGCAACATAGCATAGTGCTTTTACTTGTGTGGCCTTTTTCAAAGGACTCTTTAACCAGGTTTTACACATAACAGACCAAGAAATCAATAAATGGCCAGATTGAAAATGGTATAAACTTGTCTGTTTATATGAGCACTAACCTCTCCAAATTTTCAATGGTCCTGGTGCAAATTTCATAGTATCTCAAGTCGTTGCATGATAATTATTGTGAAAAACACCATGTGGTGAATCAATGCAGTTCAACACAGGGAGGCATGCGACTGGGTTGTAGGTGGAACTAGTTTGGGAAAGAGTGCTTTGACCCCTCGTCTCCCCCAGGGCCTGGTGGACACCAAGATCACAGGCGGCAGACCCCGTGTGAATACCCACAGCTCACACAACATATCCATGCTCCACGCGCCCCACCACAGCCAGCTGAGCCATGGGTACTCCCAGAATTCCCTGCACCGCAGTGTCAGCCAGCTCATCAGCATGCAGGACAAGAAGTCCCTGATGGAGGACGGGCCGTGGGACCCTGGGGTGCAGGGCCGGGACAGCGGCATGGTGAGGAACCACCAGGGGTGCCATCTGTAACCCGCTCACCATATATCACAAACCAGAGCATGATCTTTTGGATGTGTAGTGTATCATCCTAACCATGTAATATCTACCATTTTACTGTATGTCATTTACTGTGATGTTGGTCTTTTTAAGTATTTAGTAATATACCAAAATTCTAATTTCCTCTTCTTTAAAAAAACTAATTGAAAATAAAGCTTTTGAATTGAATAGATTTTTATATGAGTATGTATACAAAAGTTTAATTCAAGGAGGAACAGGAAGCCAGGAGAGGCTAACCCTGGTCCTGGAGAGCAGCAGGGAATGCTGTTTTTGGTGTTGCTCATCACTTAATTGTTCAATATAGCAGTTGATTACAGTGAATTCACCTCACCTGGTTTTTTGGGTCTAAAATTGGTTGCTGATTTTAAGGTAAAAACAAAAACCAGGAGAAATTGTGTCATAAGCATTAATGTGAAGTTGTCCCTCTGCTTTTTTGTCCTCTTTCAGTTGGCGGATGATGAGGAGTTTGTCGATGCTATCAAAGGCTTCAGCGCAGTGAGGAACGAGCACACCATGTTTACAGACACACACCTGTAGCCCCCCTCTGCTCCAGACCATGATTACAGACACACACTTGTAGCTCCCCCTCCCCCGACCCCCTCTGCTCCAGACCATGATTACAGACACACACCTGTAGCCCCTCCCCCTCCGCTCCAGACCATGATTATGGACAGACACAGACCTCTGTGGATGAAAGGATGGATGGACCAGATGACAGGCTTGTTAAAAAAAGTGACGGCTTTAAGAGCTTTAAAATATGATATTATTCTTGTAACCTTTACAGGTGATGGAAACATTATGATTTACGGAGTGATTCATTTTTTTATGAGAAAGGCAGCGCTCACACATCAATATTGGGCAAAGGACCAGGGAAACAGAGCCTGAGTGTGTGAGCTCACAGAGGGGCTGACCGCACTCTGCCCCTGACCGCACCCTTGACCACACCCTGCCCCTGACTACACCCTGACTACACCCTGCCCCTGACTGCACCCTGCCCCTGCAGATTACCACGCTCTACACACGTACAAATATCGCTGTCTCAACAGCACAAAATCGAAATCGGTCATATTTTTAATGATGGCAAAACAAAAAGCAGTCCTTTAAAAAACTCCACACTGAATTCAAGACCCAATAGTGATGATGGCATGTTCATTCATCATGAGGCCTATTGACCTATCACAGAGAGCCTACTGTATTGTGCTGATCCAGAGTGGGGCAGGAACCGAGTGGATTGATTGTCAGGTATATGGGCCAACTCCATCCTTCTCAGGACACCACTGTGGTACCCTAACTGGGCCAAACCTATCCTTCTCAGGACACCACTGTGGCACCATAACCACCCGTCCTCTAGACCAGAGGAGAGATTAACCCTTTCCTGTCCATCATGTTTTCTGTACAAATCTGACGGCATGCCTGGAACATTTTTCTGTGACAGAACTTTTTTGGAACAATACATAGGTTCTAAATCTGTTTGGGGAACGTTCTCATCCTAACAGTATCTCACATCCAAATCTAACTAGAATGTTCCACAACATTATTGAAAGGTTTTGTGTTAGCTGGGCACACGAGAAGGCTGCAGTTGTATAGATCAGTGCTGGCTAACACTGGAATGGGGTTCTAGTTTAGTCACAACCCTTCCTATTTGCCCAGAGAAAACACATGTGAAGACGATGTTTACCTACATGTGAAGTTGTGCCTATTAGTGTGAAAAATATGTTTGTAACCAGATTTTCTTTGTGAAAATCTGTGACAACAGCCAACCATTGTTACTATGTCTTAATTGTAGACAAATATGTAAAATTGCATTTTTGTTTTTACCTGTTACAATGCTTCAAGGAAATGATGTGCATGTTAGCTCATTATTGATAAAGGTGGCCTTCCAAAAGGTACCTATTTAAAGTTAAAAATCATGTCTAGTGCTTCTGCTTTTATTAGGGATATTGTATACTTTTTTACACACTGGCAGTATTAATTTGAGTATTTGGAAATATTTTGTTCAAATAGAGTGTTTTATTTTGTGAAATTGTGATAATTTCTGAGAATTAAATTCTCTAAAAGCTATACTATACGAAACCAATAAACCTAGACAGTTCGTCATTATAATCACCTTTTTAAGTATTTCTTTTAGGAAGAATAATCTTTAGAGAAAAATGGTTCTTTGTGTCCACAGTGACTGGCATCAGATTTGGTACACGATAATAAATTTTGTTACTGACATACTTTAACAGGGTACCAGCGTTTTTCACCTGCTGCTGCAATGATCAATGTGTAAAATTCAAATGTAATCTTGCCATATTCACACATTGCTTGGTGCTCTAAACCTGATGTCTGTGAGATACAGCAGCTTGTGTGACTGACCGAATGGCCTCTCTTGCTGTAATGGTAATTATGATAATGTGTACCACTGAACTACCGTCCCTTTACGGACATCGCAGTGCAGTCTTATTGTTTGAACTGAATGTTTTTGGGATGGTAGCTTCATGTCATAAAGGGTTTTGAGTCCAATGTATCTTTAATGTATATTGAAATAAATGTACTTTGTGTGAAATAAAAATTTGATGTGTTTTGTATATCTGCATGGTTTCTTTATGGGAGTGACAAGCCTAATTGGCTGAATGGCCTGTTCATCTTAAGTAGTGATTGCTTTACAGCACAGCCTTAATACTTTTCAATATATAACAGCAATAAATGTGCATTTGATTATCATCACTATCACTGTAACAGTGATAAGCATTTCATTATTACATTACATACATAAACTGTGTAAGACGCTCTTATCCAGAGAGACTTACAGTTTACATTTCTTACATACAATCAATTTATACAGCTGGATATTTTACTGACGCAGTTCAGGTTAAGCACCTTTGCTCAAGGGTAAAACGGCAGTGCCTCACATTGGAACTGAACCTGCATGACAAGCCCAGTTCTGACCGCTATGCTACACCGCTACACTGTACTTCATGATAAATATCTGACACAAGATTAAGCCATCTGCCTGGTGGTGTAACAAAACAGATGACGAACCAAGGATTCCCAGACTTATTTTGAACTGGCTGAAGCTAAGCTGTGTCACACTGCCTCAGGGGACAGACAGTAAATAAACTGTGCTCAGGGGACAAACAGACACCAGACAGGTAAACTGTGCTTATGAAACCACTCAGGCAGACACCGGACAGGTAAACTCAGCAGACTCAGTTAAAAAAATGTAATTAAAAAAACTACTGCTCAACTATATAAAAAAAAATGTTTTAACCTTCAAAATAGAACTATCAGAGTAGAAAGCTATCAGGCAAATACAGTTTCTAATCCCTCTGAGCGTGTGCCTTTGGCAGGTCAAACTTTCAGACGCAGCTTTATTCAATTTTATTAAAGCGATAAATAAAATCTGAAGTAATCCTCTTGCTGCCACTGGAGGAAAATTTGGCAGCCCAAATATCCTGAGAGACGAGTCTGTCGCGCCAGGATGCATATAGTGCATGTCATCAGAGCAGAACTGACAAGGGCATATCGGAGATAGGCTTCCAAACTGCAAATAGCAGTGATCAAGCCTCAGGTGTGGGGAAAAATTGTAAGTTATATGCATGATACATTCCAACTAGCATTATTTAATTCAGCTCTCCTTAAATATGCATAGTCATTTGGCAACATTCTTCACAACCACCTCCTTCCTCTCACCAGCACACCCTGGATTGAGTAGCTGTATCATACTTTTGCTGAGGGTTTAAATGGCTTGTTTCAATGATTTAATGCATGAATTATCCAGTTGACTTAATTAATAGGGAATGGCAGTGAAGCAGGTCTGAATACATTTTTGGAATTGTGTGGAGGCTAGGGTGGCTGAGGCGCCCTAAACCAGACAAAATTGTGTGTAAATTGTGGCACTGAATAAAGCATATTGCAGTGCACCTTTAGTTGTGGACTAGCAGAGTTTTTCTCCAGACCTGATTTTATATTAATTACTAATCCAAAAGGTTGGATGTGTGTTATATCCATTGGCGCTACATTACTTAAAAACGCATTATTTAAAAAAACTTCCATTATTGAATTTTAACAACAATATTGTCATTTAAGAGTTTGGACAATAATTCGGTTACCAATTAGTCAAATTAAAATTTCTCAACAGCGGTTCTATTCTATTGATTAAAGAACAAGTTAAAAGGGTTTGGGATGCCCTCAATACGCAAAACATTCGTTGACATGCTCTATAAAACTTAATGCAGTGCCTGTACTTGTGACAATACGATTCTTAACAGTCTGCTGACTGCGCAGGTTCCAAGCAGCGTGAATGATAAATACATTCATTGTTTGTATTAATAACAGCTGTTCATTCGCGTTTATTAAGTGATTAGCTGATGTAGCCACTCAATCATTAATTCCTGTAATTAATACTGACCACGGGTAAATTAAACATTTACTGAGTCGTGATTAACTCAGACAACATTTGGCATTTGGGAAATAAAACCAGGAAATACTGCATTCTGCATCACAGAAGATATAGCAGAAGGTTTAACACCCATATTTGAACGTTTGTAAGTCGTTTTAAGACATTGTCTGGTTCATATGGCCTCGGTGTAGTAATTATTGCATTCACAAGACGTTTCTGGAACAAAACATACGTTGCCAATTTCAAATATTAAAACGTTCTCGTATATTCTCCGCTTTTGCAATAGCGTACTGGGCAAAACGTAAACACACTAGAAGCTTTGCTACAAATCAACTGATACGCACTTCCAATTGTATACTGCAGTAGAGTTTCCGAAAACATAATACTCATCAAACAAAATGCGATCATACATGAGGATTGGATCCTTTCATGTATAGCTAGCTATGTGTTGCGGCCATTTAACCGCGCATATGGTTAAACTGCATTATGGGAAGATATGGGAATTACTTCATTTTGTTTTAATAAAGCTTTGGTGATATGCACTTTGATATGGAAATAATTGCATGCCGAGCTCCTGATTCTCTGCGATAATGTTCCGTCCCCTTCCTTAGTTCAGTCATCTTAATTAGCTAATATGGGTTATGCCCAACGGACTTCCCTGTTTTGCTAAACGGGTCTGGTCATTTCCGGTAGACGGGATCATGGCGCTGTTCTACACAAGATGCCTACAGGAGCTGCCAAAAATTAATTAATTAAAATTAAGTAGAAATCTACGGCTCCTATGAGCAAAATGGACAAGGGGTTTAAGCTATACACTTCCTCGTATATCCACGACTATGAGGGTAAGTACTAACGACATTTTTTTTTTTTTTTAAAGTAGCCTACCTGTGGCTGCTGTCTATTACCTAGCGTTAGCATAAGGTTGATCTGTTCGCGTTCACCATCAGTTCCAGTTCAAGGATGGTAACGCTATAGGCCTCTACATACTTCTGCGTAAAGCAAGGCGACTGCAACGCGTCGCAGAGCACTCGCAATTTATACTTCTGCGCAACCTATGCGACATGGTGTCCTTACACTTCTGTACACTAGTAGGCGTAAAATGTATTGAACAAGGTCGGTAAAGTTTTCATGAAAGCAGGGAAACTCCTGTACCTTCAAACTTCTTCAGCCAATCTTTCCTGTAGCTCAGGGGTGTCCAATCTTATCCGAGAAGGGCCGGTGTGGGTGCAGGCTTTTGTTCTAGCCCAGAACTAAAAAGTCTGATTCAACTAATCCACCAATCGTGGTCTTCAATCGAGACCTTCATTAGTCGAATCAAGTGTGTTAGTGCTGGGCTACAACAAAAGCCTGCACCAACACTGACCCTTCTTGGATAAGATTGGACATCCCTGCTGTAGCTGGTTCATTTTATACCGTGTTGAACAAATTATGCTAGCTATCTATATTGTTAGCTACAGTTAGCAAGCTTTATTTGGCCATGATGCCAGGTTGCTAGCTAGCTAGCTAGCTAGCTAGATATCAATAGTTTTGCTTAGCTAACATTGACATAGATATATACAGGTATGGTATGCAACTGTCAACAACGATGTCTTTACTGAGACATCTGTATTACTTCACTGATCTCTTGTGCGAAGTATGATTGTTTTTACCACGTATTAATGCACATCTAGTAAATCGCTCTGGATAAGAGTGTCTGCTATAGCCTATGCTTAATTTTGTATATGCACCCTGCTCTTTCTTTGTTTTGTTAGTTGAATATTATGCGCATTGAGGTGTTGTAGTGACATGTTACATGTAATCTAAAGCACAACACAAAACATCTGGATATTTGCAACCTTAAATATATAATTTAGATATAGAGACAAAGGATGTCGCGTTGCAGTCGCGCGAGCATGTATAGGCCATATGTCAAACTTCACAAGGTAGAAAGGCTAATCTGGCAATACAATCAGGACCCCCTTGACTATCTAATCCAGGGTTTCTCAAACTTTTTTACTCCACGACCCCATTTCATGGGTGGGAAAAAATCGCGACCCCATAGCCTACATAAATGATAGTGCAATTACAATGCTGAAAAACTTCAGTCCAGAAACATAGCCTATATTGGTGGTCTATTTCCAAAATAGTAGCAAATGCATTCACAGGCTATATCTTTATGAAAAACAATTAAAACTGACTTAATAGTAGCAAATACAGTACATTCACAGGCTATATCTTTATGAAAAATAAAACTGACTGCTTAGCCTACTTAATGGGATGGATGTGCTTGCAGTGTTGAACACAGTTCATCGATGCGTGGCTGCGCTGGGCTGAGAAAGAGGCGGAGATTCCCTTCAACTCTCAGACGCGATCTATATTTATTTTTAATTAAAGTCAATGCCGAAAACTTTGTTTCCTCTGAAAGAAATCTAGCGGCTTTGCTTGTAATGCGCTGTGTTTAGTATGCAAGTAGCGTTGCATTTTACATGTCTTAAAGCTCTCGTTAGCTAGAACTTCCCCACACACGACACATTGTGGTCTTGGGTCCTCCTCATGTCCTGTCCACGTAAAGCCACAGGTGAGGAATTTCGGGTCATAACTTTTATTCCTTTTTGTTTTATTTGTATTTTTGTAATTTTCTGCTGGTCTTTTGCTAGAATTTGACTCACCTCCAGCACCACTCCTGACAACAAACTTGTCCATTTTCGTGACTGCTGTATTGGCGCGCTACACATGCAATGGGGTAGTGCAGTAACATTAAACGCATGTGTTGGATTAAACTCATGCATGTTGGTAGATTAAAAATAATCGGTCAGAAAAAACTGATTTTACGAAAAAACAGGCAATTTGTTTTTCATTAAAAAAATGTAAAGAAATGCTTATGGTTAAAAAATATATATATATATTTTATTTTATTTTTTGGCGACCCCACCATGACCCTTTGGCGACCCCAAGTGGGGTCGCGACCCATAGTTTGAGAACCGCTGATCTAATCTATCTAGGTATGTTACAATTCGGGTGCGCAGCGACGCTCTAGATGTGCCGGTGTCTCTGCGTGAGCGATTGCGAGAGATTATGCGCGTCCCCCAAAACTGCAGGCTTTTCATTGGCTGTCGGGGTTTTTTTCACCATACGTCTGCGATATAACGTAGTTAAAAACTCGATCCTTCGTCTTGTTTGGGAAATTTGATTAAACATTGCTCGGTTTGGTCATACGCTACGCTTCAAAGTCAGACTCGTGTTTAGTGCTTTCAAAGTCATAGATTGCAAGTTCAGGACTAAATAAAAGGTATCCAGGACGGTAATTGAACATTTTATCTTGTTTCTGGTGAAATTTAATTGAAATCTGCCGATGCGAAATGCAACATATTTGACACGGAATGTGAGATTCCTTGCCCAAATTTTCTGTGTGGAAAAGGGAGCTTACATCTGGAGGGTATCTGTGTGCCTTATTGAGCTCAGGCTCTGCTAGGGCTGCATAAACATAATTTGTCAACTGCAGATAAGATTGTGATAGGAGAAGACCCTACATTTTAAGGAAAAAACATTGTTTGACAAGTGGGGTCCAACTGAGTTAGAACTGTGAAGTACCACAGGGAGACCCCCTCCTCTATGCAGACTTTAAATGTAGCTGCAATTTATTGTCTTACTGTCATATTATCTTTTTTTCTTATTTTGTATTTTTACTCTTGTATTTTTACTATTGACTCTATAACCCTGCGAGAGCTCTGAACTAACACATTTTTTTATTTTTGCATTAAAAATCATTTCTTCTTCTCTCAACTGGACTCTGAGACTTGCTTTATCAGTATAATTCAGCACTGATACACAGGTCATCTAAACCCTCTGATGTTAAGTAGATGATGGGCTCTGCAGAGACAGCGAGCTATCATGGAGTAGGAGGGGCATTAAGCCAGCGACAGAGTTTTCTCAATACAGAAAAATAACAAAAAGGAAAATAAACTTTAAAAAATATTTTATATAAGCAAGTTCATTGTTAGCACTGTGGTGGTAGAATTCAAAACACATACAGTAATAAAGAGATACCAAAACAGTTATTCCATTAAACTCACTTCTATAGGTTCTGCACTCACACACAGTTCATTGTGAACAACATCAGCTCCTTCTTACAGATGAAACCACACAGTTCCCCTATATTTTAGTTAATTTCTCTCAGTTTTATAACACTGGAATTATAAAGACAAGTTGTATATACAGGATGACTCATCATAGTATCATGTCTGTAGCATATGGTAATGCATTCTGCCTGTTACAGAGCAAGAGGTAAGATACAAAATGTTCCATAACATTTGAGACATATCATTCAACCCAAAACATAGAAACCTTTGGCTCGCAGACTGGACTGAGTATGTGCAGAATCCCCTCAGGAACTGAAGAGATGATGGCATCCCTGGCACACAAAAAATGTTGTCACAGAACAAATTGAGAATAGAGCAGTTTCTTCCAATCAGGACAATGTTGATAATGTATCAGCTTTGATATTAATTGTGAAAGGGCTTTGTTCAGATAGAACGGCTCTCTTTCTCTCTGTGCTGCGGTTTCCATTTCCTACGTTAGAAAAAAGAGGTTTGTTGACCACAGACTCCGACTGTCTCTGATCACACTTTCTGTCTATGACAGTGCATACATGTTTCACAATTTCAACACATTGGCTAGTGGATCAGATCAAGGGGAATGCTAAATGTTTTAAAAACATTAGCATTACTTATTGGATTTAGACACTACTTTCAGCCATCTTCTTCACTATTATATTTGACATTCTAAATAGCTTAAAGCTGAAACAAGCTTAGCTTATACAACATGGTAATCCTTTAATTCAAAACCTGGTTCTATAAAACCTTATTACTTAGAGTTTATAAACAATTAGTAAAAACCCAGAAAACCCATAAAGGTGTATTCTGTTACACAGCTATCCATGTGCGGTCCCAATGCATTTCCTATCTGGTCCTGAGAAAATGAACCCAGTTTTATACAGCAGTTTACACTTATACTATCTGCAATAGAAAACAATTCCCTTTGTGATTTTCATTGTCTCCAATCCTTGAGTGAATTTTCCTTGAGTGAATTTGAATATACCTGTTTATTAATTCCCTGTTGACTGTGTGAAAAAGCTTTAGAGCATCCTGATATGACTGCGCAACAGCACTGCCAGGCTGATTCCAAAATCTCAAACCAAAGTGACACAGCCAGTCTGTCAGCCAAATAAGCTAAAACCATGATGTTGTATGGCCAAAAGAAGAGATAATTCCCACAAAACAGTTCAAACTGGAAAAAGCCCAAATAACAAATGAAACTGGCAACTGACTTTTTTAAATCTTCTTAAATCGCTAAGAAAACACAAATCTGAACATTTATGAGTCAATTTTCATATTTTAACACAAAATGGGTATTTCTTTTGGAAAAAACTAAACTTTTCAATCCCTCAACAACTCAAATTATACAGTCAATTTTTGTTGAAAAAGCCAAAGCTGCCAACTTTGCTGGGCAAAATTATTCATTTTCAACAGGGAATTCAACAACGACAGAGAATAGACAGGTATGCTTTCAACAGCCTAAACACAGGGGAAATCCACTCCCTGGCCCACAGGGGCTAGCACTCTTGAACAGACGCTGCTCATGTGATAAGGCCTTTACCTCCACTGTGTATATTACATTATTCATGTGCTTAAAGCACAAGCTTTTATCCAGAGTGACTAACAATACAAACCCATATACATAATTGGATGTTTCAATGGGGATTTAAACCCATGACCCCTAACTTCAGGGTCAGGCCAACCCTGGGTCTGGAGAGCCACAGTTTGTTTTCAACCCAAAAAATTATACCCAAGAAACCAGACGAGGTGAGTCAACTGTGCAATCAATCATATTAATTAATTTATTAAGTGCTGGGTAACAAACGAGAACCAGCACACCCTGCGGCCCTCCAGGACCCCCACCACCACCACCAATAACTAGAACATACACTTTTGAAAATGTAAAAATCTGTTGACTGTTATTTTGAATGCTCCAGAGGTTTTAATATGACAGAGCCCAGCAGGGCGGCAACATGGAGCAGCTGGCGCTAGCTGTCCTCATGCACGCTCGTCCTGAGCAGGTGAAGCTCCTCCTCCAGGCAGGAGATCCGCTCCCTCAGAGTGGCCTGGTCCTGCTGGGCCTTCTGCTCGGCCAGCCGCCGGGCCTCCTGGATCTTCCTCTCATACCAGCGCTCCAGCTGTGTGGAGACGGCCTCGAAGAAGTACTGCGTCACCTCCACGGCGTGCATGTTGTCCCGCACCTGCGTGAGCGAGGGCTCCTCCGGTCGGTCCGCCAAAAACTCCAGGGTCCGGGGGCCCCCTTCGACAGTGAGGGTGCTGGCCTGCTCAGGGCCACGCCTCCTGTTCCACTCCTGGTCCCCAGGCACACCCCCGTCTCGCTCCCGCTCGAGGCGGGGCTTGTTTCCATAGCGCCGACCAGTGGCGGGAGACAGGCTGCTCACCCTGCTGAAGTAACCGTGGTGATCCTGTCGGAGCCTGGGCTCCAGCAGGTCCTGTGGCTCCCGGTGCCGCCTCCGGGGTTCGGTCCAAGCGAGGGCCCGCTCCTTGGGCCGCACCACTTGGGGGGACGATGGCAGAGACCGGTTGATGATTGGTCCAGAGGGCTCCTCCACCGCGAGCCTCTCGTCTGCAGAGAAGCCAACAGGAGAATAACCTAAATTTCCATGGTAGCACCTCACGTAGGAAAATCTTAAAGAAGAAAAAAGACAAATCTGAATGGTGAGGACAAATAGTTTGTAAAGGAAACACATGAAACACACACAAAATGTCACTGATTCACTGGGGGAAATTGGTTTTTAATGCAACTGTTTAAAGATCTGTTCACAAAGAAGTGTGGCCAGTACATATAACAATACATTATTTTATTACTAAAGATATAAATATAATATATTACAAACAGCACACATAATGCATAATTGAAAAACATTATATTTGAAAATGCATGAAAGTTATAAAACGTTTGCTACTTAACTCACTCTAGGTAAAGGCATCTGCCAAGCAAACGAACAATAATAATTAATAATAGCTAAAAACGTAGTCATAATGGTTTGCGTGGCAATACATTGCTTTGCCAAAAAACCAATGATTTAAAGCACATGATTAAAATGGTATCCTCAACAGCAGAGGTTCCAAAAGCTCTGGGTTGAAATGGGTCCCAGAGTTACATATGGAGACACTTCCCATAGACATTGACAGGAGCCAAATTAAACACTGCACTAGTTTAGTGTACATGCAGCTGGTCTGACGCATGCCAGAAAAGCACATGCGTATCATCTCATTAAGTGGGTCACAGGCTCTGGAAGTGTGGGAATCGCTGCTCTGCAAGCGACTGGTACCGGGAGAGCTGTCCAGCTGAACCACAAAGTACTGTTTGTCTGGGGACTCCTCCTCCGCAGCCCCCCTTGTTGAGCTCAGCAGGCTGGCGCAGGGGGCTGCAGAACTGGGGCTGTCGGCCTCCACGGGGACCTCGCCGGGGGGAGGGGACGGGCGTCGCCCACGCAAAAGCCCCTCTACGCGCTGGACCTTGGACAGGCACCAGTTTTTCAGTTCACCTATGACAGAGGCCTGCTCAGAGGGCACAAACACAAGAGGGGAGAGTCGGCCATCAGTGAACAACGGCATGAGATGTGGGGACGACAATGCTGAACAGGCATTGGACAACGTCACAGGAAATAACATTGTCTCGACATCAATGACATGAATGCGACCAAAAACACTGGGCATCAGTCTTAATTTATCATGGCTGTGTTTATATAGACATGGTAAGATTATTCAAATTTTCTAAAATTCTTAATTCTAAGGCATGTCAAACTGTTGACGAATGTTCCCAATAAGAACTTTTAAATAATATCCTGCATTTTTTCTCCCCAATTAGGAATTGCCAATTGTGCCAAGACGATTTTAAAATGCATGCCAAATTTAATATTGCGCCAAAAACATATGTTCATGTGTATAGTTAAGTCAGGAGGGGTAGAACCTGCATTCATTAAGGAATTTCAGCATTTCTGTTTAAATAAGTCTATTTTCTCCATATATATATATATACACAGTAAAAAAAAAAAAAAAAAAAAACTGTACATTTTGTAAAATGTAAAATACCTTTTCCTTCCCGGTGTTACAGGTATGGTACGCAGATGCCTGCAATGATGTCTATTGCTGTATTCCTGCACTGATCTCGTGCGCTAACTGTGATTGTTCCTACCATGTATTGATGCACATCTTGTAAGTCGCTCTGGATAAGAGCGTCTGCTAAATGCTTAAAAAAAATGTAAAATGTAAATACAGTGGGGAAAATAAGTATTTCACCCCCTGCTGATTTAGTGAATTTGCCCCCTTACAAAGAAAGGAACGGTCTATAATTTTCATGGTAGGTTCATCTTAACAATGAGAGACAGAATATTTTAAAAAATCCCAGAAAATCACATTATATGAATTTTAAACATTTATTTGTGTTTTATTGAGGAAAATAAGTATTTCACCCCTCTCACTGTTAAGATGAACCTACCATGACAATTATAGACCGTTCCTTTCTTTGTAAGGGGGCAAACTCACAAAATTAGCAGGGGGTGAAATACTTATTTTCCCACTGTAGCTGTGCATTCATAAAATATTTTTTGGCTTTTGACTCTTTCAACTTAAAACAAGTGAAACCTACAGTATCTCTGCTTTGAAAAAGCAACAGCAACTTGTAGTAACATGAGTCTGCAGCCAACTTTGGGATCTTTGAAATGTTAACAAGATTGTAACATATAGGTTTTTCAAAGTAAGATGATAATGTTTTACAAAGTAAGATGATAATATATGTTTTACAAAGTAAGATGATAAGATGGTAAAAAAATGTTTCGAAACAGTGACAGGGTTGAGGTTTAACTGAGAGGATGCTGAAGTACGGTGTCGGGTGCTTTGAGTTACCTGCCGTTTCTCCCCCTCCAGGCGTTCCAGGGCAACCCTCTGCTTGATTCGATGAACACATTCGATCCTCTCGGCCGAAACCCTCTCCTGGGTCATCTTATCCAGAATTTTTATCTGTTTTCAGGGAAACAAGTGCAGCCAGATTAGTTCCACATAGAACCCCTAAATGGATCAATCAGACTGACCAGCTTCAAGTTTGAGACTGAAGGAAATGACACCAATTCATAACAGTGTTTACATGCCACACTGTGAAGAAGGTAATTTTCTTAGTATGAGCATATGTACATAAATATACAGTATATTGTGGCATCACAAGAGGCAGCCCAGGGAAATGGCTGCCTGTTCATTTAAATCTTGTGATCCACTAGAGCTATGGAAACTACAGCTACCATCAGCCTGCAGTCCCACACCTGGCCACCAGTTGCATCGAATTAAGCAACTGGGACTGCTGCAGCTGACTCCTATTGTGGACTGAATAAAATAACTGATTGTGCCACATAGAGGAGAGGTTGGAAGGCAGTAAGCATGCTTAGGTTGGAGTTATGGGTTTTGACAAGAATCCTTAGTTTGGAAATTTGGAAATTGTAGACTATATTTTGTGTTTTGTTTGGGAATCCTGCCTCCTCTCTGTCTTTCTTCTATTGCCCTATGCCCTCTGAAAATGTCCTGTTTGTGTCACCAACCCATATATATATATATAATCATATATTACTCTCTTTTTGATGCAGCTGATTTTATGAAGATATTTTAATATTTTGACACAAGAAAAAGTACAATTCAATCAAGGTTTTTTTTATTTTGAGAAAGCAAAATTTGTAATACATATTTATTTCTTGCAGTGCAGCCCTGATTTTGATTGTACATCCAGACCAGCAGTGGGCAATGTATGACAGGACGAGCACCTGGTGTCTGTTCTTGCGGTCGATCAATCCCAGTTTGCAGTTAATCTGCTCCTGGACGGTGTGGATCTCAGACTTCATGTCCTCTTTGGTGGCCTCCAGCTGGTTCTCCAGTCTGTTGAGGAGGGCTTCACATCGACAGTCCTTCAAGGGGGCCTGGTGAAAAGAGCAGGTCTAAGCACTGATTGGTCCCACACAACTGTGGGTATTCCATGAGCCTTTGCAACATTTACTGTGCTCACCTGCATGATCTTGCCATCCTTGCCACGGTACAGGGTGTAGAGCTGATAGGCTTTGTAGTTGTGAGGGGCGGGAGGGGAGGAGCCCAGCGGTCTGCTCCTCTTGTGGGTGGTTGCACAATGCCTGCCATCTCTCTTGGAGAGGGAATCTGACAGTAAGGGCTATGATGACAATCAACCAAAAACCACATTATCAGAGCTCAGATCAAGATCGTACACAACTGTCTCCACCCCCGTGTGGGACAGAATGCCTCTGTCATCTCACAGTCACTCTGGTGATTTAAAGACTGGTGAATTAAAGTACAGTGGCAGGGTCTATATCTGGGATCTGATTGGCTATTTCAGTGACTGCTGCTCAACTGTGGTATGGATAGGTGTATATACTGACCTGTAGTGTATGTTGTTATAAAACACCTGGCGGTCCAGGTGTAACTGACTGTAACCCGAAAACATACAGGACTCTGGACATCCAGTATTTGAACTGACCACCCCAGGTGTAGAATGTGCTGACTATATACTCATTATATAGGCAACGTATTCAATGACAACAGGGGTCTCGCACCTTTTCTTTGAATTTCTTTCTTCTATTCTTGATGAGAGGTTCAAAGACGTTGTCGCTAGCATCGCTGCCTTTCCGGACCACCAGGTCACTGCTGTGGGTGTCGTCAGTGTTGGATGCGCTCTCCTGTCAGGAAACCCACACACACAGTCACATGGCACAGTTTGTGCTACATTAGGTTATCATTCCATCTGAAATCAGACACAAATTTGGGAGGTTTTTGGAATTCATTCTCAGATTCTTCATAATTGTTTCCACACATTCCTCAACCATTCATATGAACAAATATGCACTTTGGTCACAGTATTCTTTGTAGTTTTGAAATATGTTTTAATTGGGGCTGTCAAGCGATTAATGATTAATTGTGATTAATCGCAAATTAATCACATTTTTTATCTGTTCAAAATGTACCTTAAAGGGATATTTTCCAAGTGTTTAATACTCTTATCAACATGGGAGTGGACAAATATGCTTGCTTTATGCAAATGTATGTTTATTGGAAATCAATTAACAACCCAAAACAATGACAAATATTGTCCAGAAACCCTCAAAGGTACTGAATTTAGCATAAAGAAATATGCTCAAATCATAACATGGCAAATTCAAGCCCAACAGGCAACAACAGATGGGCATAGTGATCTGCAGTGAGTACTCACACAATGTAGTTTGTCCAACTTTACGCTTATAAAGGTTCACTAAAACATCCCCCGGTTTTTTAAGCATTAACACAAAACGATGGACCTCAATGCATCGCAGCAACAGACACATTGTACAACAGGTAGCCTACATTGGTCAGCCAAATTTTCCATTACTCAAAGATCATTCCCTGGATCCCTTGCACTAAAACAAATCACACAATGTAATTGTGTCCAACCTCACATGGGGAAAATAAAGGCTCACAAAAGCATCCCCTTCTACTATGTGGGATCAAAACAGGATGACACAAAATAAAACAAACAATAATAAAGTGAGCAGGAAACAGTGGAAAGGGAGTATAATACAGAACTAGGACTCAAACTAGGATATTGCAGTTAGGCTATACTTCCATTTATTTGGCTACAACTACAACAGGCTATACTTCTATTTCTTCGAACGGGAGTTGCCGGGCCGCTGCAATCATGTTGCGCGCACTATCGGTGGTGATTGTGCTGACTTTATTTTCAATGTTCCACTGTTTGGCTACTTGCATAAAGTACTCGGCGCATGCTTCAGCAAAATGCCTCTCCTCTGTCTTTATAACAGTCAAAGCATGCGACCGAAGTTGCCACTGCTGGTCAAAATAATGCGCTGTTTTTAGGTAACTGTGATTGCTGAGTGAAGTACAAGTCTCCTGTGAGTGCAACCGTTGTAGTCTGTCCCAACTCCTCCACTACTTTTGCTTTCTGGTCCTCATACAAGTTGTGTATCTTCGATACAGTAGTGGCTCTCAAAGGCAATTCATAAATGCAGTCGTTGGATGCGATCTGAATTATTTCACACAGACCATCGTCCTCCACAATGTTAATTGGCCTGCAAGCTGTAGCCACCAATTTAGCTATTGCTGTTGAAAGCTTGCTGCTTGTAGAGTTGTGCCAGGGGTTTCCCTCGCACACTATCAAGCGTGGTCTGCCGCAAGTGAGATGTTTCGGGGCTAACGAGGCTGTCTGCATTAGCTGTGTGCTTGGCTAGCAAATGGTATTTGAGACTATATGTACTCCGGTGGTAACTCAATTCACATCAACAGTAACTGCAAATAACTTTGGTCTTGTCGACAGACCCATCTGGCAAGGCTTTGTAGCTGAACTTGCCATTCAAAATGCCTTTTTCTTTATCCATTGCTGCTTGCTATCGCTATCCCACTTAACATTAATGCTAGCTGATTCCTAAACTACGGGTCGGGCAAACGGTCATCGCAACAGAACGTGCGTTAATGCGTCAAAAAAATGAGTGGTGTTAAAATGAATTTGCGTTATTATCGCGTTAACTTCGACAGCCCTAGTTTTTATGCATACTTTGGTGTAGTATACATTTTTGACAACAGGGGATGCTGTATTTAGTTCATTTCCCCTCAGACCAACTAATGGTTAATGGAGTTTCCCAAAGTTCTGTGTGACTATGCTAGACTGAGATCAATTCTGAACTTACTAATGGTGGATGGTAGTTTTCTTTCCCTCAGCAATGTTCTTGGCCCTCAGTAAACATCCTGTGAATTGATCAAATGTAATAATATAACCTGTGGAGAGACTTTGGGAAGAAAAATCTGGACAGGAGTGGTAGATTCCTGAGTTTCTTGGTGTTTGTGGAAATTACCACAGTTCAACATAATGGATTGTATTTGGTTTTAAGGAAAAGTTTATCCATCCAAAATCTAAGCCGCTTATTCCTGGTCAGGGTCGCGGGGGGTGGTAGAGCCTATCAGCATGAGTTTCTTGGTGAATACACCCTGGACAGGTCGCCAATCCATTACACACAGTTCAACATAATGGATTGTATTTGGTCTTTTGGGAAGAAAAGTACCCGGAGGAAACCCACGCGGACACGGGAGAACATGCAAAGTTATCAAATGTCATCCACTGCACCACTAATATAGTTATCAAATGTCACCCACTAATAAGCGAGCAGGAGTAAATGTAAATAACATGCAACATTAAATGTGTACTGCCAGCCAACGTTTCCTTTTACTCTGCAGTGCACCAACTGAGCTGCACAGTCATTAGGCACATGGTGCAGGGAGTACCCTGCTGACCAAAACCCTCCCTGGATGATGCTTTGGTCACCTTTTGGGACTACTGGGACACAGTTGGTTCTCGAACAGCCAGGATTCTAGACCATGGGGCATGCCACTGTCCTGAGAATGAGTGCTTATGTGGACATGCCACCCTACAGCCCACACAGTTTTACTGTTTGACTTCATTAAGATAAAAATGACCCAGGTTCTGTTAATGTCTATTCATCTTGTATAGCAGATGAGATTATCCAGCTAATGATTATCCAGTGGTTACATTACTATAGGGGATAATGGAATCCCCTATGCAAATACATAATGTAATATAATGATAAATATTACTTTTTGTAGACAGTTTAGCAAGGATCACAGGGGCACTCATGGTCATAAAAATGGCCATCTACAATCTGCATTTAACTGAAGTTTCAGATGCACTTGTAAACCACATGCTTATATAGGTTCCAGAATCATTCATACAGCATTCCTTATTCTAAATGTAGTACATTACATAACGGCTTGTGTCAATATACAGTAAGATGACCGATTTTGCCAGCTAATAAACTAACAGGAATGGGTATAGCTACTTCCTAGTCAGAGATGCCGCCTCCCTTTCACACAGAGACACCAGAGTAGGTGTGTTGTTTTGCCTGTCCGCGGTACCTTGCTCGGCAGCACTTCGTCTCGGGGGACAGAATTTGCCCGGCGCTCTGCTTTCAGCTTGTCCCTTCGCCTCCTCGCGCTCCGGCCCCGTGTGAAACTTTGAACCTGCTCAACAAAACCCGTGAGGAGCTGTGAGCCCACACCAGTGCTGATGGACAGACTCACCACCAACCCACAATACAACTCTCTCTCACTCTCTGTTTATCTCTCTCTCTCTCACTCCCGCTGTCTCCTCCTCTCTCTTTCTCTCTCTCTCTCACTCCTGCTCTCTCTCTGTTTATCTCTCTCTTTCTGTGTCTCTCTCTCTCTGTTTATTTCTCTCTCCCTCCCTCCCCCTCTCTCTCTTTGTTTATCTCTTTCTCACTCCTGCTCTCTCTCTCTCTCTCTCACACTGTGCCAGCCAGAAGAGAATGCCCCCCTCCTAAGGTTTCTCCCTATCAAGAGAGTTTTTCCTTGCCACTGTCGCCTTAGGCTTGCTTTTGGGGGGGTCTAGGCCTGGGTTACCTTCTGTTAAGCGTTTTGTGATAATGCATTTGTGAAAAGCGCTATACAGATAAATTTGATTTGATTTGTTTATCTCTCTCATGGTCTCTCTGTCTGTTGTCTGTCTCTCTGTTCCCATCTGTTTTTCTCTCTCTGTTTCTCCATCTCTAAGACTCTATATTTTTGTTTCTCTGTCTGTCTCATTGTCTCTGTTCGTCCATCTCTGGCTCTCTCTTTGATGGACTGTAATAATCATGATTAATGATAATCATCATTATTTAATGGAGAATGCTTGATTTATCAATGCAGTGCAGAGTAACGTTTCACAAACTGAAACCTAAGGCCATATCCGCTTACTAAACACGCTTCGGCCTAGTGTTTTAAGTCGGTTTCATTTTCATGCTCATGATGCAAGATGGCTGCAGATGTGTGCATGAGCGATCTCTGTGGTCACCTGAGGGGCTCTGGTCAGGAGCAGGGCCACGTCTGGGTTGTTTTGCCCCCTCGCCTGGTCCAGTGCAGTCTGTCCGGCCTGCCACACCGAACACAGGAGACACACCTTCAAAGTCCCATAAACCACGCTAATGGAAACCCAGACCGGACCACTCCTGCCTCTTACGCTGTTCTGGGCTGCGCTGTTGGCCCCTGCCTCCAGTAGGAGTCTCACGGTCTTCTTGTGGTTCAGGGCAGATGCAATGTGAAGAGCCATGTCTCCCACCTATTGAGAACAAGGCTGTTGTTCAGTATCTTCTCCAGTAGGAGCAGCGATTGGACACTGTGCTGCAGCAATGTCAGGCTGCAGTAGTACATATTTAACAAGGGTAGAGCATAGAGAGGGCTGTTGATTAGGAGTGTGCTTTGCGTGTGCAACCAAACAAATTCATTTTTGAATGTTCAGCGTCTTTTTCTTAAGTTCTTAAAATGACTGTTAAGCTCCAGCCGTTTGTTTGTGTGTGTGTGGGGGTGTTCTGCTCTGTGTGTACAACTAAACTACTTAATTCTAAAATTAATATTAAGCTCTAACTGTATGTGTGCATGCCAGGTCCATGAAGTTGGCACCACATATGTCACAGAAATCAATAATTCACATATCAATGGCTTGTGTTTAGTTTGTGCTGCTGTGTGTCCATCATTTTAGCTGCTTTGGTTCTTCAGGTTTTAACAATTATTTTATGTGGTAAATAATTGCATCCATATTGTCAATAAAGGGCAATGACAGTACAGTCAGGTAAGTACTGGGTACTGGGACAAAGAAAGAAATAATTAAATGAATACTGGGAGTCCATTGACACTGTATAGATGGTGAGCACATCTCCCGAAGACGCCATGGGAACACAAGTCACATGATGATCACATGATGGCAGCAGCCGCTGACCTGGTTCCTCTCCGCCACAGAGCAGAACGCACCCAGGAGGATCTTGATCACGGCCACATGGTTGTAGCGGGCAGCAACGTGCAAGCATGTATCTCCCACCTGAGATAGAACGCAAAGATAGCTCAGTCATAAATCACACTGAAAGGCTTTGAGAAGCACTGATTTGTGATCTGGACAAGTGACCAGAAGGCATATACATAATTCCTAAAACAGTTTATTGATGCTCTTCTTCCCAATGACAAATGTACAAATAAGCTGGGAATGGTTAAATTGGGAAGTTGTTAGGTAAGTAAGAGGGAAAAAGCATGTAGAAAACCTTACTATGCTGCACAGTACTACCTGTTACTAGTTGTACTATACTTGGATTGCTGTGGAAGCTGCAGTGAATAAGGCCATCTACCTTATAGATATAAAATAACTAATAATCATGGTAAAGAGGGCTCACGTTGTTCTTGCTGTCCGGCCTGGAGCCTCCTAGGAGCAGGACCCGAGAGCTCTGGGCATGGCCATTCTGACATGTGAGGTGGAGAGCTGTGTTTCCTGCCTGACAAAGCAAAGCACAGCTCCCATCTCTCAAAACCACAATAACTACACAACCTGGCCACCAGGGGGCAGCAGGATAAACGATTTGGTTTTGAAGTTTTTTCCCCAAATATTTAGCAATAAAAAGCAGACTGATTACATAAGTATTCACCCATTTTGCTGACACACCTAAATAAACTCTGGTGCAATCAATTGTCTTCAGAGGTCACATAATTATTTGATTGGAGTCCATCTGTGTGCAATTAAGGTGTTACAAATTATTTCAAATTAAATACACCAGTCTGTGAGAGGTTCCACAGTTGGTTAGTGCATTTCCATAAAAGAGCTTCATCATGAAGACCAAAGAACCTACAAAGCAAATCCGAGAAAAGGTTTTTCAAAAGCACCGTGAAGTCCATCATAATGAAATGGAGAGAATATTACACAACTGTGAATTTGCCTAGAACAGGCTGACCTACAAAACTGAACATCCGTGCAAAAAGGGCACTTGTTAGGAAGGCCACTAAGAGGCCTATGGCAACACTGACAAAGTTATAGTCTTCCATGGCAAAGATGGGAGAAACTGTCCATGGGACAACAATAGCCCGGGCACTTCTGCACAAATCTGCACTTTATGGGAGGGTGGCAAAAACTAAGCCATTGTTGAAGAAAACTCACATTAAATCTTGCCTAGAGTTTGCCAGAAGGCATGTGGGAGAGTCTCAAACCAAGTGGAGGAAGATTCTATGGTCTGATGAGACCAAGTTTGAACTTTTTAGCTTCAATGTTAGGCAGTATATTTGGTCCAAGAACACTATCCCTACCATGAAACATAATGGCGGGAGCCTAATACTATGGGGATGCTTCTCTGTTTCAGGGATGGGAATACTTGTAAAAATAGAGGGCAAATGGATGCAACAAGATATAGACAAATCTTGGAGCAAGGCCTGCTGCAGTCTGCAAGAGACCTGAGACTTGAGAGAAGGTTTATATTCCAGCAGGACAATGACCCAAAGAATGCAGCAAAAGCCACTTTGAGAGACTTAGAGACAGCTGTAATTGGCTGTGAATACAAGGTGGTGAATAATGCAATCAATTATTGTCTGTCATGTCTTATTGAATAAATTATTTTCAGATTTTTTATTTGTAATTAAGAAAAAGCTTTTAAGCTTTATTTAATTTGACATTATAGAGCATTTTGTGTTGATCAGGAATAATTTTTATACCCACTGTACATACAATAGGCAGAAAAGGAATTTGGACATATATAAAATATCAGCATTTGTCCAACACTGCAATTAATCATTCAAGGGGACTCAAATTAAACAAATAGACAACACGTTTATATATTCACCTTATTTTTTGCATGGACATTTGACCCGGCCTTGACCAACAGTTTGACGGAATGACTGAATCCATGCCAGGAAGCCTCATGTAAAGGCGTGTTGCCATCCTACAGGAAATGTGAACATTTAATAAAAATAGCAATGCAGCTTTGATTTGCAATGTGCATTACAAAAATACAATATTTCTGCATTGAAAATAGAAATGATTTTGGGGCCTCCCGCATGGTCTAGTGGTTTCAACGTCCGACACTGGCCACGGTGACCATAGCGTAGTGTAATGGTTAGGGAACTGGACTTGTAACTCAGAGGTTGCTGGTTCAATTCCCAGGTGGAGCACTGCCGTTGTACCCTTGAGCAAGATACTTAATCTGAATTGTTTAAATTGCAGTAAAGATATCCAGCTGTATAAATGGATTGTATGTAAATGCTTAAAAATGTAATCCCGGCCGCACCGGAGTCGGCTCTGGCTGTCCGCCCCAGGGAGGGGGGTGGGAAGCCGAAAAGACATTCGGTGCGCACAGGAGTTGCTCTGGGGTGCTGGAGTTATGGTCGACAGCAGGACGAGTGCCGTCTCAGAGGAGCCTTTGTCACTACCGGTCACAGGGCTACGCCAGCGAACTACGAGGGAGGGATTGACCTGAAAATAGCGGCTACTGTAATTGGCTACCAAATTGGGAGAAAAACAGGATAAAATCAGAAAACAAATTTTTTTTAAATATAAATGATTTCCACTTTCCTGTGTATTATTGAGTGAATATATTATTGAGTCATGTATATTAAAAAAAGTTTTCTTTAATTTATGCATACAGTTTCATAAACGGCACGTAATCCACTTAAATTGTTGCAGGAAATGAAATGTTGTCCGTGCCTGGTGTCAGTGCAGAAGTTAAGGACAATGCCTGAAAATGTATTTCATTTACAATAAATGTTGTTTCTACAAAGCAAAACAAATCTGGAATTCCCTGACTTTCCATGACCACATCAATAACATAATATAAACAGGATTACGCTATGACAGGAATTCAGGATTCTCTGATATTAAAGAAATTCTGTAACCCGTGGGAACCTTGTAAATATCTCTCTGGCCAAGAGACAGCAATACACCAGGGCGCAACAAAACTGAGATATTAATTCAGATGCAAAAACGTAGCTAATACTTTGTGTGTACCTTGTCTTGTCTGTCCAGGGCACACCCTTCCTGGATGAGGGCAGAGATGACTTCAGTGTGGCCCACCATAGCTGCCCGGTGCAAGGCCGTCTGGTCCCCCTGCAGAGGGCAGGAACTGCTCAGTCACACTCCAGAGTCCACATGACGTGACTGAACCTCAACGGAAAATTGAATCGTTAGTCACCCTTACACTACAGTGGCCATTCAAAAGTTTTGGGGTCACCTGCTGGAAACTATTTTTATCTCATAATTGACAATGCTTTACACCATATACATTTCTGTTAATACTTTAATACTTTAAGGTGTGTTTCGGGTCGTTATCTTGCTGAAGAATGAAGGAGTGCCCGATTAGCCATAGTCCAGATGGAAGGTGACCCCAAACTTTTGAACGGTAGTGTACGTTACTATTTTTAAATCACCAAATGCCTAAAAATGGCGCTATCATGGCGCTCCAAGTGTTAAAATGTCCTGACATGTCAAGATCAAATTTTTCATAAAATAGGATGATGTTTTGGGTGAAACCGGATGAAAGTGGGATGTTTGTAAGCTTGAAAATTGACCATTTACGGGTATGCCATTAAAGCTGGGTCAGGCTCCTCCTTTGTGTAAAAAATAATAATAATTCTGCTGTTCCAATCCTATTGGCTGACATGGGAGTATTTGTGACATCAGAAAACCCAGTTCATTTTAATGCACCAATGACGGTTTACCACAAATCACCGCCTGTAAGCATCATCACTTTGTAGAGGAGGTGCTTCACATTGTATACTAGCCAGCAAACTTAGCTAGTTACAAAAATACAATGGATGTAAAAAAAACAGATGTGTTCTTAGACATTTTACCAACAAAATAAGAGGAGCGGGGAAATGGAAGGTTCAGCGCATTCTCACGTCTTCTATTTCACAAACACAGGACTCGTTGCCGACATAGGTCAATAGGTGTGTGAAATAAGGCGAGCTTGTGAATATTAGCTCCCCACCCACTCAGCCTGCCTTACAGCCTTCGCTCACAATCAGAGATAAGAGATAAGGCATATATCTCAAATTCTGAGCATTTTACTCAGGAAAAAAGTATTAAGGATGATTTTTCGGCACACTTTAGATGTGAAATACAATGACTGGGCAGAACCATTTAAGAAATTCTACATTGTGCCACTGGAGGTCACTATTGTTCTAACAATAGAGTTTGAAGGCCATATGACTTCAGGAGAGGTGGTTACAGTAAACACACCAGGAAGTTTCATAATCTGGTAAACTTCAAGCTTCAAGTTTAATTTTGTTACCCATGAAGTTCAATCGCTCGATTTAAGTTGACAAAAAAAACTCTCTGTCTAGGTAAAATCTCTACATAATATGATGAGAAATATTTGGCTACATTCTCATTAAAGTGAGGTGCTGATCTTCCTGACATCAGTCAAAGTGCTGATGGAAAACCAAAATTGAATAAACACAAACTTACATCATCTTGGATGTCCAGGTCGCAACTGGCCTTCAGCAAGATTTGCACAACCTCGAGGTGACCCTTGTATGAGGCAAGATGCAAAGGGGTGCGCCCGTACTGCGGACGCAGACAGAATACACGCATGTGTGCGGTTACGCCGAGATGGCACATGCTTCAAAGGCACACTGCCCCGCCCCCCGCCCCCAGCCCTGTCAGCGTGGCCAGGGGATGTAATCCGGCAGAAATAAATAATAGAATGGATAATAATAAAGCGCTTTTAAACAAACAAACGTTTAATCCGCGGCTAAATACGGACTGAGGAATCTATGCAGAATCTGACAGAAACCTGCACAAAATGCCGGATCAGCAGTGGATGTTTAATCCCCTGTAAAAATGATGTAGACCTCTCACAAACGCTGCTGTGTTACCAAGGGATTTGGCTCTGTGCATTCATCTGTCTGTCTGTCCACATCAAAAGAGTGCAGTAACCCCAATCCACCAACAGAGGGCAGTATGTTCATCAAAGGGGAGAGGATCAGCCCTCGATGATATAATTATTATTATTTTTATTTACTATTAAACTGCATCTAAGGTATTCGTATGAAGAACGATCAACACTTCATTCTCCAATTACCGTTTTACATTTACATCAGTGGGAGCCCAAAATAATGTTTAAAAATCAAGGTCATACGACGTGATACAGCCTGATTGGATGGCTTTCACTTGTATGGTATATTCGAGTTTCACTGTTTTCTCAAAGGAGGGTGCCCTTTTCGGCATTTGTATTTTTCAGAAATGGAACCATGTGCCAATTCCATAAGTCATTGTGCATCGTACCTATGACATATACAAACAAATGACGTGACCCCGTTCATTCATTCATCATTCAACCATCCTAAAAAAAGCAGAGTGACAATGAGTGGCTCCCTTTTCATAAGCTAGCTAACTATCTATCTTTTTTAGCATTCTCCATGCAATGCACGTTTTTCAACCAGTCCTTAAATGCTTAAATGCAATGTATAAAAATGAATCTAATCTTACAACATTCACACAGTAAAAATAAAAATAAAATGTTGGCTCAGAACCGTATGTTGTCAACCTGTTCCCATTGTCTGTTTTTAAGCTGCGGGTTTGAACAGAGTGTAATTAGCGCCAGTCAGCAACACTTGACAGGAATTTGGTTAAGCCTCTCGTTATCACACTCCTTACAGAAACTTTGGGCTTAAATGTTTATAGGAAGGCACAAGTCTGAGTGGCACAATAATTGGCTTTGTTGGGGTGAGGTGCTGAAGGGTTGGCTTGATTTTCCTGAGCGGAGTTGTGTTTCACTCAGGTTTGGAGGAGTGCCATGGACACGTTTCAGGTATATCCATTCTGGGTGGGAGACCGTTGTTACCAGGTAACCCGGAGAGCGCTCGTTTGGCCCGCTGAACGCAAGCATAGCCCCTGGCTCAGATTCCTCGCACCCAAACACCGCGGTTTATCAAAACTTCAGAGCTTTCAATTCACTTTTCTCAACACACAAACCAGGCTCACGCCCCCTTAATTTGAAAAAGTGAATTCAAACATACGCCCTTTGGAAAGCTCCGACTTTTTGTACCTTTTGGAAGGCTCGTAAAACAGAAACTGAAGCTTAAACCATAGAAGGTATATTCCAATCTAGATCTATAATCTATTTGCTTAAACCAAAGGCCTACTCTATGTTCTTGAAAACAAAAGTTCCCCTCTGTCTAGACAGAACATCTCCTTCACAAAACCAGGAAGAAATGCAGTGTGCATATTAATGTTTGCTGTCACTGCATCGATTTATGCACCGGAGGAAATAACTCTGGCTCATCAGTAAATATCATTTATCATGTCATCATTTCAACGGATAACATATTGGGCAATTAAGTGTTCAAAATATTATTATCACACAGGATTCTGCCCATACATCTCACGTGTATCCTCCTCAATGAGGCTGTTCATAACATAACATGTAACATTAGACAATTGAAGCTTTGTCTCTTTAGTGAATCAGTGTAACTGAACATAAGAACATAAGACATAATGAGGAGAACGGGCCGTTCAGTCCATCTAGGCTCGTCATGTCCTAAACTAAAGAGTATCTAGTACTGCATCTAGCCTGGACATGAATAGCCCAAGTGTTTCTGCCTCTACTACCCAACCTGGCAAGCTGTTCCAGGCATTGACAACTCTCTGTGTAAAGAAAAAAGTCCTAATAGTGTATCTGTGTGGAATTTGCCTTTAACTAATTTCCACCTGTGGCCTCTTGTTCTGCTGACCCCACTTATCTTCAAAAATCTAAAATCTGACATTCATATATATTCTGTGAGTCTATAAATTAAATCTGATTTGGTGTCAAATATTATTATTTTTAAGTTGATGATTGATGATGATGATGATGATGATGATGATGATGATGATGATGATGATTATTATTATTATTATCATGGTCTGTCAAAAGCATAATTTGAGTGAACTATACTGCGGAATTAGAAAGACTTGAATTAAGCATAAGGCTGAAAAACTACAATCCCAGTTTTTAAAAACATCCTCAATGTAGTATACACACCCTAAAAAATTATTACAAACATTTTTTTGTAAAAAACAATTACAGCACAAGAATAGCATAGCATAAGATTTAGCACAAGACCCAATTTGTATTGCTCTACTACAGCTGTGCAGAGGGACAGACGGATTGGGCCGGATACGGTGCACCACAACGCACCGCAACAATCCCCTCTGCTAATGGGAGAAGCATGCCGAACTGTTTCAGCCATTCATATCTCCCTGTGGAAGACTAGCCTGCAAAAGCATGCCATATGCTAATTTATTTTGAAGGTCATTTTAAGGTCATTTAGTTTGAATTTATGATCACAAAGTTTACCAACATGGACACTGAATTGGTATATAGAGGGCTAAATGCATTTGAAAATAATAATTTAAAAACAATACAAGATCATTGTTTTGTAAAAGTTTCTTGTGTGCTGTGTAAACTATCTCTGGCTCTTCCATGATTCTGTGATGCAGCCTTTATAATATAATCACACAAATAATTCAGATGTCAATCATGTCTTGTCATGTTCTTTGCCCTTGCTCGTAAGCGCTGAAATTCGGCTGCGCTGTGTGGTGGAAAGATATGCAGGTATACACACACTCTCAAACACACCTGTGCCTGCACACACCATTTAAGTGAGAGAGCGCTGCCATTTGTGACTGTAATGCATTCGGCCTTGGCTCTCAGTCACACATTCATAGCCTTCCCCCATATCTCAAAAGCACGGTTGTTGCAAATGGGAGCAACTGAACCCTCAGTGCATAGCGAGTAACAGTGGATTCCTCTGGTTACCTTGGTGACCGCTACTTTGGCGCCACGGTTGATGAGGTGCAGGACATTGTCCGGCTGGCCCTTGTGAGACGCGATTAGGAGACGTTCGGAAAGCGCGTGGACCGCAGCGTCCTGCTGGTTCATGAATCAGAAGGGGATGCAAGCAGTAGACCGGGAGGGGGGCAGTGTCACTCCGTGAGCCAATCCGGGGAGAACAGCTATTTCATCATCATCAGAAAGGGTCCTCCCGTCATGTCATCTTAATTACACTCCTGTGCCAAAAGCACAACAACACAAACGCTATTAGAAAATTGCCATGCGTCCGTCATAACAATGCTAACAATCGGCAGGGAAGGAAATAGCCTAGAATTGTCCATTAAAGAAAGAATGGCCAGATTTCAATGAACAGTTGTCCTTAACGTTGACTCACAGATAAATGCAAGTGTATTTTTTTTCTTCACAAATATGGTTTGGTAAATTTAGCTATTCCCAAAATGAGCTCACCAAACTGAAGAGAAGCAATACTTGGCTTTATAAAGTCAAAGTTAAGAACAAATGTTGATTGAATCCTGGAAAATGCTTTCTGAAATGCACACACTTTGAAAAAGAGAGCTGAATGAAAGTAGATGTAATTTTGTAATTTTGAAAAAATTTAATTAGTCAACAAGCACTATGAACACATTACAAGACTAGGGACAAATAAGCTGAGTAGAAGGACCGCACAGTGGATGAATAAAATCTCACATAATGTATTTACGATAGAAAATGGCAAAATAAAAAGGCAAAGGAGAAAGCAACTTAACAATGTAATTTAAAAAGACAGCAAGAAAGAGAGTGACAAGTGACACCAGGGTCTACAAAAAAAGAAGGATTGGCAAAAGAAATCCTAAAACACAAATTACGTTACATTAAGTGACCCTATAACCCTAACCAAATAATAGATGAGAGCAGGTGCACTGGAAAAAAATAAAGACATCAACAGGCCATGATATGCCCAAATATGTTCAAGGATAAACAACAAATTATAAACCTATAACCCATTAAGGAAATTGCTAGTTCACTATGGCACTGGCATAAAGGGAAAAAGGCTGATGATATGATTGGCCATACTGAACCACACCCACAGGTAATGTATCCTTCTTTTACAACTGCACTATAGGTGCACTACCGTCTTTTGTCACAAAACCACCGGAATGGATTTGGCCACGCCTTCAACCGCCACCATCCGGGATTAATGATAATGTCTGCACATTGTGCTTTGTCAACAATGTTAAAGCCCTTAATCCGTTCTAACTGCTATTTTCCCAAAAAAACTTTGCCAGCTTCTCAAAAACCCCACAAAATTGTCAGATTGGTCTGAGCCGCATCTGATGTGCAACACGTAGGTCACAAAAGACAACATCAAACGGTGGCCAAAATGACAAAATGATAATCATAGTAAACAAACTATTAGTTGTACAGGTCTGTGATTTTGCTAACTTATGCCCCTGGTTTATACCACACATTTTCCAATATACATTAGCCTGGTTCACAATATCAAAATGTTCCAGCATTTTCAAAAAATCATGAACAGTATTATTGAAATAAACAACTCCTATTACACTATGAATCTTATTTGCATGACAAGACTGTAACTAAGATATGCAGAGATTTGGTGTAGGAAGTTACCTGTGAGCACTGATCTGAAGTCAGTTTTTTTCTTCCTAATGGTTAAGGCCAAGATTTGGTTAGAGTTAGCTGGTCCTTCAGTGCTTAGAGGCAACTTCTACAGGGATTTAATGAGAACCGACTTTACTCTAGTAAATTAAGTTAAAGATGACTGAGATCAGCCAGGCCTCCATCAAAGCTCTCACAGGTAATTTAATGAGCATGGATACTTTGAGTTCAGTATAACACAGGAATACAGAAAATAGTTTTTTTCTGATAGGGTTGTGTATGTATGTATGTATGTATGTATGTATGTTGATAAGGCAGAAGCAGGGTTAAGCAGGGCTAGAGATTAAGCTTAATTTAAATTCTTTAATACCCAGAGCACACTACCAACAGTCCAATTAGAATACTGAATTTGCGAATCAACAAATGCGGTTTTTTTCAGAGGGATTAACCTTCCTTTCATCATAAACACACTACATTAAATCTAAGCTGAGAAAGACCTTCGAAAGGCCAGAGAGGACGTGCACTCAGCAGGCAATATTTCCTTAAATAAAAATCATACGCTAAAATATGGGTCATTATCTGAAAGGAAGGAATATACTTTTAACAAGTCACAATTTAACCATGCATTCAGAATTAATATGCATCATCGTCACATTCATACATGTCGTTTTATCAATGCACATTGCACATTTATATGATCAATAAAGTGCCAATGAGGATCAATGAAAACCTGCACCCCCTGCAGCTCTACAAGGACAAAAAATCCTCTCTAACTATCCTTGCATTTTGGGTTTCATATGTTGCCCTGTATTGACGTGTTATTTTCTTTGTCAAGGGTTTGGGGGGCGAGTCTGGGCTGAACTGCCTGAGATTTGCAGGCCTCTCTTGTGACTTCAGTCTGGCTTCCCACATCTGGGGCCTCTTGAAGCACAAAAAGCAGCACACTGAGCAAGAGGATTAATGTGTTTTCCCCCACGCAGCCCACAGATTAGAGCACAGAGCCACCACAGAGCCTCTGACCTCCAGGGCATCTGATCCAATCCACTAAAACCCTGCCAACACAGCACCCCTGCCCCCCAGCCTTCTACAGGTTCTACTGTACAACAAACAAACATATGACCTACATGGTCCCTGGGGGGGAGTCAGAGTCTTATTAAGTGGGTCGGTTATCATAAGGAATTAAACGTAATAATATCACATTGTTTGATACCACGTTGATAAAATGCTAGAATCAAAGAAATGTCTTGCAGGGGATTCAATTCATACGGAAACAATTCTAATAAAAAGTGCTGAGGCAGATGATGAGAAATGTGCTTAATCACTGTTTTAACTTGGTCGACTGTTCCCCCTCTGATTACCTGCTATAAACCATTCATGTTTAAAGTTCACATAAGGTGTCTCTCAGGGAAAACAATATTTCATTATTTGACCACAGTTATTTAAAATTTGGATTATGGAGGAATTTGAAAGATATTTGGAAATGAAGCCCAGAGAAAGGCAAGAACACAACACCAATGTGACAAACCCCTCCATCTCTCTCTCTCTCTCTCTCTCTCTCTGGGGCACAAAGCAACAAAATGAAATTTACAACTTATGCGTCAAACGAAAATCCTCTTGTGGATCAAAAAGACAAAAGTAAGAAGCAGGCATATGTAATTGACTATATATTGTGTTGCTTTCATGTCACAGCCATGTCAGTGGCATTGAAGCCCCCCACCCGGTCCATGTCCATGCAGGATATGGCATGCAGGACTGCAGGGCAACTCGCTCCCAGGAATGTACCTGAGAGGGGCGGGGCACCCAGTCATGGGGGGGGGGTGGAGGTGTGTGCCCATTTGTTTTTTAAAGGGATTCCAGTCTCTCTTTGGTAACCATGCAAGACATCAACAAAACAGGCAGGTACTGTTTTAAATACACTGAGATCTGCACCATCAGTAGAACAGGCCTGAAATACATAAAATACTTGATACTGAAGTGTGAACATCAATAAAGAAAATGGGGTGTATTCACTATATACAAAATGTACTCTATGTTTCTGGTTAATATTTATACAGTAATAGAGTTTAAAGCATATGTACACATGTCATGGTTGTGATTGTATTATTCTTTTATTACGAAACAATAATAATAATGTATTTTACTGTGAGTGTTCAGTTGCTATTCAGTGTATTCAGTGTAATACAGTGGCCGATAACTATTAAAATGTATAGATTATGCAAAGATGTTGTCAGAATCTTTTACCGCTCCAGCTAAGAAATGAATGAGTTTAACTGAAGAAACTACCTCCTCCAGTGTGGTTGTTTTTGTTGAATCTGCCAATCGGAGGCCTGTTTAGTTAGATACACACGCACAAAAGACTGCGTGCTAGAGCCCCTCAAATGCAGCTAGGCAACAAGGCCTTCATCCTAAACGTGCAAGGCAGGGCAACGTTCTCCAAGGAAAAGTCAACCTCCCATGAGTTTTGAGCGGACGCCAGTAAAAACAACAAAAACCAAAAACACAAAGATGGCAAGAAAAAAAGATGGGCAGCACTATTTGAGGAGGTTTTGTCCTAAGCAAAGCCAAGTTAAAAAAAGTGAGCACAGCTTCCATAATCTGTCTCCCTGTACCCCTAAACTCGGTAATGTTCACACCCCTGATATTGTCAGTGCCCTTTGCAATACCTGCAAGACTTGGGCCTCGTTCCCTCATACAAAATGCAGCACCTGTATACCTGAATGTTGATACAGTGTATTTGAATATGTCCGTTTGAATTTCATTTTTTTAATCTTTTTCCAAAGCTATGGCTGACCCCAGAAATGCCAACAAGAGGTTAGTTAGTTAGTCCCATGCCTCTCCGCTGACTGCTCTGGCTCTGTTAAATATACATCACATGTAATGCTTGACCAAGAAATTGTTGCAATTCATGCCACTGACAACTATTAAAAATTGTAATCATATTTTGCAGGCATGATTGGTTAATTAATAAAAGGTATGTTTTAGCTAATGTTTGCATTTTGCACTCCAAATGAGTAATTTCTTGGTTGTAACAGTTTGTATACTTGCCATCCAGCAGTAACTACATATTCTGCTTTACATGAATTTGCTTGAAAGGGAAATTGTTAAAGACAGTGATGCAAAGCACTCTTTTAACATACATCTGTGTTCCTTTATGTGAATAAGAATTAAAGCCAAATCTACAGCTAATTTGTGTTGCAGTGTGTTTGTATTGTCACTCAGGAGATTACCTCTTTTACCTTGCCTGCTTCTTTTGCTCTGACTATCAACTGGAGATTGAGAGAACTACAGTGGCGATAAAAAGTTGGTGAACCCTTGAGAATTTTCTGCGTTTCTGCATAAATTTGACGTAAAATGTGATCCTACAAAAGTCCTACAAATAGATAAAGAGAACCCAGTTAAACAAAAAACACACAAAACATGATACTTTTTAATCTATTTATTGAACAAAATGATCCAACATTAAATGTCTTTGTCGGAAAAAGTATGTGAACCTTTGCTTTCAGTTACTGGTCTGACCCCCTTGAGCAGCAATGACTTCAACCAAATGTTTCCGGTAACTGTTGATCAGTCCCGCACATCGGCTTGGAGGAATTTTGGCCCATTCCTCCTTAGAGAACTGCTTCAACTCAATTATGTTAGTGATGCTTCCTGGCATGAACTCCTCGCTTCAGGTCCTGGCACAACTTTTCTATTGGATTAAGATCTGGACTTTGACTTGGCCATTCCAAAACACAAAATGTCTTCTGCTAAAACCATTCTTTGGTAGACTGACTTGTGTGTTTAGGGTTGTTGTCTTGCTGCATGACCCACCTTCTGTTGAGCTTCAGTTCATGGACGGATACCCTGACATTCTCCTGTAGAATTGTATGGTACAATCCAGAATTCATAGTTTTGTCAATGATGGCAGGCCGTCCTTGTCCCGAGGCAGCAAAGCAGCCCCAAACCATGATACTGCCATCACCGTGTTTCACAGTTAGGATGTTTCTTATGTTGGAATGCAGTGTTTGGTTTTCGCCAAACATATTGTTTCTCATTTAAGCCAAAAAGTTCTATTTTCGATTCATCCATCCACATAACATTCTTCCAATTGTCTTCTGGCACATCGAGGTGATCTTTAGCAAACTTTAGGTGGGCAGCAATGTTCTTTTTGGAGAGTAGTGGCTTCCTCCTTGCTATCCTCCCATGAATAGCCCAAACGTTTCTGCCACTACTACCCGACCTGGCAAGCTGTTCCAGGCATTGACAACTCTCTGTGTAAAGAAAAACTTCCTAATATCTGTGCGGAATTTGCCTTTAACTAATTTCTACCTGTGGCCTCTTGTTCTGCTGACCCCACTTATCTTAAAAAATATTCAGTATTTTACTTTGTTAATCCCTTTTAGGAATTTTAAAAAACTCAATCAAATCCCCCCTAAGTCTCCGTTTGCTAAGTTTAAATAGATTGAGTGCCTTAAGTCTATCATCATAACTTTTACCTTTCATACCCAGTATCAGTTTAGTTGCCCTTAGTATAGTATTGATATAGTATGTCAATATCATTTGACAACATTTGTCAAAAGGGAAAAACAAAAGCATGTAGGTTTGACAGAGTTATGACCAAGTCACTGTTATGCAAGTCATAAGTAAGTCTCAAGTCTTAACCTTTGAGTTTTGAGCAAGTCCCAAGTCACCATGTTCAGGTCAAGTCAAGTCACAAGTCGCAAATTTCAGGTGTCAAGTCCTCAAGTCTCGACGGTAGTGTGTTTTACACCAATTTAACAACATTGGTATGAAACACACTATCATTGTATTTTATTTTTTCCTCATAACAGTACATTAATAAACTTCAAATATGAGGTGGTATGGACACTAGTTCGGTTGTATTGTTGATTGGCTGCCTGGACAGGCTCTAATCTAAGGCTACTGGCATCATCTGGTTTTAGAGTTATCATCGGTCGGCATCAAGAATCGTAAGTTATCCGGTATAAAACCTAGTTGTAGTAGTTGCACTGTACTTTGTAACTACTGTTTCCTGCATAAGTTTATCTGTCTTAGCCTCGCTCTGTTTCACGTATTAGTATCTATCTGTTTTAACATCGTTTAATATTTAATTGTTTAAGTTGAAGCTATCTTCTCTGTTTATTGCTTGTATCATAGTTTCTAACAAGAAATCAGTTTAGTTCCGTCCATGTTGAATAGTGGGCGGGACTCCTTAATTACCTGGTTTTGGTCCAATGCTATCATTGCTATCAGTGGGTAATTGGTGCTATTAATTACCCCAGCACTCATACTTAAACACCTTAAGTTCTGATAAGCGGCAGATTTTTGCGGCAGCCTCGCCCAAGACTCAATGTACAAAGGCAAAGGAGTCTACCTACAGGAGTCTTCCACATCTAACACCATGTGCAACCTCCCTATCCCAGTCCATGTCTCCTCTGCTAGATTTCAGAAGAAGAGATGCAACTCACATGCGCAACCAATCTATTTCACCCTCCTAGATCCACCGGTGTTGACGTTGTGGTAACAGGTGGCGTATTGAACTGCCAGCCGGTAGGCTGATTTAATCTCAGCCCAGGCCTCCCTACTCTCCCTGCAGTTCCAGGCACTCACAAAGACATGGATCACTCCGCAGAACATGGCCACCCCTGCTGCTCTCTCCACTGCCTACACCTTCTCCCACACTTCACAACCCACAGGTAGAGGTGGAGGGACAGATATACTGATCTCCCCCCTGTGGGGATTTGGTATCGTTCCTCTTCCTCACTTCTCATCCTCCTGAATATCATGCTGTCACTGTCACTGTTCCAAGTAAACTGCACATCATTGTTCTCTATCGCCCACCAGGTCCACTGGGGAGTTTCCTAGATCAGATGGATGCCCTACTCAGCTCCTTCCCTGAGGATGGCACTCCCGTCTTACTCCTCGGTGACTTCAACTTGCTGCTGGATACCTCCCTGTCCTCCGCATTTCTCCCACTGCTTCAATCCTTTGACTTCACCATGGCTGAATCCCCATCCACCCACAAGGCCGGAAACCAACTGGACCTTGTCTTTACCAGGAACTGCACCTCACACAACATTGACACACCGCAAAGACATCGGACCCGAAGATGTCGTGACCAGATTCCCACGTCTCCTCCAAACCCGAAATGCATGGAACCCAGCCGACCGCAGAGCAAACAAAACAACAGTAAGGCTGTAATAATCTGGGCATAGCACAATTAGCAACTAACTGTTTGTTCTGGACTGACTGTACAAACTGTTGGTACTGTACTGCTGTAAAATGTATCATAGTTCATGACTGTGTACAATAGCTTTTACCATTGTTTTTGTAGCTATCATAGCTGCTCACTGACTGCCTATGTTAGTGATAAAATACACCACACATAGACCCAGGTCTTGCATGTATTGTTATCTACTAACCCGGCATTCCGATCTCAAAATATGCAATAACGCCACAGTTATTCTGGTGTGCGCAGTAAGAGACATCTTTTATTTCACCTCGGTTCCAACCTAGGTTCAAACTTCCCTCCATCTTGTTTCTCCATCTTGTTTCTTTGTTCTCGATGCCCACATGGTTAAAACGTGCACGCACATGTGCGCGACCCACGCACATGCTAGAGAACACACACACACATGCAGGCACGGCCACGTGCCTCATCAAGCTTGCGCACAGATGCGCCACACACACATACAGATACATACACGCATTCACATATACAGTGTTGTTCATTAATGTATTGAATTGTGCTTTGCTATTTTTAAATGTCATATTATTTTTCTACAAGGTTGTCTGTCTGAGAAAAACAAACAAAACAAACAAACAAACAAAAATAATTCAAACCATAACATTTAGCATAATCTACATCCAGCTCAATAAAATTTTTAGGCACCTCTATATTTTTTCTGATTATTTACATCTGTACCTCAAAAGCACATATACAGTAATCTAATCTATTATTTTGTTTGTCTTCCATAAAAACACAAGTTATATATACAGACGGGTGACAAATTTGTCACCCGTCTGTATATATACTGTATATATAAATATATATATATATACGTATATACTGCAGTCTGTATATGTATATATATATATACACTGCATTCTATCACAGGGGATTCTTGCTGTGCATCATTTCCAGTACTTATGAGGAAATGACCCTTGCATAATCTTTTTTGATGACAAATATTTTGTGTTTGACAGCATTATTTGATAATGGCCGTTGTATTTGAAAATACACCAATAATTAAACTTCAACAATGAACATATCCAATGTTCTGACGCTATGATAAACTTTTCCATGATATAAAATCTAATTTGGTTCAATTATGTTTATTTTGCATGCAATATGTGATTTTGAGCCCAAGATTAGGATTATAGCATTTTGTGTTATGACCAAAGAACACTTTTAAACTATTTTTGATTAGAAGGATTTTGTGTTTGGCAGCATTGTTTGATGATGACTGTTGTATATTGAAAATGCAGCAATGATTTAACTTCACTGTTGAAAATATCTAACGTTTTGGTGCTATGATAAACATTTGCATATAATATTCTCTCATTTGACACCAGTATTTTTATTTTACCTGGTATATTAGATTTTGAACCCAAAATGAGCAGTATGGCATTCTGTATTAAGAGTTTTGCACATTGAAACTCTGTTGTGTAAAATAAGTCAAAGCAATCGTAAAAAACTGTAATAAGGAACAATCATAGTTTGCGCACGAGATCAATGCAGTAATAGACATCGTTGTAGGCAGCTGCATACCATACCTGTAACACTGGGAAGGAAAAGGTTAGTCATTTTATTTTATTTATTTTTATTTATAAGAGCATATGCCAAATGCTTAAAATGTAATGTAAATGTAAAATGTTGTACTGACTATGACTAGTGAAAATCTTACAATTAAGGCTTTCAGTATGAACTCTCATTGAAATCACTATCATTTTAACCACGGTAGTGCCTTGTGCTGTTCAAATAAAACTTTTATAAAATTGTCTCTCATTCACATTAATGAGTTAATTAAGCTGGAAAAACAACATCTGACAGTGTCCAGTTGAACAAGGTTTCAATACCAACAGTTAATATATGATGCACTAAATAAATACTTGTGTGTGAGTGTGAGAGTGTGTGTGTGTGTGTGTGAGAGTGTGTGTGTGTGTTTGTGTGTATGTGTGCGTGTGTGCGTGAGTGTGTGTGTGTGTGTGTGCGAGTGTGTGTGTGTGTTTGTGTGTATGTGTGCGTGTGTGTGTGCATGCATGTGTGTGTGTGTGTGTGTGTCTATGTGTGTTTCATTAAGACCCTGACATGTACAAATTGTGACAAAACGTTTTATAAAGGTCTCATTACAGATGAGCCTGGGAGTCGTAATGTACTACTGTACTGAACGAATACAAAGTACCCCTTCCTGGCACAAAACAATGATCACAATTAATAACATCATCTATAATTCCAGACCTTCTTGGAGCCCTTGGAGTATGCATAATGAGCCGTGACTCACACACACACGCACGGCTCCCAGACTCACAACACACACTCACACTCACACACAAGGCTCCCAGACACACACGGCTCCCAGACTCAGACGCACACAAACACACTCACACTCACACACACACACACACACACTCACACAAACACACATGCACGCACACACACACACACACACACACACACAGCTCCCAGACTCACAAACAGACACACACTCACACTCACACACAAGGCTCCCAGACACACACGGCTCCCAGACTCAGACGCACACAAACACACTCACACTCACACACACACACACACACACACAAACACACATGCACGCACACACACACACACACTCACACACACAGCTCCCAGACTCACAAACAGACTCACACACACACACACACACACACACACACACACACACACACACACTCACACAAACACACATGCACGCACACACATTCACACACACACACGGCTCCCAGACTCACACACACTCACGGCTCCTAGACTCACACTCACACACATGGCTCCCAGACTCAAACTCACACACTCACACACACACATGCACACACACACACGGCTCCCAGACTCACACTCACACACACTCACAGCTCCCAGACTCACACAGTTCTCTCCAAAATAGCAAAAAAATTGTGGCTTGAGGTTAATACTATTCAACAGCTTGTAGCGCTCAAAAACTATGCACAAATGTATCACACTAAAATCTATGCTTGCTGTCTTGAACATTTTTGTTCATAATTTGCCTATTGTGGCCCAAGGGGCTGCCCAATGAAATGGCTGCCTGGCCCTTCAACACATGGGAGCCAGAAACACTACATTTCCCAGCAGGCCACAGTCAAGCACCTTAACGGAGTCAAGGGATTGGGACTAACGAACAGCTGGAGGCCTATTTAAAGGACTCGTTCATGCCACACTGAGAAGTAGCAGGAAAGCGTTTGTGAATGTGGAGAGAGAACCGTGAAGTCTGTTGACCAGCCAGGATTTAGAAAGAGAGATTGAAAGTGAGTTGGATTGTTTTTTGTGTTTTGACCAGGTGTATATTACTTTTAGAATTCTCTGCAAGTTACTGAATAGCCTACATGAAAACAGCGGCTCTGATTGGTTCCTCCGATCGAATTAGTTTCTACACCTGTGATGATGTTTAGAGTTGGATATATAAGACTGCCATTAGCACATAACAGCATTTCACTGAAGAAGGCATGGACTATTTATGAATATAGATGGCGAAATGTATATTTGTACATTTCAAATATTTCGGTGGGATTGAATATGTGAACAAACAGGCCCAGCATTGTTTCCACCATGCACTGTTTTAAGCTCCAATTCATTCTGTACAAATAATGGCTGTCCATGAGCAGATATTAGACTGACACAGGCAGAAAAATATATATTAATATTAATTAATTATTTTATAAGCAGTTGAAAGGCTCTATTTCATAAATATAGATGAGAAAGACACCTCTGGAACACCAACTTTTTGCTCATTATAAATAATTTCAATACCTATCCAGGTAATCAAAAAGTGATCTCATGACCAAGAATTATAATAACCCAAATGTCCAAAACAATCAAAATAATCCTAAACAATACTTCCTCAATCGGCTTCTCTCACAACATTGCAGAGTTACTCAAAAATGAGCACTGTGTGGTATGAAAGTCACTCGGACGGCATCTTTGTTCACAATCTGAATTCTTAACTCCTGTGAATTTGTTATTAAACACTGGATATGTTTATACATTGTATTGTTAAGCAAGCACTTACAGTAGGTGATGGACACAGGAACGAAATGTTTCAGCAACAATTTACATTGCACAGCATTACACATGCTCAAACAATTTCCTCCGATTGGCTCCATAGCTCCCTCCCCGAATGACATCCAGGAAGATTTGAACCTTGAACCTCAAAATCACACAAAAGGTGCCAATCTTTACGACTTTGAACATAATTTCTTTAGATGACTTTCACTAGACAAGATTTTATCCTGCCCCCCATCCAGAGCCAAAGTTTACTTAGGGGCAGTGGCGATTTTAGGGTTTTAAAATGTTTTTTGACATTGATTTGAAAATTTTAATATTTTAATCCCAACAGTGCAAATGAACCACCTGCACCAGCGGTAAAATCGCCGCTGTTTAGGGGTCATACTACAAGATCCTTTAATATAACTATTATCTTATTATTATATACTATTATTATAATATAGGCGGCACGGTGGTGCAGTGGATAGCGCTCGCCTCACAGCAAGAAGGTCTCGGGTTCGAATCCAGGCCGGGGCCTTTCTGTGTGAGTTTGCATGTTCTCCCGTGTCCGCGTGGGTTTCCTCCGGGTACTCCGGTTTCTTCCCACAGTCCAAAGACATGCACGTTAGGCTAATTGGAGAGTCTAAATTGCCCATAGGTATGAGTGTGTGAGTGAATGGTGTGTGTGCCCTGCGATGGATTGGCGACCTGTCCAGGGTGTATTCCTGCCTCTCGCCCGGAACGCATGCTGGGATAGGCTCCAGCCCCCGAGCGACCCTGACCAGGAATAAGCGGCTTAGATAATGGATGGATGGATTATTATAATATTATTATCTTACAGCAAAGCAGCACCTACTCCGTAACACCATAAAACATTACATGTAATGTGTGTACATTTAACTGACTACTCAACCATCACACAGAGATCTAACAAATTATCCACTCATTGCAATGACCCATCTTTGCGTGCAAGTCGTCCCTGCTGCAGAGCACTCAACAAACGGCTACTTACATATTTGCAGTCCGCCGTCGCAAAGTTTATCCCAGCTTTCCAACGGGAGCAGCTGTGTACGATTTGGGACAGAGAGCAAGGATCGTCAGAGCACGAGACAGTTCAAGCCGACTGCTGAGGTGCTCCGCCCCTTCCCCTCTCCTCCATTGCTAACCCATCGCTGAAATGTGCATGTCTACGGACTCCGTAGAAGCGGCGCTTCCTTTTAGCGGGCGGCCCCGGGTAATGACTGCAGGGAATTCAGCTTCTTGGAATGTTTAAATATTCTTGCGCTCAGCCTGCATGACCGATACATTATTATCTTTAGTCGTTGTCTCGCTCACGTCAGCCGTCTCGGAATAATTTAACACTTCTCAGGTTAACATAATCATTTTTTTAATCGTTGCTTTTTAGCCCGGTTTTCTGTTCTTACATTTCTGTGCATGTGCTATTATGCAGTACGTTAAAAAAACTATTCTCCACTGTAAAAACAATATTAAAGCTGCGCCTTTTTAAGCCATGCTTTTTAAGCCACGCCACTGCTGCTATTTAGCTCCCTTTGATTGTAAGGTGTGCGGTACCAAACTGCAGAGTATATACTTAAGGAGAGATGCTGTATATAACCAAAATAAAGGACCATTCTCTTCAATTGACGCTTTAACATTCGGCTGGCATTGCAGCTTATCTTGTTCATGGAGTTGGCTGTTTCCTTGTTTGATATCACTTTGCACACACCTGTGGATCCACAACCAGACATTGTGGTCAACACCTTTGGCCAAGAACAATTCTCTAGCTTTGAAAATCACCTAAGTGATGCTATGGGAAAAATGCATACAATAAATCATTAAGCATGGAATGTAAGGTAATATCTTATATTTTTTCATAAACCAACCCTGGGTGACCCCATGGATTTATCACGGATAACCTCCACCATGATGGGCCTTGATACATAAAGAAAACAAAACATTATTCTCAAGTTTTGACCTTCATTTATTCACATCAGATTTACGCATGAGGTGTAAAGTGCAATGCAAGACTTGGTGGTTAACCTTACAATTCAATAACGTTCATTCCCAATTGGCTGGGAATCCAGCAAGGCAACCAATAGTGGGCTATAGTGTCACCAAGGGAGGTAAGGGTTTCGATTGGCAGGGTATTCCACTGTACTCCAGTGGTCTGCCTGCTCCAGCTGGGGAAGGACGCGCAGTTCACCAGAGGCTGCTGAACGCTGGATCAGTGTGAAAAGAAGCAGCAGCCGGCATTTCAGAGGATGTGCGTGGGTGTCTGCACGCGTCCAAACTGGCAGAGAATTTAGCAGCATTGAGATTAACTTGCAATTGTGATTTAGCATTTGAAATTGGGGGAATAAAGAAAATGGGGATTAAAAGTCTTAAAAACCTTAATTATGTGAAACAGTAAGGTGTCTCATTTAATTTCTTCTCATTGTGAATCCATAGACCATGCAGATGCCAAACACATCAGTCAACCAGCTGGCACCACGTATGACAGGGCCATCTCCTAGCCTCAAGTCTGGACAGCTGAAGATTTCACTGATGCGACCACATCAAAAATGAGCTGAACCTGCATTGTTCGATGACTGCCAACCCCCTAGTAGTACACCGTTGTTTATTTGACAGTAGCAGCTCACTTAGCAAGCGAGCGAGTGACTGAGTGAGTGTGTGAGTGAGTGAGTGAGTGAGTCAGTGAGTGTGTGAGGTGAGTGTGTGAGTGAGGGAGTGAGCGAGTGAGTCAGTGAGTGTGTGAGGTGACTGTGTGAGTTAGTGAGAGTTAGTGAGTGAGTGAATGAATGAGTGAGTCAGTGAGTAAGAGTGAGTGAGTCAGTCAGTGAGGGTGTGAGTGAGTCAGTGAGTGTGCGAGTGAGTCAGTCAGTCAATGAGTGAGTGAGTGTGTGAGAGTCAGTGAGTGAGAGAGTGAGTCAGTGAGTGTGTGAGAGAGTGAGTGTGTGAGTGAGTGAGGGAGTCAGTGAGTATGTGAATGAGACAGTGAGTGAGTGAGAGAGAGAGTGAGTATGTCAGTGAGTGAGTCAGTCAGTCAGTGTGTGAGTGAGTCAGTCAGTCAGTCAATGAGTGAGTGAGTGAGTGAGACAGTCAGTGAGTATGTAAGTGAGTGAGACAGTGAGTGGGTGAGTGTGTGTGTGTGAGGGTGTGAGTGAGTGAGAGTGAGAATGAGTATGTAAGTGAGTCAGTCAGTCAGTCAGTCAATGAGTGAGTGAGTGAGTGAGTGAGCTAGCGTGTGAGTCAGTGAGTGAGTAAGCGAGCGAGTGAGAGATGCAAACTGATCTATTACAAGGCTGCTTCCTAGCCACAGCCAAACACCAATGAATGCATTTTATCTGCTCCCACTGAAAGCTCATTGTCTTTAGATGTTATATGATATAGCATGGTATCTACTGTAAGCATCCCCTGTATACTGAAATATACAGGGGATGATAGAAGGGTAAGCTGTGCGCAGGCAGGTAGTTAATATTACCTTATTGGGAAAGCAACCTCACATTTCCATTCTCGCAGTGAAGAAATAAACATAGTAAATAATATATTTATAGTTTTAGTATAGATATATTTATTAAATAGTATTTTTGCTCCATTCCCTGTATTTTTATGTGATGAAAAATACATGTATTGGACTGGAGCTTTTTTATTTTATATTTTATTTTATTTAAAGGAAATCTTGTTTCAGATTTTTCCCCATTTTCTCCCAATTTGGTAGCCAATTACACCTGCTATACACTGGCGGTGTCGAAGGTGAAGCATCGTCTCTTCCGAGACGGCACTCACCAAGCCGTCGACCGTAACTCCGGCACCCCAGAGCCACTCTTGTGCGCAGTGAACATCCTGCACTGTGTGTAACCATGTTGCAAGAGCTGCAGGTCAGAGAAAGGTCATAGGTTACTTGTTCTCTTGTTGGGATGTAATGGGAGGTACAATGTTAGAGAACAAATGACCTGTGGCCTTTCTCTGACCTAAAGCTCTGGCAAAGGTCTGCACCTTTGAAGAACAAAGTCAGATGTCATCCGGAGGGAAGATTCCTGGGAAAGGGAACAGACTGCTTCGTGCTTATCACAATAACTAACCTTGTTTCATCCACCAGGATTAAAGTGAAACCAAAATGGTGTCACAACCATAATGAGTGGCCATTAACCTAATGTGTGACAAATGGTATCAAGATGAGCACCCTGGCTATTAAGCAACTATTTGTTTGTGTTAAAAACATCAGAACGAGTGTTCTTCATAGTTAACAAGTTAATCTGTAAATTAGTCAACTCTGAAAGATTATTGGACTGGACTAATTAGTCTAGTGTTGGAATCACTGGAGCCACCAGAAATGAGTTTGCACTTCTATCTTGCTGGCAGGACTGCACTTTGGTCATGACAGATATACCTATTCAAATGAGACTTTTACAATATCCAACAATTAAAAAAAAGATATTACAGGGTCTGTTGGGTGGCTCATTCATTTAAGACGTTGTTCTACTGCGTGGCAGACGCTTTTATCCAAAGCGACTGCATCCTGTGAAGGCACATTTTTCTAGTGTGTGGATGAGCCCCATGGTCTGCAATTCTGGGCTCTACCAACTGAGCCACAGAGAACTAGTGTGTGGATGAGCCCCACGGTCTGCATCCTGTTAAAGGCCACTACATGCTTCTGCGTAACTTAAATGCAACATGTCGCAAGCACTCGTCAATTTATACTTCTGCGCAACCTATGTGACATGGTGTCCTTACACTTCTGTACACTAGTAGGCGTCAATGTATTGAACAAGGTCGGTAAAGTTTTCATGAAAGCGGGTAAACTCCTGCACCTTCAAACTTCTTCAGCCAATCTTTCCTGAAGCTGGTTCATTTTATACCGTGTCGAACAAATGATGCTAGCTATCTATATCATTAGCTACTGTTAGCAAGCTTTATTTGGCCGTGATACCAGGTTGCTAGCTAGATAGATATCGATCGTTTTGCTTAGCTAATGTTAACATAGATATATACAGGTATAGTATGCAGCTGCCAACAATGATGTCTATCGCTGTATTACTGCACTGATCTCTTGTGCGAACTATGATTGTTCTTACCATGTATTAATGCACATCTGGTAAGTTGCTCTGGATAAGAGCATCTGCTAAATGCTTAAAATGTAAAAAAAATGATGTACTAGCTCGATGAACTATGACTATGACAGCTCCACCTCCATTCGCTAGCCAACCAATCAATGCTGTGCAACATCTACGCGGCATGTTGCGCTGCGGTCGCGAGTTAGATTTTTGTGCTAGGTACGTGACATCCTCTGCAACATCAACACAACCTCTGTTGCAGTTGCGCTGCAGTCAATCGAGCATGTAGAGGCCTTAAGGCACTGTTCTAGTGTGTGGATGAGCCCCACAGTCTGCATCCTGTTAAGGCACTGCTCTAGTGTGTGGATGAGCCCCACGGTCTGCATGTTGTTAAGACACTGTTCTAGTGTTTGGATGAGCCCCATGGTCTGCATCCTGTTAAGGCACTGTTCTAGTGTGTGGATGAGCCCCACGGTCTGCATCGCCCAAGGAGGAGGGACTTATTTATGATAAATAATGGAACTTTGAGTCTGGTTATAAGCAGCTAACCATAGCAAACTAGTATTAGTACTAGCTAGCTAGCTATATAGCTACCGTAGTAACATTACAGTAATTAATTTGTATTAATAAAATGAGTATTAAAAGTTATTAAAAGTTATTTAACAATGACTGTTGTGTTCTTGAAACTTAATACACTGAAATGTAATGTAGAATCTCATGTTTTGACTACAAAGAACATTTTTGAGGATTTCATCGTCATTTTTACTTTCAAATTAGATTGTTTATCCAAGTCTGATCTTTATATGTTAATCATAACAGTACAAAGCCAGTGGGTTTGACCCACAGTGGCTAAAAAGTCACAACTGGCTCCGCCATTCTGAAGATGGATGTGTAATGCACTGAAAACACAGCATGGCAAAGGTGTTAGACACAGTCAATTTTGTAAGGCCAGAGGGGCATAGGTGGCGTGGTGGTGAAGGCCAAACAATGCAATGGTTAATGCTTAAAATGGAAATTTTAGAGACCACGCACCCTGGCCCACACCAAGTTACCACCTCAGCCTGTTTGTGAGCCAGGAGAAACCCTGCATAAGTGGACCTGTCAGCAATAGTGACCAGTGGGGACACACATGCCTTCAAAGCAGATGGAACCAGTGTAATCAGTGTATTGTAATGGGGAAATTATAAAATTGTGCTTTTGTGTGAATTAAATTACTAGTACTAGTAGTAGAAACAGGATCAAAATGGTAACATTAATAACAATAATATACGGAATTCAGCAAACGCTTTTATCCAAAGCAACTCACAGTAGTGAATCCATACATTTTTCAGTATATGTGGTCCCAATGGGAATCAAACCCACAACCTAAGCGTTGTCAGCACCATGCTCTACCTATTGAGCCACACAGAACCACTATCAATAACACTATCAATAAAGCCCAGAATTTAATAACCATATGCAAATACATTATTTGCTTTTCACCTCTTACAGTAAAACATAGCACAACTGAAATGTATGCTGATGACACAACCATCTCCAAAGCAGAGAAGTCTGGGCAAGTTGACACAGCATTACCAGCTGACTTTAACAACACATCACAATGGATTTATGCAAATAATTTGGTCACGAATGCCCTCAAAATTAAATGGCTAATACTGCTAATATTGGGCATTGGTTGACTACTCAGAAGCTTCACTGTCCTTGACTCTGGGGAAGGCTAAGTTATAGCAGGCAGGGCGCTGCCAGGAATCATGGGTAAAACATATGATAGTAGGCCCCGCTAGCCTATTGATGACATTGATAACACAACTGGATCAGAATGGTGTTTGTGCTTCAGCAAAACTCTTGTCTAGCCTGGTCAGTGTGCTAATGCTGGCTGACCAATGTGGTAAGAGTTTGACAGCTCCGTCTCATGGCTATTTAGCAGCACTAGAGCATTTGGGCTGTCACTGGCTCAGTCACACACATAAGCTGCCTTTGTCAGACATGTCCAAATGACTGGAATATCTTCAATACAGAAATAGACATTGAGGGCAGGGATGATTTAGGCTTAGCCCAGATATTAATTTGTACATAAGATTCAAGAAAACAAGCTACTTAACTAACTAGAACATCTGGGCAAAGTCAGTGCAAAGCACAGTAGGCTATGTGCCTTTCAGAGAGGACCAGCTTAAAAATAATTTGACAGTAATTTACTATCAATAGTACTATATTGATAGCTAACCAATGGGCTAGGCTGCCTACTGCTAAGCTCACCTCCCAAATCCTCAGTTTCAGCATCAGGTGGAGGAGCTTCATCTGGGTCTCTGATGGTGAATATGAAGGAAACCCTAGCCAGGAATAGGTTTCAATGTGAAGTGGGAGAAAAGCCTTTAACGTTTTGTATTATGCGTGTCTGATTAATACCTATGCACAAGATTTATATCTGTTAAAGTGTGAATTCGATATAGACGCCTATATATACGGTACGTGGCATATATGAATGTGTGTTATTGTATTATGGTGTTCCGTTGAACACTCTAAGGTAATGTATATAAATGGATGTGAACTGTGAAGCTGGAGGAGAGTGGAAAATTACTAAGGCACCAATCTGTCACCAATATAAAAACTTGGAGGCCTCATTCACCCTATTCAGATGCGTCTATGCGGCACATATTGGCACGGGCAATATCCGCGTCTAAACAAACGCATGTGTATTGAGAGATGCAGACTTCCCCTGATAAAATCTATTGTAACTCGCTTAATTCTCAACCAATTTTCATGACATTTGGCTAGTTAAAGTGAGACATTTCTGCATAACATGCAGATTACTTGATTCCCAAATTTCACAATTGTTTGCTCAACGATTTTCCACAGAACCTGGCAACCTAATAAGTTTATAACCAGGGATGCACAAGTGGTACGCCAGTACGCATTCCGCTTCCTCAAACGTTAATTGCGTCCTTAAACGTTAATTGCGTACCAAGCAAGACGACAAACTTTTGAAACATACGCGACTTTAAGTTTGATCAGTCCATCACTCGTAAGTTAATTAGTTCAAATGAGTTAATTAACTTACCAGTGATGGACTGATCAAATTTAAAGTTGCGTATGATTCAAAGGTTTGTCATCTTGAATGAATGCGAATGCATAGTGGCGTACCACTTATGTGCACCCGTTTATAACAACCAACCACTGGATTCTTGGCAGCTTGAAACAATAAAAACATAATCAGCTGTGACATTTTAACGACTCATATATAACAAACACATTTTTAACAAGAATTAAGCAAGTTAGAACACCCTAACCAGCTTCAACCAGCTTTCAATGCTAAGAATATGGAGAGTATCAGAATCTGTGTTGGAGCCCTAAACAAAAGGCCCCATCTTGGACAGAGACCTCCTATGGCTTTTAGGCTTCCTACTGTATAGAGCAAGGGAAAGGAAAAACGGACAATAAACGGGAAGAGGAGCAAACCATGGGTTCCACGAACCATTGCCCACCCATTTAGCAATGGGACAGCAGGGTTTCTGAAAGGGGCTGTCAAGTGAATGATACTACAGGCATCTGGTACATTAAATGAGGATGTGTAACAAAACAAGCGTGACAGTTTGGGGTGCCAGGCATCTGTGCAAGCCATTCGATATGGAGGGAAAAGGTAATTACCCAGGAGGGCTGTCTCGCACTGGGGGAGGGTGACAGTTTCAAACAGGGAACCCACATTGGGGAAAAGTTACACTTTTTTAGTCTGAAGCTGCTTGTTTGAGGACAAGTTCATCATAAAATCTCTCCCATGGCCTAGAGATCATTGTAACTCGACCTCACTCTACTTTGGTTTCAGCAATAACAAATGAAGAGATTTCATTCATTCAAAACTGCCTTGAGTCACAGTCCATTTCAGAGCTGACACTTTACATAGGGACATAACATATGGCCACTATAATCTCATGCAAGCTTATTCTGTCTTTCTGCTTAAGCCCTGGACTTGATGTGCAGTAAACTAGGACAGGCACAGCTTCACAACTTATGTAAAAAAACTAGCAAAAAGTGAATAAATTGCATGACACATAACTTGTCTAAAGTATTGAGTGTTTGTAGTTTGGATATGCTATGTGTTGACGTATCCCCAGTAGCCAACATGCTCATTGCTTTTGCGGTCTCTGAGGGTGACATCATAAATGAAATCAGGTTTTGCAAAGTAAGACAGTGTAAATCTGAAGATTTTGAAGTGTTTTAATATTTGTAAAAATTTAAATTCAAGATTCACACAAAGTTTTATGCTCAGAGGTTGTTTTTGAAGATGATGAAATGAAACAAAAAATATAAAAAATAAACAAAAATCTTGTCTTTCCCCAGGAGATCGCTAATTAAGGTTGCCACAAACTTGGTTGGACGGTTATTCTCACTCCCTTCCGGTATTCCAACAAATGTTAAATTTGATCTCTTGGAGCATGCTTCCAGATCACTTAGTTTCGATTTGAGGCCTGCGTTTTCTGCTAGCAACCGTTTGCAGGTCACCTCCACTGCACTGAGGCGGGTATAATGGTCTGTAGCAGCTTTTTCGATCTCGTCAACCCGTTTACCAAGCTCACGCTGCGCCTCCTGGACAGTTTACAGTATAGTCCCTAGTTTGTCAAACTGTTCATTCATGGAGTTTTCAATCCCACAGAGCGCGATGAGAATGTCAGCTGCTGTGGGGATTCCTGTCTCGTTGCTTGAAAAATTTCAATTTTCTCGGTTTTCTTTGGGGCACCTGATTTGGGCATTGTGGACTAACTGCCAGATATACTTATTAAGATATTAAAGTTCACATTTTCGACTGAATAAAACTATAAGTGCATATAATTATTATTTTCCATAAACGCAGGGAGAGCCTCAGACTAACAAGTCTACTCCATTCGTCGCTCACCAGCGATATCCAAGGATTTCCTGTACATAAAATGATTTGAATGTCCGGTATTCATGATGGTTATTCAATTGCAATTTACTGATTTGCTTAATTACATTTGTACCCACTTGTGCGGACAATTACAATGTAATTTGAACTGCTGGAAATGAGATATGATAAAGAGAGGCAATTTTCTGATTAAATCAATGAAAATGAAAATTCTCATTATTGGGGTGTTTTACTCTTTTTTAAATTTAATTAATTTATTTATTTATTTATTATTTTTTTATTTATTTATTTATTTACAAAGATATTTACACAACATTAAATAACTAGATACCAAAAAACACAATTTTTTTTAAAATAAACTATAACAGCAACAGCAACACCAACAAAATAATTTGGTGGCCCATAAATCCATTCTCCTTTCTCTTTTCCCTCGGCTGGTAGTTGCTCAGTTTCTAGGAAGGATGATAATTGTTACGTTTCTGGGACGGCTGGTATCCGCTTGGTTTCTAGGGTTTCTAATCGACTGGGGGATACTTTGGCATTCCTATCCCTTCCCCTTTACATGATCCAGAAAATTATCCCACATCTTGCCAACCTCTCCTCTTTTCCCATCCCTTCTAGCCAGCATTTGTTCAAAGGAGGCTGCTTCAACCATCAAATATAACCATTCTTTAAATGTTGGGCTAGTGGTATTTTTCCTAAACTTGAGAACCAGTCTTGCCGTTGATACCATGGCTAATATTAAAATTCAAAACTCTGGCCCGTTCACTCCTGTTACTTGAGACTTGTCCCCTAGTAAACAGAGTCTTGGTGACTGTGGAACTGGTTGTCCCAACCAACTCCCCATATATTTTAGAACGCTATTCCAGAGAGGGCGAATCAATGGACAGACCCAAAGAGCATGTAGGAGGGTTCCCCTGTGACTTCTGCACCTCCAGCATAAACTATTTTGAGACAACCCAACCGTATACAGTCTCTGAGGTGTCCAATAATATCTATGAATTATTTTAAACTATGTTCCTTTCCCCCTGGCCTCTCTGATGTTGGCCCCTATATTTGTAATTACCTTTAGCCAAGTGTCTTGATCTATTTCACACTGAAGATCCTTTTGCCAAATAATTCTGAGGCTTTCACATGTGTTGCTATTGATTTTAGCCAACAGTTTATACCACAAAGAAGCGGATTGTATAATTGGGTGTGATACCAAAAATGATTCTATTGGATTATCTTTTTGTAATTGGAGACCAGCAAGGGCTGACATGCAGCTCCTAAGTTGTACGTATTTCCACCTTTCTTTATCTCCCAAATGAAATGAAATTCACTAGCTAGTTGCTCATAATTCTTAAAAACATAATTTTTGTGCAAATGTCCCAGTTCTTTCACCCATTTTTCCCAGAAAACTGTCTGTTTTCCGATACACACTGATGGGTTAAACCAGACAGATGAATATGTTTGTCTATATGGCAAGGCCTTGAACATTTGATGTATTGTTGACCATACCTCTTTAGAATGCTGTAATATAGGAGTTATGTTTTGTTTATCTATACCCTTTGTTCTTCTCTGGGATAGGACATCTAAGGATCTAAAAGGAGCAGTTATGCTTTCCCCCAATTTCACCCACCTTTCTTTATCATTACCTTGTTTCCAGTGATTAGTCTATTTAAACACCACAAATGCTACATTATACATCTCTACATTGGGGAGACCTAAACCTCCCCTTTCTTTTGGGGTGTATAATTTCTTTATATTAATACGTGTTTTTTTCCCTTCCCAAATGTAGTTCTTAACAGCATCATTGTACTGTTTAAATAGTCGTAACGGGATGTTTGGGGTGTTTTCCTCGAAATTATTCCATCCAGTTGGAATGCATTACTTCACTATCAATTGTCAGCTTCCACTACGGAATGCCTTGGAGATGTGACATTTCCCAATAAAATAGTTAAATGCACAGTTTATTTATTTATTTGATTAGCTTCAAATGGTAAAGGCGAATACTTTGGACAATACAGGTGTAACAAGATTTTAATTGTTATTTATTAAACTGTTCCCTGAAAATGAGTGCGATAAAAAGCGGTACGATTTCTGGGTTATAGCCTGACGTCGTAGCAGGATGTCAAACAAAATGCAATTCCTTCTGCGCGATTAAAACTGATTGATAAGCGGACAATTGTCTCACTTATTACTGTAGCCAGTCTTCACGGTACGCCACGGTTAGTGGGTAGATAGCCTACTGCAGGAAAAACGACCATTTATTATGATTTCTGATACTAGTATTCCATGTCGCCATTAGAAACTAAGCCTCTGTTTAGTGGGACTAACCGTGCGTGGAAATGTTACTTCGTTTGTGCTCACCATGTACACAGGTAAACCAAAAAAAGAATTAGCTTGTAGCAGTGGAAATTTTCAAGTAACTAATAACGCACAGCCTACACAGCCAACGCATACATATGTAGCCTATCACTTAACCATTATTAAGCTAGCTACTCTACAGTAGATTATTGCGCACGGTGCTGTAGGAAACAAAACATAAGCCTAAATGAGTGAATTCAATTTGATGAATGAAGGTAATAAATAGGTGAATGGTTTAAAAAAAAAAAAATAAACGTACCTTGAACATGATGCATGAATTTTCCCATATATTTCTAGTTGAGGAATTAGATCCCGCGGCTCCGTATTTGACTTAAATCTATTCGTTGTACTGCCGGGAAAAGAAGAATAGGAAAAGTTTGACGCACATGCAACTCCTCCACGAATCACACAATACAGTCCCTTTCAAAACTGGGCTTAATGCGCCATCTTGTGGACAACAATATTACATTACATTACATTACAGGCATTTGGCAGACGCTCTTATCCAGAGCGACGTACAACAAAGTGTTAACCGTAGTCAAGAACAGTTTAGCTGAAAGCCTCCCTAGTGGGAAGTACAGTTCCTAGGTGCTAGTTAAACTAGGACCCTGTAGGTAAATCTGTAGCCACAATTCAAACAATAGATGAGTGAATCTTCATATTTTATGTATTTACCTATTTAGTACAGGAAGTGGGGAATGTTAACCTTTAAGTGGGGAATGATTTTCTTTAAGAAAATGTAACGAAAGGTTGGGGGCATATATATTACATTTCTTTATTTTTTTCGAAACTAAAAATTCAAGAACAACAGAACGGCGAAAAACAGATTTGCGTAATGTGTTTGGGAACCTATAACATTTTGGGTGAACAAGATAAAATAAAAGTATAAATGTAAGTGTAGGAGTCAAAGACTCACTAGAAAACTTTATTTGGACGAAGTTCACGAAAGTGTGTGAAACCTTCCAAAAATATGGAATGTTTTGCATATTTTACGCACCGTGGGTTTATCTGTCATATGTCTTATATCAATAATTGCTTTATTGTAACGATATCTTGTTCAAATTTAAATCTTAAAATAATCGGTTGCTGAAAATTTAATTACGGTGGTATGTCAGCTGTATAGACTAGCCTCTGCAGTTCAATTCAGACATTGAAAAGATTGGAAATCACGTCCCGACGTCTATGCTCTGTCCCTGGTCCTGAAATTTCGAGACATCACAGTTGAATATTGTTATTCTAGCAAAAATAGTATATTGAAAATGATATTTTGCATTCAAATTGTATAGCCTACGTTATTAGCTAGTTACATGTTTCTGTACCGAAACGTTTAACATTGCATTGCACCATTAACAGTTAACAGCTTTTGGAGTGCTGTAGAGTTGTGATTATAACCTGGTCCACTCTGTAGCTAAATGCAACGAACGAGTGAATCCAATGTCCTTTTTGGTCAGGGATCGTGTTCTTCGCTAGTCTACTCTAGAAACTATAGCCTACTAGGCTACTACACGTCCCAGGATCCAAAGGAACTGGATGTTAGCCGACAGCAACCATGTTAAATCCTCGCCCGGTCTCCGCGTTGACGAAAACAAGGGGCGGCGATTGCAACGTGCAGTCTTAAGTATGAATGTATGGTCAACAAAATTATGGTATGTTTCGAAGAATTTTCTGTTTTTTTCTCTATTGCGTTGTTCGCCACCCAAGATGTGTGAAACTGGTGAATTGTTGTAGTGTCCTTTGCCTCTTTTCCGTTCGGAGGCGGGCCGCTATGTGCGTGCTGTGGAGGAAGAAGGAGGTGAAAGTTCACAATGGCATGGACATATCAGGTGACAATGTGGAAAAGTTGATCTGCATTGGTAGCCTAATTTCTGTAAACTTGGACAATGACAAGCGAAGCGAATTCAAAGTACAGCGAGGAAGAGGATGGCGATGACGAGGCGTTGGCGATGGCTTATTATGACGATGAAGATGACCTCGACACATTCACGGATGGGGATCTTGATTGTAGTTGCGAAGACGGAGGTACTTTTACCACTTTATATTACTTTAGGAAGGTCAAGTAAACCATCTCAATGCACGATAGCCTATGTGCCCATACATTTGGCTGAGATATGTGGTCAAACATGTTAGGCTATGTAGATAACAGAGTCGCCCATTTCGTTTGATATAGCCTACATTTTACTGTATAGAGCGACTTTTTAAAATAACGTATTGCATTGAAACGTTTCCAAACATACGCGATGGGTCTATATATGAATTTCTATTTAAAGACCTTATTCTAATTTTTATTTTTTCTAGTGAGATATGTCGGTCGAGGTAAGTTTCTGTCTTCATTCTGAGACAGTATTGTGTACGCCGATTGTGTACTTGCATAGTGACGTCACACTGTCATCTAAGTGCAGGAATATAGTGTATTGTAGCCATTTGTTTTCGCGCGAGTCTATGATTGACTGTTGTTGCAGTTAATAAGAAGTTTATTCAGATGCGGCATGATTAAAAAGTTTCATATGGTGTAGCTTGTAGAAGGGTTGAATCATAGTTACGTTTTTTTTATATTAACATTTTGATTAATGGGCTAATACTCGGATAGTATTCAACATTAAATATAGCCTACTCTAGGTCCACGATTTGAAAAGTCCGTGAGCGCAACTTTCTAACCTGAATTATTAGAGAAGGCATTGCTCAAAATCAATCCGATTCCGTCCCAGAAATGAATTAGGCTACAGTTAGGACTTTAGGAATGCCCATGCTAACTATTTTGAGTTAAGTGGGCGACAGATATTTAACTAGTTTATCCTACCAACTGCGAAATTAAAACAAAAGCCGTTCAATTCAAACGAGGGGATATCCCTACCTCCTGAACAATATCATTACCACACGCTGTGAATTATCATTGGAAACGTCAACTTAATAAAACATATACAGGCACGCCCACTTGTGTCATAATAGAGCGAAGGAAGCGTTTGGGGCCGTAATAGAGATTTGATGAGCTGTACCCTGAAGGGACTCGTGCCCTAATTTCACAACCCACTAATACATTTGACATGTGCAGTTGAAGAGCACAAAGAAATGTGACGAGGGACACTTTCTTCCGCTGCAGGGGACATCGTGTCTGATCTGGTGTCATAGTATTGGGTGATATTAATAAAACGGAACAAATAATAAAGGCCTAAGTTACTTTTTTTTTTTTTACCTGTACACAATCCTTCATCGCTTGTTTAAACCGTATAACTAGAAACCACGCGATGTCGCACACTTAATTTGACATTTTGTTTTGCTTTGAATCTGCTACCAACAATATGCTCTATTCTAATATTTCCTTCAAATAATAATTTAATATCATAAGCCCGAAGTAAGATGCAAAGCCTACTGTTGGCTACTGCAAACACTTTGTATGCTTTAAGTGACAACCAACTGTGATGGTTTGCATTGTGGCATTAGTGGCAAGACAAGGAACACTATAAAGCGGGAGGAATTGCTGAGATTGCTTTTAAAGATTATGAGCCCACTGTCCCACCAAACAGCACAGGTTCCATCTGATGTATCTGGTGCAGCTTTGAAATCAGCGAGAGCACGTGATTGTGGGCTAACGCGTCACAGCCCACGGTGCAGTCCACTCACGTTGACGGGTTGATGCACCTACTCACAATCACCATGGTAATATGACATTCCTGGTATTTCGTGCGACGGCGCTTATTTCACACCGACTGAAATCCCTCTCTCTAATCGTATCTTTTGACAATTGGTTGCAGTTTTTAGGCCTCCTCTTCAATTCCACGTTCCCCAGTAAAGTTAGGAAAAAGAGAGCACATGAGGTGGTGGAGAGCGTAGCGGTCTAATGCACCATATTTTGGCTGGTCCGATATGGTGTGCGCTGCCTGTCAGGGACGTGTTCGAAACCCGTCTTAACCAGACGTCATCGGGGGCGGTGTTTGGCTGTTCGCCCCAGGGGCAGGGGGAGCCGGCTCGGATCCGCTGTGAAGCATATAAGGGAGTCTCCAGAACATGGGTGGGCAAATTCCATCTCTAAGGAAAACTTTCTCTTATAATTGGTGAGTTTTCATGGATGTACCATCTCAATGGAATCAAATGAACTGATTCAGTAAAAGACTAACATTTCCACCACCAAACCCAGGTCCCTCGGTCTTAGACTCTTAAACTAAGAGGCTAAATCTATCCCTGGGGAAGGTTTTAGTACTAACCTGCTGTCTTTTATTTGCCAACAACATTTGGGTCTCTGCCACAGATCAACCTTAGGACAGGTGAGAACACTTTGAGGGTGAGTTTAGTAAATGATGTGGAATGTGGACTCATTCCCCTATGACTTTTGCCCTGTTACTTTGTGTATGTGTGTGTGTATTTGGCGGTACCTCTGTGTGTGTGTGTGTGTGTGTGTGTGTGCGTGCGTGTGTGTGTGTGTACAGTGCTTGGCTTCAGCGAGCCCTGCAGCAGTGAGGTGAATCCGCGGATCCTCCTGATGGGGTTGCGTCGCAGTGGGAAGTCCTCCATCCAGAAGGTGGTGTTCCACAAGATGTCCCCCAATGAGACCCTCTTCCTGGAGAGCACCAACAGGATCTGTCGTGAGGACGTCTCCAACAGCTCCTTTGTCAGCTTCCAGATCTGGGACTTCCCAGGCCAGATCGATTTCTTCGACCCCACCTTCGACTATGAGATGATCTTCCGTGGCACTGGGGCGCTCATCTTTGTCATCGACTCACAGGTGCGGGGAGTCACTGTCCGAGCGTGTAAAAATGTGTGATTTTGACCAGGCAAAGCCTTCGCACTTTGATTTCACAAGGGCTGCTGACTTTTTGTCTGGTACATCTAACTAAACACTGCCCCCCCAAGGCTAATTTTCAAAAACATATTTGCTTTTATCTAAAAGTAATTTTGAGCAACATTTCCATTCACGTGTCAAACAATAAACAAGGCAATCTACTCTATATTGTCTATTTATTTTTCACAGAGCATGGCCTTGATGCCCTCGTACAATTGGCAAACTGTCCCTTTTTTAAAGTTTCATACGTCTTTAAATGCATAATTGCTCCCAATGTAAACGTGAATCTGCATATGAAGACATTTGCCTGGCTGAGCCGTGGTCTGTCTGGACTGTTTAGGATGACTACGTGGAGGCACTGAGCAGACTCCATCTCACCGTCACAAGGGCCTACAAGGTCAAGCCTGACATCAACTTTGAAGTGTTCATTCACAAGGTGGATGGTCTGTCGGACGACCACAAGATCGAGAAGCAGAGGGACATTCACAAACGCGCCAACGATGACCTGGCTGACGCAGCATTGGAAAGGATACACCTCAGGTACTTTTTACCTTTTTTATTCATGTTCTTTATTGTTTATGTTTGATGAACAGCTTTTGGAAGACAGACATTGACATGATAAGTATGGTTACACTGTGTTTTAAGGAGCTGTTTTTAAAACAAGTACTCATTTATGAATTCTTTTTTTGGAGCCTTTATTTAGTCTGTGGTTTTACATACCTTTTGTTTAATGATTTGTGTAATCATTTTTGTATGCTGTGGTTGTTCTATTTGTTCTTGTCTACTTATTAACTGAGCATAATTTATTTTATGTTGGTTAATATTTTGTATTTCTTAGTTGAAGAACAGCTTGTAAACATGAGATAATCAAGTAATGATTTTCACTATGGTTTCAGCATACCAGTTGCATCAGGAAGTAACTATGTTATTCAACTGTAAATATTAACTGACATTAATTCAAAACAAAGAATTTAAACATACCAGGACATTTTTATACAATGTTTTTCACTAAATTCACAGTGGGTTTTAAAAGTATTCACCCCCTTTTGGCATTTTTCACATTTTATTTTCATTCTTCACAGAATCAGAATGTATTTAATTGGGATTTCTTGCCACTCAACACAAATTATATTACTCTATAATGTCAAATAAAAAATACATAAAAAATACTCTAAAGCTCTCTCAACTCTCTTCTTAATTAAGTACAAATAACAAAACGGACAATAATTGATTCTGTAAGTATTCACCCCCTTGACTTAATACTTGGTAGAAGCACCTTTAGCTGCAATTACAGCTGTGAGTCTGTTTGCGTAAGTCTCTACCAGCTTTGTACATTTGCAATTTTCACCTATTCTTCTTTACAAAATTGCTCGAGCTCCATCAGGGTGGATGGGGATGGGGATCTTTCCATGGAATCTCAATGCAGGGGCCTAGATTAGCAGTCATCCTATCATCTCAGATGACTAAAAAATTAAGAAGGACTTGGACCTTCGATTTCCAAGTGATTATTCTGCTGACGACTGTGAATTTAGGATTTTTTTTAAACATTTATTTTTTATTAACTAACTAGAACTATTTCTGTTTTACACTCACATCATAACAAACACGTCATGCACGGATATTCAAAAATATTTCCGAAGTTCCAAATGGGAAAAGCGGCACATTGTCACTCGCATGCAGTCTGTGCTCACCGCATTTGTTGTTGTTGTTATGCCAGACTCTACAGCAGTCAAGAAAGTTCACGGATCACGGCACATAGACACAACAGCGAGAACCAGCTAGTTTGTTAGCTAGCTAACGTTAGCGCTCACGGACATTGGGTATCAATATCTGTTGTTGCTAGTTGCTTGCTAACACAAGTAAGTGATCATGCATTTATCACTTACCGAGCCTTGAATTAGCAAGCAATATCCGTGAACACTAGCTAGCTAGTTACTGTCTATATTCAGTTCAGTGAGCCCTCCTGCCAGGCTGAAGAATCGCTGTGATTTTCCTGCAGTGATTTCTCATCTCCGTCCTACAGTCCAAGCACAAATCATTCCCACATCCCTGCTCGGTTAAATCTAGGAATTATTAGCTAACTATTACGTTAGCTGCCATACCACACTCGGTATGGAAAATCTCTCGTTCGATTTCCCGACTAGAGTGCACTTTATGATATACTGTACAGTCAGAACACTAGTCGCTAACGCCACCTGTGGGCACCCGTCAGAGCTTCACTGCTACAGTCAAACATAAATATCCGTGTAGAAAAGAAATAACGTTAATGAGATGTTGTTGGTGCATTCAAGCTAAAGAAGTAGACAGGAAAATAGGCACCAAAAATATATTTGAAAATATTTGACATATTCTTTGTTGCTCACCTACAGCACTCGCAGCGACGCAAGTAGGACAAGTAACTTTTAGGAAGGACAAGTATCTTTTCTAAGATACTTGCCCTTTGACAAGTATGACTTTTACCCTAATCTGGGCCCCTGGCAATGGGATCGAGGTCTGGGCTTTGGGTCATTGTCCCCCAGGTCTCCTGCAGTCCGCATCAGGGTTTCCTCCAAGATTTGTGCCATCCGGTTTGCTCTATTTTGAGTTTAGTAATAAGTTGTAAGTAAATAGAAAATATTCCATTTGTACTTTTGGTTTTCAGTTTAGGCTGAGAATAACAATGAAACCATTTTGTCATTCATTTAAGTAACACATGTAAGCTTTGGTTACATTTCAGTGCTTGTTTAGCCATCATTGAAATAAAGCACAATTAACTTTTAGGAACTGAAAAATCATGACATGGCACTTGCTTAAATTGCTCGAAGTTAAGGACAAAAATCGAGCCTAAAGCCTAAATCCTAAATCTGTATGGTTGTCTCTCTTCCCCTTCTCCTTCTCCCTTCTCCCTTCTCCCTTCTCCCTTCTCCCTTCTCCCTTCTCCCTTCTCCCTTCTCCCTTCTCCCTTCTCCTTCTCCCTTCTCCCTTCTCCTTCTCCCTTCTCCCTTCTCCCTTCTCCCTTCTCCCTTCTCCCTTCTCCCTTCTCCTTCTCCCTTCTCCCTTCTCCCTTCTCCCCTTCTCCCTTCTCCCTTCTCCCTTCTCCCTTCTCCCTTCTCCCTTCTCCCTTCTCCCTTCTCCCTTCTCCCTTCTCCCTCTCCCTCCTCCCTCCTCCCTCCTCCCTCCTCCCCAAACACAGCTTCTATCTGACAAGTATCTATGACCACTCCATTTTCGAGGCCTTCAGCAAAGTGGTTCAGAAACTCATCCCACAGCTTCCCACCCTGGAGAATCTGCTCAACATATTCATCTCTGTGAGTAGAGCCGCTGACAAAAGCTCTTCCAGCAACAATGCTGCTTTCTGCATTGGAACCTGCTTCTAATGCATGGGTTCCCAAACTTGGTCCTGGGGACCCACTGTGTACTCTTGTTTTTCTTTCAACCATAATTGCAACCTTTGAATTCTAACTAGCTGTTAATTGTTTTTAATTTAATTTTAATTTCTATTAAAGCATGATTTACTCTCTTAAGGCCATTCTATTTCAGAAATAGCTATGCATGCCATGAAGAATAAATGTCCCATATTCAAATCACATGTTCTGTAATGTGCTATGTGAAAATGATTAATTTAGAAAGAGGTTACCTTTTTTAATTGATTAAATTATGGACTGGCAGTTGAAATCAGTGGGGGCCTAACTGGTGAAAGTGTGGACACCTGGTCACTGAAACTAAACCGTTAGTGGAAAACCAGAAGAGTTCAATGACAGAGCAAATGGCAACGAGCCAATGATGGTAACTAACTAAGTGTTTTGAACAACTTTAATTGATCAACAGATTGGCTGTAACAAAAAGCACACACAGTGGGTCCCCAGGACTGAGTTTGGGAACCCCTGTTCTAAACATACGAGTGAAAGAAGATTGTAACGTAAAGATCACACAAGCAGATCACGGTGGCCAGTAACAGTCATCACCTGAGATGCCAGCTTGTGCTTAACCTCAGAATTTCTATATAATTTTAACCCTTTGTTGCTCTTGGAAACCTTTGTTCTGACGATTAGGATACTGGTGACCAGTTCACAGTTATTACATCACATCAGAGGCATCAAACACGATCCATCGAGGGTCGAGTGTACGCAGATTTTTGTTGCAACCAGTGCACCGCAACAGGTGATTTCACTAATTGGCTCATTTCTTCAATCAAGGAGGGGGAACTAATTGAAATCAATCACCTGGTGTGGGGCACTGGTTGCAACAAAAACCTTCATACATTCAGCCCTCGATTTAATGAGTTTGACACTCCTGCATTACATGAAAATAAGAAACTTATCAGTAAAGTGTTCACCCCTGTCTCAAGTTTTCTCAAGAATTCTAAATGATAAATTGATAAATATAGACTCGAGCTTATAAGTGGCTTTGAAACCAGTCTCAGGGTCACTGAACATCCAGAAAAGGTCTAGTTAACAATACATTGTATTTTGGCATTAAAAAAACTGATAAGGATGATGTGAAACAGTAGAAATTATCCTTTAAATATTAGCTAATTCTATGGAAATCACTGAAATCATGACCGGAGTTAGTTGTGTTTGAGCCTCAAAAGATGGCTACTTGTGGCATCAAGGCCAAGCACTAATCTCCATTCCAGTAAGATTAGCGGAACTGCCTTTGTTGGCGCATTGGGCGCATTGGTCGCAGGAGAAACTGGAGTCTCTTGTGGAAGTGTGGGGCAGGCTGCTGAAAATAGCACAAGAAGTTCTGGGTTGTTGGCTTGCGTACTGCCATTCCAGAAGGTGGGGAGAGGTTTCATATGGTCAGCTGACGGCATGAGGCTTGGCAGCAACCACTGCAGGAAGTCCTGCTCAAGGGAGTGTATGAAGAAGTTACTCCTGTTTTTGTTTTGTTTTGTTTTTTTGCTCTGCTCCATGAATGCTGATTAGAATAGAGATTATTGGGTAAAATTATAGGACAATAAAAAATATGTAGTGTGAACGAACAAAATTTGTTCCTACACAAAATACTTTTCTGAAAAGTTTTCATTTTTGTCTTGTACAGAACATCAAATGACACTATTATATGTGTGTGTGTGTGTGTGTGTGTGTGTGTGTGTGCGCAGGGTGTGTGAGGTAGGGGATCTCTGTAGAGGCAGTTTGGAAGCGGTCTCCTCTCTGTACCCGGCGCTCTGTAACCTGCAGAGGACGAGCTGCAGAAGTGTGGGAGAGCGTGTGTGTATATACAATAACTTCGGAAAGTATTCAGGCCACTTCACTTTTCCATACTTTGTTGTGTTATAGACTTAATTTAAAATGGATTAAATCCATTAGAGCAAATTTGTCTTCAAAATTGAATGTGTTTTTAATGTGTATTTAATTTGACCCAATAACTTCCTTATAATTACAGTTATTTGATATGAAGTGCACAAAGGTAATGCTACCTGGAAGTGGCCCTGCCACTGAGCGATTACATCAAATCGCTTTGTGTACCTTTAGTTTAAACTGTTAGGTGTCTCATCAGTTCACAAACTGATTTGGTGTTTATACTGCATGTTTATTTATCAGCCAGCAGGTGGAAGCAGAGTGTAAAGAACAGTGATTTGGAGGAGAACGTCCGGCAAGGCAGTTCTGTCCTTACTTTATCTAGCAAGGTTCTGAATGTTTCTTGCACAGTGCCAGCTATGAATATTTGTCCATGTACAATACAATAGCTTTTAATTTAAATTGGCAAGACGATCTCGTTTTTTATACAGAAGTACAGAAGCATTCTTTCCTGGAGGATTTCATCAGATATACTGATGCTTTATGTCATAATTGACCTGGGTGTTTTGTGTATGTACACATAAAAAAGTTACATACTGTCTTATATTGAGAAAGGTTTGTCTAGTGGATCTGCCTTTATGCGTGTAGTAATCATGTCTTATTGGGTCCATAGTGTTCGCAATTATATTAAAACATTTAACATTTTAAGCATTTATCAGACACTCTTATCCAAAGTGACTTACAAGATGTGCATTAATACATGGTATGATCAATCATTGCTCGTGCAAGAGATCAGTGCAGTAATACAGTAATAGACATCATTGTTGGCAGCTGTATACTGTACCTGTAACACAGGGAAAGAAAAGGTTAGTAGATTTTTTATTATTTATTCCTTTTTTAGACAGTTGTAAACATGGATACATATTGCGAAAAGCAGTATTAAACATGTAAGTAGTGGTGATGACAATTAGTTAAATGTACAGATTTCAGTGGTAGTGGAGTCTGAAGAGATGGGTTTTGAGTCTCTTGCGGAAGATGGCCAGTGATTCCGTGGTCCTGACCGAGTGCGGAAGATTGTTCCACCACCGAGGGGTCAGGACAGAGAAGAGGCGAGATCGCGAGGAGCGGGTGCCTGGGGCCGGAGGGATGGGACAGTCAGTTTGCCAGAGGAGGCAGAGCGGAGGGGTCTGGCTGGGGTGTAGAGTGTGATGAGTGTCTGGAGGTAGGAGGGAGCGGTTCCTCTAGCGGCTTGGTAAGCCAGCACCAGTGATTTGAATTTGATGCATGCTGTGATAGGGAGCCAGTGCAAGGAGGTGAGTAGCGGCGTTACATGCGTGAACTTGGGTTTGTTGAACACCAGACGTGTGGCAGCATTCTGCATCAGTTGCAGTGGCTTGATGGCACAGGCCGGAAAGTCTGCCAGCAGGGAATTGCAGTAGTTCAGGCGTGAGATCATCAGAAAAAAAATATAGGAGGAGGCAAAAATCTTGTTAACAGAATATTTTGGTAATTGTGAGGAGGGGGGGAGGTGGTGTGTCCTGCCACACATTGTCAGTTGCATAGGGTACTTTCTTGTAAGTGGGATATGGAAGACTCTTAATGCCTTCAAATCAAACATGCCACACTCCAAAGTTTAATGCCTTTAAAAGATACGATCACTGATACGTGGGAAGAGAGGTGTAGCTGTGTGGGATGCACGGCCCCTCAAAACAATTAGGGGAGCCATACGGGCCTCATTTTGATGGGGGGGGGGGGTTTATGCTTAAAAGTGCTTAAAATAGGTTGGTCCTGTCTTATTTTCTACAGAAAGAGAAACCATATGTTCCTGGTAAACAGTGATGCTGGCTCCTGGTAAATGGTCTTTCGGAGTCACCCCTAAGGCCTGTCACTTTGCTTCTCTGCCCCAGAATTCGGGCATCGAAAAGGCCTTCCTCTTCGACGTGGTCAGCAAGATCTACATCGCCACAGACAGCAGTCCCGTGGACATGCAGACATACGAGCTGTGCTGTGACATGATCGACGTGGTCATCGACATCTCCTGTATTTATGGGTGAGTCTGTCTCACTAAGCCATGGTTCTTCTGAGCACCTGTTCTCCATGGTCTTCTTGAACACCCATTTACACCCACAAACAACACAGATTATTACACATTGCATGGGGAGCTGTCTTACACGTTTACATATTACCTGGTTATAGCTGCCTAATCACTGAATTAAAGCACTGATACTATTTCCCCATACAACTGTCATTTCACTTAGAGACCAAGAACAAAAATAAAAACAGGGAGTTAAAGTAAAAAAAGAACATACTGCATCAAATCAAATCAAATCAAATTAATGTTATTTGTATAGCACTTTTCACAATTGAACTGTCACAAAACGCTTAACAGAGGGGGAACCCAGGCCTAGACCCCCCCAAAAGCAAGCCTAAAGGCAACAGTTGCAAAGAAAAACACTCTTGATAGGGAGAAACCTTGGGAGGAACCAGACTAAAAGAGCCCATCCTCTTCTGGCCGACACAGGGTGTGTCCAAAAAAGACCATATCATGGTCAGTCCAAGGTGACTCAGGGCTGAATGACTTTGCGCCTCCTGAGTTAGGTAGTCAGTGGGGGGGGGCTAAGCCACGTGAAGGGGGTCCAGATCCAGGAACTGGGGTAGGCGTGGGGGTGAGGGTTGATGGGCGCAGCTCAGACTTCTCGCAGGATCTAGGGCTCGGGGACAGGTGCCCCCCACATGCAACAGGCCACATAATTGTGGGGCATCCATTTACATTTTTTTTTAAGATTAAGTCTGATTAATATCATTGATATATTTTGTTACCTTAAAAATGGATTTACTGGTGTATTGATTTTTGGATGCCAAAGAGTGATTGATTGGATAGATAGAGGTTATGATGTCATGCTAAGTTGTGAGGTAGTGCACAGACCAAATGGACATGCCCACACACTGGAGCTCAGTCTCTTAGTAGGAGTCGATAGTGTTTGTGTTGTATTGAAACACTCAAAGTATTTTAGGATCCCACTCAAACACACCAAATGGCGGAGGTGTCCGAGTGGTGAAGGATAGCGTGTAGTCTTACCTTGTGATACCGGAATGGGATTAGATGGATGTTATCTAACTCCAATTACTCTATCTGACTCCAATTAATGATAGCTTTCTCTCTGTTAACTGTTACTTATAGAATTGTATATGCAAATCAGAAACTATGGTCTCTTAGCTTGCGTAGCATGGCTCTATACGTTGTGGTGTCCCTAGGGGTTGGGCGACACGCACGGACCTTGCAGAGGGCGTAGGCAAGTTAAATAACTTGGAGGAGGCAGTATTACAAACAAAATGATAATTTAAGAAACAAATCTTGACGAAACATAAAACAAAGGGCGGGGTATTCGGGGTTTCCAAAAACACAAAGTCCACAATCCTACTGATCCAACAGCTCCAAAACATTTTTCGTTTTGCTTCTAGCATTTAAACAAAGGAACTTCAAAGTATTACTCGTGTATGCATTACAAATAATGTAAGTATCACAGACGCACGTGTACTTTGTTCCACAAGCATGTTTTGTGTGTTAATAGACTCCATCTCAGTGTCATCCCCATGTTCATAGCTCTGGCATACTCCAGTTATTAATCTGTCTAGCCAGCCATTTGTGAAGAACACCATCACTAAGGCCATTAAATGTGAAGTGAGAACGCTAGCCATATAAAGTGTCACGCTGTCTGTGTCACTAGACCTGCGCATCAGGGTGAGTAAGCAGATGGCTGCCCGAAATGTGAATTCAGGTCATGGGCTGACCTGTAAAAAAGTTATCTATCTGGAGTGGTATTGTGACTGGAGCACCTGGGAGGCTTGGGGGCTACCGCTAGCATCTCTGTTGCTTGTTGTGTAAATTCTGAGAAGAGCTGTCTTTCCAGAGAAGCGATAACCCAGTCCAACATCCTGTGTATTCTTCCATAAAGATCTGTTATGTAAAAAAAAAAAAAAAGATTAAAGTATGATCGCAAAAAAAAGCGATGACCCAGCTTTGGAATTTGACAGTTTGGTTCCCGATTAACTTTTTATGTGACGTTCAAAATGTATTCTCACATTGTGCCCAGGGTGCTTGTTCAGCTGATATGCTAGATTTCAGTGCAGTGACGCACATCGTAGTCTAGGTATCGAAACCTGACTGTGCCAGTCTGTGACCGGCAGCCCTGCAGGGTGGCACATAATTGGCCATAAAGTCACCCAGTGAGGGAGAGTGTTGATCATTCCTGTCTCGTCATGTGAAACTCCTCCGGTCGAGCGCGGGGGCTGGAGTGTGCCTGCACCCGCTGTGTGAATACAATTAAACTGTCTCTCTACATCTGGCACACCTGATCATTCCCTGTGTCTCCATGTGGATTCCCCAGGTCGTCACCGCAAACAAGAAGTGAGTTTTTAGTTGACCCACCTGGTGAAATAAAGGTCAAATAGTTCACGTGCAACGAAACAATCCTATAAATACAATTGGGCAACCCAAATATAGGGCAAAAGAAAAAACTATCTGGGATTATTTTTTTATTGTTTAAAAAAAAAGTAATCTCATGGAGCTCGTGAATGACCCAGAGGTATAGCTGTTCTGCCAGTGGGGGGAAAAAAGCTTGTGTAAAACCCCAGGAGATCATCTTTTGAGAAAAAACTCAAATGTGTTTTTGGTTCGGATGTTAAAATAGTATATAAACCAGTCCTCTTAGGGCCGTTAACATTTGTTTGTGCTTGGTACATCCAGATAACACTGTACTGAACTTCAATATTTGTTTTCAGATTCTTTCCTGTTTTTCTCCCAATTTGGTAGCCAATTACACCCTCTATTTGTTTTCCGCCACTCGTCTCTACAAGGCAAGCTAATTCTCAGAGGGCAGCGAACTCCGCTTCCTTCGAGACGGAATTCGCCCACCCACGTTCTGGAGACTCCCTTACATGCTTCACGGCGGACTCCAGCCGGTTCACCCTCCCCCTCCCGCTGGGGTGGACAGCTAAACACGGCACTAATCATGGCCGACGACCAGGGCCGGTCTGGTAGAGATGGGTTTGCGAATCGCGTCCCTGACAGGCAGCGCACACCGTATCGGACCAATGTGGTGCATTAAGATAAGGACTTCTACTCATGAAATAAAGTATAATAACAAATAAATATACTTTTTAAGAGCAGTCCTTTGAGCATGTGGCCTTTCTCAGTCTGACAGGGGACGAAGCTGGGTCGCCCTATGACAAGGAATCAATGGCTATCATCCGCTTGAACAACACCACCGTGATGTACCTAAAGGAGGTCACCAAGTTCCTGGCCCTGGTGTGTTTCCTGAGGGAGGAGAGCTTCGAGAGGAAAGGTAAGAGAGCTCCGCTATCGGATAGAGTTAATTCCACAGATGGTGAATGGCCGACCCTCTCTGTTGTTGCATGGAAATGACCAAACTGCAGTTTTAGGGTGTCAAGTGAAAATATGTTCTAGTCCAGGGCGTTAAATAATCTGAACCAACAAATGCATGGGTATGTTGCATTCACTCTTCAGTGAATACCGACCCCATCCTCTGATGCCTTTCGTTCCTCAGGACTGATCGACTACAACTTCCACTGTTTTCGGAAGGCCATTCAGGAAGTGTTTGATGTGCGCGTGAAGGTGCACAGGTCGCGGAAGCTTCTGAGGACGCGGAGCAAACAGGCCACGCCCAATGGGACGCCAGGTCTTCCACACTGACCTGAGGTTTCCTCTCTGAGAATCATGAGGCACAGAGACGATGAGCGAAACCTCCCAATGCTCACCCCTCAGCCACCGCTACCAGGCTATACCCCATGGGGGAGGGGGTTGGGGGCAGCTGACAACACCCATCGCTCTGTCAACCACCAAAAACAAGGATCATGTCAGGGATGAGTGTCCTGATGCACGTGTTGCTTCACGGTTGAAAATATATTATTTAATGCTGCTGACCCATGGCAAGTCAGGCTAGCATTTAAAAGTTCTGTCCTTGTATGAGAAATGTCTTGTTTACTCTTTTTAAAAATGCGGATGTTTTTAATTTGATACTTCATTAACAGTTCGATTCCAGTCCTTGTTGGCGTCACCAGATCGTAACATGATGTTAAGCATGTTGGATGTCTAGAGTTGAGTTGCACACTTTCCACCATTTTGAAATTCACGATTACGTTGCTGCTGGAGGTACAAGTAATTGTCACCATCATTCAATGCTAAATTTACAGGCACACACAGCATTTCTCCAGTGTTATGATCCGTTGAGATTGAGCAGGTGCTCTCTCACTGAAGGCAGCTTTTGTAATTTCTCTCTTTCTCTGACTGTGGCACTACACTACCCATGACAACTTGTGGACATTTTGGCTCTGGTCTGCTGTCGGTTGAAAAATGTGCTCTATTGTTAATATATTTCAGAGAAACAAGTTGCCAACGTGCTCTTTTTTAATCTTTGTTACTCCTGATTAAAAGTACATGGCTTGATTATGTAGGAGCGCAGTTAGTCATCATGCTATGCAGTGTCTTTCACTTTGTTTTTTGTTTTATGTCATAATGTTTGGTACACAGTATGAGTTGGGAGGGTGGCAAAATTGAATTTCACTAGTCAAAGGTCAAACTGCAAAGCAAAGCAACACCCCTGTCATTTTTTCACTTTTAATTACACTTGATTTTGGTGACTCTCACTTTGCTGTGTGTGAATTATCTTAATGAAGAAAACACACCAAATATCTATATTTTTGTAATTACAGGGCATATGCATTTACAAACACAGAATTCTATGTATCTGTTTATTACTTAATTAATGCACTGCATATTTATTTATTTATTTTGTTCATGAATAAAATAACATTGGTTTGCTTTTCATAGATGCATGGGTCATTTTCTTTGTCTGTCACATCTTGTTTGTATACAATTGTAAAAAAAAAACAAAAAAATATATATATATATGTGATGACTACCCAGACTATATGTCATGTTTCAATTGTTTCTTGTATTTATTGTAGTAACTATTTTAATGTGCAATCCAGTCCTTTGCAAATCCAGCTTCAACCTTGGAAATCGTGAAAATGTCCAACTGGTTACCACCAAACTATATGAAGTCAAAGCAAAGCATTTATTTTGAATTTGCCTCAACATTCTAATTGAAACATAGCTAAGAGTAGAATGTACATAGGATGTAATATTACACAATAGTAGAAATAAAATAAATGTAATCTCCAAATTTAATTTCAAGATAATGCTTTTGTTGTTGAGTTTGTGTATTTAATGATTTAATGTGCATCAGCTCCAGCTTCTTCTTGGATGGGATCTAATGCAACATCTGGGGCCAGATTTCCTTATTTAATTAGGAGAGTCATTTACGTGATCTGACATTTTAGCTACATTTCTTGATAAGGTCATGAATGACAGCTGTTGGTTGTTCTTGTGTCACCGTGTGAAATGTTTAGTGTGATCTACGAGTGACCTGGCATTGGTGTATACAGCTAATTAGCTAACTGAGCTGGGGTAATTGGTAGAAACGAAACCCTGCATTTCCCCTGATCTAAGTCAGTGTATTCACTCTTGACCTGGGAGAGCCGCAGAGCATGCTGGTTTTTCTTTTCACCCTAAAATCAGCAACCAATTCAGACCCAAGAACACAGGTGAGGTCAGAACTGTGTAATAAATGGCTTTAATTGATCAAGATTTAATTGATGATTAAGTTTTCAGTAACAACAAAAACATTCACACCCTTGTGGATCTCCAAAGCCAAACAAGATCGAATACCATTGAATCTAAGTGGCATGTACATTTATTGAGCTAAATAACTGAAAAAAGGGACCAGCAGATTTAACTGCTGCAGACCAAAGCCTGTGTAATATGGGAGCATCTCCATCTGTGAACATCAATGACAGCTGAAGACTGTTATTGGGTCCCCATGTGAAATGTTTACGGTGATCGGTGATCTAATGTAAGAGCGATCTGGCATTGGTGTATCCAGCCAATTGAGCCAGGATAATTTGTGGAAACAAATTCTGCGTACACAGGATAATTGGTGGAGCCAGGTTAATTGGTGGAGACAGAGCCCTGCATGCACACCAGCCCTCCAGGAACAGAATTGTCCACCCCTGATCTAGTTCATTGTTCTGAAGTTGCAAGCAAATAATAATTGTGCTATTGATATTATTATTTCCTCTGTAGAGAACTAAGGGGTGGGACACACTGTGTGACCATTGGCATGCTGGGACTGTCTCTTCTGTTTGTCCCGGACTAATAACTTCACAATAACCCATTATTACGCTTATAAAACGGTTACACTGCTTTTAGGCAATGCTTGTAATATCTGCCATATTATTTCCTGAAAAAAACATCTACAAATCAAAATAATTTACTACACCACAAAAAGAATTGTTCCTATATAGGCAGCAAGGTTTGTTTACGCTCTAGCCAGCTAAGTCAGCTAACCAGAAATGCATGTTTGTGTTTCCCAACAACTATTCACAATAGTGAATAGCTTCAAGATTTCCTGGTACTTTAATAAAAATACAGAAATCACTGTTTTGTTGGTCTAGCTAGTATTGCACAAATAACCTTTGCATGGGTTGTGCTAGTTATGAAGTTTCATGTAGCCGGAATTACTGTATACATTTTCTTCTCTCTTCATATAAACTGGGAATTCTGGGATGTGTTGATTCTACTCCATAACCACATGGACAACAGCTGTCAGAGATCTTTCTAATCTGACGTGCATTCCCCTTTCACCTGGAGCCGTGTGTGGCAATAAATTACGAGTGAAAATGCATGGATTAAAAATGTGTATTTGAAATTTGAAGTCAAGGGGTTAAAATTAACAGATGTTTTCTGCGGCAGAAAGCACATCACGTGTATCTTAATGCCGCCACAGATTGTAATTAACTGACCCTAATAACTTCCTTATGTAAAGCCCCTTTGAGCCATGCTTTTTCGAATTGGACTCAGGCTCCCAATGTAGGAAGACACGTGCTTTGTTTTAAATGAAGAACCCACCAATTGCCCTACTGCTGCTGCCCTGGTCAATATGGACTCTGTTCAGATAACCCAGCCTTCCTGTCTCTGTTTAATTTTGACACTGATGTTGAGGCCCTCGCTGTAGTTGGTGTGACTATATTGACTGATATCGAATGAGTAAACTAATAAATCTCCAATGAAATTGCCCATTGGTTTGATTAAGTACCACTGTAGGCCAAATTCAGGTCACTGGGGGGAGACAGGGGGTGGGTCGATCGCAGCTTTGACTAGTACTATTATATTTTGAAAGCCATCAAGAGTGAATCATTCCTGTTTTCCCGCAAGATTCTGTCCCATGTGATGTGATGAAGACTGCGCTCGGTTGTTTTCAGGGTAAAAACTTACAAAATACCAAACATGAAATTATTCACCACAGAAGAAAAGAGACGCTAGATTGTTTCCAAAGGCACATTCCTTGTGTACGTGGCGCTGTGACATTTGACAGAAAGCACATACATTTCCACACAAGTGGTGGAGACTCTCTGGCAAAAATATAATTTGTAATTGACAGATTCCTTAATAGTCTCTCATTTCATTTGTGGTGATTGAAGACTGAAATGAAATGACACCCAGTAGGTTCTGGAGAAGGAGGATGCCGTTGCCATAAATCTACACCCTGACATATATCACAAAACCAACCAGATACCTTTCTCTGCTTTTGTTATCGACTAACCTTACTAAGAAACACATCGATTTTGGTCTGATTCTCTTTCTCCTGTAATTATGTGTGCTACATTTCATCATTTTAAAAGTGCATCACAGGGGTGGTGGATAGCGTAGTGGTCCAGCGCACCATATTTTGGCTGGTCGATACAATTTGCACTGCCTGTCAGGGACACAGTCGAAACCCATCTCTACCAGACCAGCCCTGGTCATCAGCCCTGATTGAGAGCGGCGTTTGGCTGAGGGGAAAATAACAAATCATAAATTCTTCATTTAGCTTCTGCAACACAGTATCTGCAGTATTAAAGCACATGTAGACAACTTCGTGTTTTGAGATTAAACGTAACTGTGATTGAATGATTTCTGTAAATCTGGCCTGAATGATGACAGCTTTTCTGCCAGTGCTGGCACATACTCAAACGATCACGTCCTAATGTGATTTTGCATTACTTTACTTTTTGTTCATCCAGAACTATGTCTTTGAGTGACATAAGACATAGGGTAAGGGGTGGGGTCCAACATACTCCCAGGATATGTGTCTTTGATGGTGGGGGCTACTGCAGCAGGATTGTTCTATTCCCAGGGTACCCTGTATATTCTTGTGGTATTATCCTTTCAGCTGTGCTATGCTAGCTATGCAGCAGTCTTTTTCTGGCTAGTTCACATTAGACAATGAACAAAAAAATGTTATATCCAAGTCTGGACCCCAGTTCCACATATAAACAGTACCATTCCCTGCAGTCTTTTTGTATTGTGGTCTCTCCAAACACTTGGAAAACAAAAGCACCAGCATCACCGTTTTTTCCCTCCTTCACAAGCCTGGTGAGCAACCTCAAACATGGGGAATGATGCCACACATTTATTTCAAACCAAATCAAACGAATGTGATACAGAGAGGTGTAGGCAGAGCTCTTTCTCTCTCTCTCTCTCTCTCTCTCTCTCTCTCTCTCTCTCTCTCTCTCTCTCTCTCTCTCTCTCTCTTTCTCTCTCTCTGTTTTGTTCCCTTTACAATAAGATCAAAATTAATAATGAGTGATCTTCAAAGTAAAAAATTTAATTTGAATAATTCCTTTTTGAATAGTAATCAGTGAACCTTGTTATTGTACAGCATAACCAATAAGTAATAGTGAGAACAATAAATAATCCCCCTCGCTCCCTCGCCCCCTCGCTCCCTCTCCCCCTTGCTCCCTCTCCCCCTCGCTAGCTTTCTTGTATAGGGCATCAGAAGCCTGAACTCTCTCTACCTGTGACCCAAGTATAGTTGGGAACACTGTACTTTGAGAGATGCTATATTTTATACAATTTGTTCAACAAATTGCCACGGTCAGTTAAAGATTAATTGAAGCCACAGCGCTTGTGAGAGATGGTGTTAGTCATAGTTGAACAACTGAGAAGACTATTATAAGCATTTAAAATGGGGACTTTTTTTTTTTAAATGGGGACTTTTTCAGAAGAATTGTGATGATAAATTGATTTATTTGCATGAATCTCGTTTCACCAGTTCAGAGCTGTGCTCAGCATGCCCATTTCATGTGAATGAAAATATAATTTAATTGAAATGTTATGATTTCATTATACAAACTGTAATTTCATTAAATACGATATCAAAATTTTAATTTTTCTTTCAAAGAATAACTATATTTCAACATAATTTAAACAGATTTTAAAGAGAATCAGCACAGGAGTCTGTCCTTAAAGAGGATCAGTAAATCCAGGCTTAAAAAAGCATTACTCTCAGTTATGTAACCCAGTTGTTTAACTTGCCAGACTGCGGTCTCCCATGTAAATTATACACTCGTTTAATTTAATACTGGATAACAGTGTGTATTGTCTTTGTATGTGTTCTACTTCGTTCATATGAAGCACACTAATAGCTATAATATCTCATGCAGGCCAACGAAAGGAGAGAGAGTGCTAAAATTGCATGCTTATGCTCCAGAAGAGAGGAGAGGTCTTGCCAAAAACTGGGGATAAATCTGGGGCAAGCCTTTCAACCTAGGGGAGGGGGTAATATAGGCTAAGGGAAATGATCCATGGAAAAGTAATACATTACCTGTCTATAAATAATACAACTCTTTGTTTATCTTAATGATTAGCTACTGATTTACAGGTTAGGGTTTTGATCTTGTTAATTGTGTGAGCCCTCCCATCGAAGTGGTTCAGTTATCGTAAAGAGCTCATTCCACCTTTGCACATTTCATTAATAATATTCATCCATTTCTTAATTTTTGGGGGGCAGACACTCGTCCAGATTGACTTACAAAAACTATTATATTAAGGTGCATTAAATACATATAACAGAAGCAAGAAAACTGAAAAATATAAGCACAAAATGGTAATTGATTTGGCATAATTGCAGTACCTCCGAAGTATTAAGAACAGTATACCTGACTGAGACTAATATGCATATGCTGCATAACAATGAGCAACAGTATTTAAAATCACAATGCTAACAATGATCTGAAAGAGCTATGCATTATATATTGTAGCAATCCAGGTGGGTCGCTGCGTGTAAATGTGTGCGCGGGGCATTGTGGGGGAACACTGTTGCATGTTTGTTGTTCCCCCCTGTGTTAATTAGAATTATGTTTGTTAAATCACGTTGTGTGTGTTGATTGTTATCATTTGTGTATGTGAAACCGATGGTCGTGGTGAGCCAAAAGGTAGAGCCACCGCGACTGACGTTTGTTTATTATTTAGCACCAGTGCCTGTGATTTTCTGTATTTGTGTTCTTTCTTTGACTGAAAGTACTTCCTGTTTGATGTACTAGTTAGTTGAAGAGGCTGATGGCACGGCGTGTTCTTTTAAGGACGTGTCTGTACCCAAAGAAAGCTCTCAAGACGATATCCGGGGTCGTGCGGTGTATGGGGAACGGATAATGTCACCTTTTATTAAAGTGGCTATACACGTAACCACATTTGAACTGCTGCCTGACTCCATTTGTCTTCTTGCTGCACTCCACCGTGCATTCTCACTACAATATTTTTAAATTGGAGTATTTGATTCTGTCGTGTTTTACACGTAAACTTGCGATTGGATATCAAATACAGACTGGAATTCAATCTAACTGCAATGCGTTTTACTTTACTGTAATCAAGCGTTACCCATTTTCTTTATTATCATGTCACAACATTTTAACGCATCAAAAACTGCTTAATCTTCTGCTGACCTGGGTGGACTTATCAAGATTCAATTCAAGATTCAAGATTTGTATTTGTCACATACTCACACGGGGTGTGCAGTGAAATGAAAAGTGGCAATGCTCAACTAGAATGTGCAAAAGGGCAACAGTACACATACAGTAACAGTAACAGCAACAGTACAATAGCCTACATAGTCATACATGTATATCCATACCATAGTTAGTATATGTTAATATATTTATAGATGATTAAGAACAAGCACTTGCTCAACAGTACAGAATCCATCCTGGGAGTTAAATCATTGCATCCTTTGTTACAATTTCCTACACTATGTCACACTACCACCATCACTATAGCTGCACCCCATTTATTATTTATTAAACAAAGCTCATTTCGTTATGTAGCTATTTTAATTCCTAGTATCATGGTCATTTCAGTAACAGACAGAGCGAATAGACACGGAACAAAAATGATTTTAATTGTTTTATTTTAGTCTGAAATTAGATATTGTTGAAAATAAGATAAAACAGCTGGCTATCAATAACTTTGTATTATTTGTGTATCTCACATACTGCAATAGAACGAACTGATTTTCGAGTATCTGATATAAAATAAGACAGTCCAAAATTTGCCAAACACATACACCATGATATTTCTAACGTATTATGCGACTGTCTGTAAATCAGTCGCATTGTGGACATACATTATAACACATCTTTGGGAAAATAGCACTGCAAAGAAACGCGCAGCTTTCTAAAATGTTAAGTGGAGATTCTAAACAAACAGACTTTCAAGTGCTTGTGAAGTTCCTTGAGGACAAATGTATTTAACTAGTACTCAGTTTTCAGAGTGCGGTCGGGCAGCTGTGTAAGGTCCCAGAACAAGACGTCAGCGATTGGCTGATGAGACCCTAAAAGTGGTCACGGAGAAGCGTGAGTCTGAGTTCGAATCCCTCGATGTAACAGCTGTTCGTTGCCTGACCAATCAGATAACAAGCAAGTCAACCCGCTTGAATGTGAAAAAACATCCGTCCTTGATATTTAAGTGACACGATGACCGTTGCACCGCGCGTTCTGCTGTGGACGACAAGATGAATCGATATTCACACCATTGCGGACTGGTACTAAATGGGGAGCTGTTTTAAGCGTGTGCGCATGATGCCCTATTTTACAAAGCTGCTTGTTTTACTCTTTTTCCTGATACTTATTGGTGAATGCCGAAAGCAAAGGAGAAGGAGGTGGACGGGACCCGCTGAAGCCCACAAGCATGCAAAGTAAGGGTATTGAAACTGTGTTCTGATCATGGGGATGCTGTTTGTTTAGTGACTCATTGATTGACTCATTGAAGGGCAGATAATAATAATAATAATAATAATAATAATAATAAGCTATTTTGTGCTCTTAAACTAGCTACATGATTACAGCATTTCCACCAGCATACCCAGCACCAGCGGTGATAGCAGTAGTTGCAGAAGCAGTAGGCTAGTAGTAGCAGTTAGCGGATCTTTGGAGCTAGGGATTTATCTTGTTTGGTTTGGTCTAAGTTCTTAATACTTAAGCGGACAGAGTCTTTAACATACCTGGACATATGATATGTTTCACAAGTTTGAATATGACAATTTATGTGTCCAGATATCATCAAAATGTGTCAAGCCATCAGTTGAGGTGTGTGATATGCGTACAATTATTGGCCTCTTGGCAATGCCGAGAAACAGTCGTGCAGTATTTATGTACATGTTGTATTTATGTTGTAGCTGTTACAGTTGGCTACAATTTGACCCCAGAGGACAGGTGCTTGATTTCTGATTGAGGCCATGCTGTGATCACTCTGGCGGTGACTGGGCTGTTCTCAGCTGCACTCTCCTTGACCTCGTCTGGCCACGTCCCTGTCTGGAGTTTATAAGGGGTGGAGTGAATTTTTTGGGAAAATAGACTTTTTCCTTTCTTTGACTTCGTGCCATTCAGCTGCGCCTTTTTGGAAGACACTTTTGCAAAGATTTGTACTTTATTTTCTTGTCCGTTTTTCCCTGTGCAATTTTTCTTATGTAGCCTACTTTTGATAGCTAGGGAAGCATAGAGTAGGGGGAGCAGTCTGCGGAAGAGAACGTCCTTTTTTTATCTGCACCTGGAGAAAGTTTAGAACCCATTTCTTTTCTAGCTACTGCTAGGACTTTGTCAGACTTTTATTGATTTTACATTATATCCCTTCGTTGTCATGTGAGTATGTCCATTATCTGTCGTATGCCATAAATAAATCCTGTATGTTTTTATTTAACTCGTTGACTCAGAGGAATATTTGTTGTCGAGTCCCATTTTGGTTCACCACCCGGCTATTGGAATGCGAGCGGTTTTTATGGGTTCGTAACAGTAGCTTAACCAGAACAAGGTCTAATTTTGCAAGTGCGTGTGCCGCTGTGATGCCAAATCACGTCCATCCGGCCAAAATGTGTCCACGGTGATGTAATCGGAATTTTTATGATGTAATCGGAATTTTGGACTGCAGTTGCTATGCCAACATGACGTGCTCGCATTCCCCACTGCCAAAATGTGTCCACAGCTAACAATTTTTATTTCACTAGCAAACAAGCAATAAATTATTAGCTAACTAACTAGCTAACACTAGCTAGTGCTAGTGATAGCTAGTTAGTTTCAGTAAAAGACTAAACGACTAGCTACTTCAAAATGAATCACTAACACAATCTAAAATGTAAAACAATTAACAATATAAGCACAGTAGCCTATACAAAAGGAAATTGTAAAGGTTATCTCGTGTAGTGGTCTGTCTCCGTCTCCGAGGTTAAAGCAGGACCGAGCAAAACTTATGAATGCGAGCTCGTCATGTTGTCATAGCAACTACATTCAAATAATTCAATGACATCACTCGGACACATTCCTGAACACCTGGACACATCCATAGATTATATGGATGTGAAAATGTATACTGAATGCTGTATGCATTCACTACTGTAAGTCGCTTGGATAAAAGCGTCTGCTAAATGGCGTATATTATTATTATTATATTCATATCCAATTGTGGGATGGACTAGCTTGCTATGTATACAACAAATAACACTGCAAGGTTTAAAATGATGGTGTGTGTGTGTGTGAAAGAAATCAACTAGTCTTGTGGGTACAGCAAGTTAATATAGCAAACTAGTCCATCCCACGTTATGGCCTGTTATCTGTGAAATGAACTCTTGTAACGTTACCCACATGAGTTGAGCATAAACACTGTCGGTGACGTTAGCTAGCATTTACATCCATTAAGCGAAGGCTACTCAAGGAATGTCAGGATATATGATATATCTATTATTATTATGTTTGAAACAGCGAACTTTCCCCCCTCCACTAGCATCACTAACACAATGTAAAATCTAAAACAATTAACAATATAAGCACAGCTCCTATACAAAAAGGAAATGATAATGGTGTTATCACGATTTTTATTTTACTAGCAGATATTTCACTAGCCATCTAAGCAGGCGATCCATATATTATATTCGTAGCAAGGCAGCGAACTTAACTGTGCAGCTGAACAGACAAAGGATACTATTATGTCCGTAGCTAGCTGCCTATAATTATAATAGCCTATAATTCTATATTATAATTCATATATTATGTTCGTAGCAAGGCAGCGAACTTAACTGTGCAGCTGAACAGACAAAGGATACTATTATGTCCGTAGCTAGCTGCCTATAATTATAATAGCCTATCATTCTATATTATAATTCATATATTATATTCGTAGCAAGGCAGCGAACTTAACTGTGCAGCTGAACAGACAAAGGATACTATTATGTCCGTAGCTAGCTGCCTATAATTATAATAGCCTATAATTCTATATTATAATTCATATATTATGTTCGTAGCAAGGCAGCTAACTTAACTGTGCAGCTGAACAGACAATGCATATTGTTATGTCCGTAGCTAGCTGGCTATATAATTATAATATAATTATATATTATATTTCATATATTATGTTCGTAGCAAGGCAGCTAACTTAGCTGTACATCTTATTCGTAGCTAAATTACATCACCCTGGACCCATTTTGGTCATCACACAGTCCAACATTCCGATTACATCACCATGTGGACACATTTTGGCAGTGGACGCCATTTTCTCACTCGGGAATGCGAGCACGTCATGTTGGCATAGCAACTGCAGTCCAAAATTCCGATTACATCATAAAAATTCCGATTACATCACCGTGGACACATTTTGGCCGGATGGACGTGATTTGGCATCACACCGCCAATATGACTGCGTGGGCAGCACGCGACGAGTCACAGAAGACGATTCCTCGATCGAGACTGCCTTTTTTTTGCAATGGTAACAAAAGCAATTTAATAACACAATTTCACTGATAAAGGCAATATGCCGAAACGTTTGACTCTGTTAGCCTCATCTTGAATAAACGTTGAGTGCAGATCGTTTATGATTATGACTAGTTAATTATATTTTTAACCCAAAGGGCTGAAATAATAGTGCAATCAATCTATTAAAACAAATGCAGTTTAACCGCTATAGAACATGGGACTTACCTGTAGAATATGCGGGGATGTGATCCAAACCAATTAATTAATTTACTAATATAATAATATACAGGATTAGTATTGAATTACTATTTGGAACTTTGTATTTAAAATTAACTTTAAATAAGATATACACGCAGAGGGTTAGTTGCTTGTCAGTCAGTCAGCTTCCTGTCCTGTTTGGCTAATCCTGTTTTTCAGGCTCAAATGAAAAAATCTAACTACCTAACAATGTATATATTTCAACAAAATATGACATCTGCCCATGCATCCATTTATTTACACATGCATGGTGACAGTGAGATAACTACTAATATGTAACTAAGAGACTATTTCTATGTTACACCACCAAGGCATACCATGTTTATCATTTTAATGTTGAGTACATTGAGCATTTATACAAATTAAGTTTATTATTATTATTATGATTATTATTTTTCATTATCCATTATAGGAGGTCAGCTGAAAATTTACATTTAGCAACCAGAGTAGCCTAGACCTAGTCTTTTTATATCTTTTTTGCTCCCCACATTTTTAGTCACTGATGAATATGGAAATACATGTGTAAGCAACATAATTATGCAAAAATGCAAAACTGTGTTTGTAACTTATGTAAGCGTGCAATGAATGATCCCTCTGCTACAGTGATGGTAATACCGACAAGCCATATGTTACAAAATGACAGATGAGATATGAAGTCAACGGTTAAATGTGATGGCTCTGGGGGCTGTGTAACCCCACTGCGGCCAGGGTTCGATCCCCGGCTGCGCCAGCGAGTGGCTGTCCACCACAGGGGAAGGGGGAGGGTGCTTGCCGAGGAGTGCGGAGGATTTCCCTGTGGAATAATAGCTGAGGTCCGTCTCGGAGGAAGCGATTCATTGCTAGCCCCGGAGTAGTGGCTTGTCCTGTCGATGCAGGTGGCACTGCACTTCCCATAAACCATTGCAGATATGCAGTGTGGCTTGTTGTGTGATTGGGCCTACCTTCAAACTGACAGGAAAAGGACAAGCTAACGTAACGCTAGATTGAGTAACGTTAACCAGTAAAGAGACAAAGGTAGGTCATTTTTTGGTAAAAATCCAGCATTTAACTCTACTTTTAATAAGTGCACCCCATGATACCATGATGATGTCCATACATTTATTCAGTTTAGTGACAACAATGATGAAGATAATGTTGCTTGTTAGCTAGCTAATGTAACAGAGTTGCTTCTGTCTGCAGGAGTTTCGAACCGAGGCCCCCAACACAACAAGAAACAGGATTAGCCCGCTTAGCTAAAGACCCGAGTCTCCAGCTCCGGGACCTAATCATACTCTTGTTGCTTCTCAAGGGGTGAAATCGCATTCTGTAGCGGATGCTCATGTGCTTAACTCACGCCTTGGAGCTTCGCTACATTAACTTAACGTTTTGTGAGTCAAATGTTAGCAGCGAGATGAATGGGATTATTGACAACACAGCCAACTACCTAGCAGACTTTTAAAATGTTACAACAAAGCAGCACAAGCTGTAGCTTAGTTATGACCATTATTCAGGTAACTGCCAAAATAAAGGAAACACCAACATAAAGTGTCTTAAAAGAGCGTCGGGCCACCACGAGCTGCCAGAACAGCGTCGATTTGCCCTTCATTTAATCACGTGTTTCCTTTATTTTGGCAGTTACCTGTACTCCACAATATAATACTAGCTTTACTAATGTTAGTGCTTGCTAGCTACTTATCGTTACGTTTAATAGCTTTTAGCATCATGGCTGAGACAAGCTTTGCCTGCAGCTGTGAAGGTTTGTCTCACTCACTCAATTGCTGTTAGTAAACAGTGTAGAATTGCAGGAAATCAGTGTCAAAATTGATATTTATTTTCTGGGGCAGGACCCCCAGACCCCCATCTAGGTTTGGACCCCCCCACCCAAAACAGGGTTAGGTGCCCCACGGTGTTGTCATTTTATGTATTAGCTACAAATAACTATTCATAGCTGTAGTTCAAGGTAAATGTGATATCCTCATTAAAAATGTTTATGTTACTATATTGTGAGCTGTGATTTACAAACAGAATTATTAACTTGCACAGGCTTCTTTCTTGGCTTTGAGAGTGGTATCAGGAGGGGGCGGGGTCGCGGGGGAATGTGGGTGCGTGAGTGTGTGTGTTCGTGTGTTTGTGAGTGCGTGCGAGGTCAACTGCTGCATGTGCTTTTAACCTGAAATAAAAATATTCAACAACAACGGGGCTTATTTTTTATTTATTTTTCACCTTAAACTTTTCAATGATTGTAATTGTAGGGGCTGGCTTTTCAACCTGACCAAAAATGGCAGGGGTTGAAGCCCCCCCAAAATGCACGTGCCTGTCTTGGGCATTGTTAAAAGGCAAGTGGCAATCTAGCAATGGTTTCCAAGTGCATTGTTGTTGTTTTGAATTTCTTATTTAGATGTGAAAAACAATAGTTTGGATTCTGTTAATTTACATCTGCCTTTGAACGTTGTCCCCAATATGAATACACTGGGGCAGTTGGAGTTCTTCATCATTTTTGTTTACATGGCTAAACAGGTTATATAACACCCCTTTGCAATTTGAAACTGTATTGTTTTGCTTTTAATTAATCATTGGGGATGTGCAAGTGTGTGTGTGTTTGTGTGTGTGTGTTTTTGGATTGAAGAGTATAGAGTCAAAACAGTAGAACATTAAGAGAAGCAAATGTCTGTGCATTTTTTATTCCAGATACACTTTGGCCAAATTATATGAACAACCTCTCTAAATAGTAATACTACGAAGCAAGTAACTAAAAAGACAGCGAAGCAATTTTGTGGCCTGGTTGTTTTTTTAATGATAATGTCCAAGAATCCTGATGCCTGGAGACTGATATTATACCAGGTCTCTGATGTCTGAGTGATGTTTCTCACATGGAAATTATAGGCCATTTGTTTGTGTGCTGTGGCAAAAAAAACTAAAAACAGGTGCAAACCTTTTAATAATAATAAAAAAGCATTTTCCACATTATTTTAAGTATCTGTTGTGCTACTCCTGAAGAACGTTTGAACCATGGCTACTTAACTCCTGATTACGGAGGGCCACATTATTCACTGGTTTTAATCAATTCAGCATCCTTACTCCTTTCTGAGAGTGCATGGGGGGTTTGAAGAGATCAGACAAATATTGATTACAGAAGAAATGCTTCCTTGAAAGATTTTGGGGGCTTTCACATAATGGGTGCTTCCATAAATGGACAGTGATCATGTGTCAGTGATCATGTGAGGGTCAGATGATCAGCAGTTTTAACAACTGGGCAAAACCTCTTCTCCACAAGCTTTTCAAAGTTTGAAAAATAGAATTCTTTGAATTGTCGTGGAAATAAACCACTCTCGATTTAGGACTTAATACAAGGTTCTTTATTCATTTATTCATGCAGCATGGAGAGCAGGAATATTGCAAGACCGGCTTAATTTGGTCTCAACAGGTGCACAACATCTTGCAGAATACAATGCACAACACAGAACTAGATAAGAAGACAGCAGGCTTATAGGAAAGCACAAGAAGCACAAGTCACAAGGTTACAGTCTGAAAGGGAAAGATCACCTTCCTAAAATGTCAGAAAAGCATGTCCTCAAAGGACTTTTCTTGTATATGACTTCCACAATGTGTTAGTGCTTTGTATGTTAGGCCTCAAACACACCCAGCATTATGTCCTCAGTCACATAATGTTGGCAGCAGTTTGCTTTGTGGCTACACAGCTTCTTTTAAATTGTCTCTTTTTTACAGCACTTTGTCGCCAAAGGCACCCGACATGACGAAGACGCGTAAGCTGAAAACAGAACAGCTGTTGCGGGTGGAGGAGCATGATTTCACCATGAGGCCAGCGTTTGGAGGTGAGGCACTAGTCATTAACACCCAGAGCATGATTTCACCATGAGGCTAGCGTTTGGAGGTGAGGCACTAGTCATTAACACCCAGAGCATGATTTCACCATGAGGCCAGCGTTTGGAGGTGAGGCACTAGTCATTAACACCCAGAGCATGATTTCACCATGAGGCCAGCATTTGGAGGCGAGGCACTAGTCATTAACACCCAGAGCATGATTTCACCATGAAGCCAGCGTTTGGAGGTGAGGCACCCAGAGCACAACAGCACACAGGATACATTTTGTATGTTTAATACATCTGCCCTGCAATCTTTATTTATGTCCCACTTGATATCTTCTTTTTCAATTCATCAGTCAAAAAAATTGAGAAAGAGAGAATGATTTCTTTATTTCAAGTCTTGAATTACTCACACAGGTTACAAAGAAGAGATACAAATTGAGTAATATTTAACATTTTAAACTAGAATACCACTCGGATTCCAATGTACATATTTTAAAAAGCAAAATAGGGTTATAGATGTGAGGAAATTATAAAAAAAATGCAGCTAAAACAACACAGGTATAAAGCACTCAGAAATGTAGACACACTTAAATTAAAAGTCACTAAGACAAATAAGTTGAAGTAAGTTGAATGCAGGCCATATATGGGATTGCACTGGTGTGTGTGTACGTTCTGTTTTTATGGGACCAGGTCAGTGAGAGCAGGATGTCCACCGAGTGCGACAGAAATGATCAGATCTCCACAGGTGTTTAACAAATGCTTCAGACTTTGGCGGCATGGGTGGAGTACCTGTCAGTGTGCTTGCGACAGTATAGGTTGCATGACCTTCTCCCAACTGTATGTATCTTCTCAATTCTGTCACTGTATGGGGTTTGTTAACCCTGCATAAAACTCTGTCAGAAGTCATGTGTAGGACAAAAAGCAGATGAGGCGACTGCCAAAATAAAGGAAACACCAAACAAAGTGTCTTAATAGGGCATTGGGCATAACTCTACTGGAGGGATGCAACACCATTTGCATCCCACCAAGATAAATTTCATCATTTGGTGTTTTGTTGGTGGTGGTGGAAAACACTGTCTCAGGTGCCACGTCAGAATCTCCCATAAGTGTTCAATTGGGTTGAGATATGGTGACTGAGACGGCCATGGAATATGGTTTACATCATTTTCATGCTCATCAAACCATTCAGTGACCACTGTTGAATATACTGTTGTATTTATTGGCGTTTACCTTGCCCTCATAAGGGGTTGAGTGGACTTGCCAGGGAAATGCACCCCACACCATGACAGACCGCCAGAATCCTTCATTCACTCAAATATTTTGGCAGTTATCTGTATATGTGTTTCATAATTAACAATTTATAAATGATGTATAGTTTACAGGTCCTCCTTGAGGTGTGTCCAAAGCACTAGTCCTACCAGTGACACACTCCAATGTTATAGAGCTGAATCCTGACTGGGCCAGTGCAGACTGTGGCCTGGGTTCTGACGTGGTGACACACAATTGGTCAGTATCGCTAGGGGGAGGAAAGGTTTCATTGGTAAGGTCTCCCACTGCACCAAGTAGATGGAGGACAGTGCAACAGGCTTACAATTGTAATTGGGCATTCCTATTTTTTTTTTAAAAGTAAAAGAAATGGCATACAAAAATAATATATAGATGACAACCTTCTGTTTCATAACTCAAATCACTAGTGCTTGCTTTTCAAGCGGCTAGAGGTACTGCTCCCCCATACCTCCAGTCACTCATCACTCCCTACACCCCAGCCAGACCCCTCCACTCCACCTCCTCTGGCAAACTGACTGTCACATCCCTCCGGGCGCCTGGCAGCCGCTCCTCGTGGTCTCGCCTCTTCTCTGTCCTGACGGTGAAACGACCTTACGCAATCGGTCAGGACTGCGGAATCACTTGCGATCTTCTGCAAGAGACTCAAAACCCACCTTTTCAGACTCCACTACCACTGAATTCTGTACATCTAGCTAATTGTCATCACCACTGCCTACTTGCTCAACACTTTGTATCCCTGCTTACTCAATAAAAAAATAAAAATGTACTAACCTTTTCCTTCCCAGTGTTACAGGTATGGTACGCAGCTGCCTACAATGATGTCTATCGCTGTATTACTGCCCTGATCTCTTGCATTAACTATGATTGTTCCTACCATGTATTCATGCACATCTTGTAAATCGCTCTGGATAAGCGCATCTGCTAAATGCTTAAAATGTAAATGATTACCCTATGTGCATTTTTACTTCGGAAAAATAAGTAAACTTTCATATTTCTGATAAATAAAAGCACTACAGTTTAGGTTTCGTTTTGGAAAATGTCGGGCCCATGAAGGGCCCCATAGCACATATAAATTAAATATAAAATGATGTTGTCATTTCAACTTATATCCTCCAAAAAATCATACACAAAAATGTGATGAGAGCACTTATTTTATCATTGTCTATGTGGGCCCCCCTCACTCCAGACTACAGTGGACTATTCCATCGCCACTGCGCAGCTGCGAGTAAACCATGTTTTAGGAAGTCTAAAGTTTAGACACTAAACAACACACAGCACGGAGAAAACGCGGTAACGTACAATAAAACTAAGCTACCCCAGTGGGGTAGAGAAAAGTACAAAGAGGGAGGAAAGTAAGACATTTACTGTCAAGCTCCCAAAGGTAACATCCCTTTTCCCTGTGCCTGAATCTAAAGGCCCTTTTCCACTGCACAACAAAACAAGAACTAGACATAATGGGAACTAGCGCTAGTTCCGGTTCTAGTTACCATTCTTGTTTCCACCGACTTCAGGGGAAAGGGTTTACGGTTTGTGCTAATTTAGAGCAAAGGAACGATTTTTCGCTTCATTTTGGTTAAGCTGCCATATGAAAAAACGTATCACTTGATACATTAAGCTGCCATATGAAAAAACGTATCATTTGATTCATTAAGCTGCCATATGAAAAAACGTATCACTTGATGCATGTGTAGATGTATTGATGAGAATGTATAGCTACTGTGTTGTTGTACAGAAACTTACTTGATTGATGCTGCTCTTTTGAGGCACTATTTTTCCATTTTTCTTATATGTGTAATCACTGTGAAACACACAGTGCAGGAAGGTTGCATTAACCCTCTGAGGTCCGTGCTAAGCTTTTAGATGTTTTTTGATTTTGGCATGGTCTGATATTTATCTCAATTTCATCAATTTAACACACACTTACTCCAAAGTGTTTGATATTTTTATTTGAAGGACAATCACAGCTACATTTGTATGCCATCAATAGTTTGGTCAGTATCATATGCAGCTTGTAAATAGATCTACAAACACACAAGTTAAAAATAGTAAATTTTTCTGCTGTCACAAAAGTTGTGAAAGCACACACTAAACTATAGTGACGAATTGTTTTGCCAATGTGCGTTTGTTCATCAAGGTCTTGGTTATGTAAGGGTGTGAAAACAGTTTAGCACATCTGAGATCTAAATAGCTAAAAACCTGTTTTTATCAGAACTGGTCACATTTATTTCAGGCTGTGGGAGGGCTAAATGCTAAATACCTGAATATTCATTATTCATTGTCCACACCTCTAAGATCTGTCAGATGGGCCATCTCACTGGGCCATCAGTGTTATATTCTGAGTCCTGTTCTGTTGTTTTTTGGTCTTTGTTTATTTTTCATTCAGTCCTTATTCATTATTCTTTATCCAGTATTGCATTTTCCCTGTTCTGTCACGTTCTGCTCCCTGTCTGTCCTTGTTCCGTTTATTTTGAGATCCACTGCTTGTCTTGTCATGCACTTCGGGAGTTTATACTTTTCGGGTTTTTCCTTCACTTATTATCTCGTTTTCTTCCTTCTTACTTTCTAGATTGCACTTGGTATATATTAGGTAGATGTGTATAGTACTAACCAACTAATCTACTAACGTTAGGGATTTAGATTAAGTTACTAACACGCGGAATATGTTTGGCGTCACAAGACGCGAATTCATATATTTTCACGAGTATTTGAAAACAAGCGAAATAAATAACATTTTAGGCTGTTTGAAAAGTATTCTTCCATAGATCTTGTGTGCATATTGCAATTTGTTACGTTGCAACACGCGGAATATGTAGTCACAAGGCGGAATTCATATATTGAATATATATACGAGTATTTGATAACATGGCAAATCAAATATAGTTACTTACTCTTCGTCAGTTATTGTCTTCGTCGCTTTTCATCAATACTCTCAAACACTGCAGCGCAGAAAATCTTTCCATCTTGAATAAAATTGTATGTCTGTATAAAATCTTGCTTCAAATTGTCGGGACAGTTTATGTGTTTACGCGGCGTTTTCACACATGGCCCCACGCCCCTCCCCACACACCTCGTGAAACTCGCCCTAGTTACCATGTCAATAGAAGGGACGTTACTACCAGGTAAAAAAAGAGAGTAAAAGGCAAGGTTTACTTTTGGTCTAATTAACCTAATTTAAAAAATCCCATTTGATTTGCCAGTGCTCAAATCGGAAAGTCGCGATTCTAAGGTTTCTGTCAATGTTTTTGTCGTGTGTGTATGATAAAATATCGCGAAGTTAGAAATAGTAATATACTTTTATTGCTGCTCGGATCGGATGGCGGCGATCCAGCCGACCTCAGGGGGTTAAAGAGTTTATTGAAGATAACAACATTTGCATTCTTACCGGGTGCCCCACAGTGACTACAACTAACCCGACCATCAAATGAGTCAGTTGGGATTAGTCAGTGCACTACCTTGTCCGATTTAACAGTTACTCTGCATAGGCTCACTGTACAGAGAGCAGCTGAGGAGAATAGGACATTTCCAGTAACCTGAAAAGCCGGTAGACACTGAATGTTATCATTTATTTTGTAGGGCATAGCTATGCTTGTGGACTGAATGGTTCATACAGATATATTGTCATGAGTTAATCACATATGCATGTGGGTGAAAGCATGCACATTTTACTGCGATTTCGTAAAATATCCTCCAAAAGCCATCCCATCAATGTGATTTCTTTCAGGAGGGAGTGCCAGTGTCTAATGCATGATATAGCTTTAATCTGTAAAGAGATAACTGGCCAGGGGTTAGCTGGCTGCTAATCCATGGAAAGGGGACACACTCCACTGTCATTTACTGTAATGTACAGGACCTGAGCGCTGCTTCGATGCATCTATCCGACGTGACGTGATCGCACACACCATGGAAATGCCACAGATTTTGTCACATGTAACTGAGATCATGTGACACTGGTGTGAACTTTTGTTAACTGGTCTGTCTTCTGAACATGAGCACTATGTTGGCTCTTTACATTGGTAAGATAGAGTTGCTCCAAAACAAAATGCAGTCGCTTCAATGCTTATCTTTCTGTGTCATGGTGAAGGTGCCTTCACACACGCAGATACCAGTAAACAATTTTGCATTAAAACGGAAATCCAGTATCACATCCAATGATGTGTTTTTTAACATTTAACTGAACTCTTGAAAGAATGTGACCACAATAAAGATTCATTCTTATGGGTGATTTTAATTTTAACTGGTCTGACAAGTTTTTTTAAAAGTTGAAGGTTATGATAGACAAATATGACCTAGGTCAATTAGTGAATGGTCCAATAAGGATAACAAACTCCTCAAAGACACAATTAGGGCCCTAATTTGGTGAATCAGAACGGTGTCGGTAACTCCGATGCAAAGTGAGGACGGTGGCGCTTTAGGGCATGTCTAACGCAAGTTTGCGTCAGACGAAACTGGCAACTTTGCATTGATTAGAATCCTAATTCTGCTCTGAATGTGTTGTTTGGAGTTTTGTACCTGGAGTTTTGTACCTCTGTACATTGAAGATGCCCTTATAGAATTCTGCATGCAGAGTTTCAATTGGGTATTTGTCCCATTTGGCAAATTATCGCTGTGTAAGTGCATATAGTGCAATTGGGTCAATGATTGATTTGAATATTTTAAGCCAGATCCTAATTGGTATGTCAAAATAGATTTCAGTTTACTCACAGCCATGTTGTATTTCACTGACTTATTCAGAATCAAGGTATTTTCCCTCCGTTCCTCTGTTTCTGGTTGGTGAGTGTTTATTCAGCACACACAAGCTAGCAGCAATGGTTTTGCCATGACTGGGGATCCATATATGCAGACAGCTTTGATGTTTTTTCAGGTTTGATTTATTTTTAATTTAATTTAAATGTATTTAGACTCGTCTCGTGCCCATTTTTTTTTTACCAACCCCTACGGGATGCCATAAGCCCAGAGTTGGCTATACAGATGTCTGTACCTTCTCTTCCCATTTAGCTAGCTAGGTAGCATAATAGTGCACTGAATCATCATGTAGCATTTCTCGAATTGTAGCGTGAAAATACTGTTCTTAGTCCACCCATAGGACCGTTGTGTTGTTGTGGTTTACTCGGCTGCATTTTTGTGCGGGTTATTTCTGTCCTGTTCAGGTATATGGACATTTAGCTACAGTCTGATAGTAGTATCTGACTGTGAATGCTTTGAAAGACACTGGATCAATGTTGATGATCATATAATCTATGGTAGTACCATCAAGAGGTGAACAGTATATACGCTGCCCAAAAGGGCCCCCTCGTAGCCTACCATTTACTATGGACAGACCCACTATTCGACAGAGCTGCAGTAGTTTATTTTCCATTTTTGTTGTTGGTTTTGTCATAATTAGTTCTGGGTGAGATATGACGGGAGGGGAGTGCTGATGTTTCCCGGTATGTTTGTTGTGTTTGTTTGTGTGTGCTGGTGGTGTCCAGTCCTTCTCCAGTCCTAGCATTGAGATCGCTGCATATCAGCACATTGTCCTGGGCCTAGAAATGACTGATTATAATTTTAGGGATTGTGGAGCAGGCGCACAATGTTAAGGAGGATCCTGATTGGAAACAACCTAAAACTTCAAAAGCTTGGGAATTAAACAAAGCTGTTTGGATTATATAGAGCTAACCAGCTAACAAAATATAGCAGTGCAGGGCATTTCTTTCCCTCCTTAACTAACTGTTACAAATGGTCACCCAGGAAACTGAGCAACAGCAGCCCCTCCCCCACCCACTCTGCTCACTGGCACCACCCCCCCCCTTCCCCACAGAGGCCAAAACAGAAACTGCAAGCAAATCAAAATTAAAGAGGCAGATGACCCTGACAGAATCGTGATAGCAGGTGACTTGTATAAAAACAGCACTGTTACAATGCTAGAGTGCGAACTCTGGCAATTTGTTTCTGGCAAATGTTGACTTTCTGACTATAAAGGAGAGAGCACTGAGGGGAACGGACCCTCCCAGTGAAGCCTCGATGTGGCATAACAGAGCAAAAGACAACATCAGTGGCGGAAGAAAAAAAAAAAAAAAATCACTCAATAAAAAGAGCCAATAATCAATCAAGTATTACCAAAGAAGAACAACCCCCAGATGCAGGACTGCAACTGTTGACTAATCAAAAACATCAGAGTTCAAACACATGACTACTGGTCATCAAATTTTTATGCAAACTTTGTACTAACTACTGATTAAATTGTGTATACATTCACATACTATAATAAGGGGACCCACAGACCACCAGGCAGACTTCTGCAGGCAAGGTCTCCGGGACCCTGTAATGCGGGTACAAGCTCATAAATAAAAGAGTCTGAACCTCTGCTGGCCTACAGTTTTACGTCTTTTCTTCCATCTGGATTCCTGGGCAATTTACAAGACAACCCCCTCTATGACTACGTCCACCTTAACAAAGAGACCATCTCCACCATTGCCAGAACACCGAACGACATCGCTCTAAACCACCAGCCCATTACATCATGGGGGAACAGTGGTTGGAGCAGCCCCCACCCCCACCGCCGGAGACCTACAAGACACCCCATCGGACCCAGCGCATCCCCCACAGAGACGGGGTCAGAGGTTTTGGCATTAAGAGCAGGAACACAGACTTCACCAGAGATGTGGTACAGATAAAATGTGCCTTCTGGCTTCCCATTAGGATACAGAGACATGATATTTCCATCCGCTAAGCTAATAGCAGTCACCCATGGCAGGGTTTCGGGGGAATGCTGATTTGGTGCAAGACACAACTAAGAGGGAGAATTCTTAATTTGGCTCTAAATCAAACAAGAGGCTGTCTGCACTGACCAAAATGTCTTTCAGTGTTACATACAGTCAGGTCCATAAGTATTTGGCCAGTGACACAATTTTAATCATTTTGGCTCTGTACACCCAGCACAATGAACACCAGCACAATGAATTTCAAATGAAAATAAGTGTAGACTTTCAGCTTTAATTGAAGGGTTTTGTCAAACATATTGTATGAACCATGTAGGAATTACAACCATTTTTATACATAGCCCCAATTTTAGGGGCTCAAAGGTAATTGGACAAACTAACATAATCATAAATTAAATTGTCATTTTTAGTACTTGGTTCCAAATCCTTTGCAGTCAATGACTGCCTGAAGTCTGGAACCCATAGACATCACCAGACGCTGGGTTTCTTCCTTGGTGATGCTATGCCAGGTCTTTACTGCTGCTGTCTTTAGTTCCTGCTTGTTCTTGGGGAATTTTGCCTTCAGTTTTGCCTTCATTTAAAAAAAAAGTTTTTGGCAAACTTTAATCTGGTCTTCCTGTTTTTGAGGCTTACCAATGGTTTACATCTTGTGGTAAACCCTCTGTATTTACTCTGGTGAAGTCTTCTCTTGATTGTTGACTTTGACACAGATATGCCTACCTCCTGGAGGGTGTTCTTGATCTGGCTAACTGTTGTGAAGGGGTTTTTCTTCACCAGGGAAATAATTATTCTGTCATCCACCACAGTTTTCCGTGGTCTTCCAGGCCTTTTGGTGTTCCTGAGCTCACCAGTGAGTTATTTATTTTTAAGAGTGTACCAAGTAGTTGATTTGGCCACACCTAATGTTTTTGCTATCTCTCAGATTTTTCAGCCTAATGATGGCTTGCTTCACTGGCAGTGACAGCTCTTTGGACTTAATATTGAGAGTTAATAGCAACAGATTCCAAATGCAAATGCCGGACTTGAAATCAACTCTAATCAACTGTAGACCTTTTATCTGCTTACTTGTAAATTAAATCATGAGAGAATAACACACACCTGGCCATGGAACAGCTGAGCAGCCAATTGTCCAATTACTTTTGGTCCCTTAAAAAGGGGGGGACCACATATAAAAAGTGCTGTAATTCCTACATGTTCACCTGATTTCGATGTAAATACCCTCAAATTAAAGCTGAAAGTCTGCACTTTGAGTTCATATTCTGTGCTGTGGTAGACAGCTAAAATAACAATGTCCAAATATTTATGGACCTGACTGTATGTGGGTCTATGTATTACAGTTGCTTTGCATTTAAATGAAAATTAATCTGCCGATTAATGTGTGCAGCAATACTGTTTGCAACCCCTGTCCAAAGTGTTGAAAGGGCTCCACAGTGGAAGACCACCAAAATCTGGATGTCTATTGGAAATAAGGTGTCTATCCCTCCGCTAATGTGCCACAGAGACGTATTCCCTTAGATGCATTGGTTAAATCACTCCCAGGCTGGCGTGCTTGTCTCACGAGCATGTTTTTGCAGGGACAGAATGTAAAGCGCTTTTTTATCATTTGATTTTATTTGAAAGCTTTAAGCAGTGCTTGTCACGGGGGTTTGGTCAAACCATCTGGAGCATCACCAGGGCTGGCCCACGAACACGGCAGACTTCTTCGATGAGGAGATTAAACAGGGCTGGCGGTTTCTGCTGACTCCCCGGATTAGGGCATGCTGCAATCCCCCCAGCACCGTGCATTCTGCCAACAGCTGTTTATCAGGGATCACACTCCATCTATATGGAGAGAACATGGGCAAGGTATATTTAAGGTGATTCATTTGTAGACTTTATATAATAATAATAATAATAATAATAATAATAATAATAATAATAGGTGTGTGATACTGGATAATAATATAATGTGGGCCAGTTACCAGAAAGTGTAAGTAGTAAGTGTTTTTAGAAACCTTATGGGCATGCAGGTAGTGAAGAAAAAAATGGAAACACCAATGTAATATATAACATAATATAATATGCCTATGGATATGTGTGTGCCTGGTGAGGTTCTAGAGCAGGGGTCTCAAACTCATTCGAGAAGGGCCAGTGTGGGTGCAGGCTTTTGTTGCAGCCCCTGCACTACACCACCTGATTCAACTAATTCAGCTTCATTCTCTACAAGGGAGGGACCTTGATGAAATCACCAGTTGTTTAGTGCACTGCTAGAACAAAACCTGCACCCACACTGGCCCTTCTCGGAATGAAGTTTGACACCCCTGTTATAGAGGAACCCCGGACTGAAGAGGCGCGGTGTAATGTGGAGAAATTAAGATGTGGAGTGTGTGTCGGGACAGTGCGTAGAGTTCTACCCTGTCCCGTTAAGTGTTGACGTGTGTTAAATGTGGATGTATGTGAGTGGTGTGGAAAGCCGCTGACTGTCTTTGTTGTGTGTTCCCTGAAAGGGTATTCCCCCCTCAGAGGAGGCGGGCTTTCATTGAGTTTTGTTTATTTTAATTTCTTATTTTAGTTCATTGTTTTTGCCCGAAAGCTTTGCGGCAATTATGGTGAAGACTTTGTGTTTGTGTTTGTTTTATTTTACCCTGCTCTCCCGCTGTTCCTCTCTCCCGGGTCTGGGAGAGAGACAGAAATAAATTAAGATCCGGTCCATAGACCGGCAAACCCCACTCCTCTGCCAGTTCTTACCATCAGCTGCTCTGCTCCAGTCCAGGGATTGTCACGTGGCGTGTGACAGTATGTATTTTAGGAAAGAAATTATAGATATTGTCCTTATATTTAAATTCATGTTTCTTCTACACCAGTATTATTATTTCCATTACTCAGTTGTGTACATTTGTTGTTCATGCTAACTGAATCTTTGCAACAATTAATCAGAGTTGTTGTCTGGCTCAATACTCAAAACGTCTCAATACTCAAAATGGCTCAATACTCATCTCTGATCTGGTCAGACACGTTACAGTGAGCATGTTCTAATTATGAACTGTCGGAATGCAATTGCTCAGATGATGTAGACATCTAATGATTTTCCACACTGCAATTTTTCACTCTCCATCCGGATACGGATCTTCTAAGCTCTCTGAATGTGTGCTGTATAACAATCATTATTAGGCCACTACTGTTGTTTCCCATTATTATGTAAAGCCATTCCTTTGATAAACAGAAGCATTTTATCACACAGTAGTAGAGCAGGTTTAAGAGCAGGGAGACGGTCTAATGTTCATGCCTCAAAAAGCCTGAACTTTGCCAGAAGCAGGTCAGTTAATTTGAACAACAATCAGTGGCTGTTGCCTCCAGTTGTCAAGCCTTATTTCTATTGGCTCATGTCTTGATAAATAGTAAAAATCAATAAATAGTATTGATCCTTAAATTAATTAAATTCAGACAGCAGACTGCCTCATTTCTGTTTGGGAAAACACTGAAGAATAAACCAAAACCAAAAAGAGCATGGGCGTATCCAATGCAGGGCGTGTCCTGGTTGATTTCAATGGGTCTCGGACAAAACAAATAGTATGACAGAATTCCAAGGTCATTGCAAGAGGAGGAGGCCAGTCAGCCCAACTGCATGGGGGTGAGGCACTCTCACACATCGATCACACCCAGGAGCAGTGTTCCTGTTTAGCAGGCTTAATTTGATATCAAACGGCCCAGCTGAGAACGGCAGAAGGATCAACCCACACTGGCAGGGACCAGAGTGTTGGGACCATGGGTAATCGAGAACTGGTTACAAGGGAGAGAGGGTCATGGTTATTCAAGGGACATTTACATAGTAGCTTCATTATCACTGGTGGCAAATCAGCACTCTGCGTAACACGCGTGGTTCTGTGTGGCTCACTAGGTAGCTGATAACGCTTAGGTTGTGGGTTTAATTCCCATTGGGACGACATATACGAAAAATGTATGCATTCACTACTGTAAATCGCTTCGGATAAAAGCATCTGCTAAATGGCATATATAAATGGCATATATTGTCAGGGGTGTTGTAGGTGTGGAACCAAGTGCAGGCGAGAGAGACCCAGAATGCAGAGACGCGTTTAAGATCTTGTAATAAGCTTAAACGCTGGCAGGAATGAAAGCAAACAGTGTCTGAGAAGACATGTAACAATACTAACAAACAAAACAAAATGACAAACGAGCAGGAATAAACAAAACTAGTTAAAAGGTAAATCCAAAACGTATTCCAAAACACGGAATAAACTAAACACTGGAAATCTACGAAAACAAACAAGAACACGAATAAACAATTTCGCAAGAGGCAAGCAACACTAAGCAACAGTGGGTTCGACAAAGCAAAGCAAGATAATATCCAAGCAATGAACAGAAAACGTGAGCCGGTTAAATGTCCTTCCGGTAATTATTCACAGCTGCCAGTCATTTACTTAATTGATTTTGCACATTCCTGGCATGTCTTTCACTCTTCCTGATTGGGGTTTGGGGGAAATGCCTGCTTGCTGGTCGAGTCGTGACATATATAACACAGCATGGCAGTATTCATTCTGAAAATAAATCACAAGGAGATGTTTTTCCATTATCTAAATATAATTCTTCTCCTTATTTTAGGGATGCCCATGCACTCAGCCAGGACAACATAGATTATGTTTCATATTTTATCCTTTTTTTTACAGCTGTACAGTACGGTACTTCAGGTTGAGTAACTTGTTCATGGGTACACTGGCAGTGTTACACCTGAGAGACCCTTTAAACTTTATGGTCACAAGCTCACTTCCTTAACCACTATGCCACATTGCTGCCTTATATAACATATTTTTTTTATGGCAGAAATCACTGTATGGGAAATTAAAATACAGGGGTGGTATTTGGACATGCCAAACATGTTATAAATCAACACTGTGAAGGCCAATGGCTTTGTGTATTCGGGGTATCTAGACAAACCCTGACTAAAGGCCCGTAAACACATCGACCAATGACTATAACGAGAACTATAAATCATTGGCTTGCGTTCACACCAAGAACGATATTGTTATGGTACACATATCAATCCAAAGCTAGCATTTGCTTATATTTGCAATGAGAAGGAGCTCATTGTGGAAGTAGCTCAAGACATCTTTCTCCAGCATCAACGGTAACATGAATGGAACTAAAGGTTTTACAGAGCAAGCTACTTTCTCATCAACTATTGTGAAGGACTGCTGTGAGCACCTCAGCAAAAAATATTAAAATAAAACTTATACTTGGGAGTAAAAAGCAGCGTATGGGTATTTTCTTAAATTAAAACAAATGAAATACAAATACATTCAACGACTGAACAATTGGATTATGCTTCATCCTCTGCCTTTTTCCCTTGAGGGTCAAGCACTTTATCAAGGTCGAGACAAACTTGTTTCCAAAAGCAACTTTCAAGTCGTTATTTCAAAGCAATTAATGAAAGAGACGGAGCAAAAACACACTTCAAATGTTTTCAATCCACGTGACTGACTGCCCGACCATAGGGCAAAACTCAATTTGATAGAAGAAATTAGCAAATTAAGAGGGAAAGTAAGCAGAGCATAAAGCTAATATATTTGTTTGTCCTCCAAAAGCTGTCAAATGTGAAAGTTGTTTTAATTTTGATCCCCCTCTGTATATTACATGTCACATATTACTTTATTTATTTCCCGACACTTAGAGGCAGATTATTAAATGGTAAATAAATCTCCAAGTGTTAAAGAAATCCAAGCATCACTCTTGCACTCAATAGCCTGTTGAGTGGAGATTGTAATCCAGCATTTAGCGTCTCTGGTAATCTCTCCGGATTACACTGTGTATGGACAAGTGATGCAAAGTGGTCAAAAAATTGCTTCTAAATCTTCCTTCAACATACTACATCATCTAGCACTTTGTAGCACTTTAGTGAATCATTTTGTCCTGCAGGCCAGTGGGTCCCCAGAGTGTTTGGATCTCATTACGTTTTCCGCTGGCTTTATGAATAGATCAAGGGATCACATGTGCCGAAGCGCAATAGAGGCATATCAGTGTACAAATGCAGCAACAAGAGACGTGTGAATCTGCACCAGTGTCAACGCAGTGGCAGTTGAGTCTGAGCCTGCACAGTGTTGGACTGTATCCCGGTGTTTGTAGCATTAAAACCACTTGATGTTGAAGTGCGCCCCCTATGGGATTAATGCCAAGGCCATAATGCCAATTTGATTAGTTCCCAGAATACAGGTCCACTCATTCTGGGGTTAGTGATGCCTCATCTTTTTGACACCACTGCTTTTCAGAGACGACAGATCCATTTTTATGAGGCTGCCCAACTTGATGGTGGATTGAAAATAAAGTACTCTAAGGCAGGGGTGTCAAACTCATTCCATCGAGGGCCGAGTGTATGCAGGTTTTTGTTGCAACCAACGCACTACACCAGGTGATTTCACTAATTAGCTCACTTCTTCAACCAGGGAGGGAAACTAATTGAAGTCACCTGGTGTAGTGCACTGGTTGCAACAAAAACCTGCATACATTCGGCCCTCGATGGAATGAGTTTGACACCCCTGCTCTAAGGAATGATTAAAATGATGTGGCTACGGTGCTGATCCACCCCACAACTGATGTGCAACCTCATTTGGTTTTTCAGGTCCTGCTATTCCAGTTGGTGTTGATGTACAAGTGGAGAGTTTGGACAGTATTTCAGAAGTAGACATGGTAAGAATGTAATTAGCTGTGGCCTACACTTCCCCTCCTCATTTTGGATAAACATATTTTCCTTTGAATTCTTGCAGGAATGGAAATTATCATGATTTAATTGGTTAATTGGTAATTGTCAGTTCCTTTCAAACTGTGTGTTTTTTCAGCAACATTCTTTGTCAGTACGGCAATATCAACCTCCCCCCCCCATATTACCTTCTTCATATTGTCCCCATATTCTATTACAGCCAGGTTCTAAAGCGTGTTGAGCATTTTTGTGGGGAAATATTTGATTTCATTTATTTGATTGAATCCAAAACGGTGTGTTGTTATCTAAAATGACAGTTATATGTTGAAGGAATGGTACATTTTCCTGCACTTCTCAGATATCCTTGTTATTTGATTTTCAGTGTGTGTCAGGGTCACAGCTTCCAAAAGCAGCACTCTGTGGCATTAGCACAGTAAACTAATGAATTCTAGTGTATGCTTTCTCATTTATTTTAAACCCCCATGTGATGTAACAAAGCTACCGAGAGTGGCATTGTTTATCTTATAGATGCCCACGTTCATGGGCAGTACTACAGCTTTCTTGTTACATAACAGCAAGAGCGAACGAACAAGGGATTATCTGCATTAGTTGGAGAGAGAGAGCGACACCAGTCCCTGTCTCTGCTCCACGACTCCACCTGCGATTACAGAGCGGGGATACAGGATGAAGAGGGATTTCTTTCTTTTTTTAATGATAAGTGTTACTTTACTGTGACCTCTGCCTTTTAGGGTACATTCAATTTCAGAGTTTTGTTTGACAAATAACAAACAAATTGATTGCAATAAAAAAACAACTTACGATTACTACTTTTAAGTATACCTTTTTAAATTTTAAGTTTAAGTTTCTAGTTTTTCCCATTTTTCTCCCAATTTGGTTGCCAATTATACCCTCTTTTTATCTCAATTCACCCTCCCCCACGAGTCCACCGCCCATCCTCTGGGTAATGGGCCAATTTTTCCGGGCCGGTAGATCCGCCTCCTCCGAGACGGAACCCGACCACGGACGCCCTTCTGGTCCTCAACGAACTCGTGCCGGCTCATCCTCCCCACCAAATGCCGCCCCCAATCGGGGCTAACGGCCAGGGCTGGTCTGGCAGAGACAGGTTTCGAATCACGTCCCAGATAGGCAGCCACACTTGTATTGGACCCGCTGATATATTAAGTATACCTTTTAATACCTGTTATGTGTATGCTCCGTGGCCGTTTATTGTCGAGGCAGGCACCCTGTATCTGGTTTCAAGGATGATTCATTCTCATATCAAATTTCTGCCAGCAACAGCCTAGTCATAAAACATACTCACTACATTGTTTTTCATGTTACATTATTGCCAATACGTGGTGTTTGATTTTAATGTGCTTGAAATGCGGGCAATGTTCGATCACACAAATTTGTTGCATTTAAATTAATAATTTAAATGAAGATAATTTAAGTTTCTGAAGCCTGTTCACTGCTTTTTACAATTATTTATCCCCCAATTTAAAAGCTAGCCATTTTCTCCCTTTCATTAGATTGTAACCAAATAGGCTATACATCTCTCAGCTAAACTAGCTAGCATAATAGGCATATCATTTGCTTTTAGCACTTTGTTGATGGGAAGCACTTTGTTTTTTCTCAGTTTTTCTCTTAGGCAGCATGAAGAGAGAAAAAGTAGCAATCACAATGAGCAAGCTAACAAGAAGTGTTACACAGCTTTTTAGAAAGAGAACTCATTAATCTCAGATATAAGCCGTCAACATGACCCTACTTATACTGTTGTAGAATCCCGTAAGATTCCACCCGAACACACCAAATGGTGGACGTGTCCGAGTGTTGAAGTATAGCCTGTAGCCTTACCTTAGTGTTACTGGAACGGGATTAAATGGAGGTTCATTAACTCCAACTCTATCTGACTCCATGTATGTTAGCTTTTCTCTCTGTTAACTCTTACTTCTAGACTCGTATAAGCAAATGAGAGACTGTAGTCTCTCGTCTCGCGTAGTGTGGCTCTATACGTGTTGCTATCTCTATATGAGATGCAGACGTGCCTTTGGCCTGTGTAAAGCCTAGCAAGGATACAGTTGCGTATCTTGCAACGGCACTAATGTATAGGCGAGTGACTATGGAGTGCAACGTTCTATGTGTGTGTGTGTTAACCTTAATCTTAAAACCACAGCGTGTAACTGCAGTCTAGATTAATTAGAGATGCTTTGGTATGAAAATGTTTATTAGCCAGACTTGCATCAAACAGAATTTGCGTAACGTAAGAATACAAAAACGGCTATACGCCAAGTTGCGCAGGAGTTCGTAGTACGAATCTCCGCGATGTATGCCACTTTTCCCTCTATATACCCACACATCAAAAGAAACCATCAAACACCAAATAAGGACATAATCACTGAAAAACGGAACCACTCCCTGCGCTGTCTTCTGTGCGCATCACACCGCCAGTCTCACAGGCGGCCGCTGACTGCAGATCATTTGCATTTGCACCGTTCACTTTTGAACGGTGTTCTGCGATCCTCAGTAAGCGCCACCCGCACCACATCATCAATGACACCAACCCACTGCTCATTACATCAGCTCTCCAACAACACCAAACATGCTTATACTGTACATGTAAATGATGAAGTTTACAGTATAAAACATTAACTTCAGTGATGTGGTCAAGTCTTGAGAACTGCCCTACACTGTCCAGGGCTACATTCCAGATATAAAACTGTCTAAGGAATGTCACGATAAGACAAAGCTGGACAGACTTAGCAAAAATAGCTATGGGTGACAGCCCCCCTTTTCTGTTTTATATTCTCCCAAGGTTGAATATCTAATGGCAATGATAAAATATACATTTTCCAATATAAACCCAAAACTAAATGAAAAATTGAGTGATTTTATAAGTCATTATGAGCCCCCTCCCCCAAAACAAATACTGTTCTAAGATAATCCTGACTTTACTCTGAAAATGTGGGAAAGAATGGGAGATATGGCATCAATAATGACTTGTGGGTGTCAACCTGACCCTTATAATGCCATCAAGATCAAATGTCTGATTTGCAAGATGGTCAGTTATTTTCAGGGTGATTTTATATCATTTTTTCTCTCTTTTTCCTATGGAATAAATAAGGACAACCATTCTCATTGTATCTTGATTAATTCCATTCAACAATAATTTCAAATGACAATATCCTGTGTTTGTGCTGGGTGTTACAAAGACTGCTATATAACTGTCCAGATAGTTATTGTTTTTTAATGATGTAGTTGTATTTCCACTAAACTGGCCATACAATTCTGACAATACACCCACCCTTCATTTTGAGAAACAAATAGTGTTTCAATCTGTACAAAATACCACATAATCAACAGTTGCTTAAATTAACCAAAAAATGTGTGATACTTGAGTCTGACGCTCATGTGTGATAGCCAGCCATAGGATACTACAGAAGGCATTTATTAGCCCAAAGACTCGACACAATGCCTGGACTGAAAATGCTCTGTCTAATTTCCCATTGAGGACTTCACGATGACCCTGTATCTGCGGCACTACTGGAAGGACGAGCGCCTGTCCTTCCACAGCACCACAAACAAGAGCATGACCTTCGACGGCCGCCTAGTGAAGAAGATCTGGGTGCCCGATGTGTTCTTCGTTCATTCAAAGAGGTCCTTCATCCATGACACCACCACCGAAAACATAATGCTCCGAGTCTTTCCTGACGGCCATGTGCTCTACAGTCTAAGGTGAGAGAGGATCCTACCCAACAATGTTTTTCCCACGTTTTTCCCATATTTCCAAAGTTTTTCCAACGTTTTTCCATCGTACAAATGGCCGACTGCCATCTGTACGATTTTCAGTTTATCCCAAATATTTGCATTCAGATTTTTTTCTTCTTCTTCTTTTTAATTGATTTGCAAAGCTAAAGATTAACAGGATAGTTGTTGCTTTGATACAGTGTTTTTAGCATTAGTACACTTATTGTTTGCTCTTAATGTGATTAAGTGTTCCTTATTTGAATTTGTAAATATATTTTTTGCCCCTTTAATTGACCTCTGAGCATATACTGCTACATGAGAAATACAGAAAATGTAGCACTTGTTTAAATGTATTGCTCAAATGTCAGAACAAAGTATAAATATTGATGCACTACACCAATATTTGACATGAATAAAAAGAGGTATTGGAGGAAAAAAATATTGAGGCCTAAAACTAAAATGGAAGCTCAAGCATAAATTACTTAAAGACAGATGATACGGTCACAACAGTGTGAATATACTGTATGTGTGTACAGATGCATGCAGAGTCATCAACCACAGCTGTGGCAACCGTGACCTGCTTTAGCAGCACAGACTATAGGTCTGCTGCTAAACAAAAAATAAACACTTCCCTACAATTGTGATACAAAATATACACCGATCAGCCACAACATTAAAACCACCTGCCTAATATTGTGTAGGTCCCCCTCGTGCCACCAAAACAGCTCTGACCCGTCGAGGCACAAGTGTGAGGGTCCGCCCAGGATCTTCTTGGGTTCACCATTAGATGTCACTATTTGTTACCTTTTCAGTTGCTTTGCTCTGTTTTAGTCTCGTGTATTGTTTCATTGAGTTAATTGTCCTGTGATTTGTTAATTGTTTGTTGACTCATTGTTTTAGTGTTTCCATCTGTGCCTTGTTGTCCCTGATTGTTTTTTGTTATTAGTTTCAGTAATGTCACCTGTGTCTGGTTTAGTTCCCGCCTACTTTAGGTGTGTGTTTCCTTTGTCTCATTGCTCAGTCTTGAGATTGTTCTCACCTAGTTTTCCTGTATTGATACGCTTGTATATTTCCCTAGTCTCCTCGTTTTTGTTTGTTTTCCTGGTTCTACATTCGAGTTTGTTCCTGTGTAGTTAGTTTCATTAGTTTGTTTTTTGGAGCCTCGTCTCCCAGTTATTTTCTCTATGTTCCATTTGTTCTTCAGTGTTTTGTTGTTTATTGTTCTCTTCATTAAGTAAAGATCTATTTTTGTTTACCAACCATCTTTGCCTCCGTCTCGTTCTCTGCACTTGGGTTCACTCAGTCCACCTCCTAACAACAAGACCTCCGAAGGTGTCCTGTGGTATCTGGCACCAAGACGTTAGCAGCAGATCCTTTAAGTCCTGTAAGTTGCGAGGTGATGCCTCCATGGATCGGACTTGTTGGTCCAGCACATCCCACAGATGCTCAATCGGATTGAGATCTGGGGAATTTGGAGGCCAAGTCAACACCTTGAACTCTTTGTCATGTTCCTCAAACCATTCCTGAACAATTTTTGCAGTGTGGCAGGGCGCATTATCCTGCTGAAAGAGGCCACTGCCATCAGGGAATACCGTTGTCATGAAGGGGTGTACTTGGTCTGCAACAATGTTTAGGTAGGTGGTACGTGTCAAAGTAACATCCACTTGAATGCCAGGACCCAAGGTTTCCCAGCAGAACATTGCCCAGAGCATCACACTGCCTCCGCCGGCTTGCCTTCTTCCCATAGTGCATCCTGGTGCCATCTCTTCCCCAGGTAAACAACGCACACGCACCCGGCCATGCACATGATGTAAAAGAAAACGTGGTTCATCAGACCAGCCCACCTTCTTCCATTGCTCCATGGTCCAGTTCTGACGCTCATGTGCCCATTGTAGGCGCTTTCGGTGGTGGACAGGTATCAGCATGGGCACTCTGACCGGTCTGCGGCTACGCAGCCCCATATGCAGCAAGCTGCGATGCACTGTGTGTTCTGACACCTTTCTATCATAGCCAGCATTAACTTTTTCAGCAATTTGTGCTACAGTAGCTCTTCTGTGGGATCGGATCAGACGGGCTAGCCTTCGCTCCCCACGCGCATCAATGAGCCTTGGGCGCCCATGACCCTGTCGCCGGTTCACCAGTTGTCCTTCCTTGGACCACTTTTGGTAGGTACTAACCACTGCACACTGGGAACACCCCACAAGACCTGCTGTTTTGGAGATGCTCTGACCCAATCGTCTAGCTATCACAATTTGGCCCTTGTCAAAGTCGCTCAGATCCTTACGCTTGCCCATTTTTCCTGCTTCCAACACATCACTTCACTTGCTACCTAATATATCCCACCCCTTGACAGGTGCCATTGTAACGAGATGATCAATGTTATTCACTTCACCTGTCAGTGGTTTTAATGTTGTGGCTGATCGGTGTATATGCCATTTAGCAGATGCTTTTATCGAAAGCAACTTACAGTAGTGAATGCATACATCTTTCAGTATATGTGGCCCCAATGGGAATCAAACCCACAACCTAAGCGTTGTCAGTGCCATGCTCACACAGAACCACAAAAAATTTGACCAAAGTGCGTTGCTTTAGATTCAGTTTCCTCCTGTTTTTTTTGTCTGTGTTTCCATGGCCTCCTCAGTGTATGTGCTGTTTTTAATGACCAGGGTCACCGTAACAGCTGCATGTAACATGGACTTCAGTCGCTTTCCTCTGGATTCACAGACGTGCTCTTTAGAGTTGGAGAGCTGTAAGTGTTGATACTTATTTTTGCCTGGGTATGTCTGTTAAATCTGTGGAAGAAATGCTCAGACAAACCCTACCCTTGGTGTTATTAACACATCCCCTCTCATATCACATAATTTGGAAAACATTAGAAAATAATAGATATTCTATCTATTCTATATATGATGAATATATGTAAATTCTGTATGAATATTTATTTTGGTGTAATCAAAAGCTACAGGTAGTGAACATGGAGAAAAAATGGAAACACACCTAATAGGTCAGTTAACAGGGTGTTGGGGCACCATGTGTGGTCAGTACAGCCTCCATGCGTGATGGCAAAGAGTCTACCAGCGTACGCCGTTCTACAGGAGCAATCCGACACCACTCTTCCACAAGACAGTCGATCAGCTCAAACTTAGTTCAAGGAAGTGGAAAACACCATATTCGACGGCATTCCAAAATATCCCATATAATGCTATAACGCTCAATTGGGTTCAGATCTGGTGACTGACTAATGGCATATGGATAACCATAGGGACATGCTCCTCAAACCATTGGGCAACTCCCCGGTGCTCTGTGGACAGGGGGCGATGTCTTATTAAAAGAGAACCCTCTTTGCAGGAAAGACATGTTTTAACATGGGATAAAGATGATCACTCATTAACATTAAGCAAGAATTGACATCAACCTTTCCCTGAACCACCAGAACCCTTCACTGCTGGAACACTGTTGGATTTACATTTCTTTGTTCACTACCTGTATTTTACAGTAGGCCTTTTTATTCATACCCCTGATAAAGATGAACAAAAGAGATTGAATAAAATAAACTATATATGTAATGAGGTATATTTTATGCTCAATATTTTATGAAAATTATATTCTTTAATAATAATGCATTGGCATGAATCACAATCGAACGTTTCACAAAAATATTTTTCCCATAAAAATCACAAATATTCACACCACTGTTATCAGTACTTTGTGGTTCCTCCCTTGGCCATTAGCCAAGTAGTCACCTTCTGTAGTGTCTTAGGAAGTTATGGACCTTCTTGGGGGGGATGCTCAACTATTCCTCCATGCAGAATTGTTCTAGTTCCTTCAGAATCTTGGGTTGACGTTTGTGGACTGCTTTTTTGAGTTCAAGCCACACATGTTTAATTGGATTCAGGTCTGGAGCCATGTCAGGACATTGATCTTGTGCTCTGTCAATCATTTCTTAATTTCTGACGTATGTTTGGTGCCATTGTCTTGTTGGAAGGTCCATCTGCAGCCAATGTGTAGCTTCCTGGCAGAGGGAACAAGGTTTTTGGTACATGCAGGAGTTCATGGTTCCATCTATCTTTTTTAATAAGGGCCCCAGGGCTGTGGGTGCAAAACAACTCCAAAGCATTAAAGATCCACCACCATGTTTCACCGTAGGCTTTTCAACATTACTGGCATTCTTTCGACGCCAAACATAACGCTGATGCGCATGTCTAAAAAGCTTGATTCAGACACAAGACACGGTTCCGAATATAGTTCAGATGTAGTTTGACAAATTCAAGATGCCTTTTTCGGTGTATTGTGTTCAAATGAGGCTTCCTTCTTGCAACTCTGCCATAAGGCCATTGTCATGTAGGCATTGTCGAATGGTAGCTTTGGACACCTTGTAACCACAAGATGCCAGGTTGTTTTGGAGATCAAGAACTGTGCCCCTTGGACTTCTTTTTGCCTCTTGAACCATCCGTCTCACTACATGTGGGGGCAAGATAGATTTGTGTCCTCTACCTGGCAGGTTAGCCACTGTTCCAGTGGCCTTAAACTTCCGAATAATTGACACAACAGTGGAAAGCGGTATCTTTTAACTTTTTAGTTTTTTGTAGCTATCTCCTGATCTGTAGAGGTCAATAACCTTTTGTCTGATGCTTTCAGGGAGTTATTTGCCTTTCACCATGATGATGGCCGACCACAGTATTTCAAATGTGTGTTCCCTCCTTGTTATACCCTACGGAAACAGGAAATCATTGTAAGTCAATGCATAGTTCCATAACCTTTCAATGAACTTCAAATAAGTTGTATATTGATGAAGATTTGTTTTTGTTGGATTGAATTTAAAAGAATAGTTAGGGGTATGAATCATTTTGATCCAGATGTTTTCTGCCAAAAAAATATATTATTAATAAAACAAAATATGTTTTTCTGAACAATTGTATTAGTGATGTAGGTTTGGAATTTTCCTTAGTTTTTTGCATAAAATATACCTCATTACTTATATAGTTTATTTTATACAACCTCTTTTGTTCATCTTTATCAAGGGTGTGAATAAAAACAGAGCCTACTGTTGGGGAGAGCGGGGTATGTTGTCACACTTTTCACTCTGTCTTACCTGTACTGGGCGCAATACATCGCAATGGTATAAATGTCATACCAAATGAAAGGTGGAAGTCTTGGGCACATATTTTGTATTCATTACATATTCATATCTTATTTCAGTATGGAGTTGTAGACAGTTAAATAGAGGGTGTGCACTTGTGACAACTTACCCCATCAGGGGGTAAGTTGTCACACTATGTCATAGTATGTGGGGTAAGTTGTCACATTGGATTATCAACAAATAAGAATACAACTAAATAATTGTGAATATAATTTTTTTACTTTCAAATTCAAAACCAAGTACATTTCATTAAAGAACTCATTCATTAAAGAACAAATGAAAACAATCATGCTTAGTCTTAACAAAACAGATGTGGTGTAATGCACAACGAAACACTTCTAATCAGACTCATCTTCAGAGTCACAGTTCTGGCACAAATAAATTACCTGGCCTGGGGTGCAAGCATCATGGGCCCACTTCTTGCATCTCACACACTGCACCCAAGTCTCTTTTGGGTGGCTGTTAGAAAATGGCTCCATGCAGACTAGGCAGAAGCACTCCTCTTCATCTGATGATGACTCGTCTATTTTTCTTTTTACTGTTGCCTTTTTGTTCTCGGCAGATCCAGATTTTGCACTTTGCTTCCCTTCCTCCAGAAACAGCCTGTTTTTAGATTGTGATTTTTCCATTTGTAGTGCTTGCTTCATGGGTGTGTCTGTTAGAATTGCGGTTTTGCGCCGCTTTCTTCCATTATTAGTTTGTTTTCGGGGACCAACTTTTGGAAATGGCTGGAGGTCCTCTGGAGTTGGTAGTCTGCTGCCAGCACTGGCATTGCTGGGTAAGGGTGAGCTGGCATGGGAACTGAACGGGTCTGCGTCTGTGCTTGTGCCTGGCAGGGCAGGGTTGGTACTGGGGCCTGGCGGGGCAGGGCGATCCGTAACATAGGATGGCGCAAACTCAGTTTCCAAAAATACATCCCTGTTGTAAGGCTGTACCCCAGCTACCCTAAAGCCAGCCTGAATGTTCAAGGGGGTTGCAGCCACAGGATAAGTGATTGCCACAATCCCAGGAATGTCATATATTGACATTGTTTTCCCAGGATTGTTCCTCATCCAGGCATCACACTTTGTGTTGATGTGCCTTTTTAGTGGCCCGTAGACAGACCTGTCTAAGGGTTGAAGCCGATGAGAGCAGTGGGGTGGGAATGACACCATAATTATGCAGTTTTCTTTGGCATAATTGAGTCTATCAATGGACATATGAGATTCGTGGTTGTCCAAAAGGAGTAAACATGGTTTCTCCTTTGAGAATTTTGTATGCTCAATTAAATGTTTCAGGCAGTCAACAAAGTGCACATCTTTCATCCACCCCGAGGGAAATATGAAATATGGAGGTATACTATTTCCTGTGGCTGAGACAGCACAGGCCAGTGTGACAAGCGTCCCCCTTTCAGCGGAGGTCAGTGACCCTACTTGTTTGAATCCGCGTCTGGCCACTACTTTGTCAGGTTTATGGACCGTGGTCACCCCAGTTTCTTCGACACTCCATATGTCCCCTGGTCCAAATTGATGTCTGTCTAGCACATTTGCTAAATTGTCGAAGAAGGCATTAACATTTTCTCGGTTGAAGCTACTAGCTCTGGCAAGGCTAGTTGCCTCAGGCTTTCTTAGTGACAGCATTGGGTGCCATTTTAAGAAGGCTGTAAACCACTCCGAGCTGGCCTTTTCTTTTTCTGCCCACATTGGTGTGAACTTCAGCTTGTGTGCCACAGCAAACTGGTAGGCAAGTCTTTTGATCTCACTTGGCGACAGACCAAAATAAATGTCAGCTGACCTAGCGATATAATGAACAAGCTGCATCTCCAAATCAGGTGGAAATACCTGCCGTGGCTTTCCATAGCCAACCACTGTTGTTGGCACGGCTGCCTGACTGACAATTTCTTCGCTGGTAACCTTTTCACAATACCGAGTCAGAGTACGGTAATTTATATTGAAATCCTTTGCTGTGCTTCTGATTGATTTTGTCTCTAACTTCACCTGCCTCACTGCCTTCAACATTATGTCAGGAGGTGTGCTGCCATTCTCTGTCTTTCTTTTATAATTTCTCACCATCTTTCTTTCTTTCCTTCCTTTCTTCCTTCAATCCTTCTTTCCTTCAAAAACACATTTCAATTAACATAATATCACAAAGCTTTTTGTGCATATTCTATGTGTCTATTTATACTGGGGCAAGTCGTCTCATGTGACAACTTGCCTTAAAGCCATTGAGACAACTTGCCCCAAACGGACACGTGGGCTAAAGTTTGCTCAATTTCGAGGCTAGTTCAACATAGCACTGCAGCTAACGTATCAAGAGACACCTTATTGTCTCCTTTATTCAGTACACAAATATAATTTGGAACATTTATACCTAACACAGTTTTATTACATAAAGTAAAAGTGCCATTTCTTTTACCTTTGAAGCTGAAAAATACGAAAACTGTGCTTCGCCTCTGATTAAAGCGACCGTTAGTCGAATACAAACCAAAGTTGACCATAGAACATGTTGTCACACAAAGTAGCTATTTGATTTTTGAGGTAGCGCCCCTGTGGTTGGAGGTATGAACAGTGTGACAACTTACCCGTGTGACAACTTACCCCGATCTCCCCTATACATATTGTAATGTGGTACAGTAAATTCAATATGCCATTATTTTAGTTTAAAACGTATACGTGAAATGGACACATATATTATAATGTGGAATAATGTGTAAGGAATGCATAAATGAGTAGATATATACAAATATTAAATAGACTGATGGTTGTTGATTGTGGTCTCCAGATGCCTACACGGACGAAGACCTCATGCTGTACTGGAAGAGCGGGGATGAATCCTTGAGCACGGATGACAGGATCTCGCTCTCGCAGTTCCTCATCCAGAAATTCCACACCACCTCCAGGCTGGCCTTCTACAGCAGCACAGGTACAGGCAGCAAGCAGCATGCAGACAGGGAGATACGCCGCACATACCCAAACATCCAGAATTACTAAAGGATTGTGACTGATTTTCCAACGCCATGTTGTTTCAACCCTTTTTTTATGGATGTATTCTACCGCAAATTGCAAATGAGGGCATTTCATTTCTTTGATTTTGTCATTTAGTCTTCGTAAATTGGTGGTTAATGTATCGCAATTTGCGACCGCAAAATAGCCGCAAAAATATTGCACTGCGACTGTCTTAGTAAATCTGGCCCCAAGGCTTCTACAAACACAAATATTCAGATTAAGTATTAAAAATACTGGTGAATGGGAGCAAACATCGCTTAACCCCTCAACTGTCACCCCCTATTTTTGAATTCACGCCTATTTGGACATATCCAAATATAGCCATTCATAGCTCAAGAACTGTGATGGCCATATAATGGCATATAGCATGTGGACACAACACAGTAAAGTATCAAAGATCAAAAATACAACAAATGTTTTTATAGTTATATAGTTATAGCAAATAGGCATTTTATAGTTTTTCTTGTTTTTGAAAAGCAATAAGGGGGTCACATTTCATGATAGGCCTATGTCAACTAAGTGTCCGTAAAACATTAGGCTTCTAGACGCAAGGGCTCATGAACAAGAGGGCTTTTAGTAAGTGGTGTCCCAGGTGGCCAAATTGGCCCAGTGATTTCTACTCACTTCTGTAACACTGGAAAACATACCAAAACGTTTTTATGACTATAAAACCTGTCTCTATCACCCAAACCATTATAGATCATTATTTTTCTTTCAAAACAGATACTAATGTGATGGCTCAAAACGGTCTCCTAATGTCTTGTGTGTCCTGTGTGGGTAGAGCATGGCATTGGCAATGCTTAGGTTGTGGGTTCAATTCCCACTGGGACCACATATACTGAAAAATGTATGCATTCACTACTGTAAGTCGCTTTTGATAAAAGCGTCTGATAAATGGCATATATTATGTCTTCAAGTTGCCAAATTCACATCTGTGACACTGAGAATCACACTACACATTACACACACCAATGTCCAACCAAATAATTGGATAGCAAGGACAGAAGTCTGGTTAAAAAAAGTAACCAACAGGCATTTACCATTATCAACATAAAAAGAAAACAGCAACAGCTGCCAATATTATTAAAATCAACAAAATATTGATAAATAAAGAAATCATATATAATAATTATTATTATTATATATACAATATAATAATTGTAATTATAATTACAATTACAATATAATATATACTACAGGTCAAAAGTTTTAGAACACCCCCATTTTCCAGTTTTTACTGAAATTTAAGCAGTTCAAGTCCAGTGAATAACCTCAAATGGTACAAATGGAAGCGGTAAACTGCCAGAGGTAAAAAATAAAAAAAATAAAAAGATTAGGTTACCAAAAAGGCACTTGGAAACTCTGACAGGAAGATGTCTTGCAGACCCAAAGCCACAACAAAATCAGAAGACAAGTTTCTGAGAGTCAACAGCTTGCGTGATAGGCGGCTCACAGGACAACATTTCAAGCACAGCTTAACACTGGTCAAAGTAAGGAAGTCTCAGTTTCAACTGTGAAGAGAAGACTTTGAGCTGCAGGTTTGACAGGTTGAGTGGCAGTAAGAAAGCCATTGCTAAGATGGCAAAATAATAAAAAGAGGCTTGCCTGGGCCATGAAGCACCGCCAGTGGACTACTGAAGACTGGAAGAAGGTCTTATGGACCGATTAATCAAAATTTGAAATCTTTACATTTTGAAAGGTTTTTGTAGGCCATCGAGTAGGTGAAAGGATGGTTCCTCAGTGTGTGACACCAACTGTCAAACATGGAGGAGGAAGCGTGATGGTCTAGGGCTCTTTTGCTGGATCCAGAGTCGGCGACTTGCACAGAGTGACTGTTAACCTACGTTAACCCATTACTTGTTCCCTGAAAAGGGCCTTTTTTTAATAACCCTGGAATTTATATTATTTTTCCATTTTTGGTCACCTAAACCCTAAACTTTTTTTTTAACCTCTGGCAGTTTACCGCTTACCTTTGTACCATTTCAGGCTATTCACTGGAACTCCTTAAATTTCAGTAAAACCTGGAAAATGGGGGTGTTCTAAAACTTTTGACCGGTAGTGTATATATTTAATATAATTCAGTGAACCGGGACTTCTTTGGGGCTTTTGCCATTTCATAACCAAATATTCAATCCAAATGAAAAGTATAAAGAGTTTTCCAAATGAAAAGAATAGCAGCACGATGCGCAAGAAGCCCATTCATGATAGTAAATGCAAACCAAAGTCTTATGTTGTTGTAAAGGGTATCCCATTGGCTAGAACCCTAGACCAATTTCAGCATACATGGAGGGAAGTAGTATCGATTCTACCACTGGATCATACCACATGATCATATTACTGGTGGTGCTGTTCGGACATACAGGGGGACTGTTTGGCCAATACTTCCCGGAGAATGGTGGGAGTGGGTTTATTTTGTAGCAAACATTTACCATCACAAGGATACAAATCTTTCCTATGTGAAACATAATCACGTATCTTGAAGACACAGGAGAATAACAATTTTGCTCTTGTTAAAAGATGATATGAAGCGTAAAGTGAACATTGGAACTGTTTAGATTTGGCTGGCAAAACAGGTTCATTACTTTTGATTGGTACCCTTATGGGACTGGATGTTTTTTGTGACATCTTGGTTGACCTGGTTGGTGAATTGGCCTCCACTGCTGAAAAGACAAGATTCCATTCAATCTGTGCAAATACTACATATTTTTGGTGCATTTAACCATGATATTTAGAGAATAGTGTAATATATGATGCAGCTGGTCTGCTGGCAGGCCAGTGATAGTGAAGTTAAGGCTAACTTAAGTTGAAGTCAGAATAGCGAACATCTCCAACTCTTATTTTGGGAAAACCGAATACAAATATACAGGTGAGATATGTAATTTTCGACTTGTTGCATTTGCTTAACTCAACTCAATAGGACCCTGAATGCACAGTGGTTGGATTGCGTAGGGCCCAAAGTACAGTTGGAATATTGACAATAATGTTCATGGAATAAAGCAGCCTTATACATGATGACAGTCACAGGTTATATCCCAGTTTATGTAAATGACTTAACGGAAGAAGTGATGTTTTTGAAAGTGTATTCCTAAGCACTGACAAAGGACCAGCTATCTCTACCCAAATCCAAACCTTATCCATTGGGAATAAAATAGCAAAACTGATTTCAGACCAGCGGCCACATGAAATTTCCGCCAACCCTGACAGTGTTTCTCTGTGTAAGCCTTAGAATCGGGTTAGGAGCTCCATCAGTGCAGTGCTCCATTAGTGCAGAGCTTAATGTGTGTTATTTGTCTTCTCTCTAACCCTAACCCCTAACCCTTTCCTCTTCTCTCAGGCTGGTACAACCGTCTGTACATCAACTTCACTCTGCGGCGCCACATCTTCTTCTTCCTGCTGCAGACCTACTTCCCCGCCACTCTGATGGTCATGCTGTCCTGGGTGTCCTTCTGGATCGACCGACGGGCAGTGCCGGCCAGGGTTTCCTTGGGTATGGCTTCTGTTCTGTCTTACTACAATGCGCTGCATCCTTAAGTTACAAACTTAAGTAAGTGTTACTTGTTATTGCTTTCTCACAAAAATTGTTTTATGTGGGGTTTTTTGTTTGATGTTCCCCAAGAAATAAAAAACCCTCATCATAATCCCAACACTTGCTGAAATAAAACACTTAGGGCCAGATTTACTAAGACAGTCGCAGCGGAAAGATTCTGCGGTTATTCTGCGGTTGCAATAGCGACACGTTAACAAGAAATTTAGTAAGACTGGTTCTAATTATGAAAAAAATTGTAGTGACATCACCAAATAAATAAATTCATTAGGCATAACAGACAAAAGAAAACAAACATGATGTAAAGAAAATATGACATGAGGTTAGGCGGTGTCCAAAAGAAAAACTTTCCTGCAACATAATGCAGGAAAAAGACACTGGTGGCTATATAGAATATATATTTAAAATTTTGACTTAGCTGTCTGTAGATAGAGGTATTCCTGAAAATAAAGCTGTCTTGACATGAACCGGGATACTTTGCAACAACATTTGTGATTGTTTGTGTTGCATTGCTGGGGCAACGACTAGCACCTCGGAAAGCACAATACAAAACAGGAATTGTGAAATACAATGGCGATTTCAGCACTCATAAAATACTGCCTGGTTTCAAGAGTTCTTAATATTCTCACACAAAGAGGAGACTTGCAATTAAGGTATTGTGGCAGCCCAAAGGGTTGCCCCAGAAAATGGCTGCCTGGCCTCCAACACATGGCAGCCATTTTCACTACATTTCCCAGCAGACCACAGAAACACCTGAACGAAGTCAGGCAATGGGAGCTAACGACCAGCTGAAGGCCATTGCAAGGCCTATTTAAAGGGCTGAATCCCATTGTTCTGGGATAGGAGTAGGAACGTGTTTGGGGAAGAGTACGGTGTGTTTAGAGAGAGAGAGAGAGAGAGAGAGAGAGAGAGAGAGAGAGAGAGAGAGAGAACGAGAGCGAGAGAGCGAGAGAGAGAGAGAGAGAGAGAGAGAGAAACCTGTGGAAGTCGTGGACCAGCCAGGATTTGGAGCGTATTGGAGTGTGTTTGTTTGTTGTAAATCGGATTGTTTTGGACTTTGACTACGGACTGGATTGCGGACTACGAACTGGATTTTGGACATTGGAACGGACTTGGACAACGAGATAAGGATTGTGGACTTTGTTTGTATTCCCCTGAAGACCCCACCCTTTGTTTCGTGTTGCCCTTGTTCGTGTGATAATAATAAATTATCATTTTTGTTCATATTACTGCCTCCTCTGTGTTCTTACACTTGCCTACGCCCCCTGCAAGGTCCGTGAGTGTCGCCCAACCCCTGGGGACACCACATATGGTGGAGAATGCGGGCAGAGGGCAGCACAGACAGGCTTGAGAATGAGCAGCGACAGTGTCTGGACATGCAGGAGTCCCAGGACCAGGCCACAGATGAGTATGCCAGGGCCTTGGGGGATGCACAGACCAGGCTCGCCCAGAAGGAGGCAGAGCTAAGGAAAGCAGCGGAGAACCATGCGTCCGAGGCGGAGCAACTCCGGTGCCGAGTGGAGCAGGAGAGCAGGGATACGCACCAGGTCGAGGCCAACGCCCTGCGGGAGCAGCTGGCCCAGCTGGAGAAGAGCGTGGAGCAGGAAAAGGCCCAGAACCAGGAGCTACAGGCGGTCCAGGAGAAGGCCTTGAGGGGGGAATCCGAGAGGCACGGCCAACAGCTCAGGAGCTCCGTGACCAGCTGGAGAAGAGCGTGGAGCAGGAAAAGGCCCAGAACCAGGAGCTACAGACCGAGCAGGAGAAGCTCCTGGCCCAGAGAGAGGACGTCAGCTCCCAGCTGCAGGAGGTGAACCGTGCCAACAGCCGGCTCCTGGAGCAGCTGACTGAACGGGGCCAAGAGAAGGACAAACTCCAGCAAGAGCTGGAGGAGACCTGGAAGACGGCGGACAAGCGCAAGGCCATGCTGGACGAGCTGGCCATCGATGTGGCGCAGGAAAAGTTGCGGCACAAGGAGGAGCTGCAGGCTCAAATCCAGTCCATGGAGGGCACCAAGGGAGGGTTTGAGCGCAGACTCAAGGAAGCGGAGGAGACGGCGGAGAAGAGTGCGCTGGAGCACCAGGAGCAGGTCCAGAAGCTGCAGCTGGAGCAGACCGCACAGCTTCAGGGGAAAATGGCGGAGATAGAAGCCCAGCAGCGGGCCACAGAGAAATCCTTTCGCGAGGTGTTAAAAATCCAAACTGAGACTCTGCTGGATCTAAAAATCAACTGGACGAGGTGAGTGAAGAGCTTGAGTGTGCAAAACGTGTGCCCGGTGTACAAGATTCTGCCACACAGGTGGAGCTCTCACAGCCAGTGGAGCCAGCAGGAGATGATGACCAGATAGCGGAATCTAAGTGGGAGCGATGGCCCTCAGTCCCACTCAGCTGGCCAGACCTTGAAAGGGAACTGGAGGAACAGCAGTTTGCGGAGGATGAGCTATGGTGGGACCATAGCGTTGAGGAAAGCCTCTTATCAATGGCTGAGGCCGGGTGGAGCACCCGACCCTCTCCTGAAATGGTGAGTACATCTCGGCCAATGAAGTCAAGAAGACAGAGAAGAGAATGGGAGTTTAGAAACTCTCACCAGAAGAGAAACCGGAAACCTAACAGAATGATGGTGAAATGGAATGACCCTAGGAAATGTCGATGGAAAGGTGATTTAAAGGAAAGAAGGACAAAGAAAGACAAGAACCAAATTAACAGTGTTGTGAAGAGCATGTTTTCCCCAGTTACCCCACCTGACCCCTGAAAGGAAAAGGGACGTGGAAGAAAAGGCCAAGGAATGGACTATGGAGGAAAAGGCTGCACAGGGTTCGCTGGAGCAGCCATGGAAGGCTGGTGAGGACCAGAGCAAGACTGGTCCATGAAGCCCAGAGCCAGTACCCACATGTGGCCAGTTGGGGGCAGACACGGTGAGCAACTTTCGCCATTTCCTAACGGTTTGCAGATGTTTTTTCAGACTGTGAATGGAGAGGGAATCTGGACATTTGACCCGGGTGGAAAACTGCCTGAGTGGACCTGGAGAGGGGGACCCTCCGGGTGGCCGCTGGACATAGGCCGCTCAGCCCTCCCCGAGGTCAGAGCTGAGGAGGAGGGTGTGTGGCAGCCCAAAGGGTTGCCCCAGAAAATGGCTGCCTGGCCTCCAACACATGGCAGCCATTTTCACTACATTTCCCAGCAGACCACAGAAACACCTGAACGAAGTCAGGCAATGGGAGCTAACGACCAGCTGAAGGCCATTGCAAGGCCTATTTAAAGGGCTGAATCCCATTGTTCTGGGATAGGAGTAGGAACGTGTTTGGGGAAGGAGTGCGGTGTGTTTAGAGAGAGAGAGAGAGAGAGAGAGAGAGAGAGAGAGAGAGAGAGAACGAGAGAGAGAGAGAGAGAGAGAGAGAGAGAGAGAGAGAGAGAGAGAGAGAGAAACCTGTGGAAGTCGTGGACCAGCCAGGATTTGGAGAGCGTATTGGAGTGTGTTTGTTTGTTGTAAATCGGATTGTTTTGGACTTTGACTACGGACTGGATTGCGGACTACGAACTGGATTTTGGACATTGGAACGGACTTGGACAACGAGATAAGGATTGTGGACTTTGTTTGTATTCCCCTGAAGACCCCACCCTTTGTTTCGTGTTGCCCTTGTTCGTGTGATAATAATAAATTATCATTTTTGTTCATATTACTGCCTCCTCTGTGTTCTTACACTTGCCTACGCCCCCTGCAAGGTCCGTGAGTGTCGCCCAACCCCTGGGGACACCACAGTATGCTTTAGTAAATCAGACAGATTAGTTTTGAAGACTTGTTTTGAATGTGACTTGAGGACTTGACACCTGAAATTTGGGACTTGTGACTTGACTTGACCTGAACATGGTGACTTGGGACTTTACTTGAGACTTACCCTTCATAACTTAAAGGTTAAGACTTGAGACTTACTTATGACTTGCATAACAGTGACTTGATCACAACTGTATTAGCTAAACTAATTAGCTAATACTGTTTCCCTATCATCTATCAGAGTACTTGTGCCAGTTGCGATTCAAATGACAATTGAAGTGGAAGGCCTTTATGCAGGATTGCCAACCCTCCCAATTTCGCTGGGAGGCTCCTGGAAAATCAGTCCAACTCCCGACCTTATGGCCATGTGTCGTATCCACCTGGATTTGGAAATAAAAAGTGCCATGCATGAGGAAATTGCAAAAAATTATTTATCATGCATTTCGCACGTTATGTAGATTTCTGTTGAACATGGTGGTCGGGTGATATTCGGCGGCATATTGGCAGGAAAAAACACATGGAAATCACGAAGGCTCGTTCGGGTTCCAGTACTATGTTCACTTGTTTTGCCAAACAAGGTAGCGAAGAAGATGTTACAAGAGCTTTATGGTGGAACATAATTTACTGATAGCAGCGTCAGACCATGCCCTCATTCCTCACTCAAATGCATCATGTGAAAGAACTTTCAGCATAGTATGGAAAAACAAAACAGAATTTCGGCCTAACCTAAATGTGAAAACTTTGTAGTCACTGTTGATTGAGAAGCTGTTGCAATCATCTCCTTGCTACCAAAGAGGCTATAGTAAGGGTTTGGTCCAAAGCTCAAAGCAAGCAACTTACAAAGTTTTAAGCAATGCAAAACAGGAAGGACAATTTTGTTGTTGTAAAGGATGATCTCTTTATTGCTAAGGAGTAGTGCATGAAATTGAAATTGCCTTCAAATTCTGCATTTTTCCTTAAAAAATTTTAAGGGAATATATACAGTGGGTTCGGAAAGTATTCAGACCCCCTTAAATTTTTCACTCTTTGTCATATTGCAGCCATTTGCTAAAATCAATTAATTTCATTTTTTTCCTCGTTCATGCACACACAGCACCCAATATTGTCAGAAAAACACAGACTTGTAGAAATTTTTGCAGATTTATTACAAAATAAACACTGAAATATCACATGGCCATAAGTATTCAGACCCTTTGCTGTGACACTTGTATATTTAACTCAGGTGCTGTCCAATTCTTCTGATCATCCTTGAGATGGGCCTACACCTTCATTGGAGTCCAGCTGTGCTTAATTATATTGATTGGACTTGATTGGGAAAAGCACACACCTGTCAATATAAGACCTTACAGCTCACAGTGTAAAGTCAGAGCAAATGAGAATCATGAGGTCGAAGGAACTGCCTGAAGAGCTGAGAGACAGAATTGTGGCAAGGCACAGATCTGGCCAAGGCTACAAAAAATTTCTGTTACACTTAAGGTTCCTAAGAGCACAGTGGCCTCCATAATCCTTAAATGGAAGAAGTTTGGGACGACCAGGACTCTTCCTCGAACTGGCCGTCCGGCCAAACTGAGCATCCGGGGAGAAGAGCCTTGGTGAGAGAGGTAAAGAAGAACCCAAAGATCACTCTGGCTGAGCTCCAGAGATGCAGCGGGAGATGGGACAAAGTTCTAGAAAGACAACCATCACTGCAGCCCTCCACCAGTCGGGGGCTTTATGGCAGAGTGGCCTGACAGAAGCCTCTCCTCAGTGCAAAACACATGAAAGCCCGCCTCGAGTTTGCCAAAAAACACCTGAAGGACTCCCAGACTCTGAGAAATAAAATTCTCTGGTCTGATGAGACCAAAATCGAACTTTGGTCTTAATTCTAAGCGGTATGTGTGGAGAACACCTGGCACTGCTCATCACCTGCCTAATACCATCCCTACAGTGAAGCATGGTGGTGGCAGCATCATGCTGTGGGGGTGTTTTTCAGCTGCAGGGACAGGACGACTGGTTGCAATTGAAGGAATGCAGCCAAGTACATTGATATCCTGACAAAAACCTTTTCCAGAGTGTTCACGACCTCAGAATGGGCCGAAGGTTCACCTTCCAACAAGACAATGATCCCAAGCACACAGCTAAAATAACGAAGGAGTGGTTTCAGAACAACTCTGTGAATGTTCTTGAATGGCCGAGCCAGAGTCCTGACTTAAATCCAATTGAGCATCTCTGGAGAGACCTGAAGATGGCTGTCCACCAACGTTCACCATCCAACCTGACAGAACTGGAGTGGATCTGTAAGGAGGAATGGCAAAAGATCCCCAAATCCAGGTGTGTGAAAACTTGTTGGATCATTCCCAAGAAGACTCATGGCTGTATTGGCTCAAAAGGTGCTTCTACTCAATACTGAGCAAAGGGTCTGAATACTTATGGCCATGTGATATTTCAGTGTTTATTTTGTAATAAATCTGCAAAAATTTCTACAAGTCTGTGTTTTTCTGACAATATTGGGTGCTGTGTGTGCATGAACGAGGAAAAAAATGAAATTAATTGATTTTAGCAAATGGCTGCAATATGACAAAGAGTGAAAAATTTAAGGGGGTCTGAATACTTTCCGAACCCACTGTAACTATAGAAGTACTTTATGACTAATGAAAATAAACATTTGGTAACTAAAAAATGTGTACAAGGAGCCCCCTCCTAGGGGCTTGAAAATACCTCAAACCCAGGAGCATATATAACTATAGAAGTACTTTATGACTAATGAAAATAAACATTTGGTAACTAAAAAATGTGTACAAGGAGCCCCCTCCTAAAGGCTTGAAAATACCTCAAACCCAGGAGCCTCCACTTTACTCGTTGCGCTTGACAGATCCTCCCTGATTACAGGATTCCAATGTTGGCATCTCTGCTTTATGTTCACATGTCATGCTTCAGCACTGGCATCTTTTATCAGAGTAAAATGCTGCCAGATTGCTCTCCAAAAATAATTGTTGTCCCCATCAGCTTGTTAGTTACTTACCACGTTTTACCTGTGTTCAGGTATCACCACGGTTCTTACCATGTCCACGATCATTACTGGGGTCAATGCATCCATGCCCAGGGTCTCCTACATCAAGGCTGTGGACGTTTACCTCTGGGTCAGTTTTGTGTTCGTGTTCCTGTCGGTGTTGGAGTATGCCGCGGTCAACTACCTGACGACCGTACAGGAGCGCAGGGAGAGGAAGCTGAGAGAACGAGTCAGAGAACAGGTAACAGTCACCAAAGTTTTTTATGTATGAAAGGTAGGCTTGGGAATGATTTTGGAATAAATCCAAGTTGCCAGTTGATTAAGGCTGATAATGGGGCAGTCGAAACATTGTGTTTATGAACTTATATACTTGCATTGAATACATTTGGGGGTTTTTCAATGATGATGCATGTTACTTTAACTTCCTATTTAAATGCTTTTTGCTCTCTTTTGGTTTATTGAATCCCTGTTGCATGCTGGTTGATTAGATAGCTGAATAGGTGCCAGCAGTTATTGAATTAACTGAAAATTAATAGAGCTAGTGACGTGTAAAACAATGAAACTCTAATCAAATTGGTGAATTATTTGTATTGATATGTTAACACAACAGTTAGCAAATGATGGTCCTTTAAAGAGGGGAACATATGTAGCATGCAAGCTAACTAGCAATAAGGCCATGGAGGCTTTGGCTGGCAACAGGGTTGCTATGATTGCAGACAGAGAGAAGTCACTCATAAGATTAGATAGGGAATTAAGTGAAATGCCAACCTTGCATGCATTTGAGCACTATAAAGGCTCAAAGTAATTATTTATTATTTTTATAAACTTTTTTTAGCAATTATTTATTTATTGTCCATATTAAATAACCAGAACAGTGTCCATACCTATTCAGATTGTGGAAAAGAATGCATTTGAAATTGTACAGCATGGTGATACACCACTCTTACATTCTTTGGAGAGAACCCTGGCATCTTCGATGACATATTATAGACCTATGCTGTCAGGTTATCAAACTGTATTGCATAATATGTTGTTTAACAAAATGATAAAATTGATATGTTAAAATCCAAATTATACATACAGTAATAAAAACAATTAAAATAGTCATAATGAGAACAATATCAATAGTTATAGTCTATATTCAATGTTCAATGTGATACAAATAATAACAATAGATCCTTAGCAATAACAATAGAAGAAAATATCAAAAATAGTGCTCTCCAAAGATGAAATGCTCATTTGAAATTCCTTTCTGAATAGCAATCAGTGTTGCTTGTTATTGTACATTATATACTAATAGATAATAAGTAATATAAATAATTAATTTAGCATCGTTTTAAAAACGAATCTTGTTATAAGATCAGTAAAATAATTGATTCTCTCTCTCTTTCTCTCTGATTCTCTATCTCTCTCTTCTCTCTCTTTATCCCTCTCTCGACCCCTCTCTCTCTGTCTCTCTTTCTCCCTCCCTCTCTCTCTCTCTCTCTCTCTTTCTCTTCTCTCTCTCTGTCCCTCTCTCTCTCTTCTCTCTGTCTCTCTTTCTCTGTCTGTCTCTCTCTGCTCCACATTCTGAAGTCGCTGCCCTGTACCTGCGGGATGTCCCACACCAGGACCATGATGCTGGATGGGACGTACAGTGAGGCGGATGCCAACAGCCTGGCGGGGTACACACAGGCGCCCATGGTCCCCGAGGAGGCTGAGAAGCAGGAGCATGTGGCGGTGCACCTCTCCATGAGCAGCGAGTCCACAGCCAAGAAGAAGGGCCTCCGCACTTTCAGCATCATCCAGAACACCCACGCCATTGATACCTACTCCCGCATGATCTTTCCCGGCTCCTACATCTTCTTCAACCTCATCTACTGGTCCGTCTACTGCTGAGCCTACTGGCAAGCCCCGACAACTGAGCCCACGCGGGAGAGGGTTCGAATGAGCAGGACCACAGGGATGGGACAGAACAGGCTTTCAGTTCTGTGAAAGACCAACAACGGCAGAGGCCGAGGACCACTGAAACGGAGATGGAAGGCAGGCTCTATGTTATTCTCCTTGGGTCTGAGGATCTGATACAGAAAATGGTGGGCTTCCTGCTCCGACCAGCCTAGTCTAACATCCCAGAATGAACTACTTAAGGTTGGACTGTAAAAAAAACAATATTGTGCTTGACATGCCATTGCAGCTGTAGATGTACGGCTGATGCTATGGTTGGCTCTGTAGCCAAACCCTTTCAACAATCACCAGGTTCTGAAAATGTGTGGAGAATACTGGAGAGGAAGGCTTGATCATCCTTCCAGTATAAATGGCAGCACAAAGGAGCTATAACAGATGTATTACTCCTTTCACCACTTAGTCAGTGGAGTTCAGTGACACAGCAGACTGTGTCTGTGTCTGCATTTTTACAGTAAACTACACAGGTTTGTTTACTTAATGTGATGATGTCAGTGTGGTCCTGCAAATCTGGAGAATCTCAATAATCTGAAAAACTTTATTAAAAGCAGAATTTCAGGCATTAGTGGAAAAATACATTTTATTTTAGGTTGTATTTAATTTTTCTTTAGAGATCTTGTAGTCTCCAAAAGGCCACCAGACCTTAATATGCTGAAAATGCTGTACAGGGCTTGAAGGGTCTTTCAGAACTTGACATGTATCTTAACTGGTTTGATTTCTTGTTAAATATTGTATATATTCATATATGTGTATTAGGGGTGTAGCGGTACACATATTCGTACTGAACCATATGGTACAGGACTTTTGGTTCGGTATGCGCTGTGAACCAAACAAATGCAATCTTGTTTTAACCACTAACGCATGTGCAGAACTTTTGCAGGACTCTGAGTTCCCCCCCAAAGCTATAACTATGGCAAATGCAAATGAGAAGCCAGCACTTGAAGACCCTCCCATATCATCTCCTGTTTGAGAACGTTATGGTTTCGCAGTAGCAACTACAGTAGGAATGGATCAGATGAAAGCAGCATGCCGGTATTGTTCAACTGAGATCGGGTATATTACTGACAGTATGTCGAACTTGCTTACTCATTTGAGATGGCATTACCCGAATGTGAATATCACCCATTACAAGGAAAAAACTGAGTGGAGTGCAAACCCAGCTCCCCATGGAATTTAAACAGCCTCTTGCTGATAATTCAAACCAGGCCAAAGCAATAAGGGCCATCGCAAAGGTCAGATTGATTCTGCCTTTCCAAGAAACAGAGAGAATAATTCATGCCTCACGACTTGACTACTGCAATGCCTTGTTTACATGTCTTAGCCAAACTGCAGTAGCCCGGCTTCAACTAGTTCAAAACTCAGCTGCCTGTTTACTGACAAAGTCAAATCGTAGGTCGCACATCACCCCAGTCCTGGCCTCCCTGCATTGGCTATCAGTGAGATTTAGAATTGACTTCAAAATCCTACTAATCACTTATAAACTACATGGTATAGCCCCAGAGTACATTACTGAAATGCTGTTTTTTGAGGGGCTTTTGAGGATTCCTACAACCAGGCTTAAACAAAAAGGTGATTGTGCTTTTAGTGTTGCAGCCCCTAAGTTACAGAACAGCCTCAAACAGTCGATTCCATAAATATTTTTAAACAATGTCTAAAGACCCACTTTTATTCCCTTGCTTTTAATTGCATTTAATACCTTTTTATTGTTCTTATTCTTATTTTTATTGTTCATTTTCTTTATTTTATTATCTTGCTTTTATCTTGCTTGTTTTATGTCTTGTTTTATGTTTACTGTTTATCCTTCTCCACCCCTCATAGTATTTTATATTGCTACTGCTCTTTTACCATGTAAAGCACTTTGTAACTTTGTTTAGAAAGGTGCTATACAAATAAAGATTGATTGATGGATTGAATAAAAAACGCTGTAGGTGTTTTTATAGCAGTGGATCTGTGACCATACTCCGTTGTATGTTGAAACTGATTGAGCTGTTCAATCAGCTCATATGAAACTGATATGAAGTTCCCTCTCCTCAACATTATGGCCAATTAGCCACTGTTTACACAGTTCATAATAAATTAAAAGCAATTTTATTTTTTGCATTTCTTTTTTTCCCCCCGCTGTACCGAAAACGTACCGAACCATGACTTAAAAACTGAGGTACGTACCGAACCGTGATCTTTGTGTACCGTTACACCCCTAATGTGTATATATGCAGTATGTGTGTATATATTATATTTTCTTCCATATGAAGCTTTATAGGTCAAGTGATGAACTTGAAATAGCCTTAAACTACACGATTTGGTCACCCTCAAGAACTGTCCACCGGTGCTGTGATCCGTTTCAAATCTAGGCCACATTTTGTGCATTATTGCACAGATGACATGCAATCCAGCCGAATGTTAGTGAACAATTTTGGTATGCAGCTACCATCATGAAAGAATATGAACACTATATGAACTATATGAATATGAACACAAAATCAAGAGATTGATAGTTTATGATTTATTTGCCTCTATGCTGGGTGACTTACACATCTTACATATTGTTTATACGGCTGCATATTTCATATTTACTAATTCAGGGGAAGTACCTTGCTTAAGTGGTACATGGACGGTGCCCCACCTCACAATCAGTTATAGTCCCCTCGTTACTGTTAGTTACCTGTGAATTTGTCAGTCTGTCAAAGTCAACAATGTTGTCCTGTGTTAATGGTTTTAAAATGTTTTAAAAAAGGAATGTATATTGTAGCCTATGCTATTTTAAGCCATTTCAATAAGACATGAAATATAAAAAAACATTTTGAGGGTATTTATATGTGTATATTATTGATGATAATTACACCTGAGGTATGAATCTGTGAAAATACAATGGAACTGCATGCACTGCAATCATATACAGTGTGGCAGCCAAAGGGGCTGCAAAAGGAAATGGCTGCCTGGCCTCCAACACATGGGAGCCCGACAGCACTACATTTCCCAGCAGGCCACAGTCACATCTGAGCCAAGTCAAGGCAATGGGACTAACGACCAGCTGAAGGCCATTTCAAGGCCTATTTAAAGGGCTGATTCCCATCACACTGGGAGAGGAGTAGGAAAGTGTTTGTGTTTGTGAGTGGAGTTGTGTGAGACAAAACATGACGTGACAAAACGTTTGACAAAGCGTGGCGTCGTTTTAGAGAGTAAGAAACTGTGAAGTCGGCCAGGATTTGAGGAGAGTGTGTTTTTTGGATTGTGTAAGGAATTGGACTGTTTTGAGGACCCCCTTTGGATATCGACTACGGACTGGATTGTGGAACGGAACTGGATAACGGAATTGGATTTTGGACATTGACAACGAGCTAAGGATTGTGGAATACCCTGCCCTTTGTTTTGTGTAGTGTTTTTCAAGATTATTAATTTAATAAATTATTGTTTTGTTTTGAATACTGCCTCCTTCGTGGTTTTCAACTTGCCTACACCCTCTGCAAGGTCCGTGAGTGTTGCCCAACCCCCGGGGACACCACAACAGGTAACTTCCAAAATAAAGGAAACACCAATATAAAATGTCTCAATAGGTCACCACGAGCTGCCAGAACAGCTTCAATGCACCTTGGCTTCGATTCTACAAGTGTCTGGAACTCTACAGGAGGGATGCAACACCATTCTTCCACAAGAAACTCCATCACTCAGTGTTTTGTTGATGGTGGTGGAAAACAATGTCTCAGGTGCTGCTCCAGAATCTCCCATAAGTGTTCAATTGGGTTGAGATCTTGTGTCTGAGACGACCATGGCATATGGTTTGCATCATTTTCATGTTCATCAAACCATTCAGTGACCACTCCTGCCCTGTGGATGGGGGCATTATATATACTTTTTTGGGCAGTTAACTATAGTACTTCAGTGCTAACCAGTTTAAATAGATCACTGCATGTACCCATTGGAAGATCTTAATACTTGGCTTTAGATGACTGAAGAAGAGGCAATTAGCACTGATGATTCTTAGTACTTCTTGCCAAATTACCACCCACCAAATTATACATGGAATTTGCCAAAACTTGATGTAGGCACCTACAGGGGGTAGACAAAATAATGCAAACACCAAATGAAAAGGAATATTTTTAAGTATCTAAATTGCAATTGTTTCTGCTAGAAGATATTTTAAAATCAACACTTCAACATGCAAGTTTTTAAAGCAACATGAGAGACCTAACAGATTTTGAAAGAGGCCAAATTGTTGGTGCCCAAATTGCAGATTCATCAATCACAGCAAAATTACATAATGTGTCAAGAGGAACAGTGTTGAAAACCAAGATGGCATAGGACAAACAAGGAAAAACTGCAACACAAAACAGGAACAGTGGTCGCAAGTCAAAGCTCACTGACAGGAATAGATGGGCACCCATTATTTTTGGAAACCTCAAAAAATGGGCTTAACAACACAGAACTGAATCTACACCTATGTGACCCAGTCTAAAAAAAACTGTGTTGTGAGCTGCTCAAAGTAGGGCTGCCGTTTTGAAACCACTGTACCCAAGGACTGCATAACAGTGCATAACCTGGTGTCATGAGCACAAAACCTGGACTGCGCAGTATAAGAAAGTAAAATGGTCTGATGAGTCATTTTTTACTCATCACTATATCTGGATGGGTTGATGTTTGGAGAAAGCCAAAGGAAGCCTTCAATCCACATTGCCTGTGTTAAACAAGTGGATCTGTTATGGTATGGGCAGCCATCTTGTGGGAGTCATTGGGTCTGATTATTACTCTGCATTGTAAAATTACAGCGAATACCATTTTGGGCGACCAGGTGCACCCTCAAGATTTTCCCATATTCCAAGACAATAACGTCCCCATGCACACTGCTAAACGGATTCAAGAGTGGTTTCATGAACACCAGGGATGAAGTCTAACACCATCCATGGCCTCCCCATACACCAGATCTAAACATCATTGAGTCTTTATGGGAAGTTCTGGAACATAAAGTGCGAGTGGAGTAGATTTCCACCGCCTTCATTTCTCAAAAGAACTGTAAGAATGGAACAAATCTCTCAAAGAATCTTAAAGGATGGTCCAATATTCTACTAAAAACTGTTAAAAACTTGTATAACAGCATTCCAAGAAGGATTGAAGCTGTTCTTGTAGAATCCTGCAAGATTCCACCCGAACACACCAAATGGCGGACGTGTCCGTGTGTTGAAGGATAGCGTGTAGCCTTACCTTGGTGTTACCAGAACGGGATTAAATGGAGGTTAATTAACTCCAACTCTATCTGACTCCAATGTATGTTAGCTTCTCTCTCTGTTAACTGTTACTGCTAGAATCGTATAGGCAAATTAGAGACTGTAGTCTCTCGTCTCGCGTAGTGTGGCTCTATACGTGTTGCTATCTCTATATGAGATGCAGACGTGCCTTTAGCCTGTGTAAAACCTAGCAAGGATACAGTTGCGTATCTTGCAACGGCACTAATGTATAGGCGAGTGACTACGGAGTGCAATGTTCTATGTGTGTGTGTTAACCTTAATCTTAAAACCACAGCGTGTAACTGCAGTCTAGATTAATGAGAGATGCTTTGGTATGAAAATGTTTATTAGCCAGACTTGCAGAAAAACATCAAACAGAATTTGCGTAACGTAAGAATACAAAAATGGCTATACGCCAAGTTGCGCAGGAGTTCGTAGTACGAATCTCCTCGATGTATGCCACTTTTCCCCCTATATACCTACACATCAAAAGAAACCATCAAACACCAAATAAGGACATAATCACTGAAAAACGGAACCACTTCCTGCGCTGTTTCTGTACGCGCATCACACCGCCAGTCTCACAGACGGCCGCTGACTGCAGATCATTTGCATTTGCACCGTTCACTTTTGAACGGTGTTCTGAGATCCTCAGTATGCGCCACCCGCACCACATCATCAATGACACCAACCCACTGCTCATTACATCAGCTCTCCAACAACACCAAACATGCTTATACTGTACATGTAAATGATGAAGTTACAGTATAACACATTAAACTCAGTGATGTGGTCAAGTCTTGAGAACAGCCCCCACCATGTCCTGTTTTGCTGAAACAGGATCAGTGTGGGGCCTGTGAGACGTCTGGGGCAATACCATTGTTCTCGCCCGTTGGCTCCCCGCTGGCAACACAAACACAGTTCACACTCTTTGGGGTCACTTCATGGCATAGTTCTGTGAACTGCCCTAAAGTTTCCTCTCTGCAGTACTACTGTTCTCTCCTGTTGGCTTCCTGCTGGCAACCTAAACACAGTTTGCACTCTTTGGGGTTACTTCAGGGCATAGTTCTGTGAACTGCCCTACATTCTTAAGGCAAAGGGCAGCCAAACTTATTCATCAATAAATATTCATATGTTGTTTTGTGTTCCCATTATTTTGTCTACTCACTGTAGGCCTATGTCTGTATATAATCCAATTTATCAAATAAAATTGTATTTTGTGAGAACGCCTACCAGAAAATCTTAACTAAAACTCCCAGTTCTAATGTGAACTATTATACCATTATATTATTAACACTATTAACTATTAACACTATTATATATTATATATATTGTTCACATAGTCCACTGCGTACTTTTTGTCTGCCTGGATGTTTAAAAGCTATATCCACTAGGGGGCAGGTCAGAGCCAAAACAAAGTTGTCTCTGGTCGGCATACGTTGACAACTACTTACAATTCTGCACAACAACATAACAATAAACCTGGCGACAGTGGAGGAGGTTGTTTTGATGTATATCTTGAGAAGACGGCAGAAACAGCGGCGCCAACATGCAGTGTTGGGGAATGAAGTTATGAAAGTTAACTAAGTTACCAATTACTCTACACTGGAAGTAGTTAAGCTACAGCAAAGCTACCATGGTGAGAAAAGTAGTTAGCTACACTAAACCTACTAGTTAACTACATTGAAGTTACTTTATGGGGGGGAAAAACAATGTATACGTAAATAGCCATTGCTTTACTTACTTTTACTTTAGCTCTTTTAAATGAATTACCAGATAATTACAAAGCACTGGGCATATACCTGGTAATTAACACCACGTAAAAGAAAGTGTAATCCAATTTCTTAATTTTCAATATTGAAAATATAGTATGTACCTCTCTCTGACAATGAAGACAAAATCTGTTCAGGGAACTCTGATCTGTCAATGCGAATTAAGGATAGGTATGTCTTTATAATGTTGTACGCCATTAAAACTTGTAAAATGTAAAAAAAGAAAAGAAAACTGTAAACACTTTGATGTCATATAATAAGCAGCTTCTACCCAGGGTGAGATTAGATGCCTGTTCTACATTCCCAGAACATGGAGTAAACAGTGAGTTTACAATGTGCACCAATATGCACAGTGGAGCGAAAGCACTTGTTTGTTACTTTTTTTTCTTTTGTTAAGGTCACCTTATCTTTAGTGTGTGTGTGTGTGGGGTGCATTGAACAGGACTGGTTCATACTGTAGTCAGTGGTATCCTGAGTGTGAGCTACTCTACCTTGCAGACCTCTGCTGCACACTGACACATAGAAGCTTCTGGTTCACACTTTGCTCTGGGTCATTAGACTCAGAGCAAATTTTAAAGAATTTGTTTCAGATTTTCTCCCATTTTCTCCAAATTTAGTAGCCAATTACACCCTCTATTTTTCATTTCAATCTTCCCCTCGTATTGCGAGTTCGCTGCCGTAACCCTGTGACCGGCAGTGACAGAGGCGAAGTATCGTCTCCCCGAGACAGCACTTGCTAAGCCTGTCGACCGTAACTCCGGTACTCCAGAGCCACTCCTATATGCAGCGGACTCATGCCGGGATTCCATGGGATTCAAGTTAACAGAAGAAGCTGTACAAAAACCAGTACAGTCCACCACCTGCTTGCACCCACATGCACACACACACGCACACACACATGTGGATGCATACAAGTTTAACATTTCCTTTGGGTTCAACAGAAGTGTGGTGCAAAAACAAACACGATACAGTCCACTTCCTGCTTGACAAATTAGATTGAATGTGAGTACAGGAAACCAAAGTGAGAGACCTTGGCCATAGCCTAGGCTACTATGGCTTCAAATGGGGTGCTCGTGGCTTCGAATGGGGAGAGATTGAAACATCTTTAGTTGACCGGTTGACTCATCATGGTCAAAATGCTCAGAGTGATTGCAGACTGTTTAATTAAAGGGTCCTGCAGTGCATTTAACCTGGACTTTAAAATACACTTATCCATTTCTCATATATTCTTTTTTTTCAGCATTATTAAATAAATCAACACTCTGACAACAAAAAAAACCCAGATCGAGTGTAAACGGCAACATTCTGTCTGTTACATTCGGCCGAGCTATGCTCATCAGATGACAGTTGGTTAGTGGGGATTAACTCCTAATGAAGAGAGAGGGCCTTTATGTAACCTAATGCATTTGGCTTTGCATCAAGTGTTGCAACCTTCCACCCACGCAGTGCTACCAAATCCAGATTAATTCTGTGTGGGGAGAGCGGGGGGGAATGGAAGAAAAAATAAAATAAAATAGTTCTCAAAAATGATCATTCACAGTGTACCAAAACTGGTTAGAGGTCTATATTTGATTTAATCAACAGAATTAAAATATGAATATTAAAATTGATTACTAGATACATTGATGTTGAGGCTTTGAGTGCTGAATCTCAATGTTTTTCTTTTTTGTTATCATTTTTCAAAAGCAGTTTCAAGTGGTATTTGTTTAAAATCATTATAAAAATAAGTCATACTTTAATTTAGGTATGGCCTACGAAAGATCTGTAGCCCTTAGAGGTCTTGGGCTATTTTGTCTCGTTGTCGAGGACAAAAGACGGGTGGTCAATTTCGTCATCAGCATCACTCTCGATGTCAGACTCCTTAGCAATAATTTCTTCAAGTTCGTCATCCTCGACGTACAAAAGCAAGGTTTGTGGTATATTTAGCATTCGCCTCACACGAGACTCAACTCGCCTCATTTCTCCTCCACAAAAACTCCAACTCTAACTAGTGTTAAAACTTGGCTTGTCATATTTTAGCTAGCTGGGTTGGCTCTAGCTATTATAGAAGCAAAGTAGCTAGCTGTACTGTACAGTATAGTTAAAGTTGTCACAAGGTTAGTTAATAAAAGGTAGTTAACTAATACATCTACTTTATGGGTCATCTGCCCAGGGCCAAACAGTTCTGTGCAACCTTTGTGTATCTATTAATATTGTAAGTTTCTGTAAATAGTGTAGTTGTTGTGTATATGGATTGCAGCATGACAAGGTTGTCGCAACTTAAATTCTTCAGTTCTGCTATGCTATAATTCATTTACTGTGTGGTATTCATTGGTGGTAATTACAATGTAAATGCCTAATGCACATGCACTGTTAGTCCTAACCTTACTATGAGTTCATGTTGCAACCTAAACAAAAAAAAAAGAAAAAAAAAGTGTTTTTGCACTTTGTTTATTTATCTTTCTTCAGTCATGTTTCATGAGAATGACAGCGATAGAGACGAGAGAGAATGACAGTGATAGTTAGAAGCGTGAGATAATTAGTGATTAGTAGTGTTAGTAACTTAATCTAAATCCCTAATGTTAGTAGATTAGTTGGTTAGTACTATATACATCTAACTAATATATACAAAGTGTAATTAGAAAGTAAGACGGAAGTAAAACGAGATTAGAAACGAAGACGGAAAAACCGAAACAGAATTTCGGTTTTGACACAACGAGAATGAAACATGACTGAAGAAAGATAAATAAACAAAGTGCAAAAACAAACCGAACAGACACTCAAAACATAACAATAAGATGGCTTTTATAGCCATAAAATAGTTATTGAGGGGTGGATTGATTCAGACGAAGCACTACTGAAGGCCTTGGTGTGAAATGCACGGCCCGCCACTGATACAAACACAGTAAACATGGCAAAGCTAAATTCTAACAGCATCAACGGAGCGCTAGAATTGTTTCCGTTTTCTGTGTGCGTTGCTTAGTAACCATATGGACAAACTGCAGTTACCTAACATGTAACCACATATAATTTAATTAGCTAGCAGGTTAGCCATCTTACTTCGTTAGCTAACTGTTTAACGCATCTGGCATCAATGCGACAAAATAGGGCCAGATTTTGGACCTCATCCTCTGTTCTTTTCTTACCGCAGATTTCTGACGCGCCAGTCTCATAACCTGAAGGTCGTGTGTTCGGCCCTCACACAGAACAACACCTATACAATATGGCAATATTTAAGGGTAACTCCATCAGCGTGTGTTTTGGGTTGCTAATTCTTTATCCAGTGAACAAAGTAAACAAGTGAACTTGCAGTGTGGTTCATTAATAAAGTTAACAGCACCACCGTGTGGAGTCTATGGGCAGTGTTTCCTTTATGTCAGTGTGGTTATAACAGTTACAAACCAAACCATGTCATCATTAGAAATGATGGTTCAGGGGCTTCGGGTGGTGTAACGGTAAAAGCATTCGCCCAGAATGCAGGTTGCCCACTGCGGCAGGGGTTCGATCTCCGGGGAGCCCCGTCCAGGGGGTGGCGATTGGCTGTCGGCCCCAGGGGGAAGGGGGAGGGAGAGCCAACATGAGCTCGCCGAGAAGAGCGGAGGGCTTCCCTGTGGGCAAAAGAAAATAGGCGAGTTCCCTCTCGGAGGAAGCGTTTCATTGCCGGCCTCAGGGTAGCAGCTTGTTCCGTAGATGCGGGTGTCGGGCTTGTGGGGGAGGGAGAATGAAGAAATATAGGGTACAATTGGCCACCAAATTGAGAGGAAAATAGGGGGAAAAATATGAAATAAAGAAGAAAAAAAAGAAATGGTGGTTCCTCAGCACTCCAGTGAGGGAGATGCGGGTAAGTCTTCGGGCTTGTTTCTCAAAGTAAGGGGAGGGCAAGAATGAGAAATAAATATATTTGTATTCCAAAGTATAGAGATTTAAGTGAATTACTGCATATTTCACAAAATCATTTGGTAGTCTTTCGTTTGCTGTAACTACTTTTAGTTTAGTAGTTAGGAAGTCATACACCAAAATTGAATGTCGCTATTGATGCAAAAAGAAGAAAAAAAAGCCAAACATAAGGGGCAATGTATTTCAGTTTTAGACCCTCAGAGACATCGGGAGAACAAGTTACACAGTCCTTGAAGGATCTCTTAACCGCTGTTAACATCATAGCTTCCAGCGCAGATTTTACTCTTATTTTACTAATTAAGCACTGCCTACATGGTCATTTTTTAATTATCAACATTATCTGCCTCCTCAACTGAAACAAAATTAATTATATGCCAAAAACCATAACACCCCTTGGACATTGGCCATTCTTTATGTATTTATTACGGCTCACATTTGGCCGTCGACAAACAGAATAATTTAGAAAGTGATTCAGGGCATTTCCCCTTTCCACACCAACAATGGGAATACGGTGAAATTACATAATCATGTGTTTCCTGCTAAGCTGATCTGGTGGATTAGTTGAGGATTCTGGGCACAAGACAGAGCAGATGCCCTTGATGATGATTACCATTTTAATTGTTTCCATTCGGATCCCATCATGTCCTGCTCAATCTTTTCTGGGCAACCCAGCCCACTGCAGATCCCAGCCCGGCAGTGACGGTCGTCCCTGCGACATCCCAGCGGCCGCTGGAGGGGAATGAATGATTACAACATGCAAATATAAAAAATTCAAACATGACATTACATTACAGGCATTTGGCAGACGCTTTTATCCAGAGCGACGTACAACAAAGTGTTAACCGTAGTCAAGAACAGTTTAGCTGAAAGCCACCCTAGCGGGAAGTACAGTTCCTAGGTGCTAGGAACAACCACGTAGTTAAACTAGGACCCTGTAGGTAAATCTGTAGCCACAATTCAAAGGTAGCAATAAAGCAATCAGTGCGGAAAATAATGCCTAAGCCTAATAGAATACATAAACAAGTAGACATGTGTAATACTAAGCAACTATGTCCCTAAGTTAACAAAAACCGGACTACAGGGAGAAGTGCACCCTGAAGAGATGAGTCTTCAGTCGTCGCTTGAAAGTGGCCAGGGTCTCAGCTGTTCTGACTTCCACAGGAAGGTCATTCCACCATCGTGGAGCCAGAACCGACAGGAGACATGACCGGGAAGCGCAGGTGCGGAGGGGGAGAGGTGCTAGGCGTCCTGAGGTAGCAGAACGGAGTGGTCTGGCAGGTGTGTAGGGTTTGAAGATCTTGAGGAGGTATGTTGGGGCTGATCCCTTGACTGCCTGGTATGCTAGGACCAATGTTTTGAATTTGATGCGAGCTATAACAGGCAGCCAGTGGAGGGTAGTGAGCAGGGGGGTGACATGGGAGTGTCTAGGAAGGTTGTAGACCAGACGGGCTGCAGCGTTCTGGATGAGTTGCAGGGGTCTGATGGCAGATGCGGGAAGGCCAGCCAGGAGCGAGTTGCAGTAGTCCAAGCGGGACAGTACCATTGCTTGGACGAGGAGCTGGGTAGAGTTCGTGGTAAGGAAGGGACGGATTCTCCTGATGTTATACAGGAAGAATCTGCACGCCCGGCTTACCGCTGCAATGTTCATTGATAGGGACAGCCTGTTGTCCATCACCACACCCAGATTCTTCGCGCAGGGTGATGATGTCACCAAGGTGTCACCTAGAGAAATGGAGAAATCAAGGTGGGGAGAGTTTAGGGCAGGAATGAAGATTAGTTCTGTTTTACCTGGGTTGAGCTTTAGGTGGTGACTGTCCATCCAGCTCTGAATGTCCCTCAGGCAAGCAGAGATGCGGGTAGAGACCTGAGTGTCTGATGGGGAGAAGGAGAGAAAGAGTTGAGTGTCATCAGCATAACAATGGTAAAATAAGCTGTGGGCAGAGATTACAGAGCCAAGGGAGCAGGTGTACAGGGAAAAGAGAAGGGGACCGAGGACTGAGCCCTGTGGAACCCCGGTGGGGAGGGAGCGAGGCGGTGATACTTTACCAGCCCAGGCGACCTGGAAGGAGTGACCGGAGAGGTAGGAATCGATCCAGGCGAGGGCTGTACCGCAAACGTATGAAAACTGGGCTCTGAATAGGAATGGTTCAGGCCCCTTACCGGTGGACTGCAGAACTGCCATCAGACTCCCAGCAGCCACTCCGTCTCCGTTAATGATCGCCGCGGTGGACATCATGTATGCTGCCGTCGACCCCGCTACGATTCCGCCGGCTTTGAAGCCCACCGCTCCCAGGGCAACAGGCACCAGGGCAACAGCACCAGCTTAAACACAATGGACAGTAAGCCTGCACTGAAGATTAGAACAGTGGTTTTGCGGGAAAACTTATGGTATTTGGGCACCATGGCTAATGTGTGGGTATTTGCAGTCATCCTCACCAAAAAATGGTGGTCGTGTAGAAGAATGGTTTGGAAAATTACCTTGCAACTCAAGAGGTTGCAGGTTGGATTCTGGGGCATTTGCCATTGTAATTTTGAGCAAGGTACTTCACCTGAATTAATAAGTATACAACATGTTTCAAAATGTGTTTTACAGCAAGGTAATGTGGACAGTTCCACAGGTTTTGTGTCTTGATGAAGTCTGTAACCCAAACCTCTGCACATGGGCCTTGATGGTGTGACACTGAATGATTTCTTTGACTGACAAACATTTTCAAAGTGTTCTCCAAAGTCATGTATTCAACCCTTTAGCGGCTTTGATTATTTTGCATCTTGAGTTTGTGGCCCTCCATATGCATGGGGCCACACCAAGCTAGGACAACAACGTGCTCTCCGATTTAGTGTTGTGCTATACTTTTTTACACAGGATAAGTCAGAATGCACGTGGCTGCAGGGAATGGTGCAGAACTCCACATAATATATTTCCTGTGCATGCATAACAAGCAGGATTATGCCAACATTCTCTTTCATATTAAAACATTCATAATTCAATATAACCTTTGACAGTTAGCCTGCATGTGCCATGGACTGCTACAGCATTCAAACAGTCAAACAGTGTCAAACAGCATTTCACGCGTTCACCCAGTGTCATCAGTTGTGAGATTTCACACATCCGGGGAAGCTTTGTCATCTTTGGCATACATTCAGGATGTCACGCAAGGCAACTGCTTACCTGCTCCTGTGGTTACTGCCGCAATCATCCGACCTAGAGAGCCAAGAGCAAACAGGGTGGATCGGAGCATTACAGATCTCGCGTGGGGTGGGATTTTAATATTAGTAAAGTGGAAATTGCAGGATTAGAATAATCCAGGCAGCACAAGCAGTATCTGGTGTGGCATCACGCCAGTAATTGGGAGAAAAACTGGAAAAATTTGAAATACTTTTTTTGAAGAATGGTAGTCCAAACTGCTCATTTATGACTGATTGGTAGCCCTGGGCTACCGTTAATGTTGATGCCTGATTACAGGTTGTTTGTATGTGGAAATGTTGCATAATGCATCTTTAAAATAATATCACCTTCCAATGTAAAAACTGGAAATTAAATCCCCAAAACTGTTTTAAGTTAAATAAGCTTTCTGCAATTAATTTCTGGAAGACTTTTCCTGTGTAAATTCTGGCACCAACTTGGGCCTTTATCTTTGGTCTTATTTCATATAGCCTACAAATTTCAGCCACTCGTAGACAATTTAAAGTGAAGTCTTGTTAAAACGTAAAGCTGCTGCGTTTCTACTGAAAGGAAAATGTTGAGACGAGCAGCATTGCACCTTAATAGCATTGTGAGGTTGTGCCAGAATATTAGTTGATCTAATTGTAAGTGTGGGGGTACATTTTTCTGTTGTCGAGGCCCAATTCTTTGTTTAGATTTTTTTGTAGCAAATTAAAAATGTTGGTAAGTAAGCCACGTGTGCGCGTACGTGCTGTGTGTGTGTTTGTATGACCTTTTATTTCACATTTGAGATGGCTACGAGTGAAGCATTACATCTTTAGCAATGTAATATCTTGAGGAAAAGGACAGAGAGTATGGAAATCAAACAGTAACACACTTTAATAGCTACTCTATTTATCTCAATTCACCCTCCCCACGAGTCTGGCGCCCGTCCTCCGGGTCGAGACACTGTTTCCGGGCAGATAGATCCGCCTCTTCCGAGACAAAACTCTACCACGGACGCCTTTTCCTGTTCCTCCCCGCACAAGTGCCGGCTCACCCTCCCGCCTCCCCTGGAGGCGGACAGCCAAATGCTATGCTATCCACCGCCCACCATGGTTCATTTAAGCAATGAATGATTTTAGCAAGTTCAAACTCGAACAACCCGACAAAACGAACAAGTTTCGCGGTCTCAGTTTACCACGAACATGATTAACCAACAGACACCGGTGCTACCTACTCAAGCCATATTACAAACAAGTTTAAATGTGTAAGTACGGTTTTAAACTTTGCAAATTATTTTTGTTGCTAGTGACTTTGATTAAGGCACGCATTCGCCGTGGCATCGTTTCGATAAGCTTTGCAATGTCACAACATTTATTTCCGTCCAGAGTTGCATTAATTTTTCGCCAAGATCTTGTATTGATGATGGGAGAGTCGGACCGCTGCGCAAAGTCTTCTCCAGCACATCCCAAAGATTCTCAATGGGGTTAAGGTCTGGACTCTGTGGTGGCCAATCCATGTGTGAAAATGATGTCTCATGCTCCCTGAACCACTCTTTCACAATTTGAGCCCGATGAATCGTGGCATTGTCATCTTGGAATATGCCCGTGCCATCAGGGAAGAAAAAATCCATTAATGGAAAAACCTGGTCATTCAGTAACTATATTCAGGTAGTCAGCTGACCTCATTCTTTGGGCACATAACGTTGCTGAACCTAGACCTGACCAACTGCAGCAACCCCAAATCATAACACTGCCCCCACAGGCTTGTGGCACTAGGCACGATGGGTGCATCACTTCATCCGCCTCTCTTCTTACCCAGGCCCCAGCAGCAGTCCAGCTACCAGACCTAGCCACAGCAGCAGCCCAGTTATCATCAGGCCTAGCCCAGGCCTCAGTAGCAGCCCAGCTATCATCATGCCAGGCGCAGACCCCAGTAGCAGCTCAGCTACCAGGCCTAGCCCAGGCCGCAGCAGCAGCCCAGCTTCCACCAGGCTTAGCCCAGGCTGCAGCAGCAGCCCAGCTACCACCAGGCCTAGCCCAGGCCTCCCCAGCGGCCCAGCTACCACAGGCCTAGCCCAGGCCGAAGCAGCAGTCCAGCTATCGTCAGGCCAGGCCCAGGCCCCAGTAGCCGCTCAGCTACCAGGCCTGGCCCAGGCCCCAGCACCGGACCAGCTACCACCAGGCCTAGCCCAGGCCACAGCAGCAGCCCAACTCCTGCAGCGGCGGTGGCTCGCCTTCGGACCGGGTCCGCAGCAGGTCTGCCTGCACAGTCCACCAGTATAGGGGGAGGCCACCGCAGCGGCCCAGCTTCTGCCGGGACTGGCCCAGGCTGCAGCAGCAGCCCAGTTACCACCAGGCCTAGCCCAGGCCTCAGCAGCAGCCCAGCTATCATCAGGCCAGGCCCCAGCAGCAGCCCATCTATCATCAGGCTTAGCCCAGGCTGCAGCAGCAGCCCAGGTATCAGGCCTAGCCCAGGCCCCAGCAGCAGACCAGCCATCAGGCCTAACCCAGGCCACAGCAGCAGCCCATCTATCATCAGGCCTAGCCCAGGCCCCAGCAGCAGCCCAGCTAACAGGCCTAGCCCAGGCCACAACAGCAGCCCAGCTACCAGGCCTGGCCCAGGTCACAGCAGCAGCCCAGCTACCACCAGGCCAAGCCCAGGCTGCAGTAGCAGCCTAGTTAACACCAGGTTATCCTCGTCAGGAGGACTTCACTGTACTCATCAGAACATCTATGCACAAGTAAGTATTTGTCGCATCAACAAAGCAATTATTTTTATTTTGCATGCAATGTGATTTTGAGCCCAAGATTAGGATTATAGCATTTTGTGTTATGACCAAAGAACACTTTCAAACTCTTTTTTGATTAGAAGGATTTTGTGTTTGGCAGCATTATTTGATGATGACTGTTGTATATTGTCACCTTCTTAAAATATTGGCCTACGTCATTTTTTGAGGAAAAATATTTTTTTGTCTAAGTCATCTCTTCATAATGCTGGCCACCTCTGGTAAAATTGCCTACATCCTTAATTGAAAAGATCATGCTGTTCCTACCCCGGTAGTATAATGGCCTACGTCAAGAGTGTGACTTAGGCTGTTTTATTTTTTGCCTAAGTCACAAGACAATGTGACTTAGGCAATTTTACAAGCTTTCAAGATGGCGGCTGCTTGCCTAAGTTACTTACTCCAGAAGTAATTTGGCCTAAGTCAGGTTTAAAATTGCCTGTCACAACAGCATGTTCGTAAATTGGCCTAAGTAATCTAATCCTTTTATGTTACATAATTGACAGACAGCGTTATTTGTATGTCAATAGTCATATATTGTCATAACCTTTTTGTGTGAAATGATTAATAAATATCATATTCTATATTTGGTTGTTTGTTTTTTGAAAAACTTGAAAATATGACAGGCCATTATTTTAAGAAGGTGACGATATTGAAAATGCTGCAATGATTTAACTTCACTATTGAAAATATCTAATGCTTTGGTGCTATGATAAACTTTTGCATATAATATTCTCTCATTTGACACCGGTATTTTTATTTTGCCTGCTATATTAGATTTTGAACCCAAAATGAGCAGTATGGCATTCTGTATTAAGAGTTTTGCACATTGAAACTCTGTTGTGCAAAATGAGTCAAAGCAATCATAAAAAACTATAAAGCTGACCAACAGATATCGCCATGATAACAAAACATAACATTAGCTAGTTGTCAAACCACTGCATGACAGTGACTGAATGTGATATTTACTTGATAGTCATCTAATTCGTTGTCTTATTGGTATATTGTAATTGGCAAGTGTGCGTGTGTCTGTGTTGGGGGGGGACAATGAGATAATTAATGGATAAATCCACACCTTATGCGGCTGCTGCAACAACGTACTAAGGGTGTAATGAAGCCGCGATCCGCTAAAGTTATTCTGTTTTTAATTATTTTTAATGAATGTTCTGAAATTTTGAGACAATTTGTTTCCCACTTGATAGTTGTCGGGTATAATATGTAAATAAGGGTGGAAAAAGTATGATTTAGTATGTTTTAATTTCAGGCTGTAAGGCAACAAAAGGTGACATTTTTGAGACAGGGTGTAGACTTTAAAAGGGCACTGTATATCATGAATAAAGTAGGCCTACAGAGAACAACACTGAATATAGATACAGGTAACTGACAAAATAAAGGAAACACTTGAGTAAATGAAGGGTTCTGGTGGCTGTTATGGTGTGGTGCATTTTCCTGGCATGGTTTAGGTCCACTTAACCTCTTAGAGAGCAAGGTAAATGCCAATCCATACATGGTGAAGTATTTCTATCCTGATGGGAGTGGTCTCTTCCAGGATGACAATGCCCCATCCACAGGGCACGAGTGGTTGCTGAATGGTTTGATGAGCATGAAAACAATGTAAACCATATACCATGACCGTCTCAGTCACCAGATCTCAACCCAAATGAACACTTATAGGAGAGGTATTCACCATAGGAATACCTCAAAACAGCCTTGTGTCTAAGCTTTTGACTGATGTTAGTCACTCCTCTCAATGAAGCGAATGCTTTGAACTTGGCAACTCCTAAACTAAATGAAGCTAATTGTGTAAGAAACATTCAGCGTGTTTTCACAGTCTGGTTTTTGATTTCTGCAGAAACACTGCATACACTGTTCTTTCGAGAAACATTGAATTATGACACACAGAACCATCTAATTCACACTTCTGAGAGTTCTTCCCCCCAGAATACATTTGTGCGAGAAATGGAAGGACATTAATTTAGTTGAATTGAACAGGCAACCGCAAAACACCTTTTTCATTTAAAAAGTGAATTATTTCTTAATTAGGGCGGCACAGTGGTGCAGTGGACAGCACTGTCACCGCACAGCAAGAAGGTTGTGGGTTCAAATCCCGGCCGGGGGCCTTTCTGTGTGGAGTTTGCATGTTCTCCCCGTGTCCGTGTGGGTTTCCTCCAGGTACTCTGGTTTCCTCCCACAGTCCAAAGACATGTTAGGCTAATTGGAGAGTCTAAATTGCCTGTAGGTATGAGTGTGTGAGTGAATTGGTTGGCGACCTGTCTAGGGCGCATTCCTGCCTCTCGCCCAATGCATGCTGGGGTAGGCTCCAGCCCCCCTGCGACCCTGACCAGGAATAAGCAGGTTAGATCATGAATGAATTAATATTTCATAATTAAAATGGAGGAACAGGTGGAAAATGTGGTTTAAAAATATGTTTAAGGAAGTACAACCAAACAAAGACAGAATGAGGGAAAAATAAAACAATATGCACAATCAAAATTTTCCAATAATTACAAAGAAAATATGTACTGTTCTTGAATAGTGTTTCTGGTATCGACGGGAGAGCAAACCCTAGAATGGGTGGAGTCACGTCATCAATGACTAGTTGATTTGAACCAATCATAGTGTCTTTGCTAGGTGGACCGGAGGCTTTTGATTGGCCGAAGTCTCTTAATAATCGGGTGTCCACACTCTAGCATCTCGCACACTTGAGTTTTGGAACAGTACTTCTGTACTGTAGCAAAGAACTTCCACACTTCTAAGAGTTCTAGGTCATATGCAATTATTGGTCCAGCAAGGGCTGCTGGGATAACTCTGGGCTCTGGGAGGGGCTGTGCCATTGGCCAATGGGGGTTGGTGTCCTGTATCCCTGCCTCTCCTCACTCGTCGTAGTGCAGGGACGACAGGAACTTGTCCACATCCAGGTCGACTGGGAAACAGTCCAGCAGCTTCTTCCGTCTCTGATTGGTTAAGAAGATCGAGGGAGTGAATGTTATTGGTCTGAACTGAACAAACAGCAGTCATCTTGCAATTCACCACTAAGACTGCTCTGCAATGATATCTGATATTAATTACAATGAGTCAATGAGTCATTCATCTGACTGAGACCCAGCATCCTAAATGTTTCTATTTTAGCCTTACTTTGCAAATTAAAATACTATCCCCTTGGGTTCTATACAACTACCAAATGAAGCGTTGATCTTTATGAGTGCGGTGAAAATTCTATTGGCCCTAATCAAGCCTGTTTATATTGAAATTAATTATAATAAAAAGCAGTGGGGTATAGTGTTGGTTAGCGTTAGGTTAGTCAAAGGTTGCTGGCTTGAATCGAGAGCAGGTTATTACTGCAACACCAACAGGGCTCTTAATCTGAACGGCTTCAATAAAAGCATCCAGCTGCAGATGGATAATATATAAACCAGGGGTCTCCAACTAATCAGCAACCAATTCAGACCCAAGAAACAAAGTGAGATGAGTTAACTGTGTAATCCATCTTTAACTGATCAATTAAGTGGCAAGTAACAACCCAAACTGGCAGACCCTGTTGCTCTCCAGGGTTGGGCACCCCTGATATAAGTCACCTAATTTGCCCTGGTGTCCACCAAGCAAATTGATATTTATTCATGTAATGTTATGTAATTTTAACTGTCCAAGAGGGGCAGTGCTCACCTTGGCCTTCGTCCTATTGGCTGAGAGCTGCAATTCCTCCAGGGAGGTGGGGCTAGTTTGCTTGTCCTGTTCACGCTTCCTCCCCTGGGAGGAGGGGGGTGTCCCACGCTGGCCGCTGTCCCTGAGGGGGGAGATGGCGGTGCGGGAGAGGATCATGAGCGTGTGGGCGGCCCTGCTGGCGGCTGGGCTGCAGGTGGGGATGAGGGCGTTTGGGGCGGGGTCCTGCGGGAGGTGTCGGGCCTCTCTATCCCGGCCCTGCAGTCCAGTGGGGGTTCCCTGGCGGTCGGACGCCTCCTTCAGGTCTCGCCCCTGAGCGGGGATTCTGGGAAGGAGCGGTGCCTCAGACGGTGTGGGGGCAGGGCTCTGCTCCATGTGGGCCCCCTGCCCGATCAGGGTGCTGGTCTTGCAGGCGGGTATTTGACCCAGACAACCCGGGGAAGGCAGCGCTGACGTGCGGACGGAGGTCGGAGTGGATTCCCCAGGGGGTGTGGCTGTCATGTTCACCGGGCGGAGTTTCCCCAAGCCCCTCCCCTCCAGCTCATTCTCCTTGTTGGCTGCGTTGTGAGAACTCGCCTCCTTCCGCCCCTCTGCCGGTGTTTTCCCGTTCCTCCCGTCTGTGACGTTCGACCTCGCTCCCCGATTCGTTCCCCCTCCGCATTCCGTTTCTTCCTCTGTGCGCACCATTTGTAAGTTCTCACAGTTTCCCAGCCTCGTGGCGCCTCTCGCAACATCCATGCTCTGGAGCGTTGGCCTCTGCTCACCATCAGCTCTGGAGGCAGAGCACTTCCTGTCGCTGCTTGGCGGTTTTTTTCCAGGGGTCGTACCAGCCTCATCTCCAGCGTTTGCCCCCTTTGCCCCTTCTGGTGTGGTTTTGCAGCCCACCGCCCTGCTGCTCTCCAAAACGGGGGGCTTTATCCACCTGAAGGTGGCGGCACTGGGGCGCTGACCAGTCGGGCTGAGTTGAGGAGTTTTGTCACCGGTGGCGTTCCCGCTGGACACCTCGAAGCACAGCATTCGCCGGTGGCTCTGTGGGCTGGTGACGGAGGGGGGGGCGGCTCGGGTGCCATCCTCCGCGGGGGCCACGGACTGAGGGGTCCTCGCTTTGCCTGAAACGCACACGTACAGATGATCTTTGTGCTATGACTGGAGATCGCTGCCTGAGAGACTGTATGGCACACACACCTCACTCACTGAACAAGTGACTCTTGACACTTTTTTTTTAACCACTAGAGACTGAAAAGGCCCACATTCAAATTTTTTTAACCACTAGGTTTAGATCATATTGAAATCTGTTTGTTATTGTGCTCATCATTCAAATTTTACATTTTAATTTCTTACTGCATTTTGCACTAATATACAAACTCTTAAGTGAAGTGAATTGAATCCTCACCGGCGTGTGTGCTGTGCTTTTCGGCTGGGTTTGCTCTGGGTTTCCACTTTTCCTGCTTTTTTACAGAAGGATCCGGAGAGGTCAGCGCCTGTGCCAACAAAACGATTTGATTGAATAAAAGAAACAAAAAAACAGTAACAAATGAGTGTGAAGGGCGTCAGTCTCAGCAACAGGGGAGTTGCAGGGTTGCCTGTGGTCCTGTGTGGCTCAGTAGGTAGAGCACGGCATTGGCAATGTTTAGGTTGTGGGTTCAATCCCCATTGGGACCACATATACTGAAAAATGTATGCATTCATTACTGTAAGTCGCTTTGGATAAAAAGCGTCTGCTAAATGGCATATATTACATATTGCCTCTCTTTTGCCACAGTATTGCTTTGGAGGACCTTTGGAACAGTTGTACTTTCCAGGGCCAGGTTTGACAATCTCGCAGTCTGCTGGCAGGTGCCCGGAATTCTAGTTCTGGTAGTTCTAGCAGGTTAAATAAACACAAAACGCGAAGTCTTCGCCATACTTGCTTTGGGAGAAAACAATGAACTAAAATAACTAAAATAAACAAACTAAATGAACAAAATTAAATTAAAGCCTGCCTCCTCCGAGGTGGGAATCCCCTTCCGGGGAACACACAACACAGACAGTACGTCACTCACATTAAATGGCAAGACTCGAACATTCAACACTACACAATACGCGTGCACGCGTATGACAAGACTAACAACTCTGATGATACACACACATGAATGACTAGACCAACAACTAATTCTCCACTCTCCCCACCTGCTCTTAAATAGGCTTACTTTCTGCCTGGCTCAGGTGGGACTCATGAGACAATCACCTGTCTTATCATTCTCACACACAATCACAATCACTAAACACAACAATTCACATACACCACACCCACTCACATTCTCATACACCAACCCACTCAGTCAAGTGAATTCTCACTTGCTATCCACAGCAATTAACATTGATTGAATAATTGTGACCTTTGGAACTTGAATTCCGGGCACCTGCCAGCAATCTCCGAACCTGGCCCCGGAAAGTACAACTGTTCCAAAGGTCCTCCACAGCAATACTGTGGCAAAAGAGAGGCAACCCTGCAACTCCCCTATTGCCGAGACTGACGCCCTCCACACTGAGTATGGTCTTTGAGACTAGTAGAGATTTATATCAGTATATGCAACCATGGAAAGGAAGCTTACGCCACTCTGTCCGGCAACAGATGTTGGGACCATGATGCTTTCCTTTACCTGCAGAGTCGAGTCTGAAAGAGAATTTTAACAGGTCAGGAAAATCACCAAAGCACAGATATTTATCTTTTAATAAAAACATGTTCTCTCCTCTGCCATCTTACCAGGTAACGGGGTGATGTCCAGTGCCATGGCAACGACTGATCTTGAAAGGGGCGGAGTCTCCAGCATGAGGGGCAGACTGGACTCCTGCCCTGGCGGAACACTTTTTGGGAGCACCATCGCCTCGAACCACTGGCCCGTAGTCACCAGATCCGACGCTACGAAGGAGGTGTCAGCAGGCAGTGACCGGATTGACCCTGTTTTAGTTTCCTGTTCGATCTCGCCATCGCCATGGGGACAGACCTTGGCGTTATCCTGCTTGTCAATAGCCACCGCTCTGATCGCCGCCTGCCGGGCTAGTCCTGTTAGCAGACCGAGGGCCTCTGCGGTCTCCACGGCGGTTTCTGTGGGCGAGGGCGCGAGGGTGACGGTGGGATTCCCCCCGCCCGTGAAGCTGGAGAAGGCCTGGCTTTGGTTGGGGTCATTGTGCTTGTTGCCACCGACGATTGTATCTGGGCCAGGCTTCCTGCCAGGAGGGCTGGGCTCAGGGGGCGAGCAAGCCGATGTGGACGAGGCCGCAGCGGCGACAGTTGCTAGGGGCGTGGCTTCAGACGGGCCTCCCTCTGCAGCGGGCGGGGCCACTCTTCCACAGGGGGCCGCGTTTCCAACAGGGGAAGGGGTGTGCCTCGATGCCGCCTCTCTAGGTCCACCGGGCCACTGTGTGGGAACAGGAACTGCGGGATAGTAAGTTGACTGTGAGCGGGTTCCAGAAGGAGGAGTGGCCAATCGGAGGCATGATGTCATCTGTGCCACATCTACCCGCACCATCGAACCCCGCCATTTACCTGAAGCCCCGGCTGAGGCTGAAGCCCCAATTGGGTCGGGAGCCTTCAGATCTCTGGAGGCCCAGAGGCCCTGTTGGATGTGCGATTGGGGAAGAGGCGCAGCTGGACTCTCGGGAGACCATGGCTCATCGGCACCGGTGTGTGTTTTAGAGGGAACACTGGCGTCCAATTGGCGATCGGTAACGAGATGTGAGGGAGGCGGGGGCGGATCACGAGCTGCCCTCAAAGCTCTCTGGAGAGGGTGCGCCATTTTCCTACTCTTGGTGCTTTTGGGCTCCGGCGCATTTCTCGTCTTTACCGTCCTGGAATCCACCTCCCTTCTGGACGCAAGCTCTTCAGAGCCTTCGATATGAAACCACAGGTTACACACACACCCATCTACAATCACTACCACTGTTAAAATTAACCTGCTGGCTTATTTATGGTGTTCCTTGTTATCTAAACCAAAGTAACATTTATGAAGTCCACACAGCCAGGGGTGTAGGTTTAATTTGAACATTGTGGGGGCTCTCTCAACATTGAGGGACAAAACCCCCATAACCCCCCAAAATCTATGCCCAATGCACACTGGTATCATTCAGGCAAAACACACAATGCTGTTTGAACACCTGATTCGATGTACAGGTGTGTGAAAGGGACTTACACCTCAGGCCTTGATGAAGTGCTGGAGAGGTCTGCAGACACCTGCGGGGAAGAGTCAACACGTCAAGTCACGGGGGAAACATTCAGGAAACGGTGGGCCAACAGAGCCCACCCAGAGGGGTCGCCCACATACACAACTGTGTGCACTGTGTTTAACCATTGCTGTTCCCCCTTATTGTACTATTTAAATATGGGTCCTGCTGATATTTAATCTTGCTTTTCCCAGTTTACCCAAGCCTACCAAGACAAAAGCATAGAGTTTGAGAATCATTTAAAAATAGTACAACTACTTCAAATAATATTAATAATAATTCACATACCTTATTTGGTTGAGTGTGATATCTAACCTTTTCCACAATGATATCATCACGGCTGGTACTTGTGCCTCTTGGCTTGGTTCTTTGAGGAAAAATAAATTAATGTTATTCTATTACATTTACATTTAGGCATTTAGCAGATGCTCTTATCCAGAGCCACTTACAAAAGTGCATAGAAATGATATAATTCTACAATAACTGCCATTGAAAAGAATATGTACATATACTCCACCACAGCCTTACCTGTAGCTTTGGCCATGACATACTCCCTCAGGATTGTGGTCAGACTTTTTCCAAACAAGGACTGCAATATAAAGTAAAATAATCCAATAGGTGGTGCAGATATGACTTAGTTTCGGCCTAATATAACACATTGTGGAATATTATATATATATATATATATATAAACACATCTATACAGCAGTAGGATAAAACAGCCACATTTCTGTGGATGACTAACATCATAAGAACTTCAGAGTGTATTTATTTATTTTAGTTTCTGATTTTATCCAATTTTATCCAAAATTTAGTAGCCATGTCAATCCCCCCCTCCTATAGTGAGTTCGCTGCTGTAGCTCTGTGACCAGTACTGACAAAGGCGATTTAATTCTAAAAAATTTCGTACACTAAATATCGTGATTTGTAGTGTACATCTCCTCCTAGAATTGAGACCAATGCAACTCGAAGGAGAGAAGGGAAAGAATGGCCAGGCTGAAATCGACCATAACTGTATTTAACACCTTTGTTTGTGCTATTCCTGAGGTAACAGAGCCACTGCAGAAAAGGTAGCTAGCGTTACTTACATTTACACAAAAGCTTTGAAAATCAAAACTTTCCATTTCGGCTTCGGGTTTGTTTATGATACTGAGCACCCCTCACTGAATATGGGGCGGAGTTGTAGCGAAAAACCATTTCCGCCTCCGGTGGCACTCCGAGACCGGCAGGGTTTAAGTACTACAGAGTAATTACAAAAAGGTGCTCGGGTTTAGAGAGTAATTACAAAAAGGTGCTCACAAATACACAAGTTGAAATAGCCCCATCGCCACTGCTATGATCGGCGTACTCCTTCAAATTCGGGCTTTCCAGAATGAAAGCCTGGCTGGTGACATGCAGCCCCTCCTGCTCCAGGTATCCTTTGAGAAGCACACAGCGAAAGATGACATTATTCTCATAATAATGATGGATGATAAAGTTACTGTGAGCGGGTCTACTATCGGAAAGAAATCAAACAAAAGCGCGCTTACAAAAATGACACGACAGGTCACCACTTGCCCCGAGTTAGAGCAGAACTGGGGTAAATATGAGTTACAACGAGTGCAATTATATATTAGATGTCTGGCTACTACAAAGGCTGAGTTTGTTTTCGCGGCTTAACCAGCTCAAAAAAACATTCAATATTGTTCTTCGTAAAGGATGAACGTGAACACATAACGTTAAACAAAACGGATTTTGTACACAGACAATTATTTTATATCGGTATTGCCGAGATTTTTGTTTCTCAAATAATTGTATTTTAATGTGATTATACGATATATTATCAACACTGTTAATCGTTAACATAACCAACGTTATTCAGCTCAGGTTTGTCATTTGCTAACGACGTTACACAATTATAACTTACCTAAAACAAGTCTCGCAATGTCCGACGGTAGTAACATAATTGGCTAATTACGTTTTTATTAGAATCAGCGATTGTCTACGCTATGCAATTTTAATTCCCGTTAGCGAAAGCATCGCAGTTTGCGATAGCACCCAGCAGTAAATGTTCTTTGCTTCTCTTTCGAAATGGCGCGGAGTGTCTTTGTCACCTGGAAATGCGTCGGAGGAAGAGGCAGAGGAAGAGAGTGTTGCCAGATGCAGTATAGATTCCCCGAAATATTTATCAAAATAATCAGTTGACTGCTATACATTTTTTCAAGAATTTCCTCAGTATCTTATATTCAATTTCCCCTCTACCATTGAATCCCATACAATATTCTGAAACGAACACTGTTATATATATTTATTTATTTATTATTAATGAAGGGTTTTAACAACTTTCTGGCAACCACGCACAGAACACGTCTATTGTTTTGTCTTCGACTAAATTAAAAGTCACGATTCCCAAATATTAATTATATGTACAGTGGCACCTCGGCCCACAAACTTAATTCGTTCGTTGACTCGAACCGAACCGAACCGAAATAATTTTTCCCATTGAAATTAATGTAAATCCAATTAATCCGTTCTCCAGCCCCAGAAACACTTTTTAAAAACGTTTTTATGGGTTTATGTGTGGCAAAAATATAGAAAGGAATTAAAGATAACCTTAATTATAGAAAAATACATTAATACTAAAATAAAACATAATACACGAACACCACTCTCACGTTTAGCTATTATTTCCTTCTTCGTTTCTACTGTAATACGCTTAGGCTTCTTAAAACCACTATCAGTAGCACTTTTCACTTTCTTGGGAGCCATAATGAGGGCAAATTTAATGGAAATAGCACAAAAAGAATGTATCAAAGGAGAACACAACGACGAACGATGTAAACAACGCTGAGTACTAAGCACAACTGACGCTATCCACGACGCGCTACGGCGAGAAGTCCGCGAGTTTGTGTGTTTGTGCGTTCGTGCACCGAGGGCTTGTTCGCGGGCCGAGTGAAAATGTGTTCGGAAAGTGTGTTCGTGGGCCGATTTGTTCGTGAGTAGGGGCGTTCGCGGGCCGAGGTTCCACTGTATATATATAAATCGATTCCCATTTGGGCCACACATGAAAACACACTGAAAAATGTATGCATTCACTACTGTAAGTCGCTTTGGATAAATGCGTCTGCTAAATGGCATATATTAAATACTAGGAATGTTAAAATTATATATATATATATATATTAGGAATGGCCGAGAAGTATGACAACAGTGATATGTAAAATGTTATACAATTATCTTGCTATTATATGCTATCCTGCCTTTATTCCACGTAATCAGAAATATGACTACAGATTTCTGACAGTTATTCTATAACTAATTAGTGAAATATAAGTTTCATGTGAGGCCATATAAATATTCATATAAATATAGATGAACGCCAATATAATAATGTAACACAATACCATATTACAATACAATAATACAATATTACCTAATTTAATGCAATATCAATGCAATTTTTTTGTTTAACTAATGTTGCTAATTGTAATATATCAAAATATTAATAAAACCTGGAAATCATTAAAAAATGAAACTGAAACCTGGAAATCATTAAAAAATATATGTACACCCTTCATATGTATTTTAGATGCTCAGTGGCTCTGTGTGGCGCTGACAACGCTTAGGTTGTGGGTCATTTCCCATTGGCACCACATATACTGAAAAATGTATGCATTCACTACTATACGTCATTTTGGATAAAATAGTCTGCTAAATGGCATGTTATGTTGTGTTATGTTAGAGGTTTTAGTAATATGGGGTGGTATGTCAGAGGTTTTAATATTATGGGGGAAACCTTTATTTTGAAATACACAGTGCTTGCGGTCACAGGAAGTACATTCTTTCCAATCATATTGAAATGAACATGCTGGAATCTACACAGCAGTAAACGTATCATTACAACAGGTATGTAATTATTTATATCAATACAAAACACTTGTACAATTGGTACATATTCGCTTGTATTGTTTAAAGAAATCTAACTGCCAATGGCGTACAAAGTGTACATTCTACTCGGTAGCTAACTGGTTGGCTAGCTAACTTGCTAAAATCTTTTATTTTCATTTTAGATATGCATCTATCACTGTCTAGTTGCCTATTTGTGCATGCCAGGAAAAGTGTTAAAAGCAAACGACTTTTTTTTGGTTTGTGTACGGATCGATCTAGCTTGCTATAGCGAACAAGCGGACAAGTTATCTAGCGAGCTAGGACTGTTTTTCTATCTAGAAGCCCGATAAGCTGTCCTGCAAAGCAAAACAAGCTATAACTTTCAAAGAAAGCAACATTGTCTGATCATGGTTTTTACAAGTAATGATATAATTCATACTGACAAAAATTGCTGATTTAAACCACCAGAAACAGCTATTTTATTTCTCCATCTTTGTTTTCTTCTAGAAATCTGGTGCAGTGAAGTGGCTGAGCCCGCCCCACGAGTGAAGCCATGAGCCTGCTGCTCCACGACCTGCTGCACTGCTGCCGTGGGTTAGAACATGACAAGGCCACGGAGAGGAAGGTACACGCCCCGCGCACGTCTGGAAACGTGTTCAGATGCTGCTTTGATTTGCCTGTGATTAACATCGAATACTGTACATGCCATGCGCTTTTCAGAAAGGAATCGATCGATTCAGGCGCCTCATCCGTTCCCCCGAGACAGTGGAGGAGCTGGATCGCATATCAGGAAACAGAGCTTCCAAAAGTTCAAAGCATCTCACCTGGGATGCTGTCTTCAGGTACTTTGCAATTAGTTATTTACTTCTATTTAGGACATGGATGGGCAAATCTCTTCCTGGAGGGTCGATGTGTGTACGCACGTTTTGGTTTCCACCAATTACCCTGGTTCTATACTGATTTACTCAAATCAATAGACATGGAAAACAGTAATAATGACCCTTTCCTTATAAATTCCTCTAAACTGAAAATACTTAAATGAACATTTTCACCTCAAACACCTCTGAGAAAAATTGTTTGAAAAATCAAAATCTCTTCTGGTATTTAGTTACGTTATTAAAAACCACAATTTGAATACACGTCCATGATTTTCCCAATGCTACAGACTCATTGCCATAACATATCTTGCGGTGCCTGGGAAATGTGCTATAAATGGTTTGCATGGGTTGGAGTGTATAGTGTATATACATGGTAATTATATATCATATTTTGATTGTAATGTAAATATGTTTTCATATTGCAAGAAAACTGCACTTTGTAAATCTGTTACCGATGATTTGCGTGTGACGTTATTGCTGCACGTGATTTAAAAAGAAACAAGCAAAACAGTAATTTCACGTCAGTAAAACCAGTTGGTAACTTAATTAGCCTAAACATTTTTGTTCGTACATATTGCCAGAGCCAGGTAAACTCAACTGTTAGTGTTGGTTACAAATGTAATGTTATCTACCGCGGTTTAAACGTTTGCATGCTCGCTCAACTCACACCAAGGGTCCCCAGTGATTTCACCTGCCAGTCTACAATTTAATTATTTAAAGGATTATTTTTTGTTATATAGCACATTACAGAAAATGAAAGCATTTCAGCATTTGATCTGACTCAGGGGCCCAGATTATCAGTCGTCCTATCGTCTCAGACGATTAAAAATGAAGGACGACCTTCGATTTCCAAGTGGTCGTCCTGCTGACGACTGTGAATTTATGATTTTATTATTTTTTAATTAGTAACTGGAAATATTTCTGTTTTACACTCACATCGTAATAAACACGTCATGCACGGATATTCAAAAATATTTCCTAAATTCCAAATGGGAAAAGCGGCACTTCGTCACTCGCATGCAGTCTGTGCTCACCGTGTTTGTTGTTGTTCCTAGGCCAGACTCTGCAGCAGTTAAGAAAGTTTGCGGATCGCGGCACATAGACACAACAGCGAGAACCAGCTAGCTAGTTAGCTAGCTAACGTTAGTGTTCACGGACATTGGATATAGATATCTGTTGTTGCTAGTTGCTTACTAATACAAGGCTTAGTAAGTGATCATGCATTTATGACTTACCAAGCCTTGAATTAGCAAGCAATATCCGTGAACACTAGATAGCTAGTTACTGTCTATATTCAGTTCAGTGAGCCCTCCCGCCAGGCTGAAGAATCGCTGTGATTTCCTGCAGTGATTTCTCATCTCTGTCCTACAGTCCAAGCACAAATAATTCCCACATCCCTGCTCGGTTAAATCTAGGAATTATTAGCTAGCTATTATGTTAGCTGCCATACCACACTCTAGTTGGGAATGGAAAAATCTCTCATTCGAGTCCCAACTGGAGTGTATGTTATGATATACTGTAGGCCTACAGTCAGAGCACTAGTCGCTAACGCCACCTGCAGGCACCCGTCACAGGTTCACTGCTACACAGTCCCATGAGCACACGCTGCACAAGTCAAACATGAAAGAAATAACGTTAACCGCTGTGTCTATCTTTGGGCTACATACGACGTAGTGATTGCATTTTCAAATATGTGGAGATGTATTGAGGGTGCAAGTCCATCCCCCACTAAAAAGGCTAAAACCAAATATCAGCTAAAAACTCAGCGAAAATATGATTCAGAGAGCAGAGATCGCACTTTACAGGAAAATTGGAAGGTGAATTGACCAAGGACAAGTAACTTTTAGGAAGGACAAGTATCTTTTCTAAGATACTTGCCCTTTGAGAACTATGACTTTTACCCTAATCTGGGCCCCTGATCTGACTGATTAAAAGTCTTGGGATTGTGAATATGGGACAATTATTCTTACTTTGCTATTTTTTACATAATATGACCTTAAGAGGGCAAACTTTTATAGACATTCCTGTCTTATTAAGAACAATTAACTGCTTGTTACAATTCAGTTGTTGGAACGAAAACCAGCATCCACAGTGGAACCCCAGGATGGAGTCTGGGAACCACTCCCCTATATGACAGAAATGATAATCCTCCTTAACCGCTTGCTTCACAGAACAGAACTTGTTGCCTTTGCGTATCAAACGGTGTGAAACACTCATTTGGTCCCGGAAGGTTTCTGCAGCGGTACCTGCAGAAGGAGACCGAGCTGTTGCAGTCTGGGAAGGCCAACGTGTCGGCGCTCACGCAAGCCAACCGTCACAAAAAGATGCAGGAGATCAGCAGCCTGGTCAAGTACTTCATCCGCAGCGCAAACAAGCGTAAGTGCGCGTGCGTTCTCTCCATGCTAACGAGTTCTGATACTGCCTGCCAGGGGGCGCTGCCTGTCTGCCTACCAGTGAACTAGTTTTGCTTTGTGTGCAGGGGGCCCACGGCTGAAATGCACTGAGCTGCTCTCCCACGTCGTGGACGTGATCGGCGGCTCCTTCAGCTGCAGTGCCTACGGAGAAGACTACAGCAGCATTCTGCTCAAAGACATCCTGTCCGTCCGCAAGTACTGGTGTGAGATCACCCAGCAGCAATGGCACAGTTCGTACCTCTTGTCTTGAAAAAAGACACCTGTTTATTCAGCGATTGCACTCTCATCTTCACAAAACATTTTGGGGTAAAATCAGTGCCTTGACAGGGTGGGCCACCCAGCAGCCTTAAATTATTTCTTGTTTTCTGTTGTAGATCTGTTGGATTTATACTGCGGCCTCTTCAACGGAACCTCCAGAGCCATTAACCGGGTCCTACTGGCCCGGATCATCCACACCGTGGTGCAGGGGTGCTGTCTCCAAACAGAGGGGCTCACCCACACCCTGTTCAGCTTCTTCTCCAAAGCCCTGAGCAATGCCAGGTACTGGGCCAGCGGGGGGCACCTTCACAGCCCAGAAATGTCGCCAAATAGTGTGTCTAAGGATTGATTCTTCCTCATCTGTTTTTGTTGTTTCATTTCTTCAAAGTGTTCATGGTTTTTTATCGATGAGAGAGAAGTAACCACCCATGTTTTTACATCCAAATGGAGTAGAACACCATCTATGACTCCCTGGTGGAGTGAAACAGTGTGCACCCCGAACCTTGTTACTTAGTTTTTTATTAAAGTGCATATTGTTTTTGTAACCAGCTTACTGTCCCAACCTTGTGACCCACAGTATAGGAAATAACCCTGTGTGGATTTGCATACAAAGAATGTCAGAGAATGACAGAGAATGTCATGAGTCACCCTCAAACGGAGCACACAATCTGAATCCTTCCCACTGTGTAAATAGGTATCATGTAAATAACGTGTGTGAGCTGAGCAAATGGCTGACGCGATAACATGATGTCAGTCTTCACATCGACCTTGCCCTGACCCCGCCCCGGCCCCATCCTGACCCCACCCCGTTTCGTCACCTTTAACTTAGGCAGGAGAGGCACCTGGCCGTGGTGGAACACCTGGTCTCTGCCCTCAACGTCTTCCTCAGGGCCTCAGCCGTCAACCGCCGCGTGCGCGTGTGTCGCCTTGGCGAGGAGCTCCTCCCCTCCGTGCTCTACGTGTGGGCCCAGATGCGGCCCAGCCCCGCCCTCAAGGAGGGGATCGTGGAGTTCTTCGACCTGCAGCTGCGTGTGCACCACCCCAAGGGCACCAAGACGCAGGCCACAGGTGAGCAGCGGCGCCACACAAACCTGTCAGCTTTCACACGTAAAATCTTTAGCAGGGCTCCCATGGTCCTGGACAGGGTCTGCTTTTGTTTTCTCCGGAGAACCAGTTCAGAGCCAAGAAAGCAGGTGGGGCGACTTCATTGATCATTTAAAGCAGTTGATCGCACAGTTGAGTGCTGAGTAAGAATGGAAGCAGCAGATCCTGTAGCTCTCCACGACCAGATTTGGGGACCCTAATCTGCTCAGGTGCTTGTAGTTATCCACTTACGCTTGGGTGTCCAATCAGAGGAAACTGCTCTGGGTGCCCTTTAAGGTTCATATACTGATCTACTTCACATGAAAAGGGGCGGGATGTTATTCTCATTGGGGGGGCTCCGTGAGCGAACATGGGATTGGCCCTAGTGCCCTTCAGCGATCACTTGGTCCTTTTGCACAGTTGTGTGACCATATTGGCCCTGAACCTCAAAAAACATCTCACCAAAAGAACACACAGACTGGTGCTTTTGAAAAATAAAATGTAAAAATGCTTCCCTTATAGTATAGTTTTGTGGCATGAACGTCAGCAATCTGAATGATTAGACCATTACTGTCTCTAGCCATATTAATGCACTCTTGTAAGTTTCTTTGGATAAAAGTGTCTGCCAAATAACTAAATTGTAAAAATGTAACATTTTCAGAGTGTGGGCTGTTCTTGCTCTTAAAGTTTGTGTTCTTGCCTCAGTTCCCTGACACTATTTCCAAACCAGTCTAATTTAATTGAGCAGTACAAATGGAAGAAGTCAGACATCCGGGTCACTGATCTCCAAGCTTCTTCGCAGCAGAGACAAAGGGACAAAAGTGTAGAATCCCATAATTGACACAGGAAATAGGCTTGGTGAAAGGTTGTTCTGTTGTCAGTTGCAATATAAAAAAAAAATAGAAATGCCATTTAAAAAAAAAATTATACCAAGTGAGGTTACAGTGCCAGACAGGAGAAAGAAGTGACTTGAAGTGCTCAAAATAGTGGAACACAGACAAACTGCCAGGAAAGAAAATGCTAAGAATAAAATAAATAAAATGAAGCCTATTGATAAAATCTGCAGGTTTGGTCAAATCAGTTAAGAAATTTGACTTTTATTATGATATGGTTGCGTGTTGGTGCGTGGCCAGTCCTCTAACGGCTGGACTGCTGTTACCTGGCGCAGGTGCGCATGCTGAGGACTGGGCGAAGTGGCAGAGCCTGCTGTTCAGCCTGTATGATGTCCTCGTGGGTGAGATCAGCCAGCTCGGGAGCCGGGGGAAGTATGTCACGGGCGCGCGCCACATCGCCGTGAAGGAGAACCTCATCGAGCTGACTGCCGACATCTGTCACCAGGTGAGATGAAACCTGGAACGCCCACACCTAGAAAACTTCCCCCATGTGAGTGAGTGAGTGACTCAACAAATTTAACTTTTCTCAAAAAAACTTTCTTTCTTTTCTTAAACTCCTTTTATGTGCCTTTTCACAAAGATATTCACAAAAATGTAGCATATATATGCATGTGTTCAAGATCTAAAGCAACTAATATGTGTAGTGGGGAAAAACGAAGAAATGACATAAGAGTATAGGATAATCAAAATAGGAAATGATGCATCTAAAGCAGAAATGTGTATGTAGGAAATTAGGACCTGGGAATAGAGGCAGCTTTGTTGACACTCATCAACACTTATTAGTATAAACAGGCCTGGGAATGGGAATGTTCCAGAAGCCATTAATTTCCAATGAGACGCAAACGTTCCTTCATCATATGGAAGAAAATAATGATTAAAACATTGAAATGTCTGGTTTTATTTCCTTTAATTATTTGCTGGTAAGGGAATCCTTTTATACAGGAATTGGGCGCACAACGTAAAAGGTACAAAATTGAACTACAACTGCAGGTCCCACCAGTGGCTATGAGACATTGCACTCTCATGGGAGTTGCAGTTCGATATTAATTTAGGTGTTTGACTTTTATGGTGATTCACTCAATTCCTTTAATGAAAGGGGTTGATTAACAACAAATAATTCAACGAACAGCCCCAAGCATCAGCGCTTTGGTTGTTACTTTCTTCAATTGGATCATGTCCATGTTTCATATATAAAAGCTGGGGTAGGAGGTGGGAGGTGATCTGAGGCAACTTCCTTCATTGTGGGATGCAGGACGAGTCAGTGTAGGACTGTCCTGGGACATCTACCATGTTTTTCAGTTTTTGTCTGTTTTTCAGCTCTTCGGCCAGGACATGCAGGTCCTGGAGGTGATTCAGCCCCACCTGAAGGGAGCGCTGCGGGACAGTCCCCAGGGGACCCCCTGCAAGCGTCGGCGTATTGAGCTGGGGTGGGAGGCGATACGAGACCACCTGCAGCCCAGCCACAGTGACTTTGACATCATACCCTGGTGAGGCTGGTGAAACGGAACCGCTAAAGCCCACATCTCTGTACATGTGACATTTTTGGTTGACATGTTAAAAAGCAATGTGCCACAAACACAACTTTAAAGTGTATATAAACAGTTAGAAATACCCATAATTCCATCCTCTTGTAGAGACAACCCTGTTTTGGAAAATCTTAGAATCCTTTGTTGCTCTGGGTTCAACCAAAAGATACACCCAGGAAGTGGGGCATGCTGTGCTTTGTTGTTATCTACCCGAGCACATTATGGATGGCAAGGAAAACTCTTTTTAAAACTTTTTAATACTCAGGAAACATTACAAAAATCTTACTAGTGACAGGTCATTCTGGGTCTCTGCCTTCTGCATTCAAGTGTTTCCTGAGGGAACTCTTTGAACTTATTTTTATTTAGAGTGTAAATGCTACTAAAGTAGCATTTTTTTATGTGTCAAGATAGTATTTGTACCTACACAATATGACTTTGTTTTGTTTGGCCAGGCTAGGGACCTACAGACATTGGGAATGACTCAAGACAGATTTTTCTTTAACAATGTTCCAATCGTTTACGAGCCTTGATTAATTGTGCGCTGTCGCTTCCTGTTTCCTGCTTCCTGCCGGGTGAGCCGGGCTGATGGGTCTCCTTTCCCTGTAGGCTGCAGATTACGTCGGTTCTGGTGTCCAGGTACCCCTCCATCCTGCCGGGTCAGGAGTTGGTTCCACTGCTGTCGGCCCTGTGCCAGCTGCTGACAGAGCAGCGCAGGGGAGAGAGGAGCCTCTACGTCCTGTGCTGCGTCCGGGATGTGGCGCTCTGCCACGCCCTGCGGCCTGAGCTCAGCCACACCCATCAGGGGCCGGAGCTGCGGCGGCTCTGGGGCCGCATCTGGGCCATGGCTGTGCGCGGGGTCAGCGCACCCCAAACAGAGGCCCTCAGCCTGGACCTTCTCCGTGCTGTCCTGCAGGGGGCGCTGCTACCCGTCAGCGGGGACTTCTGGAGGATCTTCAGCAGCTCAGCCTGCAAGCCGTCCTGGTGAGCGTCGGCGCGGGGTACGGGCTAGAGGGGCCCCCAAACTGAGGTCTGGGGAGTGTATGGGTTAGAGCATGTGGTACTGCAAGCACTGGCTGTTCATTTACCCCACAGTTATGGTAAAATGTAAATGTTCTGCTCAACATTTGATATTTTCACACTAATAATTACAATAATTGTTAAAAGTGCATATGGTGGCCTGTAATCAAACTCAAAATGCTTTGCAAAACAGCACTAAAAATGTATAAAGACATTAATTAAATTCAACACCAAACCACCCTGACCCACGACACGGCAGTTCATGTGCGGTGCAGTTCATCCCGCTGCTGTCGGTGTTGTTGATGGTGTTCATGTGCGGTGCAGTCCGTCCCGCTGACCAAAGGGCTCCGTGTTTTGCCAGTGCTGCGGTGACGTGCCTGTTCCGAGTCCTGATGAAGTGTGCCATCCCCCAGTCCCTGGACTTGGCCCGGGATGGTGTTGGGGCAGGGCTGGAGGGGGGTGGGCCGGTTGCTCTGAAGGAGAACATGGTCAACTGGCTGCTGATGAACGAGGAGGGAGAGGAGATGGAGGACAGCTCCAAACCGCACCTTGTCCTGTGCAAACCCCACGACACGTCAGTGATGGCCATATTTCCTATTCTTTAGATTTATTCTTTTTTTTTTTTTTTTTTTTTTTTACTGAAGAAAATAAATACCGGTCAAAAGTTTTAGAACACCCCCACTTTCCCTGAAATTTCAGCAGTTCAAGTCCAGTGAATAACCTGAAATGGTTTGTGATAAACTACCAGAGGGTTACCAAAAACTGAAAAATAATGTAAATTTTTGGCAGTGAGTAGTTTCCTACACCATCAAAAGGCACTTGGAAACTGAAGGAAACTGACAGGAAGAGGTCTGGCATACCCAAAGCCACAACAAAATCAGAAGACAAGTTTCTGAGAGTCAATAGCTTGCGTGATAGGCGGCTCACAGGACAACAGTTTCAAGCAGGCCTTTATATGTTTGCTAAGTAGATAAGCAAACATATAAGTGCATAGCAGTAGTTGTTGATATTAGGGAAAAAAATTTTTCATATGCAGCACTGAAAAGGTATGTTTTTAGTTTTTTCCTGAAACCATTCAATGTTTCTGTTTTTCTCAGATCCAAAGGCAGGTTATTCCAGCGGCAAGGAACATAAAAACCAAATGCCGTTTCCCCCGCCTTTGATTTTACTCTAGGAACAGCTAAGAGGCCAGTTTCCGATGATCTAAGGGACATTGTGGGTTCATAATTTACAAGCATGTCTGATATGTATTTTAGTGCTAGGCCATTTAGACTTTTAAAAATTCAATTTTTAAATTAAAATATTAAAATTCCCACGCTAACTGGGAAACGGTGGGGTTTTTAAATCGGGGGTAATGTGCTCAGCCTTTCTTGTCCTGCGTTCTGTATGAGCTGCAGACGACCAATATTTTATTGGAAGACCAGAGAGGCTGAGGATGAGGATGATGGTTTTTCTCTCACTCTCGCCTCACAGGGAGTTTCCACATCTCCTGGTCCCTAAGATCCTTGTGTGTTTGACGCTGAAGGACAGCAGGGCAGGCATGCTGCTTCTCCAGGGCTCATCACCCCCAGAGAGGTGAGGACAGAGCCAAATCTCTGGGATACATCTCCTATTCGTGCATCATTAAATCAGTACTGCATTACATTCATTCTGCGCTAGTAAGAACATAGTTAAAAAAGAATGAGAACTTGCCATTCAGCCCAGCTGTGCCATGTCAGTGTAGTACAGTGGTTAGGGAACTGGGCTTGTAACGCAAAGGTTGCAGGTTCAATTCCCAGGTGGGGTACTGCCGTTGTACCCTTGAGCAAGGTACTTAACCTGAATTGCTTCAGTAAATATCCAACTGTGTAAATGGATTGTATGTAAAGAAATGTAAACTGTGTAAGTTGCTGTAGTGTGTCATGTAAATGTCTTGTCCTAAATGCCAAGAGGTTGTTTATTCATGTATAAACTAAATTTCCTAATGGATAATAAAGTATTCATTCATTCATTAAACTAAGCTCCTCACTTTAAGTATTTATTTCAGTACTGTTACCCTGGAGTTAAATCTGCTCCTCCCGATCTCTCTGTCACCCCAAAAGCCTCTTCACCCGGGACAGCTTTGCCCCAGAGGTCAAAGACACCCTGTCCGAAATTGAAAACCTGTACCTGCAGTTCACCTTCGACGAGACACTGCCCGCCCCCGCAGTGAATGCAGGTGGGGTTGCGGTGTGTCCTGCCGTCGCCCGGATCGCCGTAATCCCGGCCCTAAGGGACCGTATGGAGCAGAGCCTCCTGTCTGTGGTCGACCACCTCCTCAACTGCTACTCGCCCGACGTGAGTGTGCACTTACTCACTTACTCACCCCCCTCCACTATGTGAGTGTAGCGGATGGGCTCTGGTACGTGAGCGCCCGCTGCAGAGTGACGTGGATAAGAGTACGATTAGTTCCCGGAGTTAGGGGAGTTAGGGACTTGAGTCTTTGGCTCTTGTCGAGCGTAAAAGATCCTCTTGTCACGGGCAGAGATCCTCAGTTGGACGTGACTCGGATGCCACGACTGATGCCAATCAGTCGGGCCGTGGTTGCTGCCGCAGAAGTTTCGAGGGGGAGAATGTAGCGGGTGAGCTCTGGTACGTGAGCGCCCGCTGCAAAGTGACGTGGATAAGAGTATGATTAGTTCCTGGAGTTGGAGACTTGAGTCTTTAGCTCGGCGAGCTAAATCGCTCTCTTGTCGCGTCAAAGATCCTCAGTTCGAAACTCGCTGCGGGCAGAACCAGCCAACCGTTACATGAGTGTACCCTTACTCACTTACTCACCCCCATGTGAGTGTACTCTTACTCACTTACTCACCCGCCTTACTCAACTCACCCCCTATGTGAGTGCCTTATGTGAGAGTGTGCACTTACTCACCCCCCCACTCACTTACTCACCCCCCCTATGTGAGTGTACACTTACTCACTCACCCCCATGTGAGTTGAGAGTAGGAGGGTTAGAGCTCTGTGAGGAGACTACCTTCACTCATTAGCCATGTGTAAGATCTGGGGACAATATATACGTTTTAATTCATTTTATTAATACTTTTTAAACAATTTTTTAAAATATTTCCACTAAGCATTTACAACTGCACCAAGTTCTACCGGAAACACAAGCTTAGACCAGACATTTCCCTGATACTTTGTGCAAAGTAATGTCCCTCTCCCCCAGTCTCAGACCACCCCCCCAGAGTGTCTCGTCCGAGGCTCCGCCCTTCTGACCGGGGTTTTGGCGGGATATGTGTGCACCGGACTCCTCACCGAAGAAGAAGCCTGCAAGTCTCCCCTTTTCAGAAAGCAAAGGTGGGATTGCCTGCACCTTGCGCTCATTTTGTGTTGCCTCCCAGTGTTGCCTGTGTAACATGTCCTGAAATCTGAGGCGTGTTTTATGTGTTAAATGTGTTTGATGGCTCGGTTTGGCAGTCTTTGGCCCAGCTAGTCAGCGAGTTCATCTCCACGGTGAAGAGCAAGGTGGCGGAGGAGGCGGCGACGGTGACCACACTGAGTGAAGTCACGCGGCTGTGCAGGGACTGCATCGACACGGGGTCAAAGGTCAAACGCGTCTCTGGTCTTCATCACCACCATCTGATCAACATCAACACCATGGGAGTTCACACATCATCATGCGCATTTCTCCTTCTTTTCAGCAGGGCGGCGTGAGTTTGACCGCCTCTAACCTGTTCCTCAAGGTCCTGCCATCCAGGCTGCTGACAGAACTTTCTGAAATCTGCAAAGTGATGGTGAGTGGCGGCCATGCCCTGGGGACCGCATGTAGCATGACACCATATCACTTATATGTAGCATGACACCATATCACTTATAAATTAATATTAATTCATTGAAAAATCTTCAAAGAACATTATGGGAATTTTTAAATTCATCAATTGAATTTTAATTAATTCCCTGCATTGACTTAATTGAAATGGAATTGACTCCCATATGCTCCTGGTGAGAGGAGCATAAGTCTCCTCTTCCTCCCCCTGTTCCTCTCCTTACTCCTCAGATAATCTACCCTGTGAGTTGCCATAAGATCCCTCTATGTGGTCACCCATTAGATCCTCTATGTGGTCACCCATAAGATCCCTCTATCTGGTCACCCATAAGATCCCTCTATGTGGTCACCCATAAGATCCTCTATGTGGTCACCCATAAGATCCTCTATGTGGTCACCCATAAGATCCTCTATGTGGTCAGCCATAAGGTCCTTGAACGGCTTTTGTGAACTTTCCTAAACGTAAACAAACACATCTCCGTAAGGCCAGCACCTGACGCCATATTTGTTCACCACAGGCATTATGTTTTCAAACCGTTCGTTTATGTTTGAAAACGTGAACACGAAGCTAACAGAAGTAAAGTTTGAAATTGTTCGCGAACAGTCGTGAACATTTGCATTTACTTGAAATCCGGCGGGAATGGTGTTTAATCCCCCAGTTGACAAACTCCTGCAAACGAGGCAGCACGGTCACGGTGGAGGAGGACCATGTGGAGGACGACTGGGACATGACCCGGAAACAAGCTGACCACCAGGAAGACGTCGATCTTTTTGACGACGGGGACGATGGGGCACAGCGGCCTGAACGGAGACAAGCAACAGAAAGCAGACGGCAGCGACGCCCAGTACGGAACAGGTATTCACTCGTCCGTCACACATTTATAGGCTCCTACTCATCGACCAGATCGACTGCAGCAAACCGCTGCACCTCCACACGGTGAGCAAACACACAGCATTGCATGATGGGAAATCCCCAGGCCTGCCTTTGTGGGGGTTCAGGCTTGGGTCTGCTGGAAAGCGTCGTATAACAAATGTTTTGTAAAATGCGCTATACAAATACATTTTGATTGATTGATCATCGGAAAGCTTATTTATCTGCCACATGTATGCTATATTATAAACATCTCTCTCATCTGCTTAAGCCCATGGGAGATGGTTTACGATGTCACCAGTATATTTATTAAAACAAAGAAAAATGGGGCCCCAGAGTGTTGCCCCTGGTAGAGGAGCTTGTTCTGAGTGTGGGCAACAAAAGCGATTCCAGGCTGTTTGCCAGCCTGGTTCTGACCAGGAGTCAAAACCTGGTTGGGAGTGCACCTGGGGGCTTGTTCTGAGTGGTTCGCGCGATGCAAGTGGCTCTTTGTGTCAGAGTTACGGTCGACAGCTTTGCGAATTCTGTGTGGTAGGTGGGGGTTCGGCTTTTTCTCATGACTGGTCCCAGAGTTGCATCGGTGAACTCGCAGTACGGGAAGGGTGGTTAAACTAGAAGAGGATACAATTAGGCACCAAATTGGAAGAAAATGGGAATAAATAAATAAATAGTAATAATAATAATAAAAAGAAGTTACCATACTAGTTGTAATTGTAGTATACTGTCCAACGCTTTGGGAGATGGCATTTCTGCTGATCCGGCCTTGCGGTCTCTCGTCTCGCATAGGCGTTAGGAGCATGCTTGCCACGGACCTCTTGCCCAATCAGGACGTGGCATTCCTGGCCGTGCTGGAGTTCCTGTGCCTGTGCGCCTGCTCTGAGTTCATCCACGGCTTGACCTTCAAACCGCTGGAGGTCAGACGCCGCCTGCTGCTGCTCATCGAGCAGATCGACTGCAGCAAACCTCTGCACCTCCACACGGTGAGCAAACCCAAACCGCTGGTGGTGGAGTCTGAAAAGGTGGGTTTTGAGTCCCTTGCGGAAGATGGCCAGCGATTCCGCGGTCTTGACTGAGTGCAGAAGATCCGACCACCGAGGAGTCAGGACAGAGAAGAGGCGAGACCGCGAGGAGCGGCTGGCTGCGGCTTGGAGGGATGGGACAGTCAGTTTTCCAGAGGAGGCAGAGAGGAGGGGTCTGGCTGAGATGCACATTGAAAACAAAACAAAAAAACCCCAGCTCAGCAGTGGTGCTTTCCTTATGTACCGAACATCTACCTTATTATTCTGAGGGAACAAATTATTAATTCATGATTAATTCTATAATTGGTTCATTAACATTGATTCATTTTGTTGATAGAATATATTTTATGCATCTCATTATGTCCAGGGTGTCTAGTGATTTGTTATTTTTAAGGTGATATGTAAAGTGCCTCGTGGCATCTCCTTGGTGAAGAGCACTATAAAGTGTATTGATGTGAGTGATTGAAGAACACCAGGATGGCGTGTGTGTGTGCGTTTCTCCTGCAGTATCTGACCCTGCTGAAGAGGCTGCCTGCAGAGGACACATCTTTGACGGCTGAAGAGTTTGAGACGCTCCTCCAGCCCCTGGCGTGAGGACCGCAGTGACCCTCTTAGGCTGCCTCTCACTTCACCTCAACCACTGTGTTCTGTGACTACAGCTCCAACCATTATTAGTTTCATTTAGCGCTGTTGCCCTTTAAAATCTGTACGTGTGGAGGTATCCATAGCCAGAGGCCTGTGGTGCTGCTACTCTGGTCTAGAGAGCAAGTTGCTGCGGTTCGAAACCCAGAGTGAGCCAGACCGGCCCTGGCTGGTGATTGGCTGTCCTTCCCAAGAAGAGGGGAGGGTGGAGGGCGAGCCGGCACCAGCTCGCTGAGAAGCGCAAAGGGTGTCTCTAGAGAGTAGGTGGGCGAGTTCCGTCTTGGAGGAGGCGGATCATTGCCGGCCTCTGGGAATTAGCTTGCCCCGTAGTGATGGGCAGCGAGTTTGTGGGGGAGGGCTAATTGAAAGAAATAGAGGGTATAATTGGCCAATTTGGAAAAAAACTGAAATAAATAAATAAATAGAGGATCAGACCTCTAATCCAGGGTGATCCTGTACTTTAAAACACCGGAAATACAATGTTTCCCATACACCTACACATGTGTGAATGAATATGTTTCCTATAAATCCTTCTGTGAACCACCACATTTCCCACATTCCCCATTGACATTAGTTCCATATTCCCTTGTGTAAATGACTACATTTCCCATAAAGCCTTGTTGCGAGCTGTGTGTCACTGTGTCTTATGTCTGACAGGGATTTGTGCTCGCTGTACCGCCAAGACCAGGAGATCTGTGCCGCCCTGCTGCTGGGCCTTCTGCCCTCCATCCGTAGTTTGGGCCGGGCCCAGAACCAGAACCCAGCCGACGACATGAAGGACGTGCAGGGGGCCTTGGTCAAGGTCATCTCCGGCTTCTGGTGAATTCCGCGTCCGACCCCACCCATCACCTGACCCCCCCGCCCATCACCTGACTCTGCCCATCATCTGACCCCCCCACCCACCACCTGACTCCGCCCATCACCTGACCCACCTGACCTGAATATGAATTCATGTGTGAATATTAACTTTATATATTCATATATTTATTTGCCTTTTATCCAGAAAGACTTTCAAGGCTAATATGACACGATACAATGAATACATACAAATCACACAGGAGCAACAAAAACAACAACTGCATAGATGAAGGATAGCCAGAGTTCCTTACCTGTGTTATTATTTATTCTGTAACTATGCTATTGTAAAGTACACATGTAGGCATCACATTATAAAAAGTTGCTCCTTAATGCACTTCACTGATTGGCTGAAGTTGCCTGAGCATAATCAGGTTTTTTTCCTCTTCTTTTTCTTTTCGACATGTTTTTTTCCCAGCATCCTCAGCAAGACGGGCAGATGCACAGCGTCGGTGCGGGTGGCTTTGGTGCGCTGTTTGGTGGCTCTGTTGGAAGTGAGCTCGCCGCGACGCAGTGGAATGCTTTACTATCACAGATAGGGCCCACAGTGTGGGGTTGTGCTGCATTGCCTGGGCTCCTTACCAGGAGGTTGCATGTTTCAGTCCCATTGCTGCCATTGTTTCCTTGTGCCACGTGCTTTGAGTGAACTCATGAAGCATCCAGCGGTGTAAAAGGACAGTGTGCGCCCTGCTGTGGGTAGTGATGTCTGATTAGAAAATAAATACCCAGGATGTAAGTGCCATGCCCATTCCCGTTGCGTAGCAGTTTGAGATGCTCCAGGTTTTTACTCGATGCAGGTTTGTGTACTGAGTGGAACTTTCCTCTTGGTGGAGCTGTTTGCTGGCCTGCTATTGGTAAGATCTGGAATGGCCTAAAACGCAATGCACTAGGAGTGGTACTTCCATCCCTGAATACCCATAGAATCAGGCAATTAGCATAATCATTATTCTAATAATTTTTATTTTTTTGACTTCAGATCAAAATAAACAAAAAAGTCACATGTTTTAATATTTAATTTTAGATCAGGGTTTAATCATGACCCCCCCACGATAGGCGGACCCTCGCTGTAGGTGGGCGCTCATTGCGCTGCGGGATGAGGAACTCCCTGTGTCCGTCGTTCTTCCTTCCCACCTGGCCGACGCCCACCACCACGTCCGCATGCTGGCCGCCATGACAGTCGACAGGTGAGCCTCACCTGGGCCCGGCCCAGACGCCCCAAACCCCCAAACCTCTCTTTCATCTGAAGGCCCCCAAAAATGATCCCCCTGTGGCTGAAGACCCCTTTATTCTTTATCCAAGCATGATTCATTTTATCTGAAAATGTATGATATGTATGAAATACACAAGTAAAACAAAATATTCCTAAAAGATTAAATATTTTGTCCATTTTGCTCAGACCCTAGTTTGGGAATGCCTCTGAGTTTGTTCCATATTCATAAGATTTTCTGGATTACAAGGCATGAGATCACACAGATACCTGCGTTTGTTTGGGGTTAATCACACCGATACCTGCGTTTGTCTGGGGTTAATCACACAGGTACCTGCGTTTGTTTGAGGTTAATCACACAGGTACCTGCGTTTGTTTGAGGTTAATCACACAGGTACCTGCGTTTGTTTGAGGTTAATCACACAGATACCTGCGTTTGTTTGAGGTTAATCACACAGGTACCTGCGTTTATTTCACGTTAATCACACAGATACCTGCGTTTTTGGGGGGTTAATCACACAGATAGCCGCGTTTGTTTTGAGTTAAACACCAGAATGCTGCGTGCGGTACTAAACAGCAACCAGAACGATCACATTACAAACAAGCATCTGTACGGAGAGCTACCAAGGCTGAGTAACAAAATAGCAACTAGGAGAATGAGGCTGGCCGGTCACTGCCACAGACACCACGAGCTACCAGCCAGCAAACTGGTACTGTGGGAACCATCACAGTCACGCGGACATCGATCACAAGGGCATCCCACACCAACATACGTGGAGATGCTGAAGATAGATGTGGGAGTGGAAACTACTGGAGAGCTCGCAGGATGCATGGAGGATCGGGTTGGCTGGAGACGTCGGTGGAAGGCCCGTCTGAGGACGACTCAGTAGCAGTAATCACACAGATACCTGTGTTTTTTTCAGGTTAATCACACAGATAGCTGTGTTTATCACACTCAGTGCTGGTTTCTTACACAGACTCTTCCTGGAGACTCCGGGCGGCGCAGAGAGGAAGAAGATGCTTCCACTGAGGCTGCAGCAGACGGCCTTTGAGAATGTCTACCTGAAAGCCCAGGAGGGCATGACACTCCAGGTGAGACCTGTTTAGATCAGAGCCCCAGGTGGATGGCCCCACCCTCTCCCAGCGGTCCCGCACCACCTTCTGAGACTACCAATGAAAAGTACTTTGGCACAATGAATTTCATGCATTTTATTATGTTAGATTATATTGTATTACATTTATTTAGCAGACGCTGTCATCACCTTATGAAGCAAAGCGCATAAATGCATCCAGGTGGTTTCATTAAGAGCTGCAGTGACCGTAGAAAAGAGGTCATCAACACTCTTAGAGTCGGTAGCAGTAGCAACTGTCAGTAGCAGGTGTAGTCAAAAAAAAACATGTAGCCCAAAAGCCAAGTTAATGTTTGTGATTAAACAGTGATGGATAAACAGATAAACGAAAGGAGGAATAAATGAGTGGATAAATGAGTGAGTGTGTATGTGGCGCAGAAAGGCGGCGTGTCGGACGAGCGCCAGGACGAGGCATGTAACCGGCGCGCCACGCTGCTCAAGAGCCTCTCGGTGGTGCTGTGCTGCAGTCCTGTGTGTGAGAAGCAGGCCCTCTTCGCCCTGCTCCAATCCCACCGCGAGAACGCCATCAACGAGCAGCTCCTCATGAAGGCAAGGGCCCGCCGCTGATCCTTCAGCGCTCTGCACTGCCTTATTCATCTGTGTGGCTGATTTTTGTTCAGCTTTCAGTGAATGAGGTTTCATGATGGAGCTACCATAATCTACCAGCAACTCACTGATTTGAAACAATGTTTGGTTCAAACATGTAAATTATTGGCAGCTAACTGTAGCTCCACTAATTGTTTGTGTTGTGACACCTCACTATTTGCACTGCCTTATCTGTGTGGCTGATCCTGGTTCAGTTGTTTGTCTGTGTGGCCCACCGTTTTGTCCATGGTGACTGACACAGCATACTTACTGTTCTGGATTTGTGCTGAAATTATTTGGGTTATTTACTCTGATCAAAGTTAAACTGTAGTGTGGGAACAGCCTATTGTTTTATTTATTTTAATTTGATATTTTTGCTATTTATTCCCATTTTTTCCTCCCAATTTATATCCAATTATACCCTCTCTTTTTAATGTTAATTATCCCCACGCTCGTATGAGAGGTTGCTGCCGCAGTCCTGAGACCGGTAGTGAGCGCTTCACCGCCTCCTCCGAGCCGCCACCCGCCACGGTCACCATAACACACAGGACCGCTCATATATGCAGCGAGCTCATATCGGCTTCCCTCCCCCCCTCCCTGGGGCGGACAGCCAATTGCTGCCCCCTAGTGGCACTCCCGGCCAGAGTCGAAACTGGCGTGACTTGGGTGGAAGAACCCCGGTCACAGTGTGCAGCGTCGGGGGAACAGCCTATTGTAAACGTGCCCAAAGAGTGTATAACGAGTCTTCATAACCTGCTCAGAGCTTAGACCGTTTGTAGAACACCGCTCAGAGTGTGGTTGTGGTTGCATTCCGGCAGGTTCTGAAGAGCATCTCGAGGACGCTGGGCTACAGGAGCGTGCAGCACTTTGTGAGCTCTCACCTGCATTACCTGGTCGCCGAGTGGCTGCGCCAGTACAGCCTGGGATCGTTTCCCCACACGCTGCTCAACCACGCCTCCCTCCAGGACTTCTACAGGTGAGCACACACCTGCACCACCATGAGTAAAAATAAAAAATGCTTCTTTGTGCAATTTTTTTATTTTTAATAAAATAAAATATGATTAAAAAAACACAGTTTTAGATCTTTTATATGAAGTCCCGGAGAAAAGTGAATGGATGTGAAAAGCCCTTTAAGATACCTTTCTGATGATGTGTGTGTCCCCAGGTCGTCCTGCCATGTCCTGATCCCCCACCTGGTGTACCTGGACGACTTTGAGCAGGTGAGGACCATCGGAGCGGAGCTGGGGCGCGACTGGAAGCAGCTGCTGGCGGAGTGCTTCCCCAAAATCATGGTGAACATCCTGCCGTACTTCGCCCTGTCAGGGCACGACCCCCACACGGCCCAGCAGAGGGACAAAGCCCACAGGGTGTACGACCTGCTGAAGGACAGCAGCTGCCTCGGCAAGCAGGTGAGGGGGCGGAGCCTTCATCACACGTCTGTGACGGATAACTGCACTTCCACACAGTTTTTGTCTTTTCGTGACACCTCATTAACCCGTCACCGCTTTGCACTGCCTAATTCACCTGTGATCCTGGATCAGCAGAGCCAGCGATGATTGGTCCGATTTATGCTCTGACTCAACCTCTGCATGTTTCATTGGATGGTTAAAAAATGTTAATGGGGCCTCCCGCATGGTCCAGTGGTTACAACGTCCGACGCTGGCCACGAAGACCGGGGTTCAATTCCCCATCTCACCAGAGTCGGCTCTGGCCGGGAGTGCCATCAGGGGCGGCGATTGGCTGTCCGCCCCAGGGAGGGTGGAGGGAAGCCGACATGATGGTCGCTGCGCATAAGAGTGGCCCTGTAGTACCGGGTTACGGTCGACGGCTTGGCGAGTGCCGTCTCGGAAGAGGCGTCACTTCGCCTTCGTCACTACCGGTTGCAGGACTACAGCAGCAAACTCACATTACTAGGGGGGGGATTGACATAAAATAGCGGGTGTAATTGGCTACCAAATTGGGAGAAAATGGGATAAAAAATCAGAAACAAAAATAAAAAATGTAAATGGTGTCGAGGGACAACTTTGAGTTGCAGTGGCAGAGCGAGGTAACATGAACCCCGTAATAGGTAGAGCGGAAAAAAAATATTTCCACGGCTCACGCTGTGATTGGTTTAAAATGGTACGCCACTGAAGACACGTGGTAGCTCCACCCACCTTCGGGCTCGAAGCCAGGCTCTCCCATTAGCTGCTTTTAAAGTTGACCTTTGACCTCCCTCAGCAAATCGATAGCCTGATCCAGGGCCACCTGCCGGACATCGTGGTGGAGCTGCTGATGACGCTGTATGAAGGGGCGGGGCAGGAAGAGGGGTCGGAGTCTGGACACCTGCTCAGGTTTATTGGGTAAGAAACGAGTCCCGATACAGTAGCCCCCCCACCGCCACATTTTCCACACAGAATGCTCAGTGTCATTGTTGTGAAATTAAGGGTGTTTTGGGGCTCGTGGTTTGCCTGTCCTCTGACTGTGTTTCAGTGTAAAGATGAGCCCCACGGTCTGGTACTGAATCCTGACTGTGCAGGGACCATGGCTGGCAGCACATAGTTGGCCTCGGTGCTGCCCAGGAGGGCAGCGTTTGTCCCTGTGTCTTTATGTCCCTGTGCCCCCACTCCCCACCCCGGTAGATCAGGTGTCTGCAGTCTGCCTGCACCAGCTGCGCATGAAGTGTTCTCCTCCAGCGCAGTGACTGCGTAGCTCAGCTGGGGGACTGCTCAGGTTCTTATCTGCCCTCTCCCACATGGATGGGGAAGTTGAGATGGGGCTACGATTCCTGATTGGGAGGAAAAGAGAAAAATCAGGGATACAAATTTGTGAAAATAAATAAATAAATGGAACATGTTTTTCAGGGAACTGGACCCGGCCCCAAACCCGCCCTACTTCCGGTCGCACGTGATCAAAGCCACACTGGACTACCTCCGCAAGTGTCACGGCACGAACCCCAAGTCTCTGGTCACCATCCTGTCCAAGAACCCGGTGTGTAGCCCACCGAAAAGTGTCCCCACAGCGCTAAAGTGTCACGCAATGGGAGCACTCCCTCAGGAAGAAACGCAGCGTGGGGCTTCACTGTGTGGCCATATGAATTCTGTTTACATGGGGTCAGAGGTTACACAACTTAATGTTTTTAAGCACCGAGAATCTGTGGTCATTATTGTTATTTTTGTGGGAGACCCTGATAAGTGCCAAACTATACACATTATGTTCATTTTTATGTTTGATTATGTTTATTCATATTTTACTAGGGTTAAACAGAATTAAGCACCTGGTTGATATCCCTCTGTGGTCAACACTGTAGAGATGGACTAACATTTTATATAATTAAAATAGGAGGTGGGTTTAACCTGCCTGCCTGTAACTTGGCGAACGGCGTACCTGCTATCCCAGAAAAAATCCTCAGTACCCTTTCATGGAAGTTTGACGAGCTGGACAGGAAACTGTCACAATTGATTGTGACCATTTCCTGTTGGGCTTTTGGGAAGCTGGAAGCGCTTGTTTGAAGTGCAAGTGGGCTGTGACAGTTTTCTTGTGTCTGCGTCAGATCTCCATCCAGAAGATCCTGCTAGCGATTTGTCACAAGGCGTCGGAGACGACCAATGCGTACGAGAGACACCGCATCCTGTTGATGTACCACCTATTTGTGGGCCTCCTGCTCGTGGAGGTGAGGGAGGGACTGGGCGGCGCCTGGGCCTTCGTCCTGAGAGACGTCATATACACGCTCATCCACCACATCAACAGCAGGTCAGTAGTGCGAGGGGCGGGAAACGAGTGAGAGAGAATTACACCAGTATGAAATTGAATGTTTTACAGCATTGTTCTGTGTACAATAGCAGCCTATTAGAATTTATTTACATAAAGATGTTAGACAGATAGGTGAGATAGCTGTAATTTTATGATTAGACCATAGACATTTCCTTTTACACTGGGTGAGCTGTGATGGTGGGTTCTGGTTGCAGTGATATAGTGGTGATGTAATGGTGGGTTCTGGTTGTGGTTCTGGTTGCGATGATGTAATGGTGAGTTCTGGTTATGGTGATGTGATGGTGGGTTATGGTTGTGGTGATGTAATGGTGGGTTCTGGTTGTGGTGATGTGATGGTGGGTTCTGGTTGTGGTGATGTAATGGTGGGTTATGGTTGCGGTGACGTAATGCGATTATGTCCCCAGCCCCGCCCAGCTGGACGAGGTGTCGACACGCAGCCTCTCGCTGTGTCTGGACCTGCTGGACTCTGTATGCCGGGCGGCGGTGCGGCACTGCGAGGACGCTCTGGAGAGCCATCTGCAGGTCATTGTGGGAACTCTGACTGCACTGGTGACTGCTCAGCCAGCCGTCTCACAGCAGGTATGATGCAGTCAGTCTTCAGCATTCGCTGTTGCTTAGAGATTCCTGTTTTTCTCTCCACCTCAGCCCATAACTGCCATGGCTGGAAGGCCACGATTCTGCTTCTCAAGCTGTCAGAAACTGCGCTCAGAAATGAGTAGGGCGGGTGAATGGGTGAATCAGAATTTTGTGTGTGTGAGTTCCTGTGTGTGTGTGAACGTGCAGGTCCTAGGGCTGCTGAACTTCCTGCTGATGGACAATCAGGACAACACACACCTGAAAAAGGCGGTCCAATTGCTGGAGCCCTTCCCAGATTGCCCCGCCTTCCGACCGCTGCGGGCCGTTCAGCACCGGCTCAAATACAGCGCTGGGGCCTTCACTCTCAGACAGGTAACACGGACACCTGCAGGAGCATCCATATCACACAATGCCCTATATTTACACTGGGATCTATAGCGTCCATATCCCACAATGCCCTATATCTACACTGGGCCCTATAGCATCTGTATCCCACAATCCCTTCTGTGCCTTCTTTCTCTGAAAGGCAAGAACCTGGTGACAGAAACGCACTACAGACTGTACAACAAGAATATCTCAAACTGTGCAAACTCTGCCCTTGCAGGAGATTGACTACTTTCTGTCGGTGCCGTCCTGTGACTCACTGCCCCTGACGCGGCTCGAGGGGCTCAAAGACCTGAGCAGGCAGCTCCGCACCCACAAGGGCCAAATCAGAGACCTGCTGAGGGAGGGCCAAGGTATGTGTGAGTGTGAGTGTGAGTGTGAGTGTGTGAGTGTGTGAGTGTGTGAGTGTGTGTGAGTGTGAGTGTGTGTGTGAGTGTGTGTGTGAGTGTGAGTGTGTGTGTGAGTGTGTGTGTGAGTGTGTGTGTGAGTGTGTGTGTGAGAGTGTGTGTATCTGAGTGTGTGTGTGAGTGTGTGTGTATCTGAGTGTGAGTGTGAGTGTGAGTGTGAGTGTGAGAGTGAGTGTGTGTGTGTGTGAGTGTGTGTGTGTGTGTGTGACTCTCTTTCTCTCTCTGTTACAGTGGACCCTGCAGACAGCATTCTTGTGAGGCTGGTTCTCAGCCTCCTGCAGCTGTGTAAGCTGGCAGCCAATCACCCGGGAGGAACCGACATCCTTGGTAGGCCGGGCAGGACAGTGGGCCGGATGGGCGGAGCAGTGGGTGGGAAGTGAGCAGTGGGCGGGGAAGTGGGTGGGTCAACATTCCCTGAAGGCTTCTGTTAATTTGCGGCCACTGATCCTTTGATGATGTCGCCACATCATAGAAGCTGCTGGGAGCTGTCTGGGCGAGCTGGGCCCGGTGGACCTGTCCACCCTCGCACTGCCTCATGGGAAGGATGGCGTATACGCCCGTGCTGCCGCTCTCCTCCAGGACATCGAGCTGCGCTGGGTCTTCGTCCTGCTCACCTGCATGAACAGCGCACTCACCCACTGCAGGTAAGGCCTCGAGGATGTGTGACACTCCATCTAACCCTAACCCCTAACCTTCTTTCTCTCTGTCTCTCTCTCTCTCTCTCTCTCCCTCAGTGTCGAGGTGAGACAGGTAGCTGCTCAGTGTGTGCGGGACGTCCTGTCCTCTCCGTGTGGGGTGGAGTTCTGGGAGACGTACAAGAGCAGTCAGGACCCTATGTTGCTGTTCTTTAGTCCATTCCGATTGGCCAAAATGAGGGTCAGTCCCCCAGACCACCAGACGCTTACAAAACCAAAACTATGGCTTGCCCAGTTTTATTCGTTTTTTCTGTTGTATTTTTTTATATTTTTTTATAGCATTTATTTTGCATGGTTATAGTGTATCAATAAAAAATGTTTTTTTTATATCAATCAAATTTCAATATTTATTCTGTTTACTGTTCATTTATTGATTCATGATGCATTTATTTGATCTGAAACGTGCTTTGAAGATTGCTATTATTATTATTAATAATCGTAATCATCATCATTGCTCTCATTATTCCCTGGCCTGGTGTCCTGGGCAGGTTCTGGAGGTGAGTGGGAGGCCGGAGTGCAGGGAGCTGCTGGAGAGCCCAGATCTGTGGGCCCCCCCAGAGGGGGACTGGCTGAGGCACCTGTGTGTGGCGCTGCTTGACAGTGGGGGGGTGCGGAGCAAGGCGCTGCTGCTCTCTCGACCCCTCTGCGAGGTGAGGGGCGTGCCACAACGAGTTGCGTGAACATATGTTATGAATTAACTCTGCGGTCTACTGTGTCTGAGTTTGTTGTCCAGCTGTGGTTCATTGCCTAAAGTGTGTGTTTCTTGCTCTCCCTCCCACACACACACACATTCAGACGAAGACAGACTTCTGCCAGAAAGCTCTTCCCCTCTTCGTTCATGATGTCCTGCTCCATGATGCGGACGGCTCCTGGAGGACACTGCTGTCTGATCGCATCCGAGAATTCTTCACGTGCTGCAACCGCAACACCTCCACCTGCAGCCGCTCCACCACACCCCTCCTGCCAGACTCCGGTCAGCTGCCCCCTGACCACGCACACCCCCCCCACCCCTTCCCTATCCTCTGACCCCTCCTCTACTTTGAGTTGTTTGTTTTCAGAAGGCTTGATTTAAAGCATGGTTTTCCTCCGCAGGAGAGACAGATGCTGCGAACCTGAGCTCGCTGGACAAAGCGTCGCTGCGGACGATGTTGGCAGTGATGGATTACCTGAGACAGCAGCCCCGATCGGGGCCGGACAGGTGAGCGCTCCCACCTGCCCCTGTGGGCCTCTGCTTCCTGCTGGTGATACGCTCTTCATGAACCCCATAAATGGCAGCGCGTAATTGGCTGTAGCATTGCCCAATAAGTGTTGGTTTTAGTCAGTGAATCCTCAGTCTGCCTGTGCCAGCTGTGCATCCAGTGAATGTCAGTCTGCCTGGCTTCCATCGCCAGCTGTGCATGAGGACGCAGTGAATGTAAAAGACAGCAAAAATGTAATTCAGAATCAGGGTGATACTAAAAGCTCCTAACTGCTGCTCCCATTTTGGGATAGGATCTTTCCACTGTGATAATCTGAATGCGTGTTTTGGCTGTCAGTCAATCAACCAAACAATCAATCTATCAATCAATTAGTATATCAATCAGTTGATCAACTAATCAATCAATAAAATCTGTCTTTATTTGGTATGTCTTAGCTCCTCCTGCGGGACCGTCTGTCACTCAAACTTCTGGCTGGAGCTGAATTACCTGGAGGTTGCCATGGCAGCCCAGAGCTGCTCCGCCCACTTCACGGCCCTGCTCTACTGCGAGATCTACGTGGACAAGGTCAAGTCCAGCCTGGAGCAGAACCGCAGGTGTGACCGGGCCTGGCCATGATTGGTGACCGTAACCGCAACCCTCACCGTATCTCACTGATGTTTCGAAATACGCCAACACAGCGCCGCCTCCCAACTGCTCCTGTTCAAAGTTCACACCGTGCTGGCCTTTGCTGTGTTTGCTGTGCGTTTCAACTCACTTTAAGAATGACTTTCGATAGTGTTAAAAAGAAGGAATTTCTCAGTATCGGAACACGTATTTGCTCAGGAGGCACCCATGTTCAATGGTTGAGATTTCTCATACACTCCACACTGTATTATGTCATCGTAATGCAATGTCACATGGTGTTTCTGAGTGGATAAACTAAACAGCACAATGAGTTATTTCTGGAACATTCCTTGCTCTGCCGAATGTTGAACCCATAGAGACAAGCAAATATGTACATTAATCTGGTTGTGGATATGACATCCATCCCCGCGTTATACTTACCATCACGCACACCCCGCCCCTCACAATCAACATCACACACACCCCACATCACAGTTAGCATCATGCATCACAGTTAGCATTACATGCACCCCACATCGCAGTTAGCATCACGCAAACCCCACATCACAGTTAGCATCACACACACACCTCACATCACAGTTAGCATCACACACACCCCACATCATAGTTAGCATCACGCACAGGGGGGGATTAAGTACACACACATTGGATGACTAACTTAGGTAGGAGCTCATTTAATCACACAATCAAATCATTTTTTGTTTGACCTCAGGGCCAAGTCCAGAAGTTCGCGGAGGATCATGTTTGAGGAGAGCAGCCAGAACTTCACCATCGCAAGCCTGACCGAGAAGAGTGTGGAGGACACGGGCATCAACCTGCAGGTAGAACAGACAAACCTGAACCCTTACAGTGTACCACCTCTAAACCTGAACCCTTACAGTGTAACACCTCTAAACCTGAACCCTTACAGTGTACCACCTCTAAACCTGAACCCTTACAGTGTAACACCTCTAAACCTGAACCCTTACAGTGTACCACCTCTAAACCTGAACCCTTACAGTGTACCACCTCTAAACCTGAACCCTTACAGTGTAACACCTCTAAATCTAAACCTGAACCCTTACAGTGCAACACCTCTAAACCTGAACCCTTACAGTGTACCACCTCTAAACCTGAACCCTTACAGTGTACCACCTCTAAACCTGAACCCTTACAGTGTACCACCTCTAAACCTGAACCCTTACAGTGTGAACCACCACCTCACCTCTAAACCTGAACCCTTACAGTCTAAACCTGAACCAGTGCAACACCTCTAAACCTGAACCCTTACAGTGTACCACCTCTAAACCCTGAACTGAACCCTTACAGTGTACCACCTCTAAACCTGAACCCTTAAACCTGAACCCTTACAGTGTACCACCTCTAAACCTGAACCCTTACAGTGTAACATCTCTAAACCTGAACCCTTACAGTGTACCACCTCTAAACCTGAACCCTTACAGTGTAACACCTCTAACTCACACTTACCCTAGAAAAGAAATACATTACTCCTCTCTGCACTATCTACTGTGATGCTTGAAAGTTTGTGAATCCTACAGGGGGTGGTCATTATTTTCATATATTATAGAAAAAGAACCTTATAAAATCTTTATCCAAGCCTAAATTCTTAATGAAGATATCCTAAATAAAGGACACACACTAACATTATATATTTTCATTGTTAATTTAACTAAACTGATTTATTTAACAAAAACTCAGATATCCTTGTGTGCAAAAATATGTGAACCCCTTCAATCAATAACTTGTGGCACCTCCTTTAGCAGCGTTGACTTGAAGCACACATCTCCTATAGCCACTGATCAGACTGTGGCATCTTCTTTGATAGATTTTCGCCCACTCCTCCTTACAGAATCCAGCTGAGGTTCGAGGGCTGTCTGGCATGAACACAGCATCTCGATTTGATTTAGGTCAGGACTTTGACTTGGCCAATCCAAAACACAAAACTTCTTTCTCCAGAGCCATTCTTTGGTAGATTTGCTTGAATGTTTCAGATTGTTGTCTTGTTGGAACACCTACTTTGGCCAAGTTTTAGCTCTCGGACTGATGGCCTGATGGCCTGATGTTCTGTTCAAGAATTTTCTGATATCTCTCAGAATTCTTGATTTCCTTAATGATGTGAAGTCGTCCAGGCCCAGAGGAAGAAAAGCAACCACAGATTATGACACTCTCGTCACCATGGTTGACCGTAGGGATAATGTTATTTTGGTGGTGGGCAGTGTTTGGTTTTCATCAGACATGGCATTTTTGATTGTGACCAAAAAGGTTGATTTTGGACTCATATGTCCAGAGAACAGATTTCCATAAACTTTCATGTTTGTCCAGGTGGTCTCTGGCAAACTTAAGATAGGCAGCTTGGTTCTTTTCAGACAGCAGATGCTCCTTCCTGGCTATCCTTGCACGGCAGTTCTATTCAGCGTTCTTATTGTTGATGGATGCGCAATGACGTCAGGTATAGCGATAGAGGCCTGTAGATTCCTGGATGTTATTCTTGGGTTGCTTTTTACTTGATTTATTATTTTCCTTGTGGCTCTTGGTGATATTTTAGAAGGATGCCCACTTCGAGGCAGAGTCGCTGTCGTGTTAAACACTCTCCATTTGTATATTAGTTGTCTCACAGTGGACTGATGGAGCCCAAGTCTTTTGGCCACAATGTTCTATTCAGTTATTGAATTGAAATGGAATTTACCCCAACACTGTTGATTACATCATGCATTAATTACCTCATACAACCCTGCCATTATGCCCCCCCAGGACCTGCTGATCGAGGTGTACCGGGGTATCGGGGAGCCAGACAGTCTGTACGGGTGTGCAGGGGGCAACATGATCAGTCCTCTGACCAGGTAACATTTTATACATTATATGTAGTTATATAATATAAATCAGTCAACCTATCAAACGCTTTTTAGTGTGTCCTTTACAATGGAGCTTTTCAGGGAGCACTTTGCAAGCACAGCATATAGAGTGACAGTAGCCAGTTGCCCTGTCCTGTCCTGTCCTGTTATGTCCTGTCATATTGTCCTTGTTCTTGTCCTTGTTCTTGTCCTTGTCCTTGTCCTTGTCCTTGTCCTTGTCCATTATTTTCTCTGCCTTTTTATGGAAAAAATCCAGTTCATTAAATGAGAAGCGTATCCCACGTGTGGCAGGATCAGGACGTATGAACATGAGGCCCTGTGGGGAAAGGCTCTGACGACCTACGACCTTCACACCAATCTCCCGGAGGTCACGCGGCAAGTGGGCATCGTGGAGGTGAACTGGGGCGAGGTCTTTGGAGGGGCGGGGCAGGGCGGGGTCAGTTTTGCGGCTGTGCTCAGCAGAGGTGACATGTTTGGGTGTGTGAATGTGACAGGCCCTGCAGAATTTCGGCCTGTACGGGACCCTGGTGACGTACCTGCGGGGGCTGGAGAGCGAGGGGGCGGAGTGTAGCCCTGAACTCCGGGAGCTGCACTTTCAGGCAGCCTGGAGGAACACGCAGTGGGACTGTCACCTGTCCGACAGGTAAGAGTGTGTCTACATGTGCGTGGATGTGTGCGTGTGTGTGTGTGTGCGTGTGTGTGTGAGTGAGTGAGTGAGTGAGTGTATGTATTTTTGTATGTGTGAGTGTGAGAGTGTGTTTGTGAATGTGTTTGTGTATGTGTGTAGTGTGTGTGTGTGTGTGTGTGTGTGTGTGTGTGTGTGTGTGTATGTGTGTATGTGTGTGTGTGTGTGTGTGTGTGTGTGTGTGTGTGTATGTGAGAGAGAGATGTGTGTGTGTGTGTGCAGTGTTAAAAAGAACAAGCCTCTGATACCTGCTCTGTGTTTCTCTGTTGTTCTGCAGGAGTGAGAAGCTGGACCCCGGCTTTAATGAGTCGTTGTTCTGTGCCCTGCAGGCTTTAAGAGATCAGGAATTCTCTGTGTTTGATCAAATGCTGAGAAACAGCAGGTAGGGATGAGGTCCTGCCCACGGCTTTCAGCACTTCAGAGCAGCCTTTCACTGCCTTCATCATCGTACATGCACAGCACCAAACCATTAACTGACATTAACTAACTAACCATTAATTAACTGTGTGTGCATGTGTACGTGTGTTTGTGCGTTTGTGTGTGTGTGTGTGTGTGTGTGTGCACGTGTGTGTGTGTGTCTGTATTTTTCTATGTGTGTGTGCATGTGTACGTGTGTTTGTGCATTTGTCTGTGTGTGTGTGTGTGTGTGTGTGTGTGTGTGTGTGTGTGTGTGTGTGTGTGTGTGTGTGTGTGCACGTGTGTGTGTGTGTCTGTATTTTTCTATGTGTGTGTGCATGTGTACGTGTGTTTGTGCATTTGTCTGTGTGTGTGTGTGTGTGTGTGTGTGTGTGTGTGTGTGTGTGTGTGTGTGTGTGTGTGTGTGTGTGTGTGTGTGTGTGTGTGTGTGTGTGTGTGTGTGTGCAGGGTGTGTGAGGTAGGGGATCTCTGTAGAGGCAGTTTGGAAGCGGTCTCCTCTCTGTACCCGGCGCTCTGTAACCTGCAGAGGATCGGCGAGCTGCAAAGTGTGGGAGAGCTCTGCTCCAGGTGAGTCTCAGAGACGTTACTATTACAAACACGTTATTCATAAATAACTTTGATCATAAAGAGCCACCTCCGACAGCATCCTCCACGGCTGTGTGAGCGCTGATCACTGAGAACGGAGCAGGTTTGCTCGAGCACATTTGGTCATTGGGCATTGGAGAGACACGCAAACACGTCTTTCCTTCCGTTTTTCACAACATATCCCACCACTACAGCGCCTTGACAAACCTGTGATATGTTATTACTGCACTTTGTTAATTAACTGGTTTATTGAACATTATTGACAGATGGAAGTTATGACGAAGACAGATGGTAATTACTGTATCACTTGTCTTTAAAAATCCTCGCCCTGCTACACATCTGTTACACAGACGGCCTAGAGCCAAAACGCATCTGTTTAATTCACTCTGAATACGATGTGTCAGATTAATGCTATTCATTCATAAAAAACGCGGATACTCTTGTTCTTTTGGGTCGTGCAATCCTTTCCTTTTGGAAGTTTCTGTGATTCAGTCATTTGTCTGTCTTGCATTCTTTATTAGTTAAATATAAAGTATTTAATATAATATAATATATGCCATTTAGCAGACGCTTTTATCCAAAGCGACTATTTACAAACTATTTTATGATTGAAAAGTTCCTTCAATCTTGTTTATTTTTTTGTGAACTATTCTTTATTTGGAGATTTTTTACACAAAGAGTCACAATCACAGACATGCGCATATAACTGATGCGGACGCACTTATGTTCTCTTGCCTTGTAAATCGCTCTGGATGATTACGTAGTAATTTAGTGTACATAATACATAATGAGGGAAGAGAGAAAAGAAAAGGGGGAGAGAAATAATAAAAGCCTTGAAAAAGACATAATGCTGCACATTGTGATTATGAATGAGGCTGGCGGAGGTGTAGAGCGGTGGTGACTCTTGTTCCCTCTCTCTCAGTGAGCTGACTGAGTCTGGACTGGCAGACGTGTTCCAGCGGTGGCAGCAACACTCGGAGCTGCTGGCCGACAGCGAGTTCAGGCTGGTGGAGTCCATCCTGGCGCTGCGCACAGCCACGCAGGAAACGCTCATTGTGCCTGAGCGCAACGCCAACAGGAAGGAGTACCTGCACTCCGCCCTCACCGCACACCTGCTGGAGCTCTGCACACTGGCCCGCACGGCCGGACACACACAGGTAAGGGACCCCCTCACCCTCCAGTCCTGCAGCATGGGGCGTCCGGAGGCTCCGTCATCCACACAAATGCTGCTGGCCATGTTTCCCACGCTTTGAAAATTACAAAGATTTTGATTTAAAAGTGCTTGAATTTAAAAAATATATAGTTATATATATTTATATATATAAGTTTAGGTTACCAAAAACTGACAAAATGTCTTGGTACATGCTGGAGTTCATGGTTCCATCTATTTTAATAAGGGCCCCAGGGCCTGTGGATGCAAAAAAAAAAAAAAAAAAAAAAGCATTAACGATCCAAGATAGCTTATGCTGTTTTGCTGCTAGTTTAGCTGGACTATATGCATGTTAACTAGCTAGTAGTAAGGTCATAGTGATGCAGTATAGTGCTATTATTAGACAAAACAATTCACAGAAAATGTTCATGATGATAGTCAAGAAAGGCTTTTTTTTTTTAGAAAGTTCAGCGTCATTATAGCCAGTGTACTATTACCAAATTTGCGATAGACACGCCCTAAAGCGCCACAGTCCTCACTTTGCATCGGCGTTACCGACACCATTCTGATTCACCAAATTAGGGCCCTATGACTGTAAACATTTAATGGTAATACTTCTGACTGGTCCCAATTAATTTTATAACCAGACATTTGACCATAATATATATAAATGTGAATGAATAAATGTTTCAGTATATGTGGTCCCAATCGGAATTGAACCCACAATCTAAGCGTTGTCAACGCCAAGCTCTCTCTACTGAGCCACACAGACCAAACATGCTAATTATTTCCAGTGCATACTTTAAAGAGCTTTTGGGGTTTTGACCCGTGAATAATATATCGTCGACATAGAGGGGGATTTTAACTGTTGTATTTTTTACTTGTATGCCTTGGATATTCTCCTCTGATCGAATGAGACAAGCTACAGGTTCTAATGATAAAATAAATAGCAAAGGTGAAAGAGGACACCCTTGTCTAGATGATCTATATAAACAAAATGCTTGAGTTCTGGTTCTCGACTGGTTCTGGCCCAGCTCTGACCCAGTTATGGCACAATTCTGACCTGGTTCTGACCCTCCCTGTAGCTGGCGGAGCGAGCATTATTTCGGATGAAGCAGCATGGCAGGCCCGGCCCTGGGACTGGCACATCGCCATGGCAGCTGGAGGAGGCCCAGCTGTTCTGGGCCAAGCAGGAGCAGAGCCTGGCGCTGGGCATCCTCCGACACATGATCGAGACACTCAGAGACCAGGTGAGTGGGGTAAGGAGCCCTTAGTGACCAGCTGATGACTTCTCCTCATATAACAGTGTTGTAGCTGGAGAAAGATCTGCATTCATTGTCAAAGTTTACATTTGCCTACATGGGTTGAGATGTGATGATGTTTTTCAATACACTACAATATAATGTGAGATGTAAGGTAAACCGCAATATCCAGCACTCTGAATTGTTTCCTGTGGGTGTTTGTGTGTGCATGTGTCTGTGTGTGCCTGTGCCTGTGCCTGTGCCTGTGCGTGTGCCTGTGCGTGTGCCTGTGTGTGTGTGTGTGTGTGTGTGTGTGTGTGTGTGTGTGTGTGTGTGTGTGTATATATATGTGTATGTGCATGCGCATGCGCATGCGCATGTGTGTGTGTGTGCGTGTGTGTATGTGGTGTGTTTGGTGTGTGTGTGCGTCTGTGTCTGTGTGTGTGTGTGCGCAGGTGGAGTTTAACCCTGCGTTGGGACCGGTGTATGCTGAGTGTTTGCGGCTGTGTGGAAACTGGCTGGCCGAGACGTGCCTGGAGAGCCCAGGGGTCATCCTGGAGAAGTACCTGGAGAAGGTAGAGCTTTACCATGATTTACACAAACATTATTACCACATTACAGATGATTTACCCACTCAGTCTCCAACATTATTACCACATTACAGACGATTTACCCACTCAGTCTCCAACATTATTACCACATTACAGATGATTTACCCTCTCAGTCTCCAACATTATTACCACATTACAGATGATTTACCCTCTCAGTCTCCAACATTATTACCACATTACAGATGATTTACCCACTCAGTCTCCAACATTATTACCACATTACAGATGATTTACCCACTCAGTCTCCAACATTATTACCACATTACAGATGATTTACCCACTCAGTCTCCAGCATTATTACCACATTACAGATGATTTACCCACTCAGTCTCCAACATTATTACCACATTACAGTGCAAAACATTACCTTAACGAGCCATACACTTGAGTTGATTGGCCTTTGTCTGTGTGACATAACAGTGACTGTCATGATTTCAGGATTAATAACACCTGTTTTTGTGAGAATCATTGGTCAGGTAGTGAATTTGAAGGAAAGACACAAAAATGAAGCCAGGGATATGGTTATCAAAAGGCATGGATTCGGGGAAGGATACCTAAAAACCTCTCAAAAAACACCCATTCATCAAGGATCTTTAGATCACTGCCTTAACAGGATGTGCCGCTAGCAGCCCCAGCATCACCATTGTTTAAAAAAAAAGAGAAATATAGGCTGGCGGATAGCGTAGCGGTCTAATGCACCCGTTGGTTCTGTACAAGTGTGAGCTGCCTATCGGGGGTGGCGTTTCGCTGTCCGCTGTCCAAACTCGCTGTGAAGCACGTAAGGGTGCCTCCAGAAAAGGGGGTGGTGAGGTCTGTCTCGAAGGAAGCGGATCAGCGCCGGCCTCGGAGACTTGCTTGCTCCGTAGAGATGGGCAGTGAGTTTGTGGAGGAGGGTTAATAAAAATAAATAGAGGGTATAATTAGCTTCCAAATTGGGGAAAAAACTGGAAAAAAATCTGAAAAAAATTGTATAATAATACATTTAAAAAATCAACAATAAATACAATAATGGCATGTGGGCCTGTTGGACAGGCAGTGGAGGTGATGGAGGACCACTCCAGTGGGGCGGACGCCCGGCTGCTGGCCCAGAAGACCCAGGCTCACCTGTCCCTCGCACGCTTCTCCGATGGCCAGCACCAGAGCATGCAGAACTACATGAAGTCGTCGGAGTTCGAGAACAAGCAGGCGCTGCTGCAGAAGGCCAAGGAGGAAGTGGACCTCATGAGGGAGCACAAGGTCAACCACAACAGGTGTGCTCCACGGCAACCGGATGCCTAGCAACATGCATGTAGCCAACAAAAGGAAACGGCAATTAAAATCACTTAATAGGGTGTTGGGTGCCCCCTGTGGCCAGTACTGTTTGTGTGGGCTGGGGAATAGTGCCTTCTGGTTTCTGGATTCTGCAGAATGAGTATGACATCACTCAGGAAGTCAATCAACACATGCTTAGCTGATGGAAGTTCTCATTCAAGAATATCCAGTAAATGCTCGATTCAGTAAAGATCTGGTGACTGTGAAGGCTATGAGGGTCGGATAACATCAGTGTCACACTCCTCAAACCATTGGGTGGGTACTCCTGCTCTGTGGACGGGGGGGCATTGTCATTTTGAAGGACAGGGAAAGAAACTGTAACATGGGGTGAATATCATCACTCCACACCACCTCATTCTGAGGGTGTGAGTGCACCTAAACCGGGGCAGGGTGGGAGGCGGGATTAACGGTATTGCCGTGGCGACCGGGTGCGCAGGTACACGGTGAAGGTGGAGCGGGAGTTGGCGCTGGACGAGCGGGCGCTGTCGAGCTTGCAGGCGGACCAGCGGTGCTTCCTTCTGAAGGCCGTACAGAACTACGTCCTGTGCTTGGAGCTGGGCGACGAGCACGACCTGTGGGTGTTCCGCCTGGCCTCCCTGTGGCTGGGAAACGCCCACGACCAGAGCATCAACGCCGTGATGAAGGTAGGCCACCCCCTTAGCTCCTTTCCACCCAAGAGTGTCCAATGACCACGCCCCCTCATTTCAACATGCCTGTTGTTAGGTAACCACATGGTGGAGCTCAGTGCTATTTGTCTCCTCCACAGAGGGGTGTGAAGAACATCCCGTCTTACAAGTTCCTGCCACTGATGTACCAGCTGGCTGCGCGCATGGGCGCCAAGCTGCCTGGCGGGGCGAGCGAGAACGTGGGCTTCCACGACGTGCTAAATGATGTACGTGTAATTAGTGTAATTACGTGTAATTACGATGTACCATTGATTTTATCACTACCTCATGTGACGTGGTCAGTGTTTCTTCCTCAGAGTTTGACCTCTGACCTCTGTGATGCGGGTTTGTGCCCCCCAGCTGATCTGCCGGGCGTCTCTAGACCACCCTCATCACACCCTCTTCATCATCCTGGCGCTGGTCAACGCCAACGAGGACGAGAGCCTCGGGCGCGGCCGGCTGAGCAAGAACGTGCCGAGACAGCCATCCCCGTTGGATAAGGTGGGCGGGGCCAGACTGGCACTTCTGGTTCTGAGCAGTTGACAAGACCTAATTTCTACACTATTCAATCCTTGATAAATATTCCTTTTAATTCCCCAAATCTTGCTTTTATGCATTTCTAAATGAGACCCTGCTTTCCTGTGAGAGGGGATATCATGGAAACAAGATATATATATTTTTTAAATAACATAAGAACATGTACATTTACTTATAAGAACGTCATCCTGGCTCATCATTTGCCCACATCTGTAATGAAAGAGATGCGTTTTATTTGTGGTAATACACAGCAGAGCGAGAGTGAAACCAACACTCCGTCCCATTTGGGTGGCCTGTGCTATGCTGTGTCACGTGACTTTGATAACGTGATGTTGTTCCAGGAGCGGTCAGCGGTGGCGCTGAAGATCATCAATGTGATCCGGAAACAGAAGGGCCCGATGGTGCGAGGCCTGGAGGCGCTCTGTAATGCCTACATCACCCTGGCCAACATGGACGCAACCCGTCACAAGAACGAAAAGAGTGAGCGACCACCACCACACAGCCAAATCACACATTCCTTCAAACTTCCACTCTCGCCAGGTCCCTGCTGCTGGGGTTTGTTCCAACAGAATTGGGATTGTTGCTAAACATTTACAGTTGACATTTTAGGCATTTTTTGGTACACAACACAGTGGAAATCTGAAATTGAAAGTATTGAGCAGAGTAAAATAATCGCTGAATTGATTAAGAGACGGACTCGTGTTTGTAACAGAAGAAAGGAAAGTTTCATTACAGCTGGCCGTGGGAAAGTACCCATGTTCCGAAATGTTCACAGAATGTGCGTGTTGAGGAACCCAGCATACACGTGAAGGTCCCGGGGCTGAGTTTGAGAGCACGCTGCTCCAAGTTTGTCGTCTTGCATATCTGTCACATGGCTGGCTTTAACCTGTCTCCCTGCCTCTGTTGCAGAAGCCATACCCATTCCGTCTGACCAGCCTATTATGAACATTAAAGACCTTGACGATGTCATAATCCCCACAATGGAGGTCAAGGTGAGCAGACCGACATGCTTGTGTAACTTAGCGCCACTCTGCGGGCCTAGAACCGCACGTGTGAGGCAGCGCCACTGGGCTCATTTCATACTCCTGAGGCACAAGCAAATGGCACTATTGTAAGTTGCTCTGGATAAGAGCTTCTGCTAAATGCCTAATATGTAAATGCTAACTTTGTGGAACAACAGGTTTGAGAACAAAATGTATAAGCTACGTTGTGTTAGCTGGCTGAGGTAATTTGATAGCTTATTAATGGCTAGCTAATGTTAACCAATGGCTCTTGGCCTGTCGAGCAGGGGCTAGGCTCTGCCAACATAACAGCAAGTGCCCTCTTGAATGCTTGCAGGAATAAGGCAGGAAAGTACTGCTTGAGTGAAACGAAGAAGCTTGTTTAATTTTACACTGTGCTTAAAAAACATTTTATAATGAATTTTTATGTACTTAGCCCTATCCAGGCTCATTAATGGATGCAACTCTGGTTAAGTAAAAGGATATGACAAAAATTACCTCACCTGAGATTTGAACAAGAAACCTTATGGTTGCAAAGCCTTGTTTGTTTGTTAACCACTATGCTACAATGCCCCTGGCATCACATTGAGGGCCAAACCTGTGAGCACTCTGTGTTTTCGTGGACGCAGGTGGACCCTTCAGGGAGGTACGCTGACCTGGTGACCATCAAAGCCTTCAAGCCTCACTACCACCTGGCAGGAGGGGTCAACCTGCCCAAAATTGTTGACTGTGTGGGCTCGGACGGCAAAACCCGGCGGCAGCTGGTGAAGGTGCGGTCACCTGAAGGTCATCCTTCACGCTCAGCGCTCCACCTTTCTCTTCCGATTGTTCTGGAAACACGCGTCACGTTTAGAGTTGTTTAGAGTAACACCTGTCTGCATGTTGGCTTCCACTGGACGGGTTTGCCGCCATGAATCAAAACTGCAGGTCCAGAGAGGAGTGGTATTAAAACAAAGATACTACAGGCATCATCCTGGAAGAGACCACTCCCTTCAGGATAGAAATGCTTCTTCATAGGAGGAAGATGAAAATGCACCCCACAGAGCCGCCAGTACCCTTCACTTACTTAAGCGTTTCCTTTATTTTGGTGCTTAGCTGTACAGTACTGTACAGGACTGTGTTCAGGGAGTGGAGCCTTTCTGTGTGCTCCCAGTGTTCATTATTAACACAACCATTGTTGTGAGTGTAACCAGAGTTTCACTTGCAGCTGAACTGGTCTTTTGGTTTCCTGGGATCCGTGCGCCTCCTCCGCTGGTTAACGGTTAACCGCAGGCGTGTTGAGTTCCAGCGGTGATCAGGGCATGGCTTTGTTTGACGTGTTAATAAGGGTCGTTTCTTTTTCTTCACCTTTTTCTTTGTGTTTTTCATTATTTTAAAGTGTAACATTACTCCAATGGTGTAGGGCAGAAGAGGGTAGAAAAACATTACCCTCACGCTCGCTGTTTGAGAAGCAGTATATTTGGTTTTACAAAAACCACAAGATCCTTTGGGGATGCCCAACAAGACAAAGGCCCCCTCTTTCTCCTGAGCTCTAATAATCTGTGCTCTGACTCTGGTTCATGCTTTGATTTTCCCTGCACTGATTGGTCAGTTTTCAGATAGTCCATGCACTGATTTGTCAGTGCTGTGGAGTTCCGTGCTTGGGACTTGCCTATATGCTTCATTTTGAATGTTCCATGTGTGATTGGTCCATGCTCTAACCAAATAATAGGTTATATTACAACGAAAGGGTTCAATCCTGCAGACTTCTGTGTTCTGATTATATTGCATCCTGGGTACTAGGAGCCATTGGGACAGTGAGCGGATGTGCTATCAATACGGAACAACTTCTATACATCTCTATAAACTATCTAGAATGTGTGCTCTAACTCTGATTGTCCTGTTTTGTGATTGGTTCCTGCTTTGATATTTTGTGCTGTGCTTGGCCCCAGCTGTAATATTGTGTGCTGTGATTGGTCCTCAGGGCCAGGATGATCTGCGGCAGGATGCAGTCATGCAGCAGGTGTTCCAGATGTGCTCTATGCTCCTGCAGCGCAACACCGAGACCAGGAAGAGGAAGCTGAACATTCGCCGGTACAAGGTAGTGTCACACCTGGACCAGAGCCACCTGCAGCTGTCACCTGTCACCCTAACCTTAACACAGAGCCCTGTGCCCAGTAATGTTTCATGTGGACTCTATGCACTCAGTAATCATTTTGGGGGCTATGCCCTGTGTACTCTTTCTGCTTTGTGTGTTTAACCCCCCCGTCCCTGTGTGACCGCGCTCTCTCTCCCTCCTCAGGTGGTGCCCTTCTCCCAGCGCAGCGGGGTGCTGGAGTGGTGCACGGGCACCACGCCCCTCGGGGAATTCCTGGTTGACCCCCAGAAAGGCGCGCACAAGCGCTTCCGTCCCACAGACTGGACCAGCCTTGCCTGCCGGAAGAAGATGTTGGTGAGCCCACACTTCAGTACGCCACACTCTGATTGGTTCATGCTTTAGTGTTCCATGCTCTGATTGGTCCACACCACCCCATCCCTGCCAGAGCTCAGAGAGGCACCCACCCAGTGCCTTTGCATTGTCCACTTGCCTGTTATAGGTTTGACCGTTCATATTCAACCCAATGTCATAGTGCTTTGGGACCCAGGGGGGTGATTGCAGGAGACACTTATAATGAGCATAGATTCAGTTCGTAGCTTGTAATGTTATATAAGAACCAACAAAAGGAACTCTTGTTTTTGTTTCATCACTCAAGTTTGAGAACAAAGCGCACTGTGGTTAGATTGAATCACTGGGCTTAAGCATTCATTCATAGTCCACAGAGCAATACGAAACAGATCAAGATAAAAGAGTTGAGAGAAAGAGCACCATAATACCAGTAGTAACCCATTTTAAAACTGGATATAAAAATTGTCATCCAAAAATGACCATTTCAAACCCAGAACAGGATAGGATGCAGAGAGGGGTTAAAGAGTTCAGTGTTCTGCATTCTGTGTTCCATGTTCTTTGTTCTGCGTTTCGTGTTCCATGGCATGTGCAGGAATTCCTGAAGTCAGATTTCGACGAGAAGATCCGGGCGTACACCGAGGTCTGTCAGAACTTCCGTCCCGTCTTCCGCTACTTCTGCATGGAGCGCTTCCTGGACCCGGCGGTGTGGATGGAGAAACGGCTCGCCTACACCCGCAGTGTGGCAACCTCCTCCATCGGTAACAAGGCCTATGTGCCACATACTGTGTGTTTCTGTGTGTGTTTCTTTGTGTAGTTGTGTGTAGTTCTGTGTGTTTCTGTGCATTTCGTGTGTGTTTCTGTGTGTTTATGTTAGGGCTGTCAACGTGTTAATTTATTGCAATCAATAACAGCGGGTTTGTCGATGCATTGGCAAAGTGCCGCAAGATTGTTGGGCATTTTAAGCATAGTTCTGCCAATGCCAAGGAACTACATCAGCAGCAAACAGCACTTGGACAACAGAGAGAGCCACTGATACAGCATGTTTCAACGAGATGGAACTCAGCGCTCGCAAATATCACACGCCTCCTACGCAACCAGGAGGCTGTAAAGGCTACTTTGGCCCAACAGAAACACAAGTTAGCCATGCTGACCCCAGCTGAGTGGGACAAACTGAGGCTGGAGATCCTTCTTGAACCCTGCAGGTAAGCCCCCCCCCACACCCACCCACCTCAATAACATTATTGCCACACTTGTGTAATTAAAATGGGAATGACATTTTACTTTCCAATTAATTTTATTTGGAAATCTTATTTATTTTATATCATATTTTATTATTTCACCTATTGTATGTTTTTATTGTCTCTTTGTAAAGCACTTTGAATTGCCACTGTGTATGAATTGGTGCTATATAAATAAACTTGCCTTGCCTAAATTAAATGTACTGATGTCTGTTTAATACAAGAAAACTTTATTTATTGTATGTATCTCTTTTATCTTCCACTGCAGGTATGTGACCATCTGTACCGCATCATGGAGATCTCTGATGAGGACCCGGCCTACGTGTTGAGGTTCAAGACCGCCTTCAAGAAGGACCTAGCCAAACGGCAAGCTGACACCAATAATGGATGGTTCAAGTTGGCTTCAGCACTCGTCCCACAGTTCAAGAACTTGAAGTGCCTACCAAGAGGAGAGAGAGAAGAGGTATGGACCAGCCTCGAGGAGATGCTGCAAGAAGCAAAACCCAGCAGAACTACTCCCCAACCCTCTACAGAAGATGGGCCAGCAAAGAAGAAGAGGAGCCTCCTTCTGCCTGCTGAATCAGATGAGGAAATGGGGCCTAACAGAGCTCTATATCGCTATAAAGCAGAGCCCAGCATCAGCATGGATGAGTGTCCACTGCAGTGGTGGTCGACTCACGCAGGAGCCCATGTAAAGGTGTCTTCCCTGGCTCGCAAATATCTGGCCACCCCTGCAACCTCTGTGCCATGTGAGAGACTTCTCACTTGCAGACAACATAGTCCAAAAGAAGAGGGCAGCCTTACACTGCCTGAATTGGATTACATTTTTTAATCAATGGATAGCCCTAGTTTCTGTGTTTCTGTGTGTTTAGTTTTGTGTGTTTAGTTTTGTGTGTGTTTCTATGTGTTTCTCTTTGTGTTTCTGTGTGTAGTTCTGTGTGTGTAGTTTTGTGTGTGTTTCTCTTTGTGTTTCTGTGTGTAGTTCTGTGTGTTTAGTTTTGTGTGTGTTTCTGTGTGTAGTTTTGTGTGTGTTTTTGTGTAGTAGACTCTTTGATAGGCGTCCTCCAGCAGTGCGGGAGTTGGACTCTCTTGTGACTTTGAACAATTCTGTTCCCAGTGGGTTACATCGTTGGGCTCGGGGATCGACACATCCAGAACATCCTGATTGATGAGCAGAGTGCTGAGCTGGTGCACATTGACCTGGGTGAGGAGGCTGGCGGGGGTGAGGGGTCGGGGAGTGGAGGGCCATTCCAGCACAGGTGTCCCACACTCACACACTCCCACACTATAAAAAATATTTGAAAAAAGGACTTTACAGATCTTGAAAATAACAAAAAATTAGTTTGACAGAGGTTACTTGATGCTTGAATGTTTTTTTGAGCGATTTTTGGTGACCATTTTGAAAAGCTTCATGTCCACTTGTTATATAAATGATTCCCTTAGTATATTATTACTATTGTTATTATATTCTTTTCAGGGACATTGAGGCTGTTTTTATTTAACTTTATTGATGGGTGGTACTGCTCACTTTTCTCGGCCCTTGAGTTTTGAAGAGCGGGACGATGAACACACCTGAATTGGTGGAATAGGTGAGTGCAAGGTGTGGCAGGTGTGTAACCCCTGTGACCGCCCCCTTCCCCAGGTGTGGCGTTTGAGCAGGGTAAGATCCTCCCCACCCCTGAGACGGTGCCCTTCAGACTGTCCCGGGACATCGTGGATGGGATGGGTGTCACAGGTGTGGAGGGAGTTTTCAGAAGGTGAGCATGGTTAGCATTGTTTAAAGAGGCTCTAAATCTCAACGTGAAGTAAAGGTTTATGCATAAAATAAATGTGTATCGTGTTTGTTAACAGGGGGGCGTGTCCTGCCTCCAGCACCAGGTCTTGAAGGACTCTTGTGTAATGCGGGCTTGTTCCTGCCACAGCTTCCCACCGTTGTTTGTTTGTGGTTTTCTTGTTGTTGGCCTGGTTTAGATGCTGTGAAAAGACCATGGATGTGATGAGAAGCTCCCAGGAAGCGGTCCTGACCATTGTGGAGGTACGAGGACCCGGACCAGGTCCTGGAGGGTCTCACACTGTAAATCACTGATGAGGATCAAAGCTGAAGTGGTTCAGTAAAGACCAAAAGATTAATTCTGTAGTTAACCCCCTGAGGTCCGTGCTAAGCTTTTAATGTTTTTAGATTTTGGCATGGTCTGATATTTATCTCAATTTCATCAATTTAACACACACTTACTCCAAAGTGTTTGATATTTTTATTTGAAGGACAATCACAGCTACATTTGTATGCCATCAATAGTTTGGTCAGTATCATATGCAGCTTGTAAATAGATCTACAAACACACAAGTTAAAAATAGTAAATTTTTCTGCTGTCACAAAAGATGTGAAAGCACACACTAAACTATAGTGACGAATTGTTTTGCCAATGTGCGTTTGTTCACCAAGGTCTTGGTTATGTAAGGGTGTGAAAATAGTTTAGCACATCTGAGATCTAAATAGCTAAAAACCTGTTTTTATCAGAACTGGTCACATTTATTTCAGGCTGTGGGAGGGCTAAATGCTAAATACCTGAATATTCATTTTGGCTCTTTGTTACGTTGCAACACGCGGAATGTTTGGCGTCACAACACGCGATATTCATAGGCTATATTTTCACGAGTATTTGAAAACAAGCGAAATAAAATTAATATCAGCATAGACTGTTGCTGGCAGATTGCAAGCGTAAACACAGACAAGATGTAAAAAAATAAAAAAACAAGCGAAATAAAATCAATAGCATAGACTGTTGCTGGCAGATTGCAAGCGTAAACACAGACATACGATATATTTTATAACATTTTACGCTGTTTGAAAAGTATTTTGTGTGCCTATTGCAATTTGTTACATTGCGACATGCGGAATATGTAGTCACAAGGCGCGGAATTCATATATTTTCACGAGTATTTGAAAATATACTCGTGAATATACTGTTGCTGGCAGATTGCAAGCGTAAACACAGACATACGATATATTTTATAACATTTTAGGCTGTTTGAAAAGTATTTTCTGTGCCTATTGCAATTTGTTACATTGCGACATGCGGAATATGTAGTCACAAGACGCGGAATTTATATATATTTTCACGAGTATTTGAAAACAAGCGAAATAAAATAAATATCAGCATAGACTGTCCTCTTCAGTTTGTGTTGTTTATGCCGGCGTTTTCACACATGGCCCGACACCTCCCGAAATTAGCACCTCGTTAACATGTCAATAGAAGGGGGACGTTACTAAAAGGTAAAAAACAGAGTAAAAAGCAAGGTTTACTTTTGGTCTAATTAAGCTAATTTTAAAAATCCCATTTGATTTGCCAGTGCTCAAATCGGAAAGTCGCGATTCTAAGGTTTCTGTCAATGTTTTTGCCGCGTGTGTATGATAAAATATCTCGAAGTTAGAAATAGTAATATACTTGTATTGCTGCTTGGATCGGCGCCGATCCAGCCGACCTCAGGGGGTTAACTGCCTTGAACAAAAGCCTGCAGGCACTGTGGCCCTCCAGAACCAGGGTTTGAGTAGCCCTGCAGGCACTGTGGCCCTCCAGGACCAGGGTTTGAGTAGCCCTGCAGGCACTGTGGCCCTCCAGGGTGGAGTAGCCGCTGTTCTAGATTCTATCCCACCATCAGGGCTAGCGGCTAGCTACACTTTCTGTCTGTTTATGTGTTATATATGCCCCCAGAGAGTGCGCTGAAATGCCATATTTCCCCCAGGTGCTCCTGTACGACCCGCTGTTTGACTGGACCATGAACCCCCTGAAGGCGCTGTACCTGCAGCACGAGGAGCAGAACGACCTCAACGCCACCCTCAGCGCCACTTGTGGGGACGAACTGGACGCCCACCGCAAAGTCAGGTACGCACCACACTGGACCACACTGGACCACACTGAACCACACTGGACTACACAGAACCACACTGAACCACACCATACTGAACCACATCACACTAAACCACACCAGACTGTACCATACAGAACCACACTGGACCACACTGAACCACACTAAACCACACCATAAACCACACCACACTGCACCACACCAGACTGAACCATACAGAACCACACCACACAGAACAAATCCACACCGCACTTAACCACACTGGACCACATTGAACCACACCGAACCACACAGAACAGAACCGCACCGCACTGAACCACACTGAACAGAACCGTACCGCATTGAACCACACAGAACCACACTGGACCACACTGAACCACACAGAACCACACTGAACAGAACCGCACCACATTGAACCACACTGGACCACACTGAACCACACAGGACCACACAGAACCACACATAACCGCACCTGAAGACCCAGGTTCTGTCTGAGTGCAGATACCTTTAAACACTCAAGTGAATTTAAGAAAGCCTTATTTTTTCCCCTCACTTAATATTAGGGATTTAGCACTTTCTGATTTTTTTTTTAATAGAAATAAAGTTGCCTTAAAAATGTAAAACTTGCTTAAATTCAATATTCTCAGTTTTGGACCAAGCAAACCAAGCTCTTGATAAAGGTGCCTACTAAGCAGATAAATAATAATAATAATGTGTGGTCCACCCCCCTCCCCTCATGTTATCTGATGTATGCTTTATGTTAACCTTTGTGTGCTGCAGTCTCAGTGTGGATCACCTGTAGAGCATGACTAAGACCCCCCTGTGCCCCCCCTCCCCCCCTCCAGCAGTGACGCTCAGAGCTTCAACAAGGTGGCAGAGCGTGTCCTCCTCCGCCTGCAGGAGAAACTGAAGGGGGTGGAGGAGGGGGCGGTGCTCAGCGTCAGCGGCCAGGTCAACCTGCTTATCCAGCAGGCCATGGATCCCCAAAACCTGAGCCGCCTGTTCCCTGGCTGGCAGGCCTGGGTGTAGTGGCCACCAGAGGGCGCCCCTTTCCGCTGTTACCGGTTCTGGTTTCCTTTATAGCTAATCTGTTTCATCTTAATTGAAAGTTCCCCCTGTCTTTTATTCATGTTTAAAAATATTTGCATTTCTTTTCAACATCAGTGTGTGCCACGTGGAATCACAATATATATATTTTTCCTTCTTTTTTTTTTGTACAGTCAAAGTCACTTAAATCGGTTGGCAGGTGTAAATTTCAGTCATAGGGTATTTTGATTAAATGCTTCAGCTTACCCAATGTAACAAATACATTCTGAATCTTGACATTTTGCTCTCTGGAAGAACGCAGCTTTTTTTATCGACAACCGCGTCCTCTGGTCACGGCAAAACCTTTGCATTGTATACAGACCAAAGCAATTACCAGTTAATTGGTAGCATTCATTTAATGTTTATATTTGTTGTTCTGGGCAGAGCGCCACAAAATTCAAATTCAAACAGTTGTAATTTTTATTCATGAAATATCAGCGCTGTGTCCTTTACAGGAAAAATAACATTTAAAAAACATGATGCAATGTTCCACTCTGCCTTCCGAACCCAATATGCAATAGCAGGAAATAAAGTCACTCAATATCCACTTTGACACCATCCAGAATACTGCATGTTATACGGGTAACTGCCAAAATCAAGGAAACACCAGCAAATGTCTTAATAGGGCATTGGGCCATCATGAGCCAACAGAACAGCTTGAATGCGCCTTGGCATAGCTTCTACAAGTGGCAGATAGATTCTTCTCAAAATGGCTTTGTATATATTGGCGTTTACTTTGCCTTCTAAGGGGTTGAGTGGACCTAAACTGTGCCAGGAAAATGCACCCCTCACTGTAACAGAGCTGGCAGAACCCTTAATTTACTCAAGTTTTCCTTTATTTTGGCAGTTACCTGTAGCTATGAATGGTTCCTATTGAAATACTTGAAACTGCATTTGAATGCCTTTATGCCAGTATTGTGCACTTAATAAAATATCTGTATATAAAACCCCAATACTCGCTTGGTTTATATAACCATGCATATGAATGTTATTTTTTTCACAAATATGCCATTGCCAGTCTTTTGTACCTAAGTGTGTGATGTTACATTTGCATGTCAGATATTAAGTCATAATGAATTCATAAAATTCTCCACCAAATAGCAAATGGGTACGATGAGCCTGCGAATGTAAGAACTTAGAAGGACATAAAATGTGTTGTAATTAAAACATAAGTTGTGGTGTTTTATTTACCATAAAATGTTTGGGTGTTTATCACTGTGTGGAGGAATGCAGTGTTCAGGCCGGTAAGTAAGTCCCCAAATCCTTATATCTGATCCAAACCCAGAAAATCCAAATATCTACATTTTAAAATGGCATGAAATATGTCTTACACTTTATCTTATTTGTATTATTTATTCTAGATTTACATAACTGTAACTCAGCCTTCCTTTTATGACTATTAGTAGTAGTAGTAGAAACAATAATAATAAATATATTTTCTTCACCAGTTTTCCCTCCCATTTTTAATACCCAGGTACAAGTCAGTTTGGGTGGAAGCACATGTAGCATGAGCGTCCATTCTTTCCAACCTGCGTTCCACCCGCGAAGCTGCTACGGTTGCTGTGCCCGAGGACAGCTCCTCATTTCACTACTCGTGACCGCACTCAGTTCAGCTGAAACCTTTCCGCACACTGCTGAGCATAGCCCTGCGAGAGCACCGCCACAACTGCGCATCACTGCGCTACAATTACTGCTTCAATGGGATTGGTTTAATCATTACCTGTTAAAGGGCGGTATTAGGTGGCTGGTCAATTGTAAACCTTTTTAGACCTTTGTTGCAAAGTGTTCCTTAAAAATGTATAGTGACTGTGCGATTTTTGATATTGTGCTTCGTATCGATATACAGTACAACCCTCTAAGAATTTCGTTTAAGATTGCCCTTAAATGAAAAAAAGAAATGCTCAGGTTTTTTGTTCTTGAAGTCATATGAAACAAAAGTAGGCTATGTACACTGTTAGCAACACTGCTTTACGCTACTCCCATTTCCAAATGTTATTGTTTTTAAACCAATAGAAGATACATCTTGGACAAATGTCTTCTTATGTGCATTCTTATGGTGAAGTTGACTTTTTTATAATATTTATATTTTACATAAGTCCAGTGTGAACACAATGCCCAGAGAAGTTGGTTTACCGTCGCTGACGTTAACTCATTCACGCACTTCACGGCAGTAGGGGGGGAGGCTTCGTTTCGTTTGTCCAGCGAGGAGCGGCAGGGCTGTGGTCGCTTGATTACACAAGGAAGAGTGGAAGAGTGATTATTATGGCAAGGATTTCGCTTGAAAGTACAGTTACAGGTGTAGCTCGCTGGAGGTAAGTCTTCTCTCCTGGTTCAGCCCATCAGTGGCAGGTAGAGACTGTAGAACTGGAGGCTGTATATTTGGTTTCTTATTTTGTTTTAAGTCGTCATTGCTGTTTCATTAATGTATGTCGGTACTTGTAGCCTATACATTGTCGCAGCACCGCTATGGTTCAGTTTCCATGATTCATGTATAGGCTACCCTACTTTTTTATTTTTGCCTTATACAATTTGTGGATTGTTTTATGCTATAGACTGCACAAGTAGCCTATTTAAGGTTTTCCTTTGTAATTGTTATATTTTAAATGGCAATCAGAGCTGTTTTAACAAAAACTGCACGGAAATTGTGCACAACCATATGTCAACATTGACTTTGCAGTAGATATAAGGTTGTTGATAACTTTGATACCAGGCTTTCGTTAAATGTGAGTGAATTACAGTTATCTTTTGACGGAATAACAATGGAATAACCAATGATTTATTCCAAAGGAATTTGCCGGTTTAGGGAAAGACCCGCAGCATAAGAGAAAATATGACCACGAATGGGGTAAATTTCTTCTTTTACATATTTTATTTTGACTTCATGTGCCGAACTGAAGTACATTAATAACACTAAATAATTCTACATAAATAACTGTCCCTCACATGCATTAGATTAGAGTTTGGAATGTTTTGGTATTAGGCAACTTTTTCCTAGTAATACTCTGGAAAATATCTCTGTTATGTTATGACAATATTTCATTATAAAATCAAATATAGTAGGCTCTTTATTACTGTATGGCTCCAAATGATAGTCAATTAGTTGGGCTATTCTTATATACATTTAGGCTATTTCTTATACACTCTATACATTTTCAAACAGCTATAACTGAGGAGGTTCAAAATTAAATTTCCACGTTTGTTAAAATGACGAGCTCTGCTGATTAAATGTTATGTTGTGTTTCCGCTCCTCCACGCAACATCATTTGCATGCGCGTCCCTCAGTTTGTCTGTGCTGTTTAGCCACAGGAGCCTTGCCCCGGCTTTCGTGAACCGGGGCTTCCAGGCGACCGAGGCAAGACCGCCGCCGTTCAACCCGTCCACAGAACCGTATTCGCACCTGCCGGAAGAGCACCCCCCGCAACTGCCACAAAAGCACACCCCGCAACTGCCGCAAGAGCACCCCTCTGCCTTACCCCAATACGGCCCCCAATGTCCCCCCGCTGTCTCTGCCACGCCCCCCCTGGCCACAGTCCCTACCCACACTACCGTGCCTATGTCCGTGCCTGAGGATACAGAGCCGGCTGCGGACAGCAAATGTAGGCTAACTGCTTATCATTATAACCGATTAATTATTATCTCATTATTTTAATTCAGTATTCATTTTATGAATTAACCTAGTAGGCCTAATCTTTAAAAAATAGAAAAATATAGTATAAGTAAGTATAGTATTTATATGTAATTTTTAAAAATGGTTTGCATTGGTATTTTTCCGTGGTCTATTTTATGTATATCTCCAGTCTCTACAATCCATTTTGTAAAGCATTTTGTGTTACTTTGCAGCATTAATGCACATTATTATGAAATATTATTAACCCATATCCGCCAAATGCATGATTCTGTATAAACACGGTGTGTGCCTAACCAAACAACGCACTCATTCACACTCAGCCAACCTTCAGTCTAACACTTCCTTCTTGGAAATGGAAAGAAACAATAGGCAAATGATGTATCATTGGAAAGAACATGTCCAATGATGTGTTATGCCCAATCACAAAAAAGTTGCAATTGGAAAACATCATAGCTATACAAATTATAACAATTTGAAAATATGTATTTGTACATAATTTATAATAATACATAATTTGTGGATATGTATGGTATGTCATATCAATTAAACGTTTTAACAAATTAGTGTTATTATATAAAAAATATGTGTGCAAATTATGTACAGATAAAGTCTTACAATCTTACATTTATTTGTCACATCATCATGTACATGTAACCATTTAGAAATTTGACGTGAGAGATATATTTCAATGAATTGAGTTCGTATTATTCTCTGTAATGTCACAAGTTCATCTCATTCTTCATTTTGTTATTATTTTCATTTTTTTTGCGTGCCTTTTGTTTGTTGTGTCTGTTGGGAGACCGATTGAGTTCCAATTGCATTCCTGTAGCTTATATATCAAGTTCGTTGACTCTCTAAAGTCGCGCAATTTCATCTTTGTATTATGAGCTTTATTGTAAACAATGCAATCATTTGGAATAGCGATGTCAAGCATGTACCAAATTATTTTATAGTAGGCTACCACTTTAGTGACTTCATTTGTCTCTTGTAACAGGCATTTTTTTGTCAGTGAAGTGTACACCCCCGATCATAGGCGCCGATGTTTGTCATATAATGATATAATATTTGGACGTTGCACGGCACCCACGGGCAGAAACATAAATCGGCGGCTATGGATTTCATATAATGATATAATATTTGGACGTTGCACCTCAACACGGATTTCAATTTCATAGAATTTCTGCTACGGGATTTCTCGTAGGACGGCGATTGTAGCGTTTGCGCGGTCTGCGGAATATCCCGTATATCGGTGAATGAAGGGTTTGCGCGGTCTATGTAAAATCCCGCAGTTCGGCGGATATGGGTTAAGTATTATTATGAAAGTTATTATAAATTAAGTAGTTGATATTGTTGTTAGCGATACTCTCCCATAAAAGGATATTTTATTTTTAATGTTTTATTTTATACGGTAAAACTCGCAGGTCTGTGGTGGAATTTGCTGACGTCACAGTCTCTAAAAGACAAGGGTGTGTCCGAGGCTGGGTGGGTCATAGGGGCGGAGCTTATTCAATTTTCTGTGGCGTCGCGCGTCTCGATCTTCATCTCTCTCTCCCTCTCTCTCTCTCTATCTCTCTCTCAGGGGTCAAGAAATGCGCCTGCTTTGTGACCGTATTGGGCAGTGTGCTGCTTCTCCTGGTGGTCGCCGGTGTGCTGCTGTGGTACTTCTGTAAGTACAGCTCTGCTGTGCTCTTCTGGTTATCCTGTCACACACACACTCACTCTACACACACTATACATACATGCACACACACTCAACACCCACACACACACATTCTACACACACACACTCTACACACATGGACACGCTCTACACACACATTCTACACACACACACACACACACACACACACAGTCACTCTACACACACTATACATACATGCACACACACTCAACACCCACACACACACATTCTACACACACATTCTACACACACGCACACACACTCAACATCCACACACTCTATCCACTCTATCCATTTTTTAAGCAGGCACTTACCTTTCCAGAAAGGTCCATTTGAGTAAAAGTTCCAAAACACCATATGATATGACCAAGGTATCCTGCCCTGTAGACTTCTTGACAGACTGTACTTTCAAAAATTTAGTTTTTTCTGATTTTATCCCATTTTTCTCAAAATTTGGTAGACAATTACACACGCTATTTTCAGGTCAATCCCTCCCTCATAGTTCGCTGCCGTAGCCCTGTGATCGGCAGTGACAAAGGCGAAGTATCGTCTCCTCCGAGACAGCACTCGCCGAGCTGTCGACCGTAACTCCGGCACCCCAGAGCCACTCCTGTGCGCAGCTAATGTCTTGTCGGCTTCCCTCCCCCCTCCCTGGGGCAGACAGCCAATTGCCCGCCCCCGGTGGCACTCCAAGACAGACTAATTTAATTAAACTGCCTGCTTGCATTGTCCTGTGTCCACTACATTTACATGCTGTGAGGAGTGTCTGATTGGGTTTCGAGAGATTCGCTGCAGGTTGCTGGTGAGAGACACTTTTCCTAAATTAAGAATGCATTCCATCCCTGTTTCAAGGCTAACCTCCGTGTCTGCGCCCCTCAGTGTCCTCCAGGTGGTGTGCTTCAGGAATTACCTGCGGAGATGGGGGTCAGTGCATCAGCGCCTCCATGTGGTGTGACGGGGTGATGCACTGTGCGGCAGGGGAGGACGAGGCACAGTGCTGTAAGTGTTGGGGGGTGGTGGATTTTGGGAGGGATGCGGTCATTCAATCCTTGTTTTTGTATAGCGCCATTTAGAAGCGGAAGGTGTCAAACAGTGACCTTGTGACAACGGTAGTTTTCAGCCCATAGTTTAGGAACAACACAAGGGTTGAGGTGATAAACACGCACAATAATAATAATAATAATAATAATAACATTAATAGTAATAATAATAATAATAATAAATAATAGCTGAGTGCATATGATCCTTTCATTAGGGCGGTGACGGTATGACATTTTCACGGTATGATAATCGTACTACTCAATATCATGGTTTTTTGTATATCATGGTTTTTAAGCCAAAAAAGTCACAAAAATCACACAAAGTTTATAACTCAATCTGTTTATTGTATGGCTCTTTGCAGATTTACATACCATTTTAATTGAAAAATAAAACAAAAAATGCAACTGAGTATACTTCACTACTTGTAATTGTATGTTTAAATCAATTTAAATCATTCACTTTGGGAATTAAGATACATTTAGCTTTATCACATTATCATCTTATTGGATCTAGTACTATATTTAACTTTGTAGCATAACGTGAAGGATGATGCTCACGCAGGTCGAATGCAAGGTTTGACGCATTCCCTACTCTGGCCATTACATGTTTCCCACATTCTCTACAGATGGGAGATTCCTTCTCAACAACACCACCTTTTTTTCTGAATCCAAAGTGAGTCCACACGAATGAACAAATTCACTTTTTGGGGGGATATAATTCATCATTACAGACCGCCTCAGACCGCCTTTAAAAGGGACTGCAAGCAGAGATTTATGCCGTGTGTTGCTAGCTAGCAGCTACCTACCACGGTTGGGAAATGCGAGGGAGCTGTCTGCAAGTGCGCAATTGCGTCGTAAACAAAACAAAATGCAAGAACAGCCAAAGAGGTGGTGGGATTAAATTACATTAGCAGACACCTCAGGTCCAGTATTATATTATTTAAAAAAAAATTCCCACATGAAACTAGCTTTTGCCACGTGATTTACTACCACAGTATTATGTTAAGTTTATGATAGTACTATTTAATATTTTAATATCGTGGTATACCGTCATATCGGTATACCGTCTCACCCCTACTTTCCATTTCACATTTACTTTAATCAAATTAAACACTGTTCCTGTTACATGTACTGTACTAGTGACAGTGTAAATGCAGTTTTTGTGGCTTATGTTAAGACACTAATTATGGAGACATACATATTTATTGTATATGTCATAAGAACATAAGAATACATAATGACAAGAACAGGCCATTCGGCCCATCTAGGCTCGTCATGTCCTAATCTAAAGAGTATCTAGTGTGACGGGTGCGTGAGGGTTGGACCCGGAATGCACGACTCAGAGACAATGACGCAAAATAAAGACCCGCAAGGGCTTTATTCGAGGAATGTTCAGGAGACGTAGTCAAAACAAAAGCAAAGTCCGATAACCAAAAATCAAGCCAATAATCAAAGTACAGTACCGAGGGAGAAGGCAGTCTCGAACTCGGTAAACCATGCAAAGAATCAAAATAAACCAGAGTAGCTGTCAGCGGGGCAGAGGTACAGGAGGACGGTAGGCAGGCTCGTAGTCAGGGACGGTGCAAGAGTCAAGACCGAAGTCTGCTCCGCGGGGCAAAGGCACAAAAGACAGCAGGCAAAAACTCGTGGTCTAAACAGGCAGTGGTAACAAAACGGCAGGCAGTAACAATGGTCAGAAAACAGGCTTGGATCGTAACAAGAAATCAGACTTGGGTAATGCTCAAAGGTGCTATATAAATATAGGCAACAATTTCGCAAGGACGTGACAAAAACACTGAGCTTATATGGAGGTGTAGACAGGTGCAGACACTTAGCTTGAGAACAGAGCGAAACAGAAAACAGCTGAGGAGAGCATGACAAGGTAACAAGATAATTAGTCGTAGTTAGTAATTATCCTATCCTGACCTAGCGTTAGTAGATTAGTAAATTGACATGAACACACATGGTTAGTGAGTTAGTAAATCTCCAGCACATTGGCAATTAGAGTTACCAAATTGCCAATCATGCTAGCAGAAACAATAAACCTATCTAATCGTTAGTAAATTAGTAATCAGACAAGGAGGGGAAACAATAAGGAAACGTGAGCGACAGCGAGAGAGAGAGAGAAAGCAAGAACGCAAGATCTGCAGAAAGAACATGGAAAAGTGTATGACTAAACTATGAACAGAAACGTAACATGAAAACAGAATCAAGACATGACATGAAATTAAACGTGACATGAATGAAACATAAAACATGGCATGAATACGTGAAATCGTGACATCTAGTACTGCATCTAGCCTGAACTTGAATAGCCCAAGTGTTTCTGCCTCTATTACCCGACCTGGCAGAGGCATTGACAACTCTGTGTGTAAAGAAAAACTTCCTAATATCTGTGTGGAATTTGCCTTGAACTCATTTCCACCTGTGGCCAATTGTTCTGCTGACCCCACTTATCTTAAAAAATCTTTGGTATTTCACTTTGTTAATCCCTTTTAGGAAGACATAGTATTGAATTAACATTTGAACTTATTTCAGGCAAACGTTTAATTAGCATGCATTGGCTCATTACGTGGATGATGGGCTCTGAAAGTTTGGGCCTCCCCAGTGCTAACGTACTAATGTGCTAACATATGTTCCCCATCCCATTTTACTGTGAGTAGATGTGATGACCCTGAGTTAAGAGTGCTCCCTTCCGTTCCAGTCCGGCTCTATGGCTCCCGGTCTCAACTGCAGGCGTACTCGCGCCAAAGAGGGGGGTGGAAGCCGGTGTGCGCAGAGGGTTGGAACAATAATTTTGGGATGTTGGCGTGCGAGCAGCTCGGATATGACAGGTGCTTTTAGTCATCTTGAAGAATGCGACTGAAATGGTTAACCTCTGTCAGATGCTGTTGTTTCAGCTGTCATGTTTTGCATTTTTAAATGAGTCAAACAGTGCTGATGCTCACTGAGGGGAAAGTGAGGCTTCACAAGGCTTCACGAGGCTTCACAAGCCCCGTTGTGTGTGGGGCTACTGTGCTCTATCCAATCAGACCAATCAGAAGGCTTTACTCTCATAGGGCATGATAGGCCCACCCATTTCAGGGTTAAGGGTCATCATCATCTTCTGGTCCTCTGATCTCCCATCACTGAAAATGCTTGTGTCACTGTCCCTGCTTAATTATAGCTCTTAATATCATATTACAGTGGCTCCATACATTTTACACATTATATGTGGTATTATTACACATTGTACCTGTGTAATTACATGTTAGTACTGCATGCATCCCTTGTTACATAGCACATACAGTAAGAGAAAACCCTCAACACATTGAAACTCTCCTGCAGTTAAACAATGTTTAGTTTACATAGGAATACATTATAAATTACACAGGAAATAGGCATTACCTTATGGTTTACTGCAGTATGGTGAAAAATGGGAGGTATTTGTAGTCGCTCTGGAAAAGGGCATCTGCTAAATCTCTGTAATGTAATGTAATTGTAAAAGAAGGGAAGGGATATATAGAATCCTCTTCATGCCAATCATCTAGTACACTGGACATTTTAAATGAGAGATTCCTGCTTCTCAGATCAGTGGTAGAGCACTCAGGTCTGCTTGTACAGCTCGCTGAACACTGACACTTTCTATTGGTCTGCTTTTAGCCAGTCAAATAATTATTCAGTGCTAATATTTAGTTACGTTTTTTTCAATTGGAAAAAAAATTGTCCAGGACACATGGAATTAAGAATTTAAAACCTGTATTTTACGAGATATACCTGTTAATGTAGAAATGTTTGCTTGATTGTTTGTACTTGTGATATTAATACCAGAAATAATTAAATAGAATTGTTCAATGTGTTTCGTTGGTGCAATGTATATCAGAATGACTTCAAAATACACCAGCTTTCATGGGTGAATTTCCAAATGTCCAGCATACTGGATGCTTGATATTTTCCAACCCCCTCCTCAATAGATGAATATGATTGATGTGTTTTGGTGTTTAATACATAGTAATGAGCATATTTCAAAATAAAACTGTTATATCTCAAGAATTCTGTTCTCAGGACTGAGGAATATAGAGAGGATGGTGGGTGCAGTGAAAAGGGTCTTGTTTTATCTTATTGTTTTATTGTCGTTTCACAGAGAGACCTATGTTGCCTCTGGAGAAATGACCTCTTTCTCTGATGACTACATGCAACTGGACTTTGGCTCCGATCCTAACACCCCTCTGCAGCAGAACCTTATCAGCAGGTGACCCACTCTATCTGCACAGTCTGATGTCCTGAAACAGGGGGCTCCACTCTCGCTCCTGGGAAGCCCCTGTGCACGCTGGCTATTGTTACAGCCAATCAATTAAGTTTGTTTAAAATATGTCAACATATTTTCAACTGCATATACAACTTTATTAGTGTGTAGTACAGTGGTCCCCAAACTCGGTCCTGGGGACCCACTGTGTATGCTGGTTTTTGTTATAGCCATTTTTTGATCAATTAAGGTTGTTGAAAACACATGTGTAAGTTCTACCATCATTTTTCCCTTTTAACATATTTTAACACAATTCAGGTTTGGCTCGTTTGCCATTTGCTCTGTCATTAAAATTGATTTTCGGAGACCGGGGTTCAATTCCCCGTCTCGCCAAGTGTCGGCTCTGGCCGGGAGTGCCACCAGGGGGCGGCGATTGGCTGTCCGCCCCAGGGAGGGGGGAGGGGAGCCGACGTGACGTTCGCTGCGTATAGTGGCCCTGTAGTACCGGGTTACGGTCGACGGCCTGCGGGTGCCGTACCGGTCACAGGACTACGGCAGCGAACTCACATTACTAGGGGGGGATTGACGTAAAAATAGCGGGTCTAATTGGCTACCAAATTGGGAGAAAAAATGGGATAAAATCAGAAACAAATTAAAATAAAAATAAAATAATAATTGATTTTCCACAAGCGGTTTAGTTTCAGTGACCAGGTGTCCACACTTACATTTTACATTTTAGGCATTTAGCTCTTATCCAGAGCGACTTGCAAACCATACCTGTAACACAAGGAGGGAAAATTTAACTAGGCCCCCACTGATTTTACCTGCCAGTCTATAATTTAATCAATTAGAAAAGGTAACCTCTTTCTAAAGTATCATACAGCACATTGCAGAACATTTGAGCATTAGTTGATCTGGCTAATTTATAGTCCTGGGATTGTGAATATGGGACATTTATTGTTCATGGCACGCATAGCTATTTTTTAAATATAATATAGCCTTAATAGAATAAATCAAGTTTCCAATTAAGAACTATTAACAGCTAGTTACAATTCAGCGGTTGCAATTATGGTTGGAATGAAAACCAGCACACACACAGTGGCTCCCCAGGACCGAGTTTGGAGACACCTGTTCTAAGAGCAGGAAGTTGGAGTGTTGTGCAATTCAAGCCCACCTCACTTTCGGGGTCCCTTGGTCCAAACGCCTTCTAGTGGGGGTTGCCCTGGTAACACGCTGTGTTCCGGTACATTGACATGCCCGACGGCAGGCGTGGGCAAGGAGGGTCGTGTCTGTTTCTGGATTCCATGCTGACTTCTGCTCTTAATTATTTAGTCATTATTCAGCAATCATTTGTGTAAACTAACATTTTAGTTGCATTTATTAATAAGCTCATGGATGCCAACTGAAGACTGTTCATTCTTGTTACCCCATATTAAATGTATTACTGCAGGCTAATCAATGAGTGAACCGGTGTTGGTGTATACAGTTAATTAGTTAATTGAGCCAGGGTAATTGTTGGAAACAAAAACCGGCCCTCCAGGACCAGATTGCCCACCGCTGCCCTGTGGTCTGGTACTGAATTTAAGGCGTGCTGGTGCTGGCTATTACTTGCAGCCCGCAGGGTGGCACGTGATTGGGTCGTAGCGTGACCCGGGGAAGGAGAGTACGTTTTGACAGGGTTGTCATGGTCTCGCGCCAGCGACCTCCTCTGGTCAATTGGGACACCTGCAGACTGCCTATTTGATCTGATATTTTTTTAAATAGTTCTGACTGCTCATGTCTCCTTGGTGAAAACTGTTTTACTATGGTCTGATATAGGAATGAACCAGCATGTTTAGAAAATTAAGGCAGAATAGTTGGACCAAAAAAAAGCCATCCAGGACCCCGTGTAAGTCGAAGCCCAGCATCATGTAGCAGCCTTGTTGTGTGTGTGTGTGTATGTGTGTGTGTGTGAGTGTGTGTGAGTATGTATGTGTGTGTGTATGAGTATGTGTGTGTGAGTATGTATGTGTGTGTGAGTGTATGTGTATGTGTATGTGAAACTCCCAGTACTACGGACATTGAATCATGAGGTTCAGATTGCCTCATATCCCCATAACGGCTCTCCTCCTCCCCTCAGTGAATCCTGCTACGCTAACCGTGTCGTCATGCTGCGCTGCATCGGTAAGTCCTGTCCGTACTATTCTAGAATATTCTTCTCATCTGGGGATCAATAAATCAGGAGCCCTGTCAATTAAGCAATGAGTTAATTAATTGATTCAATTCAATGAGTTAATCAATCTTTCAGTAAGTCAGTCAATAAATCAATCAATCAATCAATCAATCAATCAATCAGTATAATGTATAATAGCAGGAATAAAGTCCAAGCCCTTCCTGGCTCCTCCATCACAGATATTCATTGTCAGAGAAGGATATGATTTTTGTTGTTGTTTCTCCTGCAGAATGTGGCGTCAGAGACATTCCCCCACGGTCGCGCATTGTGGGTGGGGAGATTGCCAGTGAGGGGGCGTGGCCGTGGCAGGTCAGCCTATGGGTCGGGGGAGAGCACCAGTGTGGAGGATCTATTATCACCCCAGACTGGATAGTAACGGCCGCTCATTGCCTACTACTGTGAGTTCAGCCTCCTCTCTGCCTCCGCCATTGTGAGCACTACGGGCACACTACAGCAACACTTAGTTTCAGTCTCATTTTTACTCCTGGTTTCTGTGTCATGGTCCACCTCCTGTGGTATTCCCAAGTTTTACATGTTACTGTTACTATTTACCATGCAGTCCCAGAAAAAGGGACCAATTAAACGCTTGTCACTGTAGGGTATGGAATTGTACCTTTAGTCAGAATGGCATAATTGTACCCTTGCAAGAAAAAGAATGTTACTAGCAGTACAAGCCTCATTTTCATTCCAATATGGCTGCCAGCGTGAATAAGGATTAATTTCCCTATCTGGGTACATATCTGTACCTTTCCTCAATGTGTACCCTTTTCACTGGGAAAATGTAAAAAACGGTATCATGAAGGATCTTATGTGTACCTTTGAAGGAACAAAAGGAACACAATTAGATACATTTTTAACCCTGAGGAACAAAGGTATACCACATTGTACCTTTATTTTTGAGAGTATGATCAGAATAACCTTTTTTGGTATTAATAAGTATGTCAAAAGAGTAGTATCTACATACCTAGGAGTACTTGCAGGTGCCAACTAAAGAAAATGTGTGTAAAAAGGAAAAAAATCACCACAATGGTGCAATCTTGCAAAAATGATATTTATTGTTTTGCTGACATTTTGGACTATGACCTTGGTCAGAGGAAATGTATTAATAAGTCAAATACACATTTTATAGGAACAAATAGTTAGAAACCTTAGAATGAAGCAGACTCAAGAGAGGGAGCCGATCTCACCTGGGGCCTGTCTCACAAAGGAAGTTCAACATAGTCAGGGTATCTTTGCGTTAGCTAGCTACACAAAGCCTAAAGGCAATTACAGCTAACCTGTCTCACGACGGTGGTTATCAACTCGCTCTCTCAACCCTGGCTTTTCCAATCGAGCTATGAGTGCGTGCACACAAAAGAGGCGGCGTTTGTAACACAGCCAATTGCATGCAACATGGACAGATCCAAGGAAGTTTCACGAAGCAGGATTGGTGGGTTAGCGAGCTAACATTGGGCTTAACCCTGGGTTTTCGGTCTCATGACTGTGGCTCACCCAGGGCTGCGGTGATGGGAGTGTGAGTGCAATCTATTGCACCAATCACTCTCGGGAATTCTATGAGAAAATTACACAGCACTTAATATGCAACAGTAAATTTAATTCATTATTGATAACTATATATATAACTATATGTTTGCTCAGGTTCTCCGCATCACCAACGGAATATGTATATGTACCGGTTTGCTGCACAGTGATCGCATGGCTTCAACGAGTGGATTTGTGACATGCGGCTCCAGAAGATTGCAAAGATACAATATTCCCACCATGGAAAATCTGTACCTCTGATATTAAAAAATCTGATTACGCAATTCTCTAGGAGTGGTGAGGCCATTTTACAGAGAGCTGATAGGTGAAGGGGCGGCCTTTTTATACGATTGGATGCGTTAACCTGAACTTAACCTACTCCGGAGCAGGTTATGTTCACGGCATAAGTTACCATGGCAATGCAACCAGGTAAAAAAAAAGTTAACGGAGTTAAGTTTCGGAGTCCGAAAATCCAGGGTTAAACCCAAACTTAGCTTGCTAACCCACTAATCCTGCTCGGTGAGACAGGCCCCAGGTTTATTGGGTCTAAACTGGTTGCTAATTTTATGGCAAAAACAAAAAACCAGCAGACCCTGTGGCCCTCCAGGACCAGGGTTCATCTTGTCTCTTGTAAAAAATGCAGATATAATTTACCTGGCGACTGGACTGTTTATGCCGGATACTTGGACCAGTACGAGATGCTGAAGAACAAGGGCAGCTCAGTGTCCCGCCTCCTCTCCTACACGTACGACAGCTCTACAAACAACAACGATGTCGCTCTTATGAAGCTGAGTCAGCCACTTAATATGTCAGGTAGGCCTGGACTCTCTCTGTTGTTCTCTGGTGGGCCTTCAGCCTCTTTCTCTGAGAGGCCTTCAGCCTCTCCCCTCCTCTCCATTTCTCCATGTCTCCATTTCTCCAACATAGTTGTGTTTTTAATAGCTTTCTTTAGGGGGTTCTCAATAAGATAATATAAGCTATTTTTTCCACACAGAAAGTTGTTTGTCACATATGAAGATGTTGATTAATGGAACAGCTTGCCAGGTTGTGTAGTAGAGGTAGAGACTGTTGGGGGTATCCAGGCTTGACTCAGTGCTGGACTCTAGGTAAAATGGTGAGGCCAGATGTTCGTCACCTGCCTTTCTTATGATCTTAAAGTGAAGCATACCTACAGTGGGAGAGTTCTCAATCCGCTTTACTCTTACAGGCACCATTTACCATTAATATCTATCAGGAGTTAATCATTCATTTTGAGCTTCCTGGTGAACTCTGGGTGTCTCTGGTTTTGGGAAATGGTGGTTTCCTCAGTGACGCCCTTGGTCCAGTACGGATGCTTTCATAGCTGTCCAGGTTATGGCAGACTTTAATCACCAGCTCCTCCTCCACGCTGCAGATACAGTGAAGCCGGTGTGTTTGCCGAACGTCGGGCAGGACCTTTGCCGCCCCCAGGGAATGCTGGACTTCAGGCTGGGGTGCCATTCGTGAAATGGGTGGGTAAATGTGCCATGTCGTAAAGCATAACCAACTTAACCAAAACACAGGCCGCCCTTTTGGACCAGGGACACTGGTGTAAGCAGCTCAAAATGTATCCATCGTGAGATTAAGCTTTTACTGAAAACATAGCACACATTATACAGAATGAATCGGGCTTTGGCGAGGAAGGCCATGTCTGGACTTCAACTTCAGTCCTTAATCATTTCATTAGCCCAATCATTTACAAGACCTGACATTTTAGCTACATTTCTTGAGTAGCTCATGAATGACAGCTGAAGACTGTTCTTGTGCCCCTGTATGAAACGTTTTTCTGTGGTCTAATCTACAAGCGAACTGCATTGGTATATACAGATAATTAGATAATAATTCAGGGGTAATTGGTGGAAACAAAAACCTGTATACACAACAGAGTTCCCCACCCTTAGTATGAACAGATTACTGTAGTGATGGCAGAATGAGGCTTCACTTAAAATGGGTGGAGCTCTCAGTGAAACTCTGATTTGAACCAATCGTGTTTTAATTGGTTAAAACAAGTCAATGATTGACAGTTAATTGTAGCTCCACCCATTAATGGGTTCATGAAACCTCTCCCATTTGGAGCTGTTCTCATAACACTACTTCAGAACATGACAAAAATAATCTACTCTGCATAATACACTTCCACTGACATTCACTCCCCTCAAGTTCAACACTGCACTTCTGTGTACTACAGCAGTGCTTCCCAACCTCAGGCCTGGGGACCCCCTCTGTATGCTGCTTTTCATTCCAACTATAATTGCAACCTCTGAATTGTATTTCATTGTTCTTAATTATACACTTTTAATTTCTATTAAAGCATGATTTACTCTGTTATGGCCATGCTATATCAGAAATAGTTATGCATGCCACGAAGAATAAACATGCCATAAAAATCAGTCAGATCAAGTAACATTTTCTGCAAAGTGCTGTATGATACTTTAGAAAGAGGTTACCTTTTTTAATTCATTAAATTATAGACTGGCAGGTGAAATCAGTGGTGGCCTAATCGCTAAAAGTGTGGACACCTGGTCACCGAAACAAAATAATTTGTGGAAAATTAAGAGTTTAATGACAGAGCAAATGGTTCAAGGAAAAAATCATGGCAGATTTTTACATTTTAAACAACCTTAATTGATCAAGAAAATTGATTGTAACAAAACCCAGCATACACAGTGAGTCCCCAGGACCGAGTTTGGGAACCACTGTACTACACATTGATAAAGTTGTACACAGTTTTTTTGACATATTGACATTTACATATGCTAAAAACATTCGAAAACATGAATTCCATATTTCAACAAACAGATAGGCTATGTTTTAATGGGGGAAGAGTCATGGAAGAGTTAAGCTCATTAAATGGGTCGTGGGGGTCAGAAAGTTTGGCACCCCAGCTCTAACAATCCCCTGGACGTTCCAGGACCTTCGTCACGATTCCTGCGAGAAGCCCTGGTACCGCTGATTGACAGGTCCGTCTGTAACCTCCCGCACGTGTACGGCGGAGCGATCACCGACACCATGATCTGTGCTGGCTACCTTGCGGGTGGAGTGGACTCCTGCCAGGTAATACTGCCACGCCTGCAAAATATTCGCAAGGATGCAGAGAGAGAGAGAGAGAGACAGGGAAGGAGAGAGAGAGAGAAGGAAGAAAGGGGGAGAGGGAGAGAAGGAAAGAAAGGGGGAAAGGTTGAGACAGTGAGGGAGAGTGAGAGCAGGAGAAACAGAGAGAGAGAGACATATTGAATTGAGAGAGACATTTGAATTTGAGAGGAGATGAGAGAGTGAGAGCAGGAGAGAGAGAGTGAGAGCCATAGGGGGAGAGAGAGAGAGAGAGTGAGAGCAGAAGAGGGAGAGAGTGAGAGAGAGAGAGAGAAAGAGAAAGAGAGAGAGTGAAAGTGAGCGGGAGAAGGAGAGAGCGAGAGAGAGAGAGGGGGAGAGAGAGAAAGAGGGTGAGGCGATCTCTTAAAAGCACCACAAGTGTAAATAGGAGAAAGGTCCCATGGCATTCCTGTGCCACAAGCAACAAAGAGAGACCCAGAGAAGTGTATTCAGCTGAAGATTAATAACAATAATTAACAACTGTAGTCATATGTATATTTCCCAAGCACGGATGAAATTTGAGTCAGCACACATTCCACTCCCAGGTGGCAATCAATCTTGCAAGCATGTCAAATACAAAACCGAGAGTTCATACTCCTTAAAAAGCAGGGCGTTCGCATGGGCAATGTTTTTTTTTCTTTCTTATTTTACATAAGTGATGAACACATTTGTTGAACAAGAATGTGTTATTTCAAATAGGGTCATCAGAGCAGTTTTGTGGAGCAACGACTACCATTGTGGAATGATTCCTGTGTTCACACATTAACATATTTTCTACACCACTTTCCTTTCAATATCGGTTGTTAGACAATCAGTGTTATTATACAAAGGATTGCCTGTCAGAAAATATTTATAGATGTTATTATCCATTGTGATCTGTAACGGCCACCTAGAAGGTACAATCTTGTGTAAAATCTTTAGTAAAATCCACCAGTCCATTTCTACAAATACTGTAACTGCAATATGCTCTTTGCTTTAATTTTTATCTGTTAAGTTTCCTCAAAGAGTGAAGCCACAAGCATTTTTTAAACTCTAAAGTTTTTAAATTCTAAAGTCCAAAACCCAATAAAACAACAGCAGTAACTTAAAAATGACTCTCCCTCAACCATTTTTTTTTTAATTTTTATAAAAACAATCCCCACTTTCCTCCCTGTACTTCACCGTCTCCCAGGGCGACAGCGGCGGCCCCCTGGTGACGGAGGAGGGCTCAGTATGGTGGCTTGTAGGGGACACTAGCTGGGGCTACGGCTGTGCTCTGCCCAACAACCCTGGTGTATATGGCAACATGCCCGCCTTTCTGAGCTGGATCTACAAACAAATGAAGGTACATTCACATCTGGAGGGAAAAAAGCAGATTCCACAATTCAGCATGTGAACTGTACAACAAGCTGTTGGCCAAATATGTTTTTTTGTATTTGAAGGTTTTAATTGAATGGCACTTTTTTTCTTTACAGAAATATAAATGAACAGTGGTTGGATAGCCAGTCGCCGCTCGAACCAGGAAAAATCCCAAAAGACTGTGATATTACTATTAAAATACTATTTTAATTTTCCTTTCATTTTTTTTTGAGAAAGAAGCAGGTTGTTTGTTTCATTCTGAAGATTTAGATTTGAATATTGTTTTTTCAATCTCATGAATTTTTACATTTAAATGCAAAATGTGATGGCTTCACCACAGTATCCAATCTGCACCTTTATTTATTGATATTTTCACATGGAATAATTTAGCATCTATGTAAAATAAAATATTTTCACCGTGAACTTTCTCATTAAAAGGAAATATAACCAATGCATAAGGATGAATTACATTTTTTGGCATTTATTTAAAGTACTTTGATTTTGTGTTATAAACTATGCGTTTTAAACCTCAGACCATTAGTACAACTACCAACTCAATTTCAGTGTGAAAACAAGAGCAATAAAATCATTTTTTTGTCTTTCTGTTATTATATTGGGGTAGACCACATTAAAGCACAGTGGGTTCTGTGTTAAAGAGAAACAAGGAAGGCTTGTGGATGTGTGGTGAAAACCGCTTTATTTATTTATTTGTATATTAAATCATTTACAATTTTTTTGGCATAGATTTGGAAAAAATAAATCACACAACTTCTGAGATGTTAAAAAAAAGTTTGTCATTTGTACTACATTTTTTACAAAAGATATTTAGATTTATTTAGATTTAATATCAGGTTTTACAGTTCTGAATTCTACATAGAATGTCACTAGGATAGCATTACTCAGGCATGGATGGCCAGCCTTTGAAGACTCAATTTGAAGGAAAACATTAAAAAAATTCCACCCACTCCAGGAAAGATACCAGTTAAATACCAGTGCAACTGGGTACTTTGGGCACATAGCCCACAGTCCGCTAGATCTTAAGGGGAAATATGTCTGTAATTTCACATACGTGGATGGAATGGGTCCCTACACATGGGCGGGGTGGGGGAGATATTTGCTGTACCATCAGCTCCGGTCAGAAGGAATGCAAGTACAGCGCAAGCTCATATATTTGTGGCTTATGGGTAAAAAACTGAGGCAAAGTACAGTATTCATGAAATAATGATTTGTGGCAGGCCAAAAGCACTGGTCACTCTGGACAGCATCAGATAAGACCACAAGCTTAGCTTATATCAAATATTCAAATGAAAAACACAATACAACTAGTAAAAGTACCTTCATCTACAACACATTAATTAACCCTGTCGTGCCATTCATTAACTCTTGATCGTGGAAAAATCCTTACCGAGAACAATCTTGCTCAATACAATCAACATCTTTGACATCAGCGCTTCAGATGCCAGAGCTGAACCCAGGCCCATGCACACAGTGTGCACAAATGATTAAGATACAGATAAAATGCAGAAAAGGTGGAAGAAGAGGTGAACACAGTTAGTCCCAGCGTAACTCCAGGTCTTATTCTGACCAGCTTTCATTCAGGAAGAAGCCGGTTATCCACGGAGGAGTGCGCTTTCTGAATACTACAGACAAACACAGGGATTTGTGGTGAGGATATTGCCACCTTACTGTTGCGTTGCCACAGCATCACCATGGCGTAGCAGTAGCATCACTACAGCGTTTCCCGTAGCATCAGCTGTGTGTCTGTGGTCTCAGCTGTTGGTCTGTCTGTGCTCTACACTGGTATCTCTCACCACTGGCCGTAGGGGCTCGAATGTGAGCCATTAAACACTGATCTTCACTGTACGCCTTTTGCTTCTGGTAAAACCTGGAATGTCTCACTGAGCGCTATGAAGTGTGAATGCAGTTTTCAGTCCCCAGGAAACCATAACACGGGATAACACAAGATTGTGTGTAAAGCATAGCCTGCAAGTCCATGTTGTTCTCCGTCATTTGGAAGTAATTCAAATAGTTGCCTGCAACGTTATCAGCAGGGAAAAGCTCTAGAATTTCACAGGTACATTTCAGGTGTGACTTCAGGTGTCCTTCACATGGCAATTTCCGCAATGACCTTCAAGTCATTCGATTAGCATGTTGTCGCTTCGGTCTTGCAGTAGTGCAACGGATTAATATTAGTCTTAAACTAAAGAGGGGGGAAATATACTGCTCACATGGGTTAGACAACAGAAACAAACACAGGCAGGCGATTTTGGCACAGTTGGTAATGATGATCGGACAATCGTGTAAAGCTCTAACCAGGCCATTCCATAATTCAAACACCTCTGGACAGATACAGTAGTAGACACCTGACTCAATAAAATGGAGATGATTATATATATATATATATATATAATATAAAAGACATACACACATACATACATATGTGCATATATATATATATTTATTTATATAAATAAATATACGTATATATGAAACCTGACACCTGATAGGTCATAGCCATGTGATCAAGAAAAACACAACGAGCGCAAAGGCTTTTAAAAAAAGAAATGATCAGTACATCAGGAAAAAAAGCACAGAAAACGAAAAGAACATTGATTACCCTGTTTCTGTGCCACTCAACCGAGGTTTACAGGTTTACAGCTCCTTTCTTAAGAGGGGGCAGCAGAGTGTTGTGGGAGTGGCGAGTGGCAGAAATGACCGTCCGAGTGGAGTTCAACAGAACACAGGCCCCACTCCTACTGGGGAACTTTGGAGAACCAGGAACCGGGAAGTGAGAAGGAAAGAGAACTGTACAACAGTTACCGTTCAGCAGCCTCCCTGGCCCCGCCCTGATCTGACCCCCCCCCCTCCCTGGCCCCCCCCCCTGATCTGTCCACCCACCCTCTCTCTCTCTCTCTCCCACCCCTCCCACCTCTCTCTCCTCTCTCCCCTCCCCCCCCACCCTCTCCCCTCTCTCTCTCTCCCCCACCCTCTCCCCCCTCCTCCCCACCCTCTCTCTCTCTCCCCCTCCCCTCCCCCCCCTCCCCCCCCTCCCTCTCTCCCCCCTCTCTCTCCCCCACCCTTCCTCCCCCAACCACTCTCTCCTCCCCCACCCTCTCCCCCCACCCCCCTCCCTCCCCCCCCCTCTCCCCTCTCCCCCCACCCTCTCTCCTCCCTCCCTCCCTCCCTCCCTCCCTCTCAACCCTCCCTCTCCCTCCCTCTCCCCCACTCCACTCCCTCCCCCACCACTCCATCTCTCCCTCCCCACCACTCCATCCCCCACTCCCCCACTCCCTCCCCCTCTCCCTCTCCCTCCCTCTCATTTGATCCGGTTGCGGACGAGTGAGGACTCATCAGTGATCTCGCCGGCGTGGTTGTCGTGGCGACAGCGACAGGGGAAGGCAAGCAGCAGCAGCAGGATGAGCAGCACCAGGGCGCACACGCCCATCAGCGCATAGGACAGCGCCCACAGCCAGGGCTCCCGCAACGGGGACATGCTCGCGCAGTCTGCCGCCACATCCATCGCCCAAATGGCCCGGCGATCTCCGACAACTGCAACCCACCTCTCTCTGGGGGACAGGACAGGACCAATCAGAACCAAGAACCAAGAACATTTACTGAGAGCTTTAACATTTACTGAGAGCCTTAACATTTACTGAGAGCCTTAACATTTACTGAGAGCCTTAACATTTACTGAGAGCCTTAACATTTACTGATAGCTTCAACATTTACTGAGAGCTTCAGCATTTACTGAGAGCTTCAGCATTTACTGGGAGCTTTAGCATTTACTGAGTTTCAACATTTACTGAGTTTTAACATTTACTGAGAGCTTCAACATTTACTGAGAGCTTCAACATTTACTGAGAGCTTTAGCATTTACTGAGAGCTTTAGCATTTACTGAGAGCTTCAGCATTTACTGAGAGTTTCAACATTTACTGAGAGTTTCAACATTTACTAATTTACTGAGAGCTTTAACATTTACTGAGAGCCTTCCTTGTAAGGCTTATTGAATTCATATGTAGAATAGAATAAAAACTAGGCTACTGATCTCTAAAAACCAACTGTGACACCAGCAGCACATTTAAGACAGATAAGAGGGGCTGTCTAGAGATATGTAGAAAGATATAAAGATGCTATACACCTGAAATACACATCATACAGTCAGATATGTGCATTAAGTAATAATGCTAGGTAAAAATCTAGATTTTCCAGGGAACAGCTGAATCTGTGTCTGAGCTTTGACAGGCAACGGTGTGTAAACATACTGGACCTTGTCATCAGGACAACGGCGGCCTCACCTGCGCAGGTGCTCACAGCGAAGCCCACCCTCTTCTGGGCACGGTCGAAGACGACGTAGAAGCCCTCCATCACGGTGGCCCCGATCACCAGGCCGTTAGCCGACGCCGACACACCGAAGCGGTAGCAGTCCAGGTCATCATCAATGTCCGTGATTGGCTGAATGTAGAGCTGTGGAAGGTACCAGAGAATGCTTGTGTCCATTTCACACGGGAACCGTTTCCTGATAAGATAGCTTTGTTAAAAATTTTAAAAAATTGTCCAGAAGCTACAAGCACTACCACCATGCCTCCTTCCTGTGAGCCATCTTGGCCTTGTTAAAGTAAGACAATACTGCCATCTGCTGGCTGCCTTATGTACTGAACAGTCTGCCTGAAAGGAGTGATCAAGCAGAGACTTAAAACCAATGTGCAACCTGTACATTTAAAAACTAATAAATAAAAATATGCACCAAAAAATTACATGTAGTTATTAACAAATAACTGTTACATTATGTATTTGTTGCAACCTCTTGACCCTATACAATACTGCCGCCAAATACAATTAGGTGTTCCAAATTTGGAGAAAAAAACTAAAAACAAAGAAAACAGGGTCTGTTATAGGCTGGTCCTCATGGGTGTTGATGTTGGGGGTTACCTGGGGCAGGATGGTGATGCGGAAGGACTGGCTGGTGTTGGTGGCCCGCAGGTAGATGGAGAGTTTGGGGAACATTCTCCAGGGGGTCTCCCCTTTCAGCCAGCAGGCCAGCTTGGTCCCCATCCAGAAGCCCTCTGAGAAGTCCTGAATCTGGGCTCAAACATCAGAGTCCTGTCCCTGTGGCTCAACTGTGGGACTGCACCCCCTTTTTCCCATATTCAAACATAATACTGTCTTACTGAGACAAATGTCATAACTCCGTGTAAGGACAGGAAGAACTGTGTCAGAGCCGATGAAGTTTCCCAAACAGGAAATGCTGGTTTAGAATGACAAGGCACACTGGAAAAATCTGCCACTCCCCTCAAGGCAGATGTCAAACTTCACACTGAGGTAAATTTGGAGAAAAATTTGTTTGTGTACATATTTTATGCCAATTAATTTTAGGATACATGTCCAGCATTCCCTGTCAAGGAAACCCAAATGATCTAATCTAAGTACTGAACAGGCTCTGTTCAAAGGCTGAGACCACTGTGCTGGCGTTTTACCCTCTAGTGATAAAAAGTTAAGGGAGAAGTCAGCCAGACAGTGAGTCTCTCTGCCCTTTCTATGTGTGCTTTCTCTTTCCCTGGGTGTGTTTGGCGTCCGAGGTGTGGCACCAAGGTTTATGAGGATTTATCACACCACACCACAGCATTTCCTCCACCCAGTGAATTCAAACTTAAAGGCGCAAGGTGCAAGCTTAAAGGCGGGTTAAGCGTTTTTTAATTTAGGCATTTAGGCTTCACGCTTATCCAGAGCGTGAGATGCCACAGAGAAAGGGGAGGGGGCGCTCTCGTACCAGGGCTGTGCGGACGATGGCCTCCACCACGGCGTTGAAGACGTTCTCCGGCAGCCGCAGCAGGGTGGTGCCGCTGTCCACGATGGCCTTGTCCATGTTGTACTGCGAAGGCAGAGAAAGCTTCAGCCGAGGCCTCTGGGAAACCAGTTAGCCTTCGTTCTCGCAAGGCCTCATGGACGAGCTTCACACACGAGCTTCATTCTTTTAAATCATTTTTCTAGCTCACAAATGTCCTTCATTTTCAGGCCTCATAAGCATTAAACATATATATTTTCAGTTAGAAGCTTCAGGGTTTTTTTGTCAAACAGTTTTTAAGGCCTTGTTTTTTTTAATCTTTGTTTTATCAGCAGACACATTGAGGGGTATTTGACCTGTTTACTGGAAATATATATATATATATATACAGTGAAGGAAATAAGTATTTGATCCCTTGCCGATTTTGTAAGTTTGCCCACTGACAAAGAAATGAACGGTCTATAATTTTAATGGTAGGTTTATTTTAACAGTGAGAGACAGAATATTTAAAAATCACATTATATAAAAGATATAAATTGATTTGCATTTGATTGTGTGAAATAAGTATTTGATCCCCTACCAACCAAGAATTCTGGCTCCCACAGACCGGTTAGATTAGTCCTCTCGCTTTACTCCTAATCTCAACTCGTTACCTGTATAAAAGACACCTGTCTCAACTCGTTACCTGTATAAAAGACACCTGTCCACAGAATCAATCAGATTCTAACCTCTCCACCATGGGCAAGACCAAAGAGCTGTCTAAGGACGTCAGGGACAAGATTGTAGACCTGCACAAGGCTGGAATGGGCTACAAGACCATCGGCAAGCAGCTTGGTGAGAAGAACTGTTGGTGCGAAGAAAATGGAAGAAACACAAAATGGCCATCAATCGCCCTCAGTCTGGGGCTCCATGCAAGAAACGTCTGACCTCTGTGCTTGCCAACAAGGATTTCTCCACCAAGTATTAAGTCATGTTTTGCTAGGGGTCAACAAATACTTATGTCACACAATCAAATGCAAATCAATTTATATATTTTATATAATGTGATTTTCTGGATTTAAAAAAAAATATTCTGTCTCTCTCTGTTAAAATAAACCTACCATTAAAATGCAGTGGTGGGCCGTCAGGGCCTGCAAGGCCTTCTCTGCTTGCCTAAAAAATATCTGAATCACAGACTGATGTTAATTATATTTTTTCCATGAATACTTATTAAATAATTCCAAATGGTCTGTCCGCTTCCTTTCATAGCTTTTCCCCTGGTTGCGCTGCTTCCAGACATGTATTTTCATATTAAAGCATTTAACCAATCACATTTCAGCCATCATTTGTTGCCAGGGTCAAAGAAATCTGCCTGGAGGCCTTCACAATCAGTTCTGCAGGCCCTGTAGCATAAAATAAGTGTTGATCAAACTGTTGCTTCAACCAATCAGATTTTGAGTTGGGGACACGAAGGCCTTCTAGAAGGCCTAGGTAACGTCAGCGTATTCACACCCTTTGATTGGATAGTCAGAGAGTGTCTGACTATGATGTAATGTGATTGGTTAAATGCTTTAATATGAAAATACACGTCTGGAAGCAGCAAATAACATTTGGAATTATTTAATAAGTATTCATGGACAAAATATAATTAACATCAGTCTGTGATTCAGACATTTGAGCGGACATTTTCAGCCCTAAAGCGAATTAAAACTTATGCCAGAAATACGACAGGGCAGGCTCGACTTTCAGCATTAGCTTCGATGGCGATAGAAAAGGACTTCTTGATGGAACTGAAACACACGGATAATCTGTACGACAGAGTAATTGAACTCTTTTTGAGGAAAGAAAGGAGGATGGATTTTGTGTACAAATAATAAGGATTTTTGGTGAGTAAAATGTTGCTATTTTCCTAAATAATATTGCAATTTTATGAGGTTATTATTATTATTGATGCTTTTTTATGTGTGTCGCAGCTGTAGCACCCTGGGTTTGTTTCTTCAGTAAAGGCATTTATTCTGGATACACAAGTTATCTATCTGCGATGCAACGGCAACGGGTTTGTTTTTGCACTTTGTTTATTTATCTTTCTTCAGTCATGTTTCATTCTCGTTCTGTTCCCCGTCTGTCATTGTTCCTGTTCGAGTTCCTCTCCTTGTCTTGTCATGCACTTCGGGAAATTCTATTTTTCATTTTTTTAGGGAGGAGGAGGAACGCATAAAGAAATCTGCGTGCGAATAAAGCGGAACGTGAGAGGCGTACAGAGATAGGACGAGAGAGAATGACAGCGATAGTTAGAAGCGTGAGATAATTAGTGATTAGCAGTGTTAGTAACTTAATCTAAATCCCTAATGTTAGTAGATTAGTTGGTTAGTACTATATACATCTAACTAATATATACAAAGTGTAATTAGAAAGTAAGAAGGAAGTAAAACGAGATTAGAAACGAAGACGGAAAAACCTAAACAGAATTTCCCGAAGTGCATGACAGAACGAGAATGAAACATGACTGAAGAAAGATAAATAAACAAAGTGCAAAAACAAACCGAACAGACACTCAAAACATAACAATAAGATGGCTTTTATAGCCATAAAATAGTTATTGAGGGGTGGATTGATTCAGACGGAGCACTACTGAAGGCCTAGGTGTGAAATGCACGGCCCGCCACTGTTAAAATGATAAGACTGTTCATTTCTTTGTCAGTGGGCAAACTTACAAAATCGGCAAGGGATCAAATACTTATTTCCTTCACTGTATATATATATATATATATATATATATTAGGGCTGGGACTTTAACGCGTTAATTTCGATTAATTAATTACAGAAAAAATAACGCGTTAAAAAATGTACGCATTTTAATCGCACTATATTTTTGCACTCCAGACACCACGGAACGTTTCTCAATGCTAAACATGTTGCAGCTAGCGTGGAAGCCAGAGCTAACGCTGATCAGGCTAACGTTAGTCCTAGTACGAGCAAGCAGAGTCGCCAAACCACACTCGACCAGATGACGGGGTTCAGAGCCAAGATGAGTAAGACCACGTCTAACAAAGTAACCAACTCACTGGCTCACTGGATTGCCGTGGACTGTAGACCACTTTCGGTGGTCGAAGATAAGGGGCTAGAAAAGGTGCTACAGATTGCGTCGTCTGACACAATTTATGAACTGCCATGCAGAAAGACAATTTCGAAAAAAATCCAGCAGCTTCTTCCAAAGGTCCTTTGCACTATCATATTCCTAAAATTGCTGCACTTTGTTAAAAATTGCACTGGTCTGTGTAGTAGCTAAAATAAACAAGATTTTGCTGCTTAAACTTATGTATATGTCTATTCATTGATTCATTATACCAAAATACATTTGAATTGAAAAATAAATCGTGTCAAATATTGATATCGATTAAAATGCGATTAATTTCATTAATTTCTAATTAATTAGATTAATTTTTTTAATCGAGTCCCACCACTAATATATATTAGAGACTGAATAAATGTTGTCCTAACTCATTTAATTTGAATGAATTTACCTAATGTTATTAATGTCCATTTTAACATGAAGCTCCAAACTGATGGCAACATTTCCTAGGGCCTGACGCGTGAATTGAGTCTTTACTGATTGGCTGAAGATTGCAGTCCGTAGTTACTGAGCTGACTGAATGAGCCAAGCCTTCGAGAGTGACTCACCTCCTTACAGTCCAGATTCAGGTTCTGGTCTCCAACCTCCAGCTTCAGGATCTCCACTTGGTAGTACCATTCCTCTTTTATAGGGGTGTACCACATCGACCCCTTGTACAGACTTGGTTCAATCCCACCCAGGATCTGAAACGGGACATTGTTTACTTTTTAAAATCTGTGATGGTGACCTCATCTGGGAGGGCCAGTGTTTACAGATTGGTTGTGGTTTATTCCGGCTCTGAATTACGTAACTTAAGTTATGACTTGGACAGGAGGCGGGGCCGTCAGCTCTACCGAGAGCAAATCAGATATCAGCCGAAGAAGCCTGCATGACTCCGCCCCCGCTTTCAAAGGGCTGTTCCCCAAATGATCAGCACACACAGGTCTTACACTTAACATGCATCTTTCTGTGGAGTTTGAAATTAAGTTTGAGGTTTTCTGGTATAAAAAGTGTAAAGACAAACCTCAGGGGAAAGTGTTTAAGTGGCCAAGCTGGGCCGTCACAAGGCTGAATCATGCAAGCGTGGGCTACCTCTTATAGAAATACGACGGGAGCCGTTTAAAGGTGAATGTGCCTGTGAAGGAGCAGCGCGAGCGCCAGTTGAATGCCGGGCCCCCCACTCTGCTCCGGCTGCCTGCGTTGCTGCAATCACAGCAAAAGGCCTGCTGTCCTATCAGAGACCTTTCAGCTTAACAAACTCTGCCCCCATCGGACTGGGTATCCTACAATAACATGGTGGGTATTGGGGGGGGGAGAGATTGGGGGAGAAAAACCACGGTTGTGTTCTCCCCAATTGGGGAAAGAAAAGCTCCATCCGGCCCGTCGTAAAGTGACAAGCAGTCAAGCCTGCAGGGGGGACTCGTCACTCGCACAATGGCACGCCCTCGTCCCGCGTGGCCGCTCTTTATAGCCCTGGCACAACTCCTGACAACTCACAAGACTTCCCCCGGGGGGGTCGAACACAGTGCTGCCGGCCGAGATCCCCGCCCCGCACATCTGGAGCGAGAAGACGTTCGGCAGCCCAGTCTGCCGCACCAGGGAGTTGAAGAAGGGCTCCACAGAGCTGTCCGGCTGAAACGACAACAGCCAACAGCCAGGGGTGTCAGAGTGCGCCCACGCCCCCAAATTGAGGCCGGGTTCGATCTAAATGCTAAGTGCTGTGACCTTTAAGTTTGAGTTCTGATTTTAAGCAAGTTTTTTTTAAAGCTTATCCCCTTATACACTAAATGACCACATTTATACTTAACAAATTTGAGTATCGCTGAAATTAATATTAAAGCATTTTAAAAACATTATAATAATTATCAGTAAAAGAAATGGTAACACTCGCTTAAATCAATTTCTCAAAGGAAAGGACAATGCACACAGATTTAAATCGACTCTGGACCCAAATTAACTTCAGATTGAACATTTAAAACTGATCTACAGAATGTGAGTTTATGCATCTATTTCTGACAATTCTTTTTTTGTAAATGTATGTCTAAGGTAGAAGCTTTCGACCGACAGTCCATTAAAAATTAAAAACTGCCCTTGGGCTAAACACTTTAAGCACCCGCTCACAGTCAACACAGACTACCGTTCATGCTCCGGACCGCTAATTCAATAACATTCCAAGGTCAAGATGATGCGCGTGTTAAGTAACACTGCTAAAATGTTAACTACAAAAAAGAACATCTTCTCCAAACACCAGACGCGCTAAAGCGGCTAAATAACTGAATGCTGAGCGGTGTGGCTCTTAATGAACCACTGCTTAACGGCACGTGGAAACCACGTAAGTGTGAACAGGGTCCGCTTCCTGCCCCGTGACTGGCGCACATCTCCGCTACGGTTCCACATACTTTCCTCCAAAGGCAGGAAATGTCTGCCGCATTAGAGGCTACTGTTCTGGTCTCGACGAAAAAAGCTTCATGTAGAGCGTAATTTCACGGCCCCGATTTGAGCCGCTTTTACGAGGCACAGATCCTGCTCTTTCAGAGTTTATGTACACTCTCACACCTTAAGCTAACACCACACTTCACAAGCGCTTTGGCTTGAGGGATCAGTGGCTTGTCAGGAATCAGTAGTTACTTGTGTTTTGCTAGTTTTCGAAGAAGTAGCACACCGCACATCAGAACAAGTGTCAACATTAACACATATGTTTAATAAACACGTTTAATAAAATTAGCTTTTGAACTGTAAATTAGTTGGTGCATTATGTATCGTTTCTTGTGTCAATTAAATCATCTGTACAAGGCACGATCCGAATACATTATATATATTTCTATAATTATTGTTTAAATGGTAATGAAAAACATAGAAAGCCCAATTTGAGGTAATATTTCATTTTGGCTGTTGAAATTCCACTTTGGTCAGAAAGTGACCAAACTTAATTTACTGTAAGTGTCAATGTTAAACTGTGACGTAAATGTAATTCATAGACAACAAACCTGAACATCTAAAAAGTAGAAAAATATTTGAATAATTTCAAAATAATTTCACTCAAATTAGCTTATTTAAAACAACCTTATGTCCGCACTCTTAAACACACGCGTGTGTGTTTCAGTTTGTCGGGTAACCCTGTGGAATGGCTTAGATGAGGAAACTAAAAGGAGCAAGAACATTGTACAGTTCAAAAACAGAAAATACTCATTGATAAGTTAAAAAAATGAGGAGCTCTATAATTGTAAATAGATAATGTTTATAAAAATAAAAATAAAAATTCTTGTTTTTTGATGCTTTGTTTTTTCATTATTTTATTTTTATTTTAAGTTGTAAGAGATTTTTATGTTATAAGTTATGATATTGTGAGGAAGGGGCAGGACTAGATAAGCATTTGCTTCCTTCTGCTCCTTCTCGAACTCATCATTTGTTTTGCTTTTTTTGATGAAGACTGTTAGATGTAACTGTTTATGTTTTGTGTTTTATCCTTTCTATTGTAATTTTATATGGTTGAGTGTTCGAGATAAATAAATAAACTAAACTAAACTAAACTAAACTAATCACCTATTTATAACCTGGTCACTATCCATCACTGCTATAAAAAAATAGGTTAATTAATTACAATAATCATCACTTTTTAAACATAAAATTCAGTGGTATTCAAAATAGAGTGACTGTTTTTTGGGACCAACGTGCACAGAAGATTCATTTACTGAAACGCTGCCCACCCTTCACCTCCTGTTAATGGACCTTCCACACTCAGTCAGGAAAAACTCCCAAGAGACTGAAAACCTCTTCAGACTAAACTTTCACTGATTATACACTCAGCGGCCACTTTATTTGATACACTTTTCTAGTACTGGGTAGGACCTCCCTTTGCCCCCAGAACAGCCTGAATTCTTCGTGCCATGGATCCAACAAGGTGCTGGAAACATTCCTCACAGATTCTGGTCCATGATGACATGATAGCATCACGCGGTTGCTGCAGATCTGTCGGCTGCACATTCATGTTGCGAATCTCCCATTCTGCCACATCCCAAAGGTGCTCTATTGGACTGAGATCTGGTGATCGTGGAGGCCACTGGAGTACACGGAACTCATTGTGATGTTTCTTGTAACCAGCTTGAGATGACGTGTGCTTTGTGACATGGCGCATTATCCTGCTGGAGGTAGCCATTAGAAGATGGGTAGACTGTGGCCATAAAGGGATGCACATGGTCAGCAACTAGACTCAGGTAGGCTGTGGCATTGAAATGATGCTCAATTGGTAATAAGCCTAACGTGTGCCAAGAAAACATTCCCCACACCACTACACCACCACCAGCAGCCTGAACCATTAAGGCAGGATGGATGCATGGATTCATGTTGTTTACGCCAAATTCTGACCCTACCATCTGCATGTCGCAGCAGAAATCGAGATTCGGCAGACCAGGCGACGTTTTTTCCAATCTTCAACTGTACAGTTTTGGTGAGCCTGTGCCTGTAGCCTCACTTTCCTGTTCTTAGCTCACAGGAATGGAACCCTCTGATTTTTGGTCTGAACCACAACTGAACCTCTTGAGCATGTCTGCATGCTTTTATGCATTGAGTTGCTGCCACATGATTGGTTGATTAGATAATTGCATTAACAAGCAGGTGTACAGGTGCAGGTAATAAAGTGGCCACTGTGTGTGTGTGTGTATATATATATATATATATATACACACAGTATATACACACACACATTTTTTTAAATGTAATAATTTTTCTCTTCCTGTTTTTTCTCTTCCTGTTTTGTTGTGGTGTGCATCTCTACGATGGCATCTATTTTATAGTAACCATACGGATCTCTTGCTCTAGCTGTGATAATTCTTGCCATTTTAAAAGCACTCATCATAAGTTGCTCTGGATAAGTCTAAATGTGTAAAATGTAAAAAGGACAGAGGGGCCCCTCCCGTTACCCGTGCCAGCGTGGAGTAGGCCAATCCCAGAATGCCTTGCCAGTTGACCCCGGGGAGGAAGAAGCCTTCGGAGGTGAGAATGGAGGCGATGTTGATGGTGATGCTGCTGTTGGGGCCTTGGGGGATGGACAAGACGTCCCGGCCCAGCTCCCCGGCCCAGTTTCCCTGGGTGTACCTCACTGCCACCTCCCTCCCGCTCGACAGGTAAGTGCTGGAGCTGCCGACAGAGCCACACACCACCGTCACTCACGACTGCAATGAGGCCCAGGGTCCAGGTACGCCAGGTAAGAATATATACCTTACCTACCGGGTCATTCCAGAACAAAGAAGCACTAACCTGCCATACTGATATAACTGTAATTGAAGTGGTTCCCAACCCTGGTCCTGGAGAGGCTGGGTTTTGTTTTCACCTTAAAAATCAGCAACCAGTGCTGGCGTATAGAGTAGCGGTCTAACGCACCACACTTTAGCTGGTCCGATGTGGTGTGCGCTGCCTGTCAGGGACGTGGTTCGAAACCCGCGTCTCTACCAGACCGGCCCTGGTCATCAGCCCGATCGGAGGCGGCGTTTGGCTGTCCGCCTCCGGGGGAGGGGGGAGGGTGAGCCGGCAAGAGTCCGTCGAGGAGCAAAAAAAGGCATCCGTGGTAGAATTCCGTCTCGGAAGAGGCGGATAAATTCGGCCCGGAAATAATGTCTCACCCGGAGGACGGGCGGTGGACTCGTGGGGGAGGGGGAATTGAGATAAATAGAGGGTTTAATTATCAACCAAATTGGGAGAAAAACGGTTGATAATTTTTAAAAAAATAAAAGTTTTTAATTTAAAAATTTAAAAACATTCAGCAACCAATTCAGACCCAAGGAACCAGATAAAGAGAGTTCACTGATCAATTGAAGCAGTTGATCACACAGTTAAGTGCTAAGTGTCAATGAAAACAGCAGATCCTGTAGCTCTCCACGACCAGGGTTGGGGAAACCTGATGTACATTTAACTGGTCAGAAATAAATTAAATGAATGTTAAACCCAATTAAAGAAAATGACTTGAAAAATATAATTATTAATTCATTGATGAATGAATTAATTGAAAAATTGCCATAATGTGCTATGGGGATTACTCAATTAATTAATTGAATTTCAAATAATTTAAAAGAATTATCACAGCCTGGTTGACTGGTAATATCCTACATTTTGTTTTGAGCCATGGGGTCGGGTGGCACAGCGCTCTGTTGGAGTAGTGTGTGATGTAAGGGGTCGGGTGGGACACTCACAGTGCTCTGTTGAAGTAGTGTGTGATGTAAGGGTGTGGGGCCGCCGCCACCGCAAAGTTACTGCTCCCCGTGTCCACCAGGATATTCACCTGCCAATATAAATCCAACCAGTTAGAGGGTCCGATGTACAGAACAGGAAACAATCACTTCCAAGCCGGCTAGTTCACAAACCAAAACATCCTAACCAATTCACAGGGGAAGTGTCACAGTAAAACTGTTTGAGTCAAACAGTCATTTTAAAATGGGGTATAAAGAGCAAAGGCTTGGAATATTTGTATGGGGTCCACACTGAGTCTTGCATATCAGTCCAGAGTCAACGCTAGCACACCGTAAGATGCACATGTACACCTCCGGGCCCCAGACATCTGTCATCTGAGCGTTGAGGGCAGGACTGGCAATGACATCATCTCCACTAATGAGGTAGCAGGCCGCCGCGACCTTGGATGGAGGCTCGGAGGGGACATTTCATGCCTCTCTAATTCAGATGGTTAACTGAGGGGATTCCACCAGATTCACTGGCAGGATTCCTTCTGGATAAATATGTTTCTTTTTCACTTAAACACGACCGTTTCCCCTCATCTGGCGGCTGCTGGAGCAGTTGGTAGACACAAGAGGGCTTTGTGTGAAGCCACATGACAGACACCATGCAAGTTGAGGTCAAATTAAATATAAGAAATGTACATCCTGGCGTTGAAGTCAAGATTTGATTGCTACCTGATTAAACCTCATTCCACTCCGGTGGCTGAACCTGCTGAACAGGAAAACAAATGAAGTCAGGAGACTTACTGTAAGACTGTTAAAATGATCTGTGTTAAGAAAGATACCAGATCCTGATAGGCCTTTAAACGGATCCGCCGCCACGCCATGGTACCACCGATCCTTAAACTCTACAGCACGGATCGAACCCGAACCGCCTCAGACAACTGGGGTTTTAGTGTGCTGCGGGTGCATGCTGGGAACTTGGACCGAGCTGAAAGACGATCTCCTTCCAACACCTTGGCAGAGCGGCTGGCACCCCCCCAGCGTGCTCCTAATCACCGATCCCTAACTGGCAGCCGCTCAAATGTAGAGTGCGCATCTGCTACCTGTTTGTACCAATTAGCAGATGTGAACCACTCCGCCAACACCTCGAGCCATCTCCAACGGGTTAACAGATGTGGCAATTAGCGGCTCATTTGAATACCGCCTCGTTTAGCAGGAGGGCCCTTAATTACATGGAGGCTGCCGCCAGTCCCAGCCTCTCGGCTCCGGCTCCGGCTCCCATCTCTCTGTCGCCAGAGGGGAAGCCCACTGTGTCGTCTTCAGACGCGCATTCCAGCTAGTTGTCAAAAGATACCACCGTCGTACTGGCATGGAACAGCTTACCGGCACGCTGGGAGACAGGAACACACACACCTGACACACGGCGCAGCCCAGCAAGTTTCAGTTCAGCCGGGAGGCAAATAGAGCAGTGCCAAAGCAAACGCTCTCACACTTACAAAACAGTTAGTCCTACATGTCACATTAAGGATGTAGCTAATGAATTATGGAACATGAGCCAGGCTAACATAATCGCACTCGTTAACACTGAATAACTGCCGTTCCAGTGCATATCCATCTCAGGATGGCATTAAAAATGAAGCTCGTGCAAAAGAGAAAACTGAACCAAGGCTATCCCAACCAAACGGCGGCATGGCACAGCAGCTGGGGTCACTGTAACCAGAGGTTTGCAGGTTCAAATCCCTGGTGGTGCATTGCCATTGAACCATTGGACTTCAGACTGTATTATACATGCAGATTTACATGGAAATTCATAACACTGTGTATATATATATATATATATATATATATATAATCAGAATACAAAAATCAAGTAACTGTATTCAGCTCGCGTTACATTTGAAAAACGAGTAATCTGAATACAGTTACTTTAATACTGAAGTGAATACATTTTGGATTACTTCTTGGAATGCTTGGTGGAAAGTTTTCCTTACAAACATTAATGAGCTGATATTCATTACTAAAGCTACAGCATGAAATTATCACGCCTACATGATTATCATCACACAGCTCACGAAAACTACCCCGCAGCACAGAACCAAAAAACTGCGTTAAAAAAATGCGTTTAAAAAAGCGCGCGCCCACACTCAGACAAACATTGATAGGGACAAGATGGAAGAAAAGTCAGCTTTTAGTTTGTGGCGTTATCGACACAATTTCCAGTTTAAAGAAGAACATGGGAAAAATCTGTCGGTCCAGTGTACCTTGTGTCTTCCAGGAATAAAGATACTGTCGGCATCAAAGGACTCGACGAATCTTAAAAGCACTTGGAGTAAGTCAGTTTAATGAACACAGTTCTGCAGTAATTTGCTGTTACCTGACCTTATCCTACGGTTTGAGGCATCGCATTAACTGCTCTGCTAATTTTATACTGCTTTCTGTATTGTTGAAACGATGACATTTTATTTTATTCTTTTTATTTTTCCCAGTTTTCTCCCAATTTGGTAGACAATTGTACTCTACTATACGTCAATTACGTTATGCACTGCCGAGCATTCGCCGCTACAGAGCCCGCCAACACTGGCACTTTTCTAAGCCATATCCCTTACAAGTCGCTGTTATTCCAGTGCCAAAAAGTTTCAAAAGTTATTACATTGTTTAAGATGCTGTGTTTGAGTTATGCTCACGATGAGCCATCAAAACAGTAAAATAACTTGCCTTTCAATATCCCTTTGCTTTTTATTATGATTAATTTTGAATCTGTCCATTCTAATTCCATAACATGTTAATGACGACGACTACAACAAAAAAATGCAGATACAATGTTGCATATATTTAGCTAAATGTATATATATATATATATATATATATACACACACACATACTGTATATTCTATGTTGTCCCAGACAAGGTTGTCGGATCTGCAAGCAATGAACAAAACACAGAGATTTGTATCCTTGAATCACACAGGCAATCCTTTCATGCAACGAGGCTACTGCTGCCCCAGCCATGAAAGCCCAGGTACATTTCAATAAACCTTCTTCTTCTTCTTTTCCCCCCCAATTTGGTAGCCAATTACTCCCGCTGTGCTTAGTTCAATCCCCTCCCTCGTAGTTCGCTGCCATAGCCCTGTGACCTCCTCTGAGACAGCACGCTGTTGACTGTAATTTGGGCACCCAGGAACCACTCCTGTTTGCAGCGAACTGTGTCGGCTTCCCTCCCCCCTCCCTGGGGCAGACAGCCAATTGCCGCCCCCGGTGACACTCCCGGCCAGAGTCGACTCTGTTTTGGTAACCTAAACTTTTTTGGGATGTGTTGTGTCCATATGCTATTCGAGCACACCCCCATACACTACAATGTGATACCAAATGAAGGCATGTGGCCATCACAGTACCTGAGCATTGAACTGTTAGATTTGGGTATGTACAAATAGGCATCAATGTACATTTTAAAAGATAGGTGAAGTCTCATCCTTCACAACGCCCAAGAATAAGCACCTTCTGCCTGATGAGCCCCACCCCAATAGCATAGTGAACATTGGACACTTTTATCTGGCAGTGTAGTGTAATGGTTAGGCAGCTGGGCTTGTAACTCAGAGGTTGCAGGTTCAATTCCCAGGTGGGGCACTGCTGTCGTAGCCTTGAGCAAGGTACTTAACCTGAATTGCTTCAGTAAAATATCCAGCTGTATAAATGGATTGTATGTAAAGAAATGTAAACTGTGTAAGTCACTCTGGGTAAGAGCGTCTGCTAAATGCCTAAAATGTAAATGCAAAAAATGTTTATCCAACACCCAATACAAAAGGCAATGCAGTGGCTAATTAACACACTGGCATATGGAAGCAAGTCTAAATCATGGTGTCATTATATCATAGATCTGTATAAGACATGAAGCTACTTAGTATAATATAGGGTACAATATAAATATTTGCAATGATCACAATATTACCATGAATGTGTATATCAGACAATTAAGTCGTATGTTAGATGTATGAAAGATGGAATTGACCCTATTCTTAAGGGAATTAATTATTATGCATTTTGCAGAGCGCCCCTTTGACTCCGACGGACGCCCACCCCACATGGAACCCATTGATCTTTCTGCACCATGTAGGAAACAAAAATTTGTCCCATATCCAAGCAGAAAAAAAGCTCCCATAGAGTGTTAGGCTTTAATCGCATTTGGTCTGGCAATGCGACTCGAGAACGGGAGAGGCGGGCGGTTTCCAGAAAAACCTCTTCCACGAAAACTCCAACAGTTTCTCCCCGGGACAACTTCCATTTAGACATACTCCAATTTGTCTTTCAAAATTTGCACCTGCATGAACGACTATTTGTGCACCTCCCAAACTTCTCTCCACACGAGTGTCGACTAGACAGACGCACAGAGCCGTATGGACAGAGAGTGAGACTCAGACAGAGACAAACGGGCAGAATGTTTGAAAGGGAATCGTCGGCCACTGTCAGCGCAGACCTATTTCGTGTATTTAGCTGAGGATTAATCTCCGTGAGCTGCACTCCGGAGAGGCCCGCGGAGCGTCATGTGAGCTCATGTGAGCAGGGACTGTGCGCGTAACTCAAGGGGCCCCTGTCTATCTCGCTCTCACCCCCTTCCCTTCCCTTTCTCTCTCCCTCTTCACTTCGCTTTATTGCCATGGTGAATAAATATTTGTATTGCCAATGCATAACAGATACATTAATCAATTATATATGAAATAGCGTTAATACTGAACAATATACCAGCACAATTTACGTCAACGTTTCTCGTTTTGATTATATGAAGAGGCAAATTAAGACATGCATGCCTGCATAGTACACCATAAGTATGTGCGTAAATGGGCACAAAATGTACTGTTCAAAATACATAAATACCTCTCTCTCACACACACACACACACACACACACACACACACACACACACACACACACACACACACACACACACTTGCCGATCTACGACTCTCATTAGAGCTGTCATTTCGCTGCAATGGAAGTCGTGTATAATTAATAGTTGTTTTTCATTAAAACGCATAAAATAAACCAGAATTAAAATTAATCTGATATCTACGAGTCGCAAAAAAATGGTCAAGATCAACTGAAAATAAATCCGATTAATCGAATACATGATTCATGGTTTTAAGCATTTGTAATAAAGCACTATAACTACCAATCTGTAAATTAATAAATCACACTGCAGCCTACTTAAAAAAAAAATACCATTCGTTGTTCCTACTCTACCATACAATGGGAATATATTTTGCTACATACTTTGTTTAGATTGCGTGGAAAATATGGTATTTTTATTATACAGTACGAAGCCCCCATCTGTGTCCGAACAAAATGCCCTGCTAACTATAGAATTAATGGTGAGGGTGATGCAACTTATGATACAACTTATGAGTAGCATATTTCATATATGAGTAGCGAATTTCGACGTACCTTTTGACCTGGCGTCCCGATCAACATCTCCAGGTAATACCCCCTGCCCGAATCTCCTTTTAAATTATTAACCATGTCCAAAAAATTAACAATTCCGGCTGGATCAGACGCCAGTGAAAGCCCGTTGGTGGATGTTTCTGTTCGTTTCAAAAGGCTTAAGTCCAAATCCACAGAAGAATTGAACTTTCCGGCAAAAATCTTAAGGGGTATTGTATATGCAGCATTTGACGTCCCGGTGCACAAAATAAGCCAAAGTGGCCATAAAACGCACCTCATCCCGTAACTGTCTGCCATTGCGAAGGTTGTTAAAAGCAGATGGCTATTTCCAAAGTTGGCTGGCTAACTAGCTAAATACAGAAGAGCAATTCGGACCATTGGATCACAATATGTTCCCTTGTTTTAAACTTGGCCATTTTGAGTCCCTCCGCAGGCGAGCCATGGTGTGTTGTCCGATTACTATCCAAAAAAGTCGAACAGACATCTGCAGCGACTCTAGTTTAATAACTGCATACCTTAAGAGAACTCCGAAAAAGTTTTCTTTTTTATTATTATTTATTTATTTTGGGACACGGAACTTCCTGAAAGTCACATGACGGATATGACGAATGGCAGCATCTTTTTTCCCTCCTCTCTGGATTGGGAAGAGTGGCGCGTGTGGAATGCCGCACCGCGACCACTTGCGGTCCTAATGTATGGCGCGTTCGCAGTTTGACCAACTATAATACTTCACGGTCAATACTATTAAACAGGCAGAGATGAGAAAATGACCACAGAAGTTAGGCCTTAGCAATCATAATATTACTGGTACATTTTAGAATTTATTGAATTTATTTTATGCAGAGCCAGACATTTTAAGGACAAGTGTACTAATAAGTCTATGAAGTACAACCCTAAGGAAAATACTAAATTCTAAAAGTGATTGACTATTGAGTACATATTAGAAGAAAGCAGTTTATGACAATCTATCCTCAACTGCTAACATTTGCACCACCAGCAGCTGTGGTTAACATAACAATTTTCTTCAAATGTAGTAAAACTCAAATATCGGAAAAAATGTGTGGCAAAAGGTGATAGTTAACAGTGTTTAAATGTGTGTGTTTTTTTTTTATGTAGCCAACTCGTGGTAGGAGTATTTTTCTCAAACTGTTGTCCAAATCTGGTCTGTTTGATTCAGTCGCCAGTGGTCCGATCTCTGGTGCAAGCTGTAGGCCTCATGATGGGTTCACCTCTTTCTTGCTCATTGTTCTTGGGTCTCAGGTGGTGACCTTCACACTTGGGGACTTATGTATTCGGCCTGTCTGACCATTTCTCAGTCGCAGGCACGCTTATTTGAAAGCACCATGAGAGCATCTTGGGTCTCTGCCTCGGCTTGTGGGTGGAACCCCAGCACTCCTAATCTGACCTTTCAGTGGCACCTACCTCATGATGCCAGGGCTATCCCAACTTCAGAGGCGTAACCTAGTCCCAGCTCACCACATGTCAGAGGTATTGGTGAACATTTGCTAGAAGTCTTGACCCAGCTGGCCAGTTAGTGAGACATCAGCCAGCAAAAAAGGTGTCTTATGAAATATTTTGTTTAACTTGGGGGTGGCCCATAATTGGTCATAGCAGCATAGTCACATGGGGGGGGAGGGCTCAGTCAGCTGGATTTGTCGCATTGGACAAGTGTTGGAAATTAGCCATTGGCTATGAACACTTAAATCCACACACAATGCATCTGATGCTTGATTTTTTTATTGTAACAATGCCTTTGCTATGTCCCAGATAAAAATTAATACATTTGTCAGGTCTGCCCCTCCGGCTTCATCCACCAGGGGCCGCCAAAGAACCACCTGAACTTTGTGTTGTTCCCTCTCTGTGTCTACACTTGATTATTCCCTGATTGTCTTATTGTTTAATTGATTAATGTTTTGATTATCTTGAGTGTTTCCAATTGTATCTCGTCGTTCCTGATTGTGTTCCACCTGTGACCCATTATGTTCTAATTATTTAAACTCTGCCTGTCTGCGTTTCTGTGGTTAGTCTTTTTGTGAATGGCCATGCCGCAGCTGGGTCATTGCTAGTGTCTCGAGGATCGCTTCTCTGCCTTTTGGCTAAGCCCAAAATTGAGAGATAACAATGACCACAACCACTTCGAAAGAAGGTGGAGTGCCCGCCTATCGGGTGCGGTTAAAGAACACAGTACAGTTCGACGTGGGAGCAGACTTGAAGATTTTTTTGTGATAAATGTGGTGAAAGTGTTTTTCGGGGTCAAACCCGAGAAGATTTTGTGTCTACAAGATTTTTCAGCATGTGGGTTTTTTGATTTAACTTTTCACACGGAAGCAGCATCACTTGAACTGTATCACAAGTACACTGAAAACCGGGACACACCTGTGCTGGAGGGAGTAAGAGTGGAGCTCCTCCATGCACAGGTGTGTAGGCCACTCACCATTCTATTGTATAACCCCTTTGTGAGGCAAGAGGACATTATAATTTTTCTGAGCCAGTTCTGTGCTGAGGTCAGGGACAGGGTGAAGTTCCTGTAGTATCCTTTCCTCAGCCCTCCTCATCACCACCACCACCTCCACCTCCACCACCTCCATCACCACCACACCCACCCCAGCTCCTGGTCCTGCTCCCGCTCCAGTTCCCGCGCCCGATCCAGCACCAGCTCCAGCTCCAGCTCCAGCTCCGACTCCAGCTCCAGGTCCAGAGGAAGATCAGGCTCCGGTTCCTGCCCCTGCGCCCTGCCTCCCCCCCACCTGCCCCTGCTCCCAGCTCCTGTCCCTCACCCCCAGGCCCCCCTGCCCCTGCTCCAGCCCCAGCTTCGGACTCTCCCCAGGTTTCGGTGCCTGCAGAGGAGGACGGCATTGGTGGCAAGGAGGTGGCAGTTCCTGTGGCGTTGTCACCGGAGCTGTTCTCCCCCCTCTCCGGGACTGTGGCGGTGGAGTCCCGGGAGGGGGCCATGTCTCAATTTTTGGAAGGGGTGGCCCTCCTCACTACCTTGGATCTGGCTACCCCTACGGAATGGGGGGATTTCCCCTCACCCGTGGGGGAGGGAATGGCTGAGTGGCCACTACACCGGCCAGGAAGCGTGCTTCATCCAGGGACCAGAGCCTTCCTAAGGGTTTTGTTTCATGTTTTTTGTTTAGTGTTCACTGTTTAATGTTTAGTGTTCAATGTTTCAATGTTTAGTGTTTCATGTTTTATCTTTAGTGTTTAGTGTTTTTTTTCTTCTGCTTTCCCTTTTTTCACAAAATGTTTATTATTATTACAGCCAATGTGCGGGGTATTCGTGACCCCGCAAAGCGCACCGTGGTCTTCTTGTCCCTGATAGCCATGCAGAGGGATATTTTCCTCCTGCAGGAAGTTCACCTCACGGATGAGGAGGACACGGTCACTTTCACACGTGAGTGGGTGTGGTCTGTGATCCATTCAGATGGGTGGGAATTTTATTTAGGGGGCCCTCTTTTTGTAGTTGAGGAGGTGGTGGGCACAGTGGCGGGACGAGTTATGCACGTAGATTTTAGTTTTAATTAAGTTTATTTTCGTGTAATGAATGTTTATGGACCCACCCAGAGGGGCCGCAGGTTGGAGGTTTTCCGGGACCTACCCAGATGCCTCTCAACCACGCGGTCCCTGATACTGGGCGGGGATTTTAATGTTTGTTTGGACAAGAGGGATGGGGTGGGCGAAGGCGGCTCGTAGAGGTCGTGAAGGACTTCTCCCCGGTGGACGCTTTCAGGGTGTTGCACCCATCCGATGCTGGCTTCACGTGGCGTAACTCCAGGGGGGCCGCGAGCAGCCTGGATTACATCTTCGTGGGTCGGGGGGATAAGTGGTATGTTGTGCGTGCTTCTCCCCTCGTGGGCGTCGGACCACGACATGCTGCGGGTCTCCCTTCCCATGGACAGGCCAAAGTGGGGACCGGGTTTCTGGCATTTGAACACGTCACTGCTGGGTTCCGACGCCTTTGTAAAAGCTTTCACAGGTTTTTATGGCTCTGTCCGGACATTATGGCCTTTGTTCACTTCAGTGGTGGAATGGTGGGAGGCGGCGAAGAGCCGCCACCTTTTGTTCATGGTGGGAGGCGAGGCGAGGGCCTGGAGGCCGGCTTGTGAGCTCGGCCTATTTCTTCCACCTTCTGCCAGCATCGCGGGGTTGAAGAGGGTGGATGGCACCCTGGCTGAGAGTTGCGATGTTGGCGCCAATGGGATAGGGCAAGGGTGGCCAAGTGGACCAGACCTGTGGAGTTCCGGGGCGTTCCTGCTCCTGGAACCTCATCCTCCTCCGGGACATGTTGGACTGGGTCAAAGAACGCAATCTGTCTTTGGCCCTGGTCAGCATTGACCAGGAGAAGGCTTTCGACCGGGTCCAGCACGGGTTCCTGTTCGCCGTTTTAGGTTGAATGGGGTTCGGGCCCCAGTTCCTGAGCGGGGCGGTGGAGCAGGCTGGGGGGGTGTGACAGGGATGCCCGCTCTCCCCACTGCTCTACGTCCTGTTCATGGAGCCTTTTGCTGGGCTGGTGCGCTGGGACCTGGGCGTCGATGGTGTTCGGCTCCCGGGGGCGGCGGACGAGGTCCTGAAGATCCAGCAATACGCGGATGCTGTTTGTGTTGTCTGTCCGGTCGCTCGGTCACATCCGGGCCCTGACCGCCTTTTTTGGGGTGGGAACAGGCTCCAAAGTAAACATGGCTAAGTCCTCTGTCCTATTTTGTGGACAGGCCACTCTGGAGGGTTTGCTGTGTGCATGGGCGGACTGAAAATCTTGGGCGTCCGGTTCTGGGCCCGGGGAAGCGCGGCTCAGAGCTGGGAGGCTTGTCTGGCCCTTGTGCGCAGCAGACTGGATGTGTGGTCATGCCGGCAACTGTCGCTGACGGGAAAGGTGTTGGTGGTTAGGTCGGTGCTCCTTCCGCTGCTCCTCCACCTGGTATCCGCTGGCATGCTCTGGGATGTCCTGGGGTACGACAAGTGTGTTTTGTGCGCTTTTGCGATCTGGCCTTTGGAGGCCATTTGGTTTATTTTGAAAGAAAATTAAAGGAATACCCTTTGTTTGTAAAACTACCACCTGTTCTCACTTTCAGTCTCTGCACATGGTTCCGCTCCCCACCAACTGTGACAAAATTATTGTGCAAGAGTACCCTCGTCTGGTCAATCGAGCTCCTGTGGTTTGCCCGCACAAGCTGCATATGAAGGGTAATCTTCACCTGTGCGCTCTTTGAAGGAAAATGCAAGCTCCTGAATCAACAGACGGGCAGACTGGCCAACATATTTCAATGGGCAGTCCAAATTTGGAGAAAATAAAAAAGTTAATCATAAAATAAGGTGTTACTTAGGTGGCTGTCCCTTTCTAAGTAGAGATTGCCCCCTAGGGGCATGGATGTGTGGCTCAGTTGGTAGAGCACAGGGTTGGCAACGCTTAGGTTGTGGGTTCAATCCCCACTGGGGCTGAAAATGGATGAGCGTCTGCATGTATATTATTATTATTATTATGATGCATGTACTTTTTCACCCCCAAGCGAAGCGAACCAAGTGCTTTTAAATGCACTCAATGGAATCCACATGCAATCTCTGAGTCCCGTGGGGGGGGGGGAGGCGAGGCGTATAGCGGGTAGCGTGTACCATGTAGCGTTCTCTCCCCATTCAAATAGTGGGATCAGCTCCTCCACCTTTCCCACACCAGAATCCATCCGTACCTGCAGGCTGAGACTGACCCCAAACTTTTGGTGAACCCTAATTTACACCCCTGCATGGGGGCCCAGAACAAACTGGGTGCCTGTCACTACACTGTGTGAGTGTAACTCGTTTTGCTCCAGGGGGGTGTTAAAATGCCGCTTCCTTTGAGGGGATAGAAATGTAAGCTCCAGAGTCTATGTGCTGTTAGGATTTAAGCCCCTGGGGACTGTAAAACACATCAACGTGACCCAAAATGGACAAATGAACAATTTAACCATTATATGTGTTGAATAAGCATGCTTTTTCAGGAACACATACCGAGCTTTCTGCACACATTAGAGGCTCTGGACACAATGCAGTTGATATGTAGCTTTACAACCCCTATGGGCTATCGAAGGATTGTGAGGCTCGGGGTCTCTTTTGTTTATTGCAAATTATTTATTCGGCTCTTATTACCACTTCACTGTATGTATATCCCTTACAATCGATCAGTCAATCAATAACCAGGGAGATTTACAAGGCTGTTTACATTGCAATGTCAATTTAACAAATGAAGCGGCTTTACCAAACCCACAGCAGATGACACTAGTGTCTGAATTTTTTCAAAACGGGGGGCACTGATAGCCACACTGGAGGGAGGAGGCAGGTCATGAACTCCACATCTTATCACAATGTTAGATCATCCTTGGAGCACGAGTCTGATCACAGAGACCCGGTCACCAGTGTTGCGTTTAGCCACAGGGTGAACCACAGGGTGATACGCGGTTGGGGTGTGTGGGGGGTGGGGTTATTAGTCGTGTCCACAGAAGCAAAGACCGAATGACGGATGGTCAGTATTGGATACAGGAAAGCTGCCCTGTTTGTGAACCACATCGTAAAATATGACATCTGCGGTGAGTCTTTTAAACGTAAATGCTTGCAATTAGACTGAGAGGGCAAGCGTGAATGCCAGGCCAGTGGCGATGAAAAGTCTAACCAACACACACGCAGTATCATTCAGTAGGGCCAGATGCTCTAATGTATATTTTAAAAATAGAAATGGATTGTGGATTTTCAGCTCATCTCAAAATAATGTAGTAACTCGATTCATAAATGATACACACCAAAAGTTTTTTCGTTTGAAAAAAATGATGATACTAAATATTCATATTTATTGTATATTTATATTCAATTGAAAAAAATCGCTGTGTTACTTTATAGTACATATGTGGAATGTCTCAAGAAAGATGTGTGTTTTGTCAAAGTATTCGTGGATTAAGCATGATACGTATACAGAGATATGTTGTGCTAACAGAACCAGCTCCATCAGTTGGCGCGGTAATTGCAGGCGCTGATCTTGTGCATTCCCCGCCGGTAAAGACGTTTGGAATCCCGCGGTGTACGAGGCTCGCGCTCTGCCGCTATTCAGGTGTTTTGTTTTTGCAACACCGTCAATGGGCAGAAGGGGGCTCTGTACCGCTCGTCTACTCGTGTCGAGTGGAAGGCAGTGCGACACACTAGAGAGGAATTAGCCGGTTTAGCGGACCAACTCGCCTCTGCTGTGCGGCAGATATGCTTTACTGGAACACAGTTTCAAAATCTTTACAGAGCTCCGATGGATAGATAGGATAGGACGATGGCAGTCAGAAACAACCCCCCTTTCACCGCAAAGAAATGGACCAGCAGCAAGAGCAAGATATCACCTACCGCCGCCACACCTCAATCGCACATTAAATAGAAAAATACATTTGAACATGATCTAACCAGACAACACATTTACCACCTAAAAAGTAAGATCTTCGTTTTAATGAAGATACACTCAAACTCAAACTCTCGAAAGGTCAATGTTTTTTGTTGAACGTTCTGAATGTGGATCAGTGTGAACTTTCCGCTTCTAGACTTAAGAAAATAGCATTTCTAGCGTCCCTTTCTAAACTCAAAGCACAGGGTTTTTTCCAAACGTTTTAATGATTGATGAGCGATATGCGATATGACAAGCTGAATAACGATGTGTAAAATGACGAGATTACGTTAATATCCAATTTTGGCGCAGAAAATGCTGAAGGACTGCCGCTTCGCGTGTGAAATGTTGAAGAAATGATCCATGTTATCCATGAAAATGTGCTGTGCATTGATTCACCGAAGCCAACGATTGTGTTTCAGACTGGGTTAACGGTGTAGGGCATGAACCTGGACGGCAGACATATGAAAATAGACGAGGTATAACTCAGAGCTGTTTCGGCCTCACATTCTGATACTCAAAATCACATTGGGACCCTTAATTTGAATTTTTATTGCGCTCTGGCTATAACTTTGAATACAAATATTATCTAGTAGTGTTGTATGTTTTTCAAAATATTTTTTATTTATAGATGTAAAGCTCAGTACATTTTTACATTTGTATAGTTTAAATAACGTTTGAGGAGGAAGATCCTAAGTGATGGAAATGTCTGTTTTAAACAGTAAAGGTGTGTGTGTGTTTTATAGATTAAAGGTGTGTGTGTGTGTGTGTGTGTGTGTGTGTGTGTAAAGTGTGTGTGTGTTTTACTCATTAAAGATGTGTGTGTTACTCATTAAAGGTGTGTGTGTGTGTTTTACAGATTAAAGGTGTGTTTTACTCATTAAAGGTGTGTGTGTTTTACAGATTAAAGGTGTGTGTGTGTTTTACACAGATTAAAGGTGCTTTTGTATTTGAAAGATTAAAGGTGTGTATGTGCCTTACATAGTAAAGGTGTTTGTTTCACAGATTAAATGTGTGTGTGTTTTTTACGCATTAAAGGTGCGTGTATGTTTTACAGATTAAAGGTGCGTTTGTATTTGAAAGATTAAAGGTGTGTGTGTGTGTGTGTGTGTGTTTTGCAGTTTAAAGGTCAGTGTATGTGTTACAGATTAAAGGTGTTACACAGGTTTGTATTTGAAAGATTAAAGGTGTGTTTGTGTGTGTGTGTGTGTTACACAGGTAAAGTGTGTATGTTTTACAGATTAAAGGACTGTGTTTTACAGATTAAAGGTGTGTTTTGGAGCTAATGTGAGTTGCAGTTTTATTTATCTCAGATCCCTCTGCTCAGCACCTCAGCTAATTAGAATGTATGTGTTTAAAAAATAATTTTAAACATTTACCCATCTTTCAGCAGCTGCTGAAATTATTGATTATTATTATATTGTCAAAGAATAGGGTTAAACATAACATTTTGCTTACGTTTGTTTATCAATGTTAAGGTTAAGGACAAGGCGCCATAGTGGTTAGATAGTATGCGTCATCTGCCCTTAACAACAGAAACTGGAGCACAGCTGAGCCGAGTGACTGCCGGTCAGCACTCAAATCCGCCTGACGGATGGACGGACGTACTCCATTGGTAGTTGTGAGGAGCAGAAAGTGGTGCCTGTGCTGTCGTCTCCCAAGAAACAGCCCATCTTCCGGGCAACCCCCACGTGGTGCCATCTGCACGCCTACCTGACAGATGTGCACAGCTGCGCAGATGTTGCCATGGCAGCAGGACAGCATCTGTAGCCCCTGCGGGCACAGCGATGCATCACTCACATCGAGGGCGGCAGCATAAATGACCTGTGCGAAATGAGGCAGATCGCATCCCGTTACCACCCGGTCCGTCTCCCCAGGAGAACCGTCAACAGACTTCTTTGGACCGCCGTTGGCTGCACCGCTGGGTGACCCTGACCCACAACCCCCCCGAACTTCACCCTGACCAAAGTTTCTCTCCACAAGCTGGTCTCTGATTGGACAGGCAGTGCTGTTACTTTTCACTTGCTGCTCTGATTGGATGTTCAGTGCTCTTCCACACAAACAAGCTGAAAGAAAGTCAACAAAAAAAGGAGACTGTTGTAATTCACATGCTCATATATATCAATATCTCCAGTAGAAAAGTGTACAATAGCCAAAAATCTATTAGCACAACAGTTCATAAACCAAGGAAGCAATGCGGTCATTAAATTACATTTTTTAATAATTAATGAAATAAAAAATGAAGATTAAATCATCATTTTGTGTTTGTTTTTGTTTTTTTAGTAAGTCCCTCCATCAGCAGGTTACTGAGTCTGAAAAAGACGGGTGTCCAGATCAGACGTTTTAGCGCTCTCGAGCGCCCCGTGTGTGTGGAGCTGGACAGACCCACACTGGAACCTTCCAATGCCAGTCCATTTGTGATCCAGATATCTAATACTGTCAAATGAACATTGATATCTGGAAATTAAAAAGAAAAAGTTCACACACACACAGCAACACAAACACACACATACACACTTATACACATACACACACACACTTGTGCACATGCGCACTGTGTGGAATAATCCTTCAGTATGAAAGAGACTGCAGACTGCTACTGTGCCTCTTTCTCCCTCTCCCCCCCTCTCTCTCTCTTTCTCCCTCTCTCTCTGTCACTCTATCTCTCTTTCTCCCCTCTCCCATTTCCTCTCTATCTCCATCTCTCCCCCTCTCTCTCTCTCTCTCTCTCTCTCTGCCCTCCCTCTCTCCCTCTCCCTCCCTTTCTCCCTCTCTCTGTATTTCGCTCTTTCTCTGTCTCTCCCTCTCTCTCTCTCTATCTCCCTCTTTCTCCTCTCTCTCTCTATCTCTCTGTCTCTCTTTCCATGGGGCTGTGCAACAATGCTTCATCTGCGATCACAGGGAAAGGGGGGGGGACGAGTCATACATTTTTATGACCACACAGATAAGGTCAGTTGTGCGCCGCCGTTACTAGGCAACGGCGCAATCCCCGCGTCCGGCCAGAGTTCCCAACCCGAGAAGTCAAATTCAAGATGATCATTGCGGCCATGCTCGTACATCTGTTAACAGGGCTGCACATGTGACACTGCCTCCTGGCCCCTTTGATTGGCCAGTACTCTGCCAGGGGCAATCAATGGTGTGGGCGGGGGTGGAGGCTGGCCTGTCACATTATTCGTAAGAACAGTGCTGTGCTTCCAGTGTTTTTTCTACTTGAACCAATGTCTCAGACAGTGAAGAAGAGAAATTAACAGAACTGAAAGGTGTTTTTTAATGAGAACCAGCTCGCTCCTCTTCCCCCCCACCCCCGTAAAGGCACGCTGTCCAGATTGACAGGTTTATCAGGGACGGATGATTGGCCCTCAGAAAGGAGAGTGTAGAAATGGGCAACAGTCGCCTTCCTGAAGGGGTTGTGAATTCAGATACCGGCACAAAACCGATTTTTGCTTTTAGCTGCCCTTGTTCCTGCCATGTTATCTCTCCCTCTCTCTCCCCTTCTCATTCTCCCTCTCTCTCCCCCTGTCAGTCTCCCTGTCTCTTTCTCCCTCTCATTCTCTCTTGTTCTTTCTCTCTCTCTCTTTTACACACACACACACACACACACACACACTCATCCCCTTAGCGCCCTAGCTTAGCTCTTCAAGGTTGGCTACAGACATGTAGCTCCCTGCCTCCAGGCTAGCCAATAGAAGGCAGGCAGTGGTTGCAGGTGTTAGGTAGGAGTATGATGTCATGGGGTTGCTCCAGGAGATGGCTGGTTATGGGGGGTGGGATGGGGGGTTGGGTGCTGTCAGGTCAGCCAAGTAAAGAGGGACGAGAGGACAGGTAATGAGACTCCATTACCACTAATTGTCATCACCACGGCTTTCATGTTCAATACTGCATTTTGTAATATGTATCTATGTTGATGTCTGTACTTTTCCCCCCATACAAAAAAAAAAAAAAAGCCCTAACTTTTCCCTCCTTGTTTTACAGGTACGGTTGCAGCTGCCAACAATAGTCTATTACTGTATCACGACACTGATGACAATGACAGAATGACAAAAAAAATCTGAGATAACATCAAAATCAATCATTTCATATGTGTGATGACCCATATTGTGTCGTACCTGTAAGAACGCTGTCTCCCTCCCACTGTGACATCACAGGATCATGGCCCCACCCCACAGCCACACAGCCAATACAAACCCAGAGATATACTGTATCAATTATTATTGAACTTAAATTACATACTTTCTGAGGTGGTGGATTGCAAAGAAGCAGCAGCTGACATGTTTCAGAGGATATGTTTGCTAGTGTGTATCCTCGCCAATTAACAGAGGCCATCTGTTAATTAATTCATGTTGGGAGAAGCACCCATTGCAGAGAAAATTGGGAACCTGAAGAATTGTTAAAAGTAAATAATAATAAAAAATTCATCCAAATTTTTTGACTAGACTTCCCCTTTAAGGCAGGTAATTTCTCCGTCTCTACGCCACGTTACCAATGTCATGTTGAAGGAACCTTCTCAAGGGCGACATTGAAATATTAGCTTTCGCCAGGCAGGTTCAATATTCTCCAGCACGTTCACACACGACGTGACAATAACTCACTGTGTGAGCAGAGCTGGCCTCGGGTGTCTCTTGTGAAAGGGCGGGGGGAATAAAGCGTGTGACCTTGATATGAAATAAACCTTGTTATTAAATAAACAGCATCTCATTCTGTTTATTATGGGCTGGTGTAATGTGTTATGGTAATGGTACAGACAGTGAGGAACAAACAGACTCCATGTGCTGGGCTCTCCATGCACAGAAATGTGTGCTGTTTTTATTTATTTTTCTCCCCATTTTGAAACCGCCAAATTGTCTCAATTTACTGTTGTGACACCCATATACTCACACCAGCAGCACTCCTCCAATGCTTCCGCCTGTGAGCCAGTGACTATTTTACACCCTACAGGCCACACACAGTACTACAGGAGAGTTAGTGACTATTTTACACCCTACAGGCCACACACAGTACTACAAGAGAGGCAGTGACTATTTTACACCCTACAGGCCACACACAGTACTACAGGACATCCAGTGACTACTTTACACCCTACAGGCCACACACAGTACTACAGGAGAGTTAGTGACTATTTTACACCCTACAGGCCACACACAGTACTACAAGAGAGCCAGTGACTATTTTACACCCTACAGGCCACACACAGTACAACAGGACATCCAGTGACTACTTTACACCCTACAGGCCACACACAGTACTACTGGAGAGCTAGTGACTATTTTACACCCTACAGGCCACACACAGTACTACAAGAGAGCCAGTGACTGTTTTACATCCTACAGACCACACACAGTATTACAGGATAGCTACTGACTATTTTGCACCCTACAGGCCACACACAGCACTACACGAGAGCCAGTGATTCATTTACACCCTACAGATCAGACATAGTATTAAAGGAGAGCCGGTGACTATTTTATACCCTACAGGCCACACACAGTACTACAAGAGAGCCAGTGACTGTTTTACATCCTACAGACCACACACAGTATTACAGGATAGCTACTGACTATTTTGCACCCTACAGGCCACACACAGCACTACACGAGAGCCAGTGATTAATTTACACCCTACAGATCAGACATAGTATTAAAGGAGAGCCGGTGACTATTTTACACCCTACAGGCCACACACAGTACTACAAGAGAGCCAGTGACTGTTTTACATCCTACAGACCACACACAGTATTACAGGATAGCTACTGACTATTTTGCACCCTACAGGCCACACACAGCACTACACGAGAGCCAGTGATTAATTTACACCCTACAGATCAGACATAGTACTAAAGGAGAGCCAGTGACTATTTTACACCCTACAGGCCACACACAGTACTACAAGAGAGCCAGTGACTGTTTTACATCCTACAGACCACACACAGTATTACAGGATAGCTACTGACTATTTTGCACCCTACAGGCCACACACAACACTACACGAGAGCCAGTGATTAATTTACACCCTACAGATCAGACATAGTATTAAAGGAGAGCCGGTGACTATTTTACACCCTACAGGCCACACACAGTACTACAAGAGAGCCAGTGACTGTTTTACATCCTACAGACCACACACAGTATTACAGGATAGCTACTGACTATTTTGCACCCTACAGGCCACACACAGCACTACACGAGAGCCAGTGATTAATTTACACCCTACAGATCAGACATAGTACTAAAGGAGAGCCAGTGACTATTTTACACCCTACAGGCCACACGCAGTACCTTTTTATACATTTACATTTTACATTTTAAGCATTTAGCAGACGCTCTTATCCAGACTGACTTACAAGCTGTGCATTAATACATGGTAGAAACAATCATAGTTTGCGCGAGAGATCAGTGCAGTAATACAGCAATAGACATCTTTGCAGGCAACTGCGTACCGTACCTGTAACACTGGGAAGGAAAAGGTTATTTAAAATTATTCTTTAAAAAAAAGATTTTTACATATATATATATTTTTAAATCAGGAGTAAGCAGGGATACATAGTGTTGAGCAAGTAAGCAGTGGTGATGACAGGCCACACACAGTACTACAGGAGAGCCAATGACTATTTTACACCTAACAGGAAACACACAGCACAACAGGAGAGCCACCGATTATTTTATACCCTATAGGCCACACACAGTACTACAGGATAGTTATTGACTATTTTACACCCTATTGGCCACACACAGTACTACAGGAGAGCATATCTCTCATTGATGACTGGTAGCTGTGGATACCTGGCCTGTTGATGTTGTTCATTTCCTGTTGCTGATTTGTGTGTGAGGTCAAGGTAAAATTTACAGTAGAGAAGTCCAATCATTGCCCTGAGCAAATTTTTAATTTAAACCACCCTTACTGACCTAATGCTGGCTGGCTGAGAATCACATCCAATAACCTATGTTTCTCTATTTTGTACCACAGTAGGCATATGTACCTTGGACTAGCTGAAAAAAATATTTTTAACTCTACATTTTAATAAGTGTTTCACGGCTTACGAGGGGTCTCCCTCCCACATTTCACTTTCAGAGGTAAAGTAGTGCTTTTAATGCACCTTAAATAATGCAGCAGTAATAACAGACACAAGTGGGCTGGTGAGAGCCTGAGTGTAATCGTGCGATATTGGCTGCTATTGACTGACACTAGAAGCAGTTGATTCTGCGATGCCATTTACCTACCACCCCCACTGCTGTGGGACCCCCCCAGGCGAAATCTTGGTGCTTCTGTGTAGTGTTAGTGTTGCCCCCCAACCCACGAAGAGCAGTCCCGAGCATGCTTATTTGAAATCCCCTCTCGGACACCAGATGACACTTCATCATAAATGTCCCCCGAATGGATCACATTCAGACACCATGGCGATGCCAAGGATGATGAGCAAAACTTCACCCCAGAGACTGCACGTGGAAATTAACCAACGTACATAAAACAGGATGGAGGTGGTGGTGGGGGGGGGGGTTAATTCCCAGACACATTTTCCTCTGTCCTGGCCGGCCTGCAAATTCACAGAATGAACCGAGCGCAAATCGCCAACACAGAATGGCGGGTAGTTTTGTTTTTCTCGATAGCAGCAGCGAGCGTGCGGCCGTTCTGCAGTGGCGGTCTGGGAGAGGTGCTGTCCACAGTACAGAAAGGCCCAGAGAGGTATTTATAGAGCCTCCATGTGTCTCCCTATTGAGTGATCCATCCAGGGAGCTCTCCGCCAGCGGCAGGTGGTAACATGACTCCGGCGTGCTCTTAAGTGCCGTGGGCAGCCGGCCGCTGAAACTAGACACACTGTTGCACTTGGACCCGGCCGCACTGTTTGTCCTCATTAGTGCCATTGTTTTGGGGCCAACAAAGGGGATTGTTTTACCACCACTCCTGGCTGTTCTATTCCAAGCGATGGCTCGCATAGTCAAGGGGAATCTGAGAATGGGGGTGGGGGCGTCTGACATTACACCGGTGAAAGGGGGGATGGTGTGCGGTGTGTTGCTGTAAGAGACACTGCGTTTCAGAGGAATTGTCAAAATAAGGAACTCGCTGGGGCCTGGGGGAATTGCCTCCCTTGTCTGTCCAGGCGTGTGAGAGTGAAAGGCTAATTATGCAAACGGGCCGAGAGTCAAGCGCAGGGAAAAGGGGCTCTAAAGGGGCGTGAACATTTTGGACATAGACAGAGGTCCTGCAAATTACCCTGTGTTGTAGCACTTTCCAAAAATCCCCTTGTGTGCAAACGAGTTAAATGGAATATCACTTACAGTCAAGGGCATGAGTCTTAAATGTTTGATTGAGGTTGTTTGTATTGAATTTCCCATTGTAGTCTAGCCAGACACTATGCAACTGTAACACACACCAATATGAAAGATCGAGACACCTGCCTTCCTAAAGGATTTTGTCTCTGCCTTCTTCTAACATCCAATCTGATTCTAACCTCTGCTGCAGGCTCTTTTGTTGTGCCTTATGCTTCCATAGAACAGCAGAGTTAAATGTGATCCTTCAGTAATCTGTATTTATACATGCAGATATTAACTGCTGGAGTGGTTTACTGATGGGAGATTAATTACATGATTTCGGCATTGAGTACTCTTATTACATCATGAAAGCACTGTCACTGTTGTATACATTCTCCTGAATTTAAATAATGCTAAACAGAACTGAAAACCTTTTATGTGTAGTGCGTAATCGATAATATTCGTATTTATATTCATATTATGAATTGAATCATATTTTAAAACTTGTAGCCTTTCTCTTAATAACAAAGCCCTGAGTTGTACCCTTGAAAATTGTATTTTATTTTCAGAAGCAAGCAAGCAAAAGTGATCATTTTGGCGCTCCAAGGTAAATTCAATACCATGTTCCAGTGGAAACGTAACTAGTTTGAGCTGTACATGTCTTGTCTATGGCTTTTATTACTACACTTTTGCTTGTATGTGAAACACGCACAAAGATGGTTGTTTCTGACTTGTTCTGATAGGCTGAACAGATAGGCTGGTTTTCTTCCTGTTTGGCAGCAATCCATGGACATGTCACAGTCTGTCTTAACCCTGTTTTAGTATTCCTGGTGTTTGTTCCATGACCATGGGCCGCGGAACGCATTTCGAATGGGCAGGGCCAAGAATGACGTGACGTTGCATCCCCCTCCCAAGCCACATGCTCGTAACGCATTACTTTATTTATTATTGTTATTTATTATTGCTGTTTTTATTTTTCCTGATTATAGCCTACACTTGCTTACATTATAGCCTACATATGCATTACTTAACCAGTATGATTAGAAAACGTAAATCATTTGACACGTCAAATTAAAAATGTCAACACTCACCACTTAAACGTTCCCAAAGAAGTTCATCCGTCTCTCGTTGTGCTGGATGAAGTCACTGGCAATGGCGAGAACATCCACACTGGCCAAAGCAACCCTGTGTGTGTGGCTGCACATCAAGTCATTGAGTCTCCTTTGAGTCATTGTTGACCTTAGATAAGTCTTCATATGACGAAGGGTTGAGAATGACCTCTCGGCGCTGGCAGTTGACACGGGAATTGTATAAAACAATTTCAACAGCCTGTGTACATCTGGCAATAGGGTTTTTGCTACCGGAGCAGCATTCATTGCCGATGTTACTGATGCTACCATTGTGATGGCAGAGGGGCTAACACTAGCTGAAGCACTGGCAGTTGTGGAGCTAATTGGCAATTCTACTGCTGGTTCCTCAGGCTCAGAGGGCTCATTGTCAGCTGGAGTGATGGTGGTTGTCTCAGCCGCCTTGGTTAACTTTTACCCGAAGAAATCAGTTTGAAATAAAAATGTTGACGCTTCATCGTTCAATTTAACATTCAATTTAACATTACTATTGCTTAAACTTTAGTGAACAACCTGCAGCTAGAGTCCTCCCAGGCCTCTGCATTCCTCCCCCTGCTTCAGTCCTTTGACTTCACCATGGCTGAATCCCCATCCACCCACAAGGCCGGTAACCAACTGGACCTGGTCTTCACCAGGAACTGTGCCTCACCCAACATTACGGTATCGCCTCTACATGTGTCTGACCATTCCTTTCTGTCCTTCTCCCTCCCTCTCCCCTCTGTCCCTACACCATCTTCACCTGCTCCCACTGTCCTTGTCCGTCGCAACCTCCGCACTCTCTCACCCGCTGCCCTGTCAGCTACTGTCCTATCTTCCCTTCCCCCTACTGATGCCTTCTCTCAGCTACCTGCTGAAGTAGCATCATCCACCCTACTTTCCTCTCTCTCCTCCTCCTTTGACTTACTCTGTCCTCTATCCGCTAAACCCGCTCGTCTCCGCCCCCGCCGCCCTGGCTAACCGATTCCATTCGGGCTAACCGACTGAAGCTGCGTGCGGCAGAAAGGAAATGGAGAAAATCCAAATCCCCTGCAGCTCTGTCTGACTTCCACACACTCCTGGCTTCCTTCTCCGCTAACCTCTCCTCTGCTAAGTCTGCATTTTTCCTTTCTAAAATTCAATCTTCTGTTTCCAACCCACGTAAACTCTATGCTACGTTTTCCTCTCTCCTCACCCCTCCTCCTCCCCCACCCCCCTCCTCTATAACCGCCGATGACTTCTCATCCTTCTTTCACGAGAAGGTTGAGGTCATTCGCAACTCCTTCCCCCCAACCTCTCCCTCTCCCATCCCGCTACCTAAACCTCCCACTCCTCTGTCCTCCTTCTCACCCCTCCCTGACTCTGACATCCTTCAACTTGTTCTCTCCCACCGTCCCACCACCTGCCCTCTTGATCCCATTCCATCCCCCCCTCTTCCAGTCCATTGCTATGGACATCCTCCCCTTTGTCTCTAATGTCATTAACTCCTCTCTGTCCTCTGGCTCTGTCCCCTCCTCCCTCAAATGCGCTCAGGTTGTCCCCCTCCTCAAAAAACCCTCTCTGAATCCTGCTGTCATCTCTAACTACCGACCTGTCTCTCTCCTCCCATTCCTCTCCAAAACGTTAGAGCGGGCTGTCTATAATCAACTGTCTGCTCATCTCTCACAGAACGACCTGCTTGATCCTAACCAATCTGGGTTCAGAGCAGGCCACTCCACAGAGACTGCTCTCCTTGCGGTCACAGAGGCTCTTCACATCGCCAAGTCCCGATCCCTTAGCGCCGTCCTCCTCCTTCTCTCGACCTGTCGGCGGCATTCGACACCGTGGACCACCGGATCCTGCTCTCATCTCTCGTCGAGATGGGAATCTCTGGATCTGTGTTGACATGGTTTGAGTCCTACCTGGCTGACCGGTCCTACCAGGTGGCCTGGAGAGGATCCCTCTCCTCTCCCCGCACCCTCTCTACCGGTGTCCCGCAGGGCTCGGTGCTAGGCCCTGTCCTATTTTCTCTGTACACCAAGTCACTTGGTTCTGTTATTTCTGCTCATGGTTTTTCCTATCACTGTTATGCTGATGACACTCAACTGTTTCTCTCCTTCCCTCCATCTGATACCCAGGTCCCGGCACGGATCTCTGCATGCCTGGCTGACATCTCCGCATGGATGTCCACCCACCACCTGAAGCTGAACCTGGGGAAGACAGAGCTGCTCTTCCTCCCAGCGAAGGGCTCCCCGATGATTGATGCATCAATCACCGTGGAAGGCTCCATAGTGTCTCCGTCCCAGTCTGCCAGGAGTCTTGGGGTAACCCTGGACAACCAGCTGTGCTTCTCGAGCCATATTGCAGCGATCACGGACCTGCCGTTTCTCCCTCCACAACATCCGGAGGATCCGACCGTTCACTCACCCAAGAGGCCACTCAACTCCTGGTCCAGGCCCTGGTGATCTCACGTCTGGACTACTGCAACTCCTTGCTGGCAGGCCTTCCGGCCTGTGCCATCAAGCCACTGCAACTAGTCCAGAACGCTGCTGCTCGCCTGGTGTTCAACCAGCCGAAGTTCACCCACGTCACCCTCTACTCTCCTCTCTGCACTGGCTCCCCATCGCAGCACGCATCAGATTCAAGTCACTGGTGCTTGCTTTTCAAGCGCCAGAGGTACTGCTCCCCATACCTCCAGTCACTCATCACGCCCTACACCCCGTCCAGACCTCTCCGCTCCGCCTCCGCTGGCAGACTGACTGCCCCATCCCTCCGGGCGCCTGGCAGCCGCTCCTCCGCGGTCTCGCCTCTTCTCTGTCCTGGTCCCTCGTTGGTGGAACGACCTCCCCGCATCGGTCAGGACTGCGCGGAATCACTTCCAATCTTCCGCAAGAGACTCAAAACCCACCTCTTCAGACTCCACTACCCCTGATCTCTGTCCATCTAGCTAAATTGTCTTCACCACTGTCTACTTGTTCAACACTATACTCTTTACTAAAAAAAAAAAAAATTGTACATTTTGTAAAATGTAAAATACCTTTTCCTTCCCGGTGTTACAGGTATGGTACGCAGATGCCTGCAATGATGTCTATTGCTGTATTCCTGCACTGATCTCGTGCGCTAACTGTGATTGTTCCTACCATGTATTGATGCACATCTTGTAAGTCGCTCTGGATAAGAGCGTCTGATAAATGCTTAAAATGTAATGTAAAATGTAGCAGTCTGCTTAGATAGAGCATTTGTATTTGTTCTGTGGAATTCACGTTAGTGTGATGCTAAGCTCACATGACACAAATAACCAATCAATCATTAGGAAACAGAGTTTGTTGCTTGTGATAGGCTACCTACTGTACGTAGGCTTACAGCTACTGGGAATTAGCCCGGGAAGCACACGCAGCAAGTGCAATACATTAAGAACGTAATGTATTTGCTGATAGATTTGAATTTTTACACAATGTTTGATGTTTGACAGCCCTACTGGCCATACCGGTTCCCCGGCCTATGTCCATGACGATAGAAAGCGGTGATGTGTTTTCAGTGATCCCCTGACTCGGCCTGCTGTTTGTTTGGCATCAAACATGCAAGAAACCAAGTGTGAAGGAAAGGCAACAGAAGATGAACGGCACTCTTTTAACACAAGAGAGAGGAAATAACATTTCCATGGTTATAATAGATGGTTCCATTGAAAGCCCAATACTATAACTAAGTATATTATTGGGCTAAAAAAATCTGACAGTTATGGCCTCCGGGGTGATCTAGCGGTTACAACATTCAACGCTGGTCACTGCGGCCAGAGTTTGATTCCACTGGCCACGCCAGAGTTGGCTCTGGGCGGGAGTGCCGCTAGGGGGCTACAGTTGGCTGTCCCAGGGAGGGGGAAGGAAAGCTGACATGAGTTCGCAGCATTTTTTATTTGTTTCAGTTTTTTCCCATTTTTCTCCCAATTTGATAGCCAATTACACCCTCTATTTATTTCGATTTACCCTCCCCACATGAGTCCACTGCTCGTCTCTACGAGGCAAGCTAATTCTCCAAGGGCAGCGAACTCCACTTCCTTCGAGACGGAATTCGCCCACCCACATTCTGGAGACTCCTTTACGTGCTTCACAGCGGACTGGAGCCAGCTCACCCTCCCCCCTTCCCCTGGGGTGGACAGCTAAATGCCGCCCCCGATTGGGGCTGACAACCAGAGCCGGTCTGGTAGAGACGCGGGTTTTGAACCGCGTCCCTGACAGGCAGTGCACACCATATCGGACCAGCCAAAATACAGTGTGTAAATGAAGTGGATTTAAACAATATCACAGGCTTTGTATGGTATAACCCGAGCTACATGGTTAAGGCATACAATGACTTTCTGCCAGGCTTATTTCCATATTCTGTTCATTTGACATGCAATGCTCATATTTTAGCACTTGCTTCCAATATATGGGCAGACAATTTCCCAAAGATCAACAAATTTGTTGCAACAATGAAGAAGGTATTGAAACATTGTCTGAGTAGAAAACACCATATCTTAAACACGCAACTACTGAGACAGCAATAAAACTACCACCTGAGCCATGTAAGACACGTTGGGGTACTTAGTATGCATTCGTGGCCTACCATGCTCGGTACATCGACTTTTACAGCAGCTTTGTAAAAGATGAGTTAGACATCTCACCTAACACAGCTGTGCTGACAGAAATTATGACATTGCTGAGGGACAGAAAAGGTTTGAAGGAACAGCTGTCTCTTATTTCTAAATGACCTGATTAAATGGTTTGAAAGTTGAAAAATCTGAATTCACCAAACTTACAATAAAATTAAGGATCTAGTCAATGAATACTGAACATTGACACAGCAGGTGCACAGCAGAAATGGATCAATAAACAAACAATGCACCAAAACATTCAATCAAGTCGCCGTCAAACTCAACACATACTTCAACCCCAAACAGTTAAAACAGAAACCAAGATTTGTTCAACTGGTTCATACATTTCTCAAGTCCATGCAGCTTTTTGACCTGCAGCAAGTGAGCAGCCTGAGGTGGAGATCCTTCCCTTAGAATCTATTCCCGGCTTTGAGGATGACTGTAAATCAGAGATGATAGAATACGTACGTAACGCAAAGAATAGTGGCAGTCATGAGATGTCTGTACTTGATTTCTAGAACATTCCTGAAATAAGCCTATCACTTCCCAACCTGACATGAATGGCAAATCAATATTTATCAGTTGTAAACAATTCTGTTGAGGTGGAGAGGAGTGTTTCTCTCATCGACACATTTGTACACCTCTACAAGAAGCCATGAAAGAGGAAACAACAAATGATCTTTAGAAAGCCCTCCATCTACCTCATCGATACTTTTAAACACGTGTTCATAATCCTTGAGGCAATGGGATATGAAAGGAGCTTTAGCAGGATACGCCACGCAGGGGCTCTAGAGCAGGGTGTCCAATCTTATCTGAGAAGGGTCAGTGTGTTGGATCATCACTTCCTGTTTGGTTTGGGTTTCTCTCCCGCATTTGTTTGGTCATACTATATGATTTTTAACCAGTTTTAAGTCACAATTTCTATTGAACATTTTAGATCTTCGTTGTCTTATGAAGTCTATATGTTTTAACTGGACATTTTAACATGAGGAAGTTCCAGAGATACTGTTTGCCTCGGAAGGAGCTTCGCGTCTCTCATGGAAGCTTTTTAAAGATGAAAGACCAGCACGCTGTCACCTTTGGGCTTTTTGACCGAAGCTTCTGCCCTGAGGTGTGATGCCTAACAAAAGCAATGACAAAAAGGAGGCGTCTGGAGGGGCTGCGGTTAAAGTTAAACCCTTAGCTAAGAGACAACGATCCCAGCGAGCTTTGTCCAATAGCAGGGGTGAGCCGGGCGGCAGCGTGGAGGTGGATGCATCGGTGCTGGAATCGATCAATGCCAGATTGAGCAAGTTGGATATTCTGGATGCACTACAGCAGGACATCCGTGACTTGAGAAGCAGCTTGGAATTCAGTCAAAAGGAGATCGAGGACCTAAGAAAGGATAATGCCTTTCTAAGAGGCACGATGATCGATATGCAGCAGGTCTGCCGACTTTCTCGCCGGGGACAATAAGCGCATTAAAGACACGCTGTTGGATATACAGTGCAGGGAGATGAGAGACAATTTGATATTCTCGGGGATCCGAGAGGACAACGGCGACCCAGAAAAAACTGTAAGAGACTGTCAGGAGTGTAGTAGGGGTGGAACCAAGTGCAGGCGCGAAGAAAACCAAAATACGGAAAAACGTTCGTGGTGTTTATATCCACAAACGTAGGCAAAACAATGTCGGAGGCGACACGCAAATAAATCACAAAACAAACCAAAATAATAAATGAACTGAAACAAACAAAGCTAGCTAAGTAGCAAATCCAAAACGTAATCCAAAACACGGATATAACTAAACCAAGGAACTCTAATAATAAACCAAAACAAGAATAGAATTTACAAGGACGTGCGAGCATGAAAACGAAAGCGAGTTTGTCTAGGCGAAACTAAACAATGTCCAAGCAATGAATGGAGAATGCCAGTAGATTAAATATCCTCCCGGTAAGTGCTAACAGCTGTCTGTAATGACGTGGATTAACTTGGTGCATTCTTGAGGTGTCTTTTGCTTTTTCTGATTGGTGATTTGGGGAAATTACGGATTGCTGGTCGAATCGTTACAGAACCCCCCCCTCTAGGACCGACTCCCGACGGTCCAATAATAGCCTTCTGCTGAGCCTTGAAGTCCCGGATGAGGGCTGGATCCAGAATCTGCTTAGCTGGAATCCAGGACCGATCCGCTGGTCCGTATCCTCCCAGTCCACCAGGTACTGGACTCCTGACTGTACTCGACGGATTGAGAAGACGGCGAACGGTGTACGCTGGGTGGCCGTTGATGAGACGAGGGGCAGGAGGAGGCTTAGCCGGTGGTGTGTGTGCCCCGATGAGCAGTGGCCGAAGACGAGAGACGTGGAAGGTAGGGTGTACACGGCGCATCTCTGAGGCAGTGAGAGACGATAGGCTACCGGATTAACCCGGCGGACCACTTTGAAGGGACCTACAAAACGTGGAGCCAACTTGCGGTTCTCCACCTTGAGGGGTAGGTCCCGTGTTGATAACCAGACCCTCTGGCCAGGGTGAAATGTGAGTGCTGGACGACGGAGACGGTCGGCTTGCTTACGGTGTTGTTGGGTGGTGCGTTCGATGACTAACCTGGCTCTCTTCCAGGCTTGTTTGCATCGCCGCACATGAAGTTCTGCCGAAGGCACCCCGGTTTCCTCTCCTGGTCAGGGAAGAGAGGAGGCTGGTAGCCGAACTGAGCCTCGAAGGGTGACATCCCGGTGGCGGAGCAGCGAAGGGTGTTGTGGGCGTATTCAGCCCAAGGAAGATTGCGGCTCCAGGACTTGGGGTTGGATGCCGAGAGGCACCTCAGAGTCGTCTCCATGTCCTGGTTAACCCGCCGGTCTGCCCGTTGGACTGGGGGTGGTATCCAGACGAGAGGCTGGCTGTGGCTCCAAGGAGTGTGCAGAATGCCTTCCAGAACCGGGCGGTGAATTGAGGACCTCGGTCGGACACGATGTCGGAGGGAAGACCAAACACCCGAAACACATGTTCGACCACCAGTTCAGCAGTCTCCTGGGCCGAGGGCAGTTTGGGCAGGGGAATGAAACGGCAGGCTTTGGAAAAACGGTCCACAACCACAAAAACCGCAGTTTGACCGTGCGAAGGGGGTAGCCCTGTAACAAAGTCCATGGAGATGTGGGACCATGGGCGGCGAGGAATGGGCAGAGGATGGAGTAGCCCTTGGGGACGTGTCCGGGGTTTTTGTGCTGGGTGCACACCGCGCAAGCCAGAACGAATGACCGGACCTCCTCCATCTTGGGCCACCAGAACCGTCGACTAAGAAACTCCAGGGTGCGAGTCACCCTGGATGTCCGGTGAGACAAGAGGCGTGACCCCACTGTAGTACTTGGTTCCGAACAGCTGAGGGTACAAAACAACGGTTAGGTGGGCCATTGCCCGGGTCAGGTTCCGTCAGAAGGGCCTGACGAACCACGGTCTCAATGCCCCACTGGACCGGGCGACGATGCGGCTTGGTGAGAGGATGGTCTCCACTGGGGCGACGGTGTCAGGAGCTTCAAAAATCCGGGAGAGAGAGTCGGGTTTCTGATTCCTAGACCCCCGGACGGTAGGAGAGTGTGAACTGAAACCGGTTGAAGAACAATGCCCACCTAGCTTGCCGGGGTTCAGCCGCTTGGCCTGCTGTAGGTACTCCAAGTTCTTATGATCGGTCCAAACAGTGAATGGGTGGACCGAACCCTCCAGCCAGTGACGCCACTCCTCCAGCGCTTTTTTCACCGCCAGTAATTGCGGTCCCCAATGTCGTAGTTGCACTCGGTGGGTGTCAAGCGGTGTGACAGGAAGGCACATGGGCGGAGTTTGTTGTCTGGCTTAATCCGTTGAGATAGGACGGCCCGATGCCAGTGTTGGAAGCGCCTACCTCGACCACAAAGGGCAGAGATGGGTCCGGAATAGTCAGGATGGGTGCTGAGGTGAAGCGTTGTTTGAGACGTAGGAAGGCTTGTTCGGCTGCGGTGTCCAGACGAATGCTTTTTCCTTACCCCGGGTCAGGTTGGTGAGTGGAACCGCCACCGTTCGAAATCCCGGATGAATCGTCGGGTAAAAATTGGCGAAGCCAAGGAAACGTTGCACCTGTTTGACGGAGGTGGGCGTGGCCAGTCTCTGACCGCCTGGGTCTTGGTTGGATCCATTTGGATGCTGCCTGCGTGTAAAATGAATCCCAGAAATGTGACCGTGGAAGCGTGGAACTCGCTCTTCTCCAGTTTAACATACAGTTGGTTCTTAAGAAGCAGCTGAAGGACATGTCGCACATGTTGTTCGTGTTCCTGGACGTTCCTGGAGAAAATGAGAATGTCGTCCAGGTACACAAACACAAAGCGGTTGAGTGCCTCTCAATACGTCGTTAATAAGAGCTTGGAATACTGATGGACTGTTGGAGAGCCCAAACGGCATGACGAGATACTCGTGAATGTCCCGCCGGCGTGTTGAAGGCGGTTTTCCATTCATCCCCTTCGCGAATGCGCACCAAGTTGTATGCACACCTGAGGTCTAGTTTGGAAAATACGGTAGCGCCCTGGAGCATCTCGAAGGCCGTGGACATGAGAGGCAGAGGGTACCTGTTCTTCACTGTGATGTTGTTGAGGCCTCGGTAGTCGACATGGCCGCAGGCCCCATCCTTCTTCTCCACAAAGAAAAACCCTGCTCCCGCTGGCGAGGTGGAAGGACGAATGTGCCCGGCGGCCAGTGCCTCCCGGATGTAGGTAGTCATCGCCATCGTCTCAGTTCTGGACAGTGAAAAGATCTTGCCCCGGGGACTGGTTCCGGCAGTAGATCAATGGCACAGTCGTACGGACGGTGAGGTGGCAGAATGGATGTGTGTTGCCTGCTGAACACCGCCTGAGGTCACGGTACGCCGACGGCACTCGGGCCCACTCCTGGATTTCTGGTTCCCGGCGTGAAAAGGCAGCGGAAGGGTGAGGCAGTAGACAGGTGCCCTGACAGGCTAAACCCCAGCCCAGTATCTTCTCTGCGTTCCAGTCGATGTGGGGGGTTGTGCCTGCTTAGCCAGGGCAGCCAAGCACGAGGGGTAGCTGGGGAGATTGTGTGACAAAAAAACTCCATCCGCTCGGTGTGGTTCTCCCGATGGTGACTTGGATGGGAATAGTCTGCTGTGTGACGGCACCGGATCCCAGTGGTTTGCCGTCCAGGGCTGTGACGGACAGAGGGGAGTCCAACGTCACCAGAGGGATTTGAAGTTGCCGGGCAAAATTCAAATCAATGAAATCCCCTGCTGCCCGGAATCAATGAGGGCTGAGAGACGAGTGTTGCAAGCTGTTCCAGCGCAGGGAGATCGGTAGAACCAACCCCGTGAGGTGTTCAGAACCGGGAGTGACCGCTGCGCTTCTTACCACCCTCCCGGTGTGGTAGAAGCGTTGGCATTTCCCTGTAACTCCGGACAGGAACCCGGAAATGCCCAAAATGACCACAGTACATACAGCAGTTTCCCTCCGGCGTCGTTCCCTTTCCGTGGTAGAGAGGCGAGTTCTACCCAACTGCATGGGTTCCTCCTGTTTTTTGGGAAGAGCTTGAGGCTGTGAATGGAAAGCTGACGGGAGTGATTCAGTTCGTAGAGGAGAGTGATGTCCGAGGTTGAGGAATGGGGTTGTTGTTACGGCGCCGAGCCTGCGTTCCCGGTGTCAATTATCTAGCTGTATGGCTAAATCTATGAGTTCTTCCCATTGTTCAATATGCCCATGGATCACGAGTTCGTCCTTCAGCCCCTCGCTGAGACCTTGCCGAAACGCCGCTATCAATGCCTCGTTATTCCAGCGGCTCTCTGCGCCAGGGTGCGGAACTCGATGGCGAAGCTGCCACCGTTCGACCTCCCTGCTGATCCCGAGCAGCTGGTTAGCTGCTTCACGACCCCGGACCGATGGTCGAACACCTTCCTCAACTCGGAATTGAATTGGAGGTAACTGTCGAGAGATGTCCCTGTTCCTCCCAGATAGCAGTCGCCCATTGCAGAGCGGTTCCAGTAAGAAGGGAGATGATATACGCTATCCGGGAGCGATTGCTGGGGAATTGTGATGGTTGAAGTTCAAATGCCAGTGAGCACTGAGTGAGGAAACCGCGACATCCCGTGGGGTTGCCGCCGCAGCGCTCCGGTGCCGGAGCCGCGGTTCGCGAGACAAGCTGGCTTGGGTGTTGATCATGGGTTCCTGGTGAGGCTGAGAAACGGCGGTAGGGTGTAGTTTGAAGCAGCTTTGTGATGGTGTTGAATTGGCTGGATGTTTGCTGGCTGAAAGTGTTTAGTTGTTCTGTCAGCAGAGCAATAGCCTGATCCTGCCGTCTAATGGAAACTTCCTGGTTCTGGATTGTCGTGCGCAGGAAGCTCTGGGGTCGCCTCGGTTTCTGCTGGTTCCGTTGTTGTCTTGGACATTCTGTCAGGAGTGTAGTAGGGTGGAACCAAGTGCAGGCGCCAAGAAAACCCAAAATACGGAAAACGTTCGTGGTGTTTATATCCACAAACGTAGGCAAAACAATGTCGGAGGCGACACGCAAATAAATCACAAACAAACCAAAATAATAAATGAACTGAAACAAACAAAGCTAGCTAAGTAGCAAATCCAAAACGTAATCCAAAACACGGATATAACTAAACCAAGGAACTCTAATAATAAACCAAAACAAGAATAGAATTTTACAAGGACGTGCGAGCATGAAAACGAAAGCGAGTTTGTCTAGGCGAAACTAAACAATGTCCAAGCAATGAATGGAGAATGCCAGTAGATTAAATATCCTCCCGGTAAGTGCTAACAGCTGTCTGTAATGACGTGGATTAACTTGGTGCATTCTTGAGGTGTCTTTTGCTTTTTCTGATTGGTGATTTGGGGAAATTACGGATTGCTGGTCGAATCGTTACAGAGACTTTATGTCCAACAAGCTCAAACTTTCCCCTGAGGTGGCTAGAGACATAACTTTCTCCAGAGTGCACAGAATGGGCAGACCTGTGGACGGTAAAGTCTGTCCTATAATAGCTCGGTTTGAGCGCTATAAGCACAAGGAGCTGGTGAAGAGCAGAGGAAAGGAACTGAAAGGGACCTCTCTCTGGCTAAATTACCACTTTCCGGCAGAGATCAATGACAGGAGGAAAAAACTGTCACCGATCATGAAAGAGAACAGGGCCCTGAACAGCAGAGTGGCCTTAACAGTCAATAGGCTGTACATAAATTAACAGCTGTATCGGGACCCAAAGGTTACCCCCTGGCTTTTTTAGAATGCGCATGGGTTGACCTGTGCAATGAATACTTCCAGTACTGATATGCCCTGCATTAAGCTGGGCCTTCATAAGGGCCTGGTGTTAGCTCATGTGAATGTATGCAGTTTGCGCAGTAAGTACCAGGAAGTAGAGTGTGTTGTCAGGGCTGACTGCATTAACATCCTTGCTATTTCTGAGACCCACCTCGATAATTCCTTCTCTGATTCAGCTGTAGCTATTGAGGGGTTCTCAATAGTTAGAAAAGATAGAAACAGGTTTGGAGGTGGGGTGGCTATTTATGTTCAGAATCATTTACCTGTTAAAATACGTAATGACCTGATGAGAGAGAACATTGAGAGCTATTTGTGTGCAAGTCCATCTGCCTTATTTGAAACCAATTCTAGTATGCTGTTTCTATAGGCCTCCTTGTGCTGATGCTCTGTATCTGATGGATTATGTGAGATGTTTGACAGGATATCGGATGAGAATAGAGAAATCTACTTACTGGTTGATATGAATGTAGACTGGTTGGGACAGTTGTGTACAAATAAGAACAAGTTGCTATCCATCTGTCCCAAATTGTTGCCTTCCCCACTAGAATAGGTGTAGGCAGTGATGGCATTATTTCAGCTACATGCATTGATCATATTTATACAAATGTTCCTGACCAATGCTCCAAGGCTGTCTCTGTCCCTGTAGGTTTTAGTGACCACAATATAATAGCTGTCACTAGAAAGACGAGGGTTCCTAAACCCAAAGCTAAAATCATTTTTACAAGGTCTTATAAGAGATTTAATCAAGAATGTTTTATTGATTAATTATCCTGTTTAAATTGGAACGAGGTGTGCAATAAGGATGACCCTGAGGCTGCACTGGATTTATTTATGTTAATGTACATGAGTGTTGTGGACAAGCATGCTCCTTTGAAAAAGTTTACAGTTAAAAATAAGTCAGCCCCATGGATTGATAACGGACTAAGGAATTTAATGACCAAAAAAGACATGGCTAAAAAAGCCTCAGTCAACTTAGGCTTAATTGATGACAGGCGTAAGTACTGTTCCTTACGAAATCAGGTCACAAAGTTAAACAAAGCGAAAAAAAAGGGTGTATTACAAACAAAGGTTATATGATGTGAGATATGATAGTAAGAACTTATGGAATGTCTTGAATGAGATCATGGGTCGAAAGAACAATGTCTGTACACCTTTTGTGGAATCAAATGGATTTGTACTCACTAAACCATGTGACATTGCAAATCATTTTAATAACTTTTATGTTGATAAAGTATCTCAATTAAGGCAGGGTATGCATATCTCCAATAACACCAAATCAAGTGACCTCATTGAGAATATTATAATGAAAGATAAGGGGTGTGAATTAAATTTTCATCAGGTTGAAGTCAGCGAGGTTGAGAGGTTACTACACTCTCTTCCGGACAACAAGGTAGCTGGTACAGACAACCTGGATAGTAAATTACTGAGAATGACTGCTGGTATCATATCATTTCCTGTTTGTCATATGCATGTCCAAAGATGTGGAAGGTGGCTAAGGTTACTCCTTTACCGAAGGATACCAAATCTGCTTTTAATGAGGGCAACTCTAGACCCATAAGCATCCTACCTGTTTTAAGTAAAATCATGGAGAAATGTGTGTATGCACAAATTCAAGCTTATTTTCAAACAAATAAGCTAGCAACAGAATCTCAACATGCATATAGAGCTGGCCACTCTGCTTCCACTGCTCTAATACAAATGACGGATGATTGGTTTAAAGCTATAGATAATTATATGCTGGTTGGAGCTGTGTTGTTAGATTTCAGTGCTGCTTTTGATGTGATTGACCACTCTCTCTTGATCGAGAAACTTAAATGTTATGGTTTTAATCCTTCTGCTTTAATGTGGATACAGAGTTATCTGTCCTCAAGATTACAGCAGGTGTATCTGAATGGCAGCTTGTCGAGTAGCAGAAGTCTAGAGTGTGGTGTTCCACAGGGCAGTTGCCTGGGACCTCTATTTTTTCAATATTCACCAATGATCTGCCTTGGGCTACCGGGAGTGCCAAAATAGTTATTTATGCTGATGATTCCACCTTATATCATGTTGCACCATCATGCAATGTACTTAATGAAGTTAATGTTGAGTAAAGAACTGGAAGCTGTGCATAACTGGACAGTATGTAATATGTATGTACGTAATTGTCCTTAACATCTTAAAGACAAAAAGCATTGTATTGGGAACCAGGCAAAGGTTATCTTGTAACCCAAAGTTGGATTTTAGGCTATGTAATTCAATAGTTCAACAGGTCAGAAGTGCTAAGCTTCTTGGAGTGATGCTGGACTGCACTCTATCTTGGTCTAATCATATTAGTGATATTGTTTCAAGGATGGGAAGGGCTGTTGGTATTTCCAGGAAATGTGCTTCTTTTGTTGATCGACCTCTTCTCTGTCAGATTGTTCAAAGTTTAGTCTTGTGTCATCTTGACTATTGTTCTACGGTCTGGTCATCTGCTGCAAGTGGTGAGATCAGGAAGCTCCAGATTGTCCAGAATAGGGCAGCACGGCTGGTTCTGGGTTGTTCACTAAGCTTGCCTTTCTTGGTTTACAGTGGTGAACAGGTTGTCAGCTAATACACTAATATTGTCAGTGACCAGTAGTGAAACTCCAGATTTTTTGATGAAACAAATTGTTTACAGTAACACTATGCATAATCATAACACTAGGGGGTCTAGTGAGGGTCAGTTTGTACTCCCTTGTCCGAGGAAAAATGCTTTACTGAAATCTTTTATTTATAGATCAATATTGCTCTGGAATAACCTGCCTCAAAATCTCTCCTGCACTGATAGTAAATTGGTTTTTAAAAGGAAATTTACATTTTATTTAAATGTATTTAGGCTCGTCATGTCCTAATCTAAAGAGTATCTAATACTGAATCTAGTCTGGACTTGAATAGCCCAAGTGTTTCTGCCTCTACTACCCGACCTGGCAAGCTGTTCCAGGCATTGACAACTCTATGTCTAAAGAAAAACTTCTTAATATCTGTGCGGAATTTGCCTTTAACTAATTTCCACCTGTGGCCTCTTGTTCTGCTGACCCCACTTATCTTAAAAAATATTTTTAAAGTACCGTATTTCACTTTGTTAATCCCTTTTAGGAATTTAAAAACCTCAATCAAAAGTCTCCGTTTGCTAAGCTTAAATAGATTGAGTGCCTTAAGTCTATCCTCATAACTTTTACCTTTCATACCAGGTATCAGTTTAGTTGCCCTTCTTTGAACTTGTAGTACGGTGCCCAGAACTGCACACAGTATTCTAAGTGAGGTCTGACAAAGGCATTATATAACATGAATATAACCTCCTTTGATTCATACTCAATACTTTTTCCTATGTGTCCCAGCATCCTGTTGGCTTTTTTCACTGCTGTAGTACATTGCTTTGATGCAGATAGGCTTTGATCAACTATAATTCCTAAGTCTTTTTAAAATTGAACAGCTACTAACTTTTCTCCTCCCATAAACTATTCCTGTCTAATGTTTTTATTCCCCACATGCATAACTTTACATTTAGCAATATTGAATGTCATCTGCCACATATCTGCCCATTCTTGGATTTTGTTTAAATCATCTTGGATAACTTTAGTCGATTACAAACTGTTTGCCAAATCCCCAAGTTTAGTATCATCTGCAAATTTAACTATTTTGCTACTAACATCCATATCAAGATCATTTATGTAAATAAGGAAGAGCAGAGGTCCCGGCACCAATCCCTGCGGGACACCACTGCCCACAGCACCTAGGTCAGATATGGCCCCACCTACTGTTACTCTTTGTATTCGCACTTGCAGCCAATTATGAACCCACTCTGAAACTACTCCTGCAATTCCTACTGAATTCATTTTAGCAATGAGCCTCTCATGGTACCTTGTCAAATGCTTTCTGAAAGTCCAAATATATAATATCATAAACCTGCTTATGGTCCCCCTTCTTATATATTGGAATTATACTACCCTGCTTCCAGTCATCTGGTATTTCCCCAGTGATTATGGATTGCATAAAAATATCTGTCAATGGTCTATATATAATTTCCCCAAGTTCTTTAGTACTCTGGGATATATGCCATCAGGGCCTACTGCCTTATTTGTCTTAGGTTTTTATAGTTTTTGTAGTACTCCTATGTCCCTTATCTCAAATTCCTCCATAACATTCTATACCTATACCTATACATTTAGGCATATTTATAACCTCTTCTCTAGTAAAGCTCTCAACAAAGTAACTGTTTAGTGTGTTAGCAATATCCTTATTATTATAAACCAAAGTTCCTTCCTTATTCTTAATGCACTTAACCTCATCATTAACTTTCCTTTTTCTACTACAATATTGAAAAAACTTCTTAGGATTACTTTTTGCATCTTGGTAATTTTTTATTTGAAACCGCCTTTTAGCTGATCATATTTCAGTTTTAGCCTTAGCCCGCATATTACAATAATCAAACTTGTTTCTCTCTGAGTTATCCTTTTTATATATTCTGTACAGTCGCTTCTTTTGCCTCAAAATCTCCCATATAGATTTAGTCATCCACTGCGGAGACTGTTTTTTCATCCTATTTTTCCTTACTTTTGGGATGAATTTACCCTGTATATCTACAATAACCCTTTTAAATGTAGTCCATTTTTCATTCACAGTTCTGCAATCTAGAAGTTTTACCTGATCTATATGACTTGAATTCTCTCTCATTTTATTAAAGTCAGCTCGTCTGAAATTAAAAATTCTAGAGTTAGAGGAGGCTGTCTTAACTTGTCAAAAAATATCAAAAATAACGGCACTGTGGTCACTTGCCCCTAGTGGTTCTTCTACTTCTGTGCTGCAAATTCTATCAGGATTGTTACACAAAACCAGATCCAGTATTGATTTCCCTCTCATAGGCTGAGTAACAGACTGTACCAAAAAGCAGTCATTGACCACATCTAAAAATTCCTCTTCACATTTACCCTGATCTGTCACTACCTCCCAATTAATAGAGGGGTAATTGAAGTCGCTCATAATTATCATCTCTCCTTCTGCACAGATTTGTTTTATGTTACCGAAGAGCATGCTATTTATGTTACTGTCTGAAGCTGGAGGTCTATAGCATGCTCCTATATTAAGGCCCTTCTCATGATCTCCCAGTAATCCAGTCCAGATGGCCTCACAAGAAACTAGTGAGTTTATACCTGGAATTTCCTGCACATTAAGATTGTCTTTCACATAAAGGGCCACTCCCCCTCCTCTTTTATTAGTTCTATCCTTCCTAAACAATTTGTACCCCTGTACATTATATTCATCCCCATGGTGTGCCCTGGGGCTCATCAGTCCTCCCACTCACAGAGGGCTGGGCCAGATCCTCTTGATCCTCTCTTCCTGCAAGGGCTGGAATCGGTTGGACACCACAAGCTCTGGAGATGCCGCCCCTGCATGTGCGCGCCCTTTTCTATGCTGGCACCCTATCGTCACCCAACTCTCTCTCCCTACCTGCTCTAGAATCTCCCCCCTACCCAGCTTTCGGCGTGCAGGCTAACTCTCTAAAGGGCGTACTAATTAGTTCCTGGAACTCTACAAATTCCACAGGGCAGTCAAGACCAGCAAGTTGGGCTTCGAGATCAAGAATCTTGCTCTCAAGATACTTCACAAGCTGGCATAGGTCGCAGACGAAACCCTCCTGGAAGTCTCCTTCCAGAAATGCAATCATCCTGCAACACTTGCACTGCACTGCCGATGGCCACATTTTCACCCCTAAATATGTCTATTGCTCTCCCTGCACTGAACAAATTACTGCCAAAACAGAGACACCAAGTCGTTACAAATACTATATGCACCGCAGTGGTTCCGAACAGTCAGGTACAGAAATTTCTAAATGGAAACAACACCCCTCTTAAAGCTAACTAGAAATTTTTTTAATTTATATATGTCATATGGTATTACTCCAGACACAGGTATTACTTTCAGCCCACCAGCCAACCAGGAAGTCCTACATTTAAGAGCCCGGAATTAGTGACTTTCTTTTCTGTGGCCACAGAGCTCATCGCAAAGTGTGACTATCAACAAAAACAAAAACGCTTCTTTAAAACTATCACTCAGAGATCAGGTCAGAGGGCCACAGCATTTGGATCAAACATTTTTCTTGACTTGATGCCGTTCGCATGGTGTGCTTGATCTGTTTCTGCTTTCTTCTCATGAATGTTTGTGACATTCATGAGAAGAAAGTAGAAACAGATCAAGCACACCATGCGAACGGCATCAAGTCAAGAAAAATATTGTGCTTAATACAATCAGGGCAGTTCCATTAAAAGTCCTTCATGTAAAAGCTGGGAGGCATTAAGCAGGATTACATCTTATTTCTGAGACATCTATGCAGTTCCTGGCAGAAATCCAGTGTGAAGGGTTCTGTAGTGTACTTCTGACAACCCTCTGAAAAGTACACAAGCACATACTGTAACCAGAATGGGGTTTTATTTCATTTTCAATCCCTGGTGTATTTCGATCACAGGAAATTGTGAGAGGCATCTGGGTTTCATAAATATCAGGCAGTGAAACAGGAGAATGATGCCGCTCGACCAGACTGCAGTCCCCAGCTGTGCCATCCCTCGCAGGTGGTCACCTGACCAGACATGTTTCCCATAATCCCTGGCTGCAGAGGGCGAAACCACAGGCACCCCCATAGGCCGCGGTCATGACAACTAACTGGTAATCGGCAGACAGCACCCCCCCAGCCCCACACCCCCCAACTACAAATGCTGTAACAGTGTGCATCTCAACCCACCCATGATGTATAATGTCAACACTTTATCAAAAGGAGAAGATAAACGCGCTGTAGGCTAATGGTGACTATGGCACATTTAGGCGGACAAAATTATGAGCTTTGCACATACACAGATTTGTAGCCTGTTTCAGATATGTTACGTATATGGGTGCATCAAAAACACAAAATGATAAATAATAAGACCGTTTGAAAACGGCCTGCTAAATGAAGAAGAGGTTAATATAGACTCTTTTAAACACAATTAAATCATATTAGCTGCTTGGTTACTCCGTTTGGGGGATGTGAGCAACAAGCCTCTTTCTGTAGCCTAAAGGAAAATGACTTTACGCCATGGCAAACATGAGGAAGGAGAACAGAGATTTTTTTTAAGCATTAATCGTTTCTGCTAGGGAACGCGGGGCGGCGCGGTGGTTATTTTGGTGCCTGATCACGGGTGGGCGCGGCCCTAATGAAGTCTTGTTGGTCGGAGCGGGAGGCTGCGGGCGGTGGGCGGTGAGCGGTGGTGTATTCGGGAGTGTGTGTAGGTCTGGTGCAGATACTATCAGACAGCGCTTTCATATAGGCTGGAAGGCTGGACGCCTTAGCAAATGCCACAGGCGGAAACAAAGGCAGGCCAAACCACATTAAATTAACCGCCGCAGTTTACAATTCTCTCCAATTTGTCATTGCCACCGTAAATAGGATTTAAACAAGTACCTATCTTGTACTGTTATCATAATCATTACCATTTAATGTGTATATAACTACTTATAATAACAGAATAACAGAATACTTTAACCAGTGCCCGAGAGAAACAGGTGTTATATTTCCACCGTTTCCATATTGAAGAGATGCTTGATGTTATATCGTATACATTTTTGTAATAATATAACCTACTCTAAAATTTGCACTTGGAGAATCTTCTTTGAATCTCGCACAGGCGCATAATGATAATAATAAGAATAATAAGAATAAGAATCATAATAATAATAATAATAATAATAGGCTACATATTTGCAGAGAGTCCGATTATTTCGATACAATAAGCAGAGCAATTTAAACATTGCGCCCAATAAACTTTACATTGACGTTGTTTTTTCTATAAATATATATTCCATAATATTGACCACTTAAAATAACAATTAAATAGACCAAACAGTATAGGCTATATATATAGGCCGATATAGTATTTATCCTGTTTAAGTACATTCTGGTTGGCCGTGTGCTCTTTATACTGACTGCATGGAATCACGCGTAATTACCATAGCGTGGTTTCGCTGCCTGTAACGTCCTCTTGCTTTTGCAATACCGAATGAACGCCGGTGCAGCACGCGCTACTTGGCCTCACTGCCTTGGTTTCATTATTCTTCTTCATTTGTGACAAATATGTGATATGTAGCATCATATATATAGGTATACACACACACACACACACACACACACACACACACACACACACACACACACACACACACACACACATATAGCCTACTGATCACATATGCACCTGATCTTTTTCAGAAGTATTTATAGCTTTGGTCATTGTTCTTAGGCAATTATAGCGGTTGAGGCAATACAGTAGCTTACCTTCCTTGTTTTAGGAAGTGTGCACACTATGCTAGGTCTTTTTGTTCTCAATTTGAGCTTGAGGAGGCAGCTGTCGTGGTCCATTCAGTATTACATATCGTAATAGAGGCTGTTGTCCTCATTTGCCAAGGTCAATCAATTGATCATGGCTACAGCTTGATGACACATTAAACACACACACACACACACACACACACACACACACACACACACACACACACACACACACGCACACGCTTGCCAGTGTTATTATTCTTTAACTGTATCTGTCCGTTTACACGAGTAAGGTGTGCAGTCTAATCTGTATATATGCAACGTATGGCAGTGCACCTGTCTACCTATAGGTTACGGAAGCACTGCTATTGGCTTCATTGCTGCTTGTGTATATATTATACATGTGTACGTTACTATTATTATTATTATTATTATTATTATTACTAGTACTAGTAGTAGCTATTACTACAGGTGACCGTCTAGCGTATTTCTATCACACGGTTTCCGCACCTCGCCCCCAGGAAGACCGGACCGGACCGGCAGCTCGAGCGCCGCTGCACCTTTAAGGCAATGAAGAATTTAAGCGTCTGCAGGAGCGGAGCGGAGGGTTATTCCGTAGCGCTCTGAGGCGGAGAGGGCTGATTAGACCAGCAACGGGAAGATGCGCTTGCTTGCTGCTCGCTGGACGGGGAGAGGTGGCGAAGAGGCTCTGGCTTTGGGGTCTAGCAATTATTATTCCTGCGGCTTCAGATCATCTGGGCTGGGCTCGTGATCGTGCTGAAGTGTTCCCGAATTACGTTCTGGGATCGCATTTTTGATCATCTTTCTTTCTTTCTTTCTTTCTTTCTTTCTTTGCATCGTTTATTAAATTACTATTTATTTGCAAATTTATGATTTTTTTTTTTTAAACATAGGCTATGTATTTGACATTTTGATTTCGATTTCGAATATTGTTGCCGTTTACATATACATACGAACATACATACATATTGTATTTTTCTCCATATTGCCACCTGTACATATTTTTGTTTGCCTGTTTGTGTGGACCGGTCTGACTCAGCATCACACCTGGGCTGCCTCTCTCACCAGCGAAGCTCTCCGGCGTCTTTGAAACGCAGGCGTCGCTGCGAGCAGTGTCGGGGCTGCACCGGGAGCGGCTCAGGAGTACGATCACAGCTTTAACGAAGACAATCGCGGGAGAACACACAACCTCCAAACGCAAAGAGGGATCAAGAGAGAGAGAGAGAGGGAGCGAGAGAGACATAGAGAGAGAGAGGAGGGAACAGAGAGACAGCACGAACGTTGGTAGTAGGAAAACTGGATCGCTTTTCTCCTGGCTAAGAAATGTTTGTAGCCTTGCAACTGAAAACAGAAGAAAATTAAACAGGATAAAGGAGAAAGTGTGCGGAGCAGGAAGAAAAGGGCAATAGCTGAGGGATTAAAAGGAGCGGGGCATGTGGATATCTGCTATTCTCTTTCTCCAGAGCATCTTAAATGGTGAGTTATATATATATAGCCTATATTCATTTGAAAGTTAAAACAATACTTTAGTGTGCTCATGTAAGAAATATTGTGTCACTGAGGGAGGGGGGGTTGGAGATAGCTTTATATAATTTTTTCTGTTGCTGCTGTATGCCATCTTCTGGGGGTCGAGGCTGGAAATGCGCTGTAATCGTTTAAACTAGCGTACCTCGTCACATATTCGGCCTTTTCTGCATTTCATCTATTCGTGTACACTCTGTATTAAATATAGCACATTGTGCTACAATTCATTAGCTTGCTGAGATTAATCGATTATGTCTTTATTTGTATTTTTATTGCACAGGGGATGAATGGTCTGGATTTCATTAAGTGCTTGATAAAGTATTTATAGATGTGACCTTTAGGCTTAATGGCTACTTATTATTCTTATTATTTTACGTTTAATTAATAACGCATTAATAACTGCGTTTAATGACATTATTAACTTTCGTTTGTTAAGTTCAACCCCTTCATCTCACATAATAGCGTTTGATAGTAAGGACTTCTGAAATGACTGACATGTTCTATTTACATATACACGCACACGCGCGCACGCACGCGCGCACATAAACACACACACACACACACACACACACCTTTCTGTATATTCACAGAAAACAACTGTGAATATTTAACACTTGTATGGGTAGGCTACTCTTATGTTAAATGATTTTAAACCACGCAATAACATTGTAACCTTACAATAGTGCCACTGAGTGCAGAACACTACAATACAAATGATCACACAAAATTTAAATTTAAATTAATGTATGCCAGTCAACAGTGTACATTTAAATGTGCTAAATAGCATTCATTATAGGTTCACTTTGATTGTCATGTATATACCTGCGCATGTTGAAGGAAAACTAATGACCGAAAAATTGAAAAAATAAATAGATAATTGAATGCTAATATGAATGAACATTAAAAAAGATTAGCAAGCTTCCAAGAAAAGCAATCCACACAATATTAACAATAATTTATAAAAATATATATATTTAAAAACAGCAAAGGGCAATTGATGATAGGGGTGTAATGTGCCTGATGCAGAAACGTGCGCGAGCCTCACGCTGGGCCAGATAACCGATTAAGAATATCTAAAAAAAGACTGAGGGCCGTCTTTTCTTCCCCCCTTTCACAAGGCCAATATCATTAAAGTCATGAGAGGCAGCGACACACAAACCATCCCTTATCACATTCATCCATACGTTCAGGCAAAATAGATTTTTCTTATTTTCGTTTCATACAAGATAAAGGGCATCTCTAATTTAAAAAAACAAAAATAAAAATAACAGTAAATGGATTGTTGATTTGACGTTAATTCAAGGAAATCATGTTTTTTTGCGGTGGAAAAACGTGTGAGGTTGAGAGAAGGGGTGGATGACCACTGGGTGAAAATGGGTTGGGTGTGTGCGCAAGAGAGAGAGAGAGAGAGAGAGAGAGAGAGAGAGAGAGAGAGAGAGAGAGAGAGAGAGAGAGAGAGAGAGAGAGAGAGAGAGAGAGAGAGAGAGAGAGGGAGATGGAAAGAAACAGAGGCGTTTGGAATATCTTTCATTAAAAAATTTAAAAATTTAAATTGATAGGTGATGGATTAAAAGTGAGACAGAACCCAGAATGGATGGGGACCTGGTGTTGTGTGAATTTTGGGAGGGGGCAAATCAAAAATAAGAGAAATAGAAATAAAATGAAATATAAATGAATGAAGAAATAGAATGAAGCAGAAAAGAGATCCGAGGCTGGGTATAGATGCATTTCTTCTTGGCACGCTGAGGGGGTCATCACCTTTAATCAGCATAGACACTACCCCCAAAATTCCCCCCCTCCCCTTCTTAAAAAATGAAAACATGGGGGCAATAACCCCTTTTTTCTGCTGAGGTAATTCTGCAAAAAAAAATTGTATATTACATTTAAAAACATATACAGATATATATACATATATTTGTATTTTTTGGTGACGTTCATATTGAAGTGGCCTGCATTTCCTCCATCTCTGAATGTCATAAAGCAATGTTGAGAGATTCTCATTAATCACCCTGTGCCTGTGGTGATGTTCGATCCACAGATTTTTTTGTCCTGCGTCCATTGTGAAAGGGAGTCATGTTGCTTCAGATACTGTTATCAAATGCAACAACAGGCACATATTCCAGTGGAAGCGTTTAATCCAGAGTGTTAAAGCCACACGCCAGGGCTATGAGGAGGCTGTGCCGTGGGCGTGCACTCACTCATTTAACACGCAAAGCAAAACACAAATAGAGTTGTTCAGATTTTCTTTGTTGTTATTTTGTTTGCAGAAGCATTCCTTGTTTCTGGGCTCATTTCCCTTCGTGTGTTTTGTGGGTGCTTGTCAAGATGGCTTCATTGGTACATTGATTTGGTTTATTTTTGATACAATATTGTCGACCGTGCTGCCGATGTCATTCAGTTTGCACAACCGTCCAATCATATACCCTCCCAACACCCCCCCACCCCCCACACCAGCCTCCCGCCCCATTTTATTCTCAGCTGAAAGACTGGATTCCAGAAAATTCTAGCTTTTAGAGTTGGGTTCAGCACATGCTCCTTGGGCTGTCTCTATGGAAACGCATGTAAGGAGAGTCAGAGGAGTGCGGGTTGAGTCCAGCCATGCTGCGCACAAACACAGGTGACCCGGAAGTGCTTCAGAGGTCACCAGAAACTTCCATCTTGTCATCTGCGCACAGACATCCAGCTCCCGTTTTAAGACTACATTAATGTAATGAATTTGTTTGTGGTCTCTCGGTTAAGGCTGCCCACCTGAAAGAGTGGTTTCTCTTCTGCACCGCATTGTTACAGCTGTATTGATTTTTTCTTTTGCTCAGATATTAATTTACTTTTTATCCCTCAACCATTCAATTTATAATTAATAGCATCTATAGCATTTTGAAATTGACATTTGGATCTCTGAAAAGGTTTTACCTAATTCTGACATTAGGTATCAAAATGTCTAATTAACCAGCTAAATAAATCATCATGGTATATCATGTTTTCAACTTTTAATTTAAATTCTTAATTTAATTTAAGCAGAATTATTTTTTCCAGAAATGTAAAGTAATAGAGTATTCCATATTATACATTATTTTATGCAACATGCTATTTTTGTGGAGAATATAGTTAGATGCCTATTTTGGTTTCCTGAGAATGGAGAAAGTAGATTTTATTATTTTGGTAAACTATTACACAAAACATTGTGCATTGAACTTAAATTAAATTAAGCTATCACAAAAGATAATGGTGAGAATATAATATTGGTGATGCATGTTTCAGTAATAGTCCCCTGCTGTGGAATGTATAGTCAAAAGGCCCATTTGGTTTGGAAAATGAGCCATTTCAAAACAGAGGTGCAAACACAACAGTGAAGCTTTTCTTTGAACCCATTCATTTTACCAACCATAAAAATAATGATCAATTGCAATATTTATGGAATTAAAAATATAATGTTTTTTGCAGATACAACATTAACATTTCTTAAAACATTTCTAAAAATATATCCTTGCCATAAATAATGTGGTCTTTGCAATAAGTTATATTGGGATATTAAAGATTATTGCTAACAAAAAATGGTTGCACAGACCATATGTTATGACCATCAATAATTTAGAATTGGACATTCTGCAAAAAAAGTGAAATCATTCTGTGAGATACAGCAGCTCATTTAGGACCTGTTTAAATGCAGTGCATTTTTTATTCACTTTGAGTTATGCATATAAACTTAAACTTCTCTGTCTGTACTCATTTTTTTGCGATTTTGGCACTCACCAGCAAATATGTAAAGAAAGCAACAATAGCTCCAACTGTTATGTGAAGAAGAAAGCACACTGTGGGCTAGACTGAATCCAAACCTCAATGCCCCCCCCCCCTGCAAATCCACAGCTCCCTTCAGATTGTAATATCTGCACTGTACCTTCAGCAAGTCCTAAGCACAAACTTCTTTCAAAACATTTTTTGTTCATTTTTGTTTTACAGTCTACAGTTTTGATGTAAAATGGCAGAGAAGTGATTTTGACGGCCGTTGTGTTTTTGAGTGCCTGTCGTTTGCCTTTGATTAAAATAAAAATGTGATCGCAGCAGTGGATACATCACGGGCCAGATGGACTGAGAAACAGATTTAATGTTGTTTTCACTGAGAAATGCCTGGGGGCAAATCTGATTCAAGCTCAATTGGACACTAATAAGCACTGCAAATATACTGCAAGCCTACTTAGTGCAGAGTTAATACCATGCCATTGCTGAGGGGGGTGGGCGGGGGGGGGGGGCGGCATACAGACACCCGCAAGATGAAGCTGAAAGATCTAGGTTCAGACTGCCAAATATAGTAAAGCTTCAAAGGGGCTCTTATTGTTGTCTGTGTATCTTTATCAGTGTATGTAAATAGGGAGATGTGCAGATGTCACAGGGTTTCGGTGAGGGAGCGCATGCCTGCTGGATGAGACCGCTCCAGGTGTGGCATCTGAATACCTGTCAGTACCACTTAGGGAGCCAATTTAGTATGGAGGTACAGTGCCATGTATCGGGGGGTAGGAGGGAACGCACTTCTGATGAGGATTTGGTGAGGAATGATTTGAATGGAGCAGGAGGAGGGGGTTGAGATGAGAAACAATGTGTGTGTGTGTGTGTGTGTGTGTGTGTGTGTGTTGCCTTTACTCAAGCTCATCTGTCGGGAGTGGATTAACTGCACCGATTATATTTTCCGTCTCTTGGAATAGAGAGGTGCTCCCTAACAACCTGCGCCCTTCCCCTCAGCTCCGCCGTGTTGTGCTTAAAGATTATTGTGCTGCGTTTGTTTGCCGTGGCGTTGCCGAGGTTACGCAAGAGTTGATGTCATGGCAGCGTGTCGTGGGAGCGTGTGCGGTAGCAGGGACAGGGGTTTTGATTGGCTGAGGCAGGAGTTTTGATTGGCTGATGGAATGGGTTTTGATTGGTTGAGACCACCATCTGAGGCCTTTAAAGGTGCTGTGATCACGTTCATCCCTAAAATCTTAGAATGAGTTAGCAGCTCCCGCAGTAGACCATATTTCATAGAGCCCAGACTCTTGTGTTTGGAAAAGGTAATACTTTTTCATCAAGATACAGTTTTTTGTCATTATTTAAGTGCGTGTGTGTGTGTGTGCATGTTTGTGTGCATGTGTGCGTACGTGTGCGAGTGCGTGTGATTGTGTGTGTGTGTGTGTGTATACGTGTGTGTGTGTGTGATTGTGTGTGTTTGTGTGTATACGTGTGTGTGCATGTGTGTGTGTGCGTGTGTGTGTGTGTGTGAGTGTGTGTGTGTGTGCGTGCGTGCATGTACGTACGTGTGTGTATGCACACGTGTGTGTGCGTGTGTGTCTGTGTTTGTGTGTGTGTGTGTGTGCATGTGTGTGTGCATGCGTGTGTGTGCGTGTTTGTGTGCGTGTAAGTGTGTGTGTGTGTGTGTGTGTGTGTGTGTGTGTGATTGTATATCTGTGTGAAAAGCCCCAGGATAGTTTGTATATCTATAGTTGTGTGAAATGTGCCCCATTGTTCTACCACAGGCAGCTCAATCAACATTCTGCAGATTCTCAGATACAAGTCGGTGGCTCAGGGATGTTTGCCGATAACAGTAGCGGTTATTCCTCTCTTTCTCCCTCAGAGAGAGGTTTGGTTCCAGTCCGCATCCACGGACTCCACTATCACAACTTTGTGTATTCAGAACGATCTCTGTGGGTTGGGTCAGGGGTTGACCATGCAGTCAAAATAAAAGTAGCTGAAACCAATATGATCTATGATCATTTCATGTTGGGGCCCGCCATAACTTCTCAATAAATTGTTACAAATAGTTAGAACATAGGTGACATGTTGTATTTCCACATATGTAGACCTGACACAACGTGGTTATTCAGACAATCAAATCTCTGTAAAACTGCTGAAAATCCTGTCAACCTCGCTGTTTGTAAATATTTGGCAGTTTCGGCTTAATTTTTTTAGGAATTCAAATGTTGAGAATTGAAACATTTTTTTGTTTTTGTTTTTGGTTAGGCCCTAATTAAACAACCCAAGCTCAACAATTGTTGAAATTAACAAAAATGTCACATTAACAGAAACAATAAACATTACTTTTTGCTAGTGCCTTGAAAGAGCCTTTCAGAGGAATAGTGACATATTTTAGACAAGCTCTATTGATATTCCATATTCATTGTATTTCCTATTTTCGGGCCTCCTGGGTGGTCTAGTGGTTACAACGTTTGACGCTGACTACTGCGACCGGGGTTCGATTCCACCTGCCACGCCAGAGTCGGCTCTGGCCAGGAGTGCCACTAGGGGGCGGCAATTGGCTGTCTGCCCCAGGGAGGGGGGAGGGAAGCTGACAAGAAGTTTGCTGCGTATAGGAGTGGCTCTGGAGTACCAGAGTTATAGCCGACAGCTTGGCGAGTGCTGTCTCGGAGGAGACAATACTTCGTCTTTGTCACTGCCACTGCCAGGGCTATGGCAGCAAACTCATAATACGAGGTGGGGAGTGACATACAAAATAAATGGTGTAATTGGCTACTAAATTATGAGAAAATGGGATACAATCAGAAATACAATACAATCAGGGATACAATTCTTTAAATTGTATTTCCTATTTTCATAGTCATATGCTTAGTAGATGCCCTTATCCACAGCAATTTACAGATTTGATACATTATGCAATTATAAAGCTGGATATTCACTAAATAATTTCAGGTTAAGCATGTTGCTTACAGTAATGTTATAATGGCAGTGCCCCAACTGTGTGTGAGATTTGAACCTGCAAGCTCTCAGGGAGAAGTATTGTTCCCTAACCCCCAGATCATACTGCCACCAACTGAAAGGATCATTTGTATGAAGGCCAAAGAGTAGCCTTAATGTGCCAGGCAGTTGTTCACTACATGAAGCTGTGAACATTTTAATCTATATGTTTTAGAGGACTACACTTATACACCTGATCATCGTCATCTCCCATTTGCTGGACTTCATATTTCAATTTTATCTCTGCAAATCCATCTCAAGCCAAGGAATGGAAAGGAAAAACCCCATAATTAGGAAATCTGGTTGGGACTGATTGCGAAATGTAGACCTCATATCTTTAATTCGTTTTTGGATACACTTGATAGTTAACTTTGATGCAGAATAATGTATGTCCACATAGATCTACGGTATTTACTTGAATTCAAGGCATATAAAAAATGGGTGCAGTACCTAAATTCAAGTGTGAAAAGTGTATGATTTATTATTATTATTATTATTATTATTATTATTAATAATGATATACGTATATATATATATTTGGTATATATCTTTTAATATATACATTTTTCGTCTTTAAAAGTTCACAAAAATTTAATGATGTGAACATTTTGCATTTCAATTTTTGTTTGCTTTCATAATATATAATGAAATACAATATTTTCTAACATATGACATATAGAATATAATTTAATTCAATGTTATAATTCAATTCAAATTTTGCAGGAAACTTTAACTGTAAGAGTAAAGTAAGAATAAACCAACAAAAATATAAAACCAAACAGCCAATCAGGGCAGTTTATTCCAGTAACCACCATCATCAACACATCATCATCATCATCATCATCATCATCATCATCATCAGCATCAGCATCAGCATCATCATAACATCATCATGAACAACACATCACTACAACCAGATTGTACAAATAGCCCTTTAGATCATCAGTAATATTTAATATAAAAATGTAGTACTACTACTAATAATAATAATAGTGCAAATACCACAATTTTAAATGAGTGGGAACACTTAGACACATCTTATTTTTGTATTAGAAGTAGTGGGAGTAGCAGGGACAGTATATTAGCAGTAGAAGTTGCTTTAGTAGTTATTGTAGTCATAGCAATTTGGTTGTAGACCATATTATTTATGTTATTTATATTTTGAGAGCTTAGAATTATAGGGTTCTATCTACAGATAGTAGCCTAGTTTTTAGATATTGAGATTTAGAACTTTCAAGTCCAAAATCATAGCATTTGTCTTGATGGGGTATAGGTCCAGTTTAACATTATTTTTAAAAGATTATTTAAGGTGTTTAATCTGTTGGACAGAAAAATAACACAACAAAGAGCATCCCCACATTAATAACAAATTTCAGAAGGAAATATCAGATAGAAGCCTATAATTCTAAGCTCTCAATTGAATGATGTCACTTAATTAATAATTATGAATAATAATTATGGAATAAAGAATTTTGCTATCCATGCAATAAGGAATTTAATCTGTTGGTTTATAGTCATAACTAGGTACTCCTCACTTAACGACCGAGTTCCGTTCCTACGATTAGGTCGTTAAGCGAATTGGTCGATAAACGAGGAGCCGCCGTTTATCGATATTTCAAGCATATACTGAACTGTTAGTGGGTAGTGTAGTGAATACTGACCGACTGCGGGAACGAGACTGAGACTGAGAAAGGATGGTGCGAGATGAGATGCTTGACGCTGAGACGCCGCGCTGCCGTTTCCACGACCAAAGTTCTCGTACTGCGTACAATACCGACTGGTCGGAGAGCTGGTCGTAAATCTGCGCGGTCGTTAAGCAGGTAGGCCGTTAAGTGAGGAGTACCTGTATTTTAATCTCACACTTCTGTCCTCGAAATGTGAAAAAATAGAAACCATCTACTTAATAATTTTTTATATGCTTAATTGAAAATTAAAAATGGGGAAATATGTCATATTAATTACATATTAAAACACAAATCATGGATCATACATGAATTAATTAAACAAAATTAAAAACAATTAACGAAACAAAGAAAAGAAAACAACAGAACAGTATTGTAGCCTATGAGTTTGATGTATATATATATATATATATGTTAATCATTACATTGGTGTGTATATATAGATATGTTAATCATTACATCCACTCTGGTAAGTGCATGGTTTGCAGAATGATTAAGGTCAAATTGTTTTGTTTTTTATTTGAACATTGTTCAGGATTTCATTGGAGAGGATTTTTGCAGGAATATTCAGTAGCTGTTATTGTAGGAAACAGGTGCAAATATTTAATAATAGATACTCTGATCATCCACCCATCTCGTCTCCATAATGAAGCCACGCGGCTGATATGAGACAGCAGTCTAGCAGTCTAATTAGTGCCAAGGCACTGGAGAGTGAGGTAAGTTTAGCTGAATGTAAAATTGAATTACAAATCAGAATCTGCCTGTGGATTCTGCTGAATAAGGAAAGTGTAATTGCATGTGCCGTATGTTAATAGATTTTACATGAAGATGTTAACTGTATGTGGCCAATATCACTTAAACTGATGAAGGTGTTTGACCAAGGTAGAGAGAGAGAGAGAGAGAGAGAGAAAGAGAGAGAAACAACAAAGATATATCCTGACATTCAAGAAGGGCGTATATCACTGCTAATTTAATTGCTGCTTTTTAAGTTTACTTGCTGAATGCAGTGTCATGTTGTATAGAGGAATAAAGTCTCTCTGTTGAGAGTGTTCTATCGTGCATATTGAGTTAAACATTTAAGCAAGCCCTGTGTTTTCTATTTATAAAATAGTTCAGCGCCTGCTGATATTTACACATTTTTCATTGTTAGCATTATGATTACTATTAGTTGTAGTAGTGGTACTTGTAGTAGTAGCAATGGAAGCAGTAGTATATTTCAATAAGTCTAATAGTTTTTGTGTTGGAAATGTATTAATAAAAAATGTAAATAAAATGATTGAATTATTTAAATAAAAATGTTAATATAATTATTATATATTTTTTGACCCCCTGTCTGTCTGAATATTTTCCTGGATTTGTCAGTAGCATTAAAAAATATGAAAATGTGTGAAAATAATGAATATTTCAAGGCCGTTTATCAGGTGTTAACATAAACGGACAGTGTTTTATCCATGAGAAGATAAAAAATATTCATTTACATCATTTCTGTCTCATAATACTCGCTGAAAGTTAATTTTCATTTGTCCTGGTGAAAAGGAGAGAATTTATTTGATGAGAAGCCATCTTGTGAATGTAAAGCCAGGATTTACATTTGGCATTTCTCTCTCCCTCTATCTCTCACTTCCCTCTCTCTCTCTCTCTCTCTCTCTCTCTCTCTCTCTCTCTCTTCTCTCTCTCTTTCTCTCTCTCCCTCTCTCTTGTGAGTAGACAATGTGCACTGTTAAATAGAACACTGCATCACTGGCCATGCACACATTCATAAAGCATGTGTCAAGTCAATGTTAGGTGTGGCAATATTGTAATATTGTATGTAATATTTAGCAGTACTGTCTGCTTCAGGATGTTTTCTACAGTGATTTGCTTTTGCTGTATTAGTGCCATGGGAAACTCTCTGTGAGAGATTGATTAGAATTGGGAACAAAACCCCTGAACACATGCATCTTTAGGCCTTAGAGAGCAGGAAGTGTATGTATACATTTACCTTTATTCATTTTATTAAGGTTTATTTATACAAACTTTCTGCTGTTCTGATACATGCATGTGTACATGTTTCTGTGTGTCTGTGTGTGTGTGTGTGTATGTGGACATTTGTGTGTATGTGTGTGTGCATATTTGAGTGTGTCTGTATGTATGTGTGTATATGTGTGAGTATGTGTGTATGTGTATGTGTGTGTGTGTGTGTGTGTGTGTGTGTGTGTGTGTGTGTGTGTGTGTGTGTGTGTGTTTATGTGTGCATGTGTGTGTGTGTGTGTATATGTGTGTATGTGTATGTGTATATGTATGTGTGTGTGTGTATGTGTGTACTTGTGTGTGTATATGTGTGTATTTGTACATTTGTGTGTGTTTATGTGCATGTGTGTGTGTGTGTGTCTCGTGAGTCACTAGAACCATCAGGACTACAGTTCCCAGCAGCCTGCAGTTCCCCACCTGACTACCAGCTGAAGCAACTGAAGTGATTGGGAATGCTGGTAGCTGAATGCAATTTGGCAACTACATAAATAACACATCTTTTCCCAGAGCAAATTGCAGAGTACAGGAAGGAAAATGCATGGTGGGTTAGTGAGGAAGCATTAGAGGATTTTTTCGATAGCTTTTTGGATTGGACTTGGATTGGACTTGGATTGTTTTGAGAACCCCGTTTTGTGTACCAACTATTGTGTGTCTGAGGGACTGAATTGGATTTTGACTGCAGATTACGGACAAAGATAAAGAGAAGGATTGTGGACTACATTCCCTGAATACCCCATCCTTTTGTGTTTTTGTCAGTATTAAGTTTAATACATTATCGTTTTGTTTGGAATACTGCCTCCTCCGGATTATTCAACTGCCTACGCCCACTGAAAAGGTCCTTGAGTGTCACCCCACCCCCAGTGGCACTACAGTGTGTACATGTGTGTGTGTGTGTACGTATGTATGTGTGTACAAGTGTGTGTATATGTGTGTGTATATGTGTGTATGTGTATGTTTGTGTGTGTTTAAGTGCATGTGTCTGTACATGTGTGAGATATGACTCTATAGTAGGTGGGCTGATGTGTCAGTAGCAGTAAGAGACAGTTGCAGCCAGTGAGCTGTAGACTGGGGAAACTCACCTGTGGTGGGACAGGGTTAAACTCACATGGACAGGGTTAAACTCACCTACAGCGGGACAGGGTCACATTTTGCCTGCTGCCTGGACATCATTAATTAATAATAAATTATTTTGTATTTAATTAATTATAAAATGAGCAAAACCCTGTTTTTACTGTTTTAAATACTGCTTAATAGGCACTTAAGCACTTTTCAGTACTCAGAAAAACACTAAACAGAAGATACAGTGGTGAGGTCTTTGTGCTGGCTGGTCTGGTATGTCACTTCCCCTGCATTTGCAGTCCTCTGCTTTGAAGGCTCCATCAGAGAGAGCGTTCTGTGTGTGGATGGGTTCTATAGGAGAGAGCATTCAGAATGTATGGATGGGTTCTATAGGAGAGAGTGCTCAGTGTGTGGATGGGTTCTCTAGGAGAGAGTGTTCAGTGTCTGTGGATTGGTTCTATAGAAGAGCCCATTCAGTGTGTGTGGATGGGTTCTGTAAGAGAGAACATTCTGTGTGTGTGGATGGGTTCTATAGGAGAGTGTTCAGTGTGTGTGAATGGGTTCTATAGGAGAGAACATTCTGTGTGTGGATGGGTTCTATAGGAGAGAACATTCTGTGTGTGGATGGGTTCTATAGGAGATTGTTCAGTGTGTGTGAATGGGTTCTATAGGAGAGAACATTCTGTGTGTGGATGGGTTCTATAGGAGAGAACATTCTGTGTGTGGATGGGTTCTATAAGAGAGTGTTCAGTGTGTGTGAATGGGTTCTGTAGGAGAGTGTTCAGTGTGTGTGGATGGGTTCTATAGGGGAGAGTGTTCAGTGTGTGGATGGGTTCTCTAGGAGAGAGTGTTCAGTGTGTGTGGATTGGTTCTGTAAGAGAGAACATTCTGTGTGTGTGGATGGGTTCTATAGGAGAGTGTTCAGTGTGTGTGAATGGGTTCTATAGGAGAAAACATTCTGTGTGGGTGCTAGAGGAAGACAGTCAGGTGGTAGACCTGATAATGGGTGATCCTTAATTATCTCAGTGTGATAATGAATTGGCCAAAACAGTCAGAAACAGGTTGAGGATGTCTATGACATAAAGGTAAACTGTCTTCTTTCACTGTTTGTGGCTTGTGGGCCAACTCTGCCTGTCTGTATCCTTCCAGTGAGCAGAGCCTATTTGCTCATCTAGGGGTGGAGCCTGAGCGAGTGCTTCTTTGACTGCCTGGGGGTGGAGCCTATCATAGGGCATGGAGTCGGAGCCTGAGTGAGTGGCTGAGGGTGGAGCCTGTTAGAGAGCAAGTTGTACGCACCTCTCCTGTAGCTCAGCTTAGTGTCAGGCAGATCCCGGGTTTTAAAGTGGAAAATGAAAATGCACTGTGCTTCGGTGGATAAAAAGATGACAGAAAGGCCCTCTACTCAACGTGCAGCGTACTGTGGCCTTGATGGCTTTGCAGCATACATTTGTTCTGTTGGTTTGGAAGGCCCCCCACGTCAGTGCCCCCCCCCCCCCAGCTTCCATCTCACTGTTACTTAATCCTTCCTTTTTTGGCATGCTGAAATGTTTCTCCAATACCACAAAAATATGTATTCTGTTCTTTCATACAAAGATGCTGCAGTGTAAAAAGACGTGTCAGTCAGACGTGTTGCGATGTGGACAGTGTTCTGGTGGACATCTCACTGTGTTACTGCCTGCGCCAAATCCGGAGGAAAAGTCAAAAACATTGACAGGATAAAAAATCTCATACCCCAACTTAACTTATTTTATTTTATTTAACTTTAAAGTTGAGAGCATAACGCAGATGGCTGACAGGATAACGCTGCTCAGGCATAGCGGTTTCATCATGGTAACATCAGTGGCAGCCTCTGGTCATAAACAGGGTAAACGTGCCGCCCGAACCGCCAGGATGTGACAGCGCGTCCTCGCCCTGCGTTTGTGCGACACTGACAGGCCGCGACGTTTCCCTCTCCGTGCGCTTTGGGAGAGGAGACACCACGCCGCGTTTAAGTACGAGGCAGGAGGAGCCGCGTGTCTCCAGCTGTCAACAGGAAGTGGTGGCGGTGTCAGACACCAACAGGAAGTCAAGCCTGGTTGATCATGCCATGCTGGAAAACATGCACACACACACACAAATCTTCTAGAGCAGAATTGTTTCTGACAACTTCTGTTTTTATTTTTTTGGTTGTGTGCTCATGTCATCTCACTGGATCAGACTGGCAGACTAACAGCATAACGAGTATCAAACATGGTTTTACTGCCGTGGAGAAAATGCTGGTTTTGTGTGACTAGCGAATGGTTGGGAAAGGGTTATTGGGTTACTAGCGAATGATTGGGAAAGGGTTATTGGGTTATTGCACATCAACTAGTCTGAGGTCTGCATTTGCACTGCAGTTCATTTCACAAAATCTTTATGCTATTAAGCTGTAAATCTGTCTATGACTGCATATGTGTGTATTTGCATGCATTTGTGCATGTACGTATGTGTGTTGTGTGTCTATGTGTGTGTGTGTGGATGTAGGTGTGGGTATGTGTGTTTGTTTGTGTGTTTATGTGTGCATGTGTCTGTGTGTGTGTGTTTACAGTATGTATATTGTATTTTTACATTTTATACATTTGTTTGGAGTGATTTGCATTTAAAATGGCAAGAATAATCACAGCTAGAGCAAGAGATCAGTACAGCAACAATACAATAAATGGTGTGTGTGTGCATGTGTGTGTGTGTGTGTGTCTATTGTGTGTGTGTTTGTGTGTGTATGTGTGTGCTTGTGTGTGTTTGCATCTGCTTGTGTATGTGTGCATATGTGTGTGTGTGTCTGTGTGTGCGTATGTGTGTGTGTGTGTGTGTGTGTGTGTGTGTATGTGTGTGTATATGTGTGTGTGTGTGTGTGTCTGTGTATATGTGTTTGTGTTTGTATGTGTGTGGGTGTGTGAGTGTATGTGTATATATGTGTGTGTGTGTGTGTGTGCGTGTGTGTGTGTGTATGTGAGTGTGTGTTTGTGTGTGTGATTGAGGGTGTGTGAGTGTATGTGTATATATATGTGTGTGTATATGTGTGTGTGTGTGAGTGTGTGTGTGTGTGTGTGTGTTTGAAGCTCACAGCTCAGCCCCACGTGTAGCTAGGTGTGAGTTAGCATCAGCAGAGTTCAATTAAAAACATATTTTACTGAGTTCTGATTTTCGCTCATAATTTGATGTTTTTACTGTGGCGCCGTTGGATTAAACCCTCAGATTAATATTTAAAAGTCAGTGCGAGTTCTCAGGAATATGTAACTTTTTAATTCTTGTAAATGTCTCATTAAAGTGTTGCTCGCCCAAGGTCTATTATGGGCTGCTTCTCCCTCTATCAGCCTGTCCCCAGAAGTGATTATGCTAATTGCTGTTTGATCAGATGATTAAATTATAATTTGATTAATCCTGAGTGCTAAACGCTCTGAATACATTTGCGTCTGCTTGGCTGCCTGGCTTTATAGAGCTAACGTCCCCTGTCACCAGGCTAGCATGAAAAAAAAACAGGGACACAAGAGTGTGTGTGTGGGGGGGCTCACTGATTGAAAATGTAAAGGGATGAGAGGGAGGGGGAAGTGGGGGGGTTTCCGTGTCCATAAATGTAAAATAAACAGGGTGTTTTATAGAGGGCTATAATGAAGGTGGTGAAGTGGGGCTCGGGCGCAGTCGACATATCGGCGCTTTAAACCGTGATGATTAGAGAGCTGCTAATAAGACAAGAGCAGCCAGCTGCCAGATTGTTAGCACACTCGTGGCGTGCCAGCTGTTCGGCGCCCGGTGCTTGTATCTGATCAGACGGTAACGCTGGAGGGCCGCAGCGTCCGCTGGCTTTCACTATTACTCAGCACTTCAGTGATCGATTAAAGCAGGTGGTTAAGTCACCTCACCTGGTTTCTTGGGTCTGAACTGGGTGCTGATTTTAAGGTGGAAACTAAAACCAGCGCACCCTGCAGCCCTCCAGGACAAGAGCTGTCTTTTGACAAAAAGAAAGACAGGACAGAAATTTAGGAATTAATCTAATTTAGGAATTAAAGGACTCCAGACAATATGTACATTCAATATTATATATAAATATATATATATAGGGTACAAACATTTAAATGTTTGCAGGATGGTGAGCTACAATCATCATTTTCCATCACAATTATTTCTGTCAGTTTGTCTAAGTTTAAAGTTGTATGTTCAAGTATTTTTATTCTAAAAGAAAATAGATAGCTATTGGAAATGAAAATAAAAACGTTTTTTGTCCTGCCTCACTGCTTTTTTATCTAGTGATGTTCCGCAAGTTCCTTAACAACTGTTTGTGGTGTGCCAATCACAGTGAGTTATTGTGACAGTGAAGCAGTGCCTTCTGGGTAATGTGCGGACTCGATTCCTCTGACCCGATTTAGCTGTTTGTGCGCCGTCCTAACATGACCCAATAATGGCGCTGTGCCTTTCAGTCCCACATACAGCCTTTAAGGGTGAACATTTGCTGTTCCTGTCTACCGAATGCCACATTTGTTTGTTAACACAGTGAAAGAGTGAGGTTGAGATTTTAGCATTAGCTCAGGTTTGTTCTTGGTACTGCATTGCTGCTTTGTAGAGAACATAACATAATGTGCTGCCTGTAAACAGTGCTGCACAAGGATAAAGATGGAATGATTGATTTGTCCTGTACACGGTGTGGAAGGCAAGTATTTTAATTTTAATTACTGCCTAGCTTGGAGCGGGCTTTAAAGAGGCTTTTAGTTGTGGTGTTTTGTGGGGGATAAATGCGCTTGTGCTCGGCAGGACTGGGTTCAGAGCAACACTGTAGTGTAACCTAGGTAACCTGTACTGTAAACTGGATAACCTGTCTGGGTTTGGTTTCCATGTGGTCAGGTCCAGTCAATTCGCCATGGAAACACGTCTAGCTGGTGTCAGGTAAAGCTCACCTACAGCAACAAGGGGTCAGTGGATTATATTTGGAATGTCCTAATTGTATTTCTAGGCCGGTCTCAAGTGCGCTCTCTCCTCCAGAGCCTTTGCTGCTAGCTGCTGTGCGTTAACAGGATGCAGACCGTGGGGCTCATTCACACACTAGAACAGTGCCTTAACAGCATGCAGACCGTGGGGCTCATCCACACACTAGAACAGTGTCTTAACAGCATGCAGACCATGGGGCTCATCCACACACTAGAACAGTGCCTTAACAGGATGCAGACTATGGGGCTCATCCACACACTAGAACAGTGCCTTAACAGGATGCAGACCGTAGGGCTCATCCACACACTAGAACAGTGCCTTAACAGGATGATCCAAGCAGCAGCAGCCCCGAATCAGGCCTCTTAATTAAAGGTGTCCCTGATTCTTGATGCTGGGGGAACAGCACTTAAACAGTGTGCTACATTAGATTTCTCACAGCATTCATTTGCTTAGCACACCTTGTCCGGTATCACTTAAATAGCTTCTTTTTTTAGATATTATCCAAATATAGTGCCTGGTATTTACTGAAGCACCTTGGGAAAGAGCACAACTGCAGTGCCTCACCAGGGATTTGAACCTGTAACCTCTGAGTCCTTTAATCTGCACCACTCCACTGCAGCCTTGTGCAAGTGTACATGTGTGCATTTGTGTGCAAGTGTGTCAGGCTGTCAGGTGTAAAAGCATACTTCTGCACTCATTGTCATTATCCTACGGAAAAGCTGGTTGTTGAAAAAAACTAACAATCACAGTACAAAAACCAAATAAAACAAAAAACAATGCTCCAGTCTTTTGTTGAATCATATACTCAGCCCTTTTCGAGTGCCTGGTTGTTAGCATGTTAGATGACCGAAAGACCACACAGTAATTGATTGGCTCGTTATGTATGCACATCGTGAGGTGTCGGCGGCAGCGTGCCGGCAGGATGCGTTTCGGTTTGGTCACCATGTTCCGCCGTATTTAGCCTCCTCGTCACAGAAACCCTCCAATAGGATTAGTACAGGGTTGCTAAGAGACATAAAAATAGGGTCTGCATGGATGAAAAGGTGTCTCGAGGCTCTTGTTCAATATAGCCATAGTGCGATACTGCTTGCCTTTAATTCTGAATAACTGAATAACATTCTGAATTGCCACTTTTTGCTCAGGGTCCCTCAGTGAAAACAGTTTTTAATAAACGATACAAACAAACGTAACAAAAGTGATACTTGGTTAAACTACAAAAAATTTGTACATCACATTTTAAATTTTTCTACACATTTTATTTCAAATGCAGCGTCATAAAGAGTTTGTAGTGCCCTCATTAGCAAGGTATTACCACTTTATAGAGGAGTTATAAATACTGTTTATTACATTTTCAATGAATAGACATGCATGTGCCATGTTTCCAAGTCTCTTTTTTACATAACAGGCTCAGTATCATAGTATATGTGCATGCACTGTTAATGTTTTAAGACTCAACTCTTAGGTTCTGATTAGTTTTACTTTTGTAATTTAATAAACATTTTCTTGGAAAGTGGCATGACATCTTTGCGTGAGGAATGCTATATAAGAGCTTTATGTTTTTAAAAAAAAGTTTTCATTTGTTTCTGATTTTATTCAATTTTCTCCTAATTTAGTAGCCTATTACACCCTCTCTTTTCATGTCAATCCCCCCTCGTATTGTGAGTTTGCTGCTGTAGCCCTGTGACCGGCAGTGACAAAGGCAAAGCATCATCTCCTCCGAAATGGCACTCGCCAAGCCGTCGACCGTAACTCCGGTACTCCAGAGCCACTCCTATATTCAGCAAACTCATGTTGACTTCCCTCCCCCCTTCCTGGGGCAGAGAGCCAATTACCGAGAGCCCCCTAGTGGCACTCCCAGCCAGAACCGACTCTATTGTAGCCGGTGGAATCGAACCCCGGTAAGTGTTGAACGTTGTAACCGCTAGACCACCCGGGAGGCCCCAGAGCTATATGTTTTGTATTGTATTGTATTGTTATAAGACACAGAAGTTCTTATAGCAGTTAAATTGTTGGCATTTCTCTTTTTCACCAAAAACCTTGGGAAAACATGGGATGTAGTGGATGCACAGCCTTAAGGGGTTATTCGAATGTCAGATTGAGAGAGATTGGTTAACACTGCTACCCTGTCTCTTTAATGACCACAATGTCCCAGGACATGGGTTTAACTTGTCAGTGTGAATATGGCACCTCCTATAGTGCAGCATCCCCAAAGCCCAGAGGTGAGAGCACAATGTGCTGGCCAACCAGTTCCCCATCTACACCTTTCTGCTGCAGGCTGCCCTCAATCAAACCAATCTATCAATACAAAAATAAATCATTAAAAAATGATGGAAATATATTTGTTATTGTGCATTTTTACAACTACATTGTCACAAAGTGCTGGACAGTGCTGATGTTTTACGTTGGAAATGGAAAAAGCAGAATACCTAGAACTGGAAAATACTGGAAAATTATAACAATTGTGGGAAAATTATACTCTGGCCCCCCAGGAGAAAAGGAAGCCTAGAGATGCTCCTGGAAAATTGTGGCAGAAATTGCTTTCGAGTTGCCAGTATGCCAGTATTCATGACCACAAAGAACCAGCTGCAGCCATATCTTCTTAATATAATTAGTAGGGTGATAGTTTATGTGTTTCTATTTCAGTCAAGCTTGTCATTCGTTGGCTTTAACAACAGCTAAGGGAGCTGCTTTAGCTCTGTGGAATGTTCTTCCTCATCAGATTCCCGCGTGATTCAGACATCATCATAGTAGTGTCAGTGCTTATGTGAGTGCGCCGGGTCTTTTAAAGGAACATATGTGGATACAGTTGATCGCAACATCAACCCATTTAAGATATTGAAATATATATTTTCTTTTTGATTGAAAAATGAACCAGTGTTGGTGGTGGCATTCACCGCAGGGGGGTCTCAGAGAGCGCCACTGGCTCCGGGAGACAGTCGCCCCTCCTCCTGCCTTGTCCCTGGAAATATTCATGAAAGCAAATTGGGAGGCAGTAATTTGGTGAGGTCCCACGCTGTCTGTAGCCCCCGGGTGAGAGCAGGAATGCTTACTCACATCGTCCCCCCTGGGGCGATCCGCGGAGCGCTGCCTTTAATTACCCCGAGTCCTGACAAGGGCCGTCTCAAAGCGCAGCTGACAGGGGGGGCCGCCGTCTTGCTGACTCCTCCCCCCTTCTCAGCTGTCTTTCCTTTTCCTGGTACTGTTACCAGTGTCATTCACGAGGATACGATGATGGTGTCACTTCCTGGGATCTGAAACATAATAATAATATATATATTTTAAATATAATAATAGGTATGGCCTGTTCTCATCATTAAACAGTACACAGTATATTTTAGCTTCTTGACAATAATAATAATAGTAATGGCGATGATGGCGATTTAATTTATATAGCGCCTTTTATTTTTTGTATCTAATTGCTTTACAGTGAATTGCAGAGTGTATTGTTATATTGTGAAGGGTTAAACTGTATGTGGTTGCAGGTCAGAGGTCAGACTTTAATGAAAGGAGTCACATTCAGTGTATCAGTGAATAATGGAAGGAACATGACACTTTTTTATCCAATCACATTTCACAATCACAAAGACGAATAGGCAAGTTCCGTCTCGAAAGAAGTGGCTCATGACTGTCCTGGGGTAGCGGCTGATCCCATAGTAACAGGCGGCGGGCTCATGGAGGAGGGAGAATTGAAGCAATAGGGCCTCCAAATTGAGAAAAACAGGGAAAAATTCATATACTCACTCACTCATTCACATACTCACTCTCACACATACACACACATACACACACACACACAAACTTACTCACTCACTTACTGACTCATGCTCACAAAAGCACTCACTCACTCACACGAACACACACACACACACGCTCACACAGACACACTCACTGACTCACAGAAACACACTGACTCACACAAACACACTCACTCACATGAACACACTCACTCACTCACACACACACACACGCACACACAAACACACTCACTGACTCACAGAAACACACTCACTCACTCATATACTCACTGACTCATTCACATACCCACTCACTCATTCACTCACTCACACAGACACACACTCACACAAACACACTCCCTCACTCACTCACACAAACACACCTACTCACATGAACACACTCACTCATTCAAACACACTCACTCACTCATACTCACTCACTCATTCACATACTCCCTCTCACACACACACACGCTTACTCACTCATACTCACTCACTTACTGACTCATGCTCACAAAAGCACTTACTCACTGACATGAACACACTCACTCATTCACGTACCCACTAAATCATTCACTCACTCACACACACACTCACTCACTCATTCAGTCACTCACTCATTCACACTGTCACTCATTTGGAAAATACAAAATGAAATGATGAAATTGAAGACTATGCTGAAAATTAAGTCTATCACAATGGATGTCCATCTTGTCCAATGGGAATGTCCAATATCACCCACTCTCTCTCCCTCGCTCTTTCCCTCTCTCTTCACCCCAGGCATGGATATATTTCCTTTTTGTTTACAGTTTTTCTCGATTCCTTTGGCACATTTTTCCATTCACAGTTTACTTTTTAAAAACAGCTCACACACAGCTCTTAACAGAAGCCGAAATGACCAAAACACCATATGATGTTTGCAGAATGACACCACCTTCTCAAAACTTGTCACACACCCATCAAAACCAAACATTTTCATCAAAACCTACAATTTGTGCTCAATTGAAAAAAAATTGAAACTACAGCTATCAATATCAACCTCTGCAATCATCACTTCAACTTTTGTGCAGCACCCTCACAGTATTGACTGTTTTACCACTGACAACCATACTACACTTTGGGTTTTGTACTGAGCACTCTTACTTAGGGAATATACTGTCAGAAAGTATTAATCTCTATAAAAATGTGTATACAGTAAAATATTGTAGTTCTGTTTTAGTATTGCTGAATACTGTAAAGGATATTGTAAACAAGAACCTGTTTATATTTGTTCTACTATGTACAAAATGGAAAAGATTCTCACACAAAAATAAATATTTATTGCAGTCAATTTTCCACATTACATGTACATACTGTAAGAAATCAAAATGACAGGCTTCAATATACAGTAAAAAGGTCAAATCTCAAACTATAAGTCCATAAAACAAATGAAAAGACCCTGTAAATATTAATTTTTCAAACATTATCGACGCGGACCTGACGATTAGGCCACATGTTCTCATCTACATCACAGTTGATGTCTTCCATTGTGATGCATTGTGGAAAAAATCTTCTGGAATGGCGAATCCATCCCTGGCAGTCCTCTGCGCGGATTGCCACGCATGCAGCATTCATTGCATCCAGCAAAGACATTTGGTCATGTGGCCTGTGATCATATACTTTCCAACGCCAGCAGGAGAAAAACTCCTCGATTGGATTTAGCATTGGAGAGTAAGCTGGAAGAAACAGCACCATCATACGTGGGTGGGCAGTGAACCAGTCATTCTCTATTCGTGAATGGTGGAAGGCCACATTGTCCCAAATGATTACAAAACAGGACATGTCCGCCCTGAACAGGCCTCTCTGATGTGGCAGCACCAGCCTATCATGCAAGGCATTGAGGAACATAATTAGGCGATCGCTGTTGTATGGGCCTATGGTTGGTATATGGCAAAGGACTCCATTTGTGGAAATGGCCGCATAGATTGTAATGTTGGCTCCCCTCTGTCCTGGCACGGTTACTGTCGCCCTGTGACCAATGATATTACAGCCACGTCTCCTAACTTTGGAGAGATTGAATCCTGCCTCATCCACAAAGATGAACACATGATGTGTTGCGTCTGCTTCCAGATCCATTACTCTCTACATTCAAAAAGAAATTCAGAGTAAATTACAACAGAAGGTGCTGTTTTCTACAGTAATTGAATGTTATGCAGCAAGACAAATCCTTTGCAGTGACAGATCCTACCTGTACATACTGTGCCCGGGCTGCCTTCACATTGTCGCTATTCCTTTGGAATGGTACCTTGTATAGCTGCTTCGTTGCCACCAGATTGCGTTTGAGGATGCGGTCTATTGTTGCAACACTGACACTGTTCACATTGACAAATGTCCCCTGATCAGCTAAGACAGCTGCCTTGATCTCCCGCAACCTGATGGCATTGTTAGCAACCACCATGTCCACAATAGCAGCCTCTTGTTCTGCAGTGAACATTCTCCCCCTGCCACCAGTGTGGGCCAGTGTGTTGATTCTGTAAAAATAGTGCAATAGGCTGTAAATACTGTAAATATACAGTAATCAGAATTCTACTGTATATTTTGAAAGTCAGTTACTTTATTGTAAATGGCTTTAGTGAAACTACAGTACTGCATTGTATTGTGGCAACACACTTTACAAAAGTATAGAAATGGTTGTTGCCAAGAGTGCAAATACAGTGAAACACAGTACAGTAAATTGACTGTAAAGGACGGCAAAGTGACTTACCTATAGTCATTGCGGAACGTACAAACAATTGATGCCACAGTATGAACCCTTTGGCCAGCCTCGCTCATGGAGAGGCCATGATTGACTACGTGATCAATGATTGTTGCCCTAATTTCATTGGAGCATCTTACACGAATGACACGTCCCCTGACAGGGGCCCCTCTACCTCTACCACGACCTCTCCCTCTTCCTCTTCTTCGTCCTCGTCCTCGTCCTAGTCCTAGTCCTAGTCCTAATCCTAGTCCTAGTCCTAGTCCTCGCTGAGGTTGTTGGTGGCGGCCTCCTCGATCCATGCTTGGTATCAACTTCAATCTATTGACCTCTTTTATAGGTTGAGAACTAATTGATGAATTGTGCACAGAGAATTCACACAGGTGCTGATGATATTTAGAATTGAGAGAGCAGTTTCAGTAGGCTGCTGCTAAGTGTCTGCAATGTGTTGACATGGTTATTCAATTAGGTTTCGTGTCTCTCTCTGAGAAGTATGTTAACTGTTTTGAAAAGTGTGTTAAAACTCAAAGAAAATTGTGTGAAAGCAATGAGAAATAGTTAACCCATTCGCCAGAATGCTGTGCAAAGAAGGTATGAGCATTAGATTAAGTTGACCCGTGATTTGCTAAATGTGTGTAAGCAATCAAGAAAAACTGTAAAACAGTTAGCACTGCTGTTACTTTATTGTGTAAATTTACACAAATAGTGGTGAACGCAGAGCTCTCTTTTGAAATCATGTCTATTGTGAATTGAGCCAATGACTATACGTTGCATTTTCAATAGTGAAATGTATTTTTTTCTGTTAAAAATCATACCAAAATAAACCACTCATTGTCTAGTGAGGATATACTGTATGTGTGTGAATGCATGCTCCATGTATGTTTGTGTGTGTGTGCGTGTGTGAGTGTTTGTGTGTGTGTACGTGTGAGTGTTTGTGTGTGTGTGCGCGTGTGAGTATTTGTGTGTGTGTGTTTGTGTGTGTTTTGCTCTTCTTATTCATTCACTCCTCCTCAGTCACCTTGAGTCCATGGTGGTCACTGTACTGTCCTTCAGCTGCTGAGGGAGGGAGAGAGAGAGAGAGAGAGGGAGCAACAATAGGAGAGTGACACAAAAAATGATGCATCTATGTGTTCCTCCGCTCTGGTGGGGATGGGCTTTTAAAAACCAAATAGCCCCCAGACTGCAGTCCGTATGCTCGTGAGCGCGATCTCGAGAGTGTGAGGGAAAGGCCTGATTAATTATAGATGCTGCGAATACATTATTGAATGGTATCACTTATGGCTTCTTTATGGTTCAACTCATGAAAAATTATGTCAATTCGACATTTTCAGTCAGGTCGCTGAGCAAAGGGTGGCTCTGAGAGGAGCCAGGGGTGTGATGAGTACAGGCCTCTGTGGGGGAGGGGATCTCACAGCTCTGCAGGGAACCAGGCTGAGGAGCCACACAAGGCCAGGGGTCCCATAGCTGCGCAGGGCTGGAGGGGTCCTCACTCATGACACGTTTGAGTGGTCTTGTACTCTAAATAGCGTTGCAAGGCAGGCTTTTATTCATATCCTTGCGGATCTAAGTATGATGAGCCTGTGATAAGCAGGGAGGAGCCCTTCCCCCCTGTCAACGATTTAATATGAGGAATCACGATCCAGTAAAAATGGAGGAGCTTACAGGAAGTGAGACACAGGAGGAGGTGCTTACTGAGTGCTCTAATAGCCAGCCAATGAAATGTACTTAAGAAATCCTGAAGCGGAAATCAAAAGCTATCATCCTTTTTTAAACCAGTTTGATTTGATGGTAATCTGATCCAGTCATCATGAATGTGCCTGTCAGGTGTGTGTCTGTGGAGTGCAGGTATAGGGTGTATGCTTGTGATTTGCTGGTGCTATAAGAGTGTGCATGTGTGTGTGTCCATTGCAGCTTTTTGTTTGTTTTAGTGTTCTTGCTGCAGATAACAAACAATGTGTGGCACACACAGATCCTTATCAGATAAACGTCAGTGTGATTCAAATGTCCATTTTCACATAAACAAGCTTATCAGTGTTTTTTGGGCTGCTTTGAAATGCCTCTATTCTTTATTTTAGGACTCTGTGACTCGCTCAGTTAACTCAATAATCAAAACAAGCTTCAGATTTATTAGTCTTAACTGAACAACACTTAAAGTTTAGTGTTAACTTCAAATCAAAGGTCAGCAATTTGGCCTTACAGATATTTTGTCTACAAGAGTGGATTTTAAAGGATGTTGAAAGATTTGAGGTTTAACATGCATATCTGACTGCGGGGCAAAATGAACACGGTGCAGAGTGCGAGTCTCATCGCGCCTCATGGTTTTCACACCTTTCCATTGGCCAATCGCTTCATCAGGATGATTCGCTTTTCCTCCATCTCCTTGGTTCGCTGTGAGAATGACAGATTTAACCCTTTTGTTTCCTTCCCTTTCCCTTTCAACTCCGCCTGCAAAATAATAAGTGGGCGTTTTGCCCTTTGAAGACCTTTTTATTTGAGAAACAAGTAAGGCTTCTGATCTGAATCAATGTGCGGCCTGCCCATTATCTGTGTTTTACTGGTTAAAAAACATCTCCCTTTGAGATAGGTGCTATCTGGTGTTATGAGCAGACTGCATGCATAAATAAAACACTCCCTCCAATCATCTGTGAGCCTTCCAGTATTGCCGGAGTGCCTGCACATGTGTAATTATGGGAGACAATCCTCGCTGACGATTACTGGATATTTTTGCCAGTCATTATTCCTCCCGGACGTACGGTACCAGCGCTGCCATCATCACTATTGCCATTGGTCTTTGTGCGTCATTATTTGCGGATAACGGATCACAGAGGAGGTATCGGCAGTGGTTGAACCTGAATAACAATGACACTTCAGAGTGTTCTCTTTAAAGAGGTCGCCATTTTCTTCCCCCTCGCTTATCTATATTTGACCCTTGTCCAGTATCAAGCAAGTCCTTTTGTTCTTCTTTCTAATATAATGTATGCGCAGGACAAGACACCTTTGTCATTGTGTATTCTGATGGAGCTGGATTCAAGCTCATTCAGTATGTTTGTGACTGCTTAGTGAATTATAGAGACACCGTAGACATGTATCACCGGTGTGTGTGTATGTTGCGGTGTGGTGCATTGCCGTGGGACCTGCATTTGAAAGGGTGAGGGATGAGGTGGGGAGAGAGGCAGGGTCATTCTGCTGTGGAGGTGAGATGAAGGTTAGAGTTTGCTGCAGAGAGAGAGAGAGAGAGAGGGGGAGAGAGTCAGTCAGAGAGAGGGAGAGAAAGAAAAAGGGAGGAAGACAGGAGGGAAGAGAGAGAGAGAGAGAGAGAGAGAGAGAGAGAGAGAGAGAGAGAGAGAGAGAGAGAGAGAGAGAGAGAGAAAGGGATGGAGACAAACAGCATGGAGCTGCAGCTGCCCTCTCCCAGGGGAATGGTATTGTCTGATCTCCAGATCTTTCTTTCTCACATTTTTCACTTCCTGTTTTTTAATTTTTATTAAAGATGAAGGATTTTATGCAGGCACAGATGAGGGCACCTGTCCCCATCTATCCCTAACTGTAGGTGAAGGCCCACATCTTTCACCAGTTTGTTAAAAAACAGCAAAGTAAAAACAATTGCATTGTCCCTGAACCTAAAGGGCACACTCCTACCCCCCACACACTATTTTTTTCTCGTTCTCTCCATTACCTGTCAGATCTCCAGGCTTGAGAGAGGGCCTTGTTGTAGTTCATTTGTAGTTGCATTGCTTGTAGGCTCCCTGTCTCTGGAGGTGGATTCTGCTGCTTTTCAGGAAGAGGGGTCATTTATAAACCCTCAGGAGATTTCATTTTTGTGTCATAGCGATGTGGGTGACCCTTTCTGCCTATTTCAGTTGTGTAAAGAAGGCAACTTGCATTAATAGGCAAGCCAGTAGGCAAAACCATTAAAAACCACACAATTCTACTGTCATTATCTTAACTGTTTCATCGCCTACATCTACTCAGGTAGCCCTGTACAATATATTCCTCAACTCTCAACTGATCCGTTCAGCCATTTTCTTGAACCAAACCCCAGGTAAAAATAGCAAAAATGTGAAGACAATTTGTTTGTGAAGGGTACCTAAATATCAACAATGCTGACAAAAAAATTGACAAATGGTTGTATGGATGTCCTACGTCAACCTTTGGGTGACTTTTAGATGTTTTACTTTTTATTAAAATCATAATTTACCGGATGCATGCGTCCATTGACTTTGAATGGTAAGGTCACAAAAGTTTGTTTTTTGTAAATGCGAGCAAACTTTGGCACCCACACCCAACGTTCGAAATTAAAAAATATCTGAGCCAGAACATCATCAAAAGGAGTTATTGCTAGGCAACTACTATGGTGATGGGGATGAACAGTCAACAAGCTAGAATTAGTTGCGCAACCACTCTCTAGTAGTTTGTATAAAACTACACATATAACGTTGGCCAGGACAAAATGTAATCTTTGAATGGCGAAGATAACTTGCTATAGCTAAGTTATACTGGACCGAAATGTAGCATCCACTAGACGGGGATCGCATCTGGCTGATTGGAAAACTAGCCAGCCAGCTAGCTGCCTATACATTGCTGGAGATCTACATCATTAATTGCATGCACCGGGTGTCAGATGTCTGTTGTCACAAATCCATAGCTAGCCAATATAATACCCGACTACTGCCTGTCAGAAAACCGTCCACAACTCTCTCAGCTAAACCTACCATGGTCACTAAACACAAATAAACAAAAAGCATGTTCTACAACGCTATGACTAGCTAGCAGCAAAAACAGCTAGCTAGCTAACCGTGACATGCGAGGAAGTTAACTAGGCTATTTATTGACTAGTAAGCTCAAAATGACTGGTAAGGCTATTTCTTGACTGCAACTCAAAATACTGTCGTACTATCATTATGAGCAAACCTATAACAATAAAATATATAGACAACTCTCCACTACACACTTTCAAAGAAATATATGATATATATTATTATTATATTCAAATTAATAGCTAGCTAGCTACTAATGTTATTTTGCTCTCCAAGAATGCACCTGTCGTCGTTTAGTGTTCCATCCAAACTTAAGTCCCTCCCTTTATTCAACTTGTTCTCTTTCCATTTTAATCCAAATGTCAACATTACAAGCAGGGCCCCATGCTTATTTTGAAATGTGATTTGCCCGATTGGGCTACAACTAGTCAGTTTTGGTAGCCCGAATGGTCAAGACAGTAGCCTGAAAGCTCCGATCACCACACTAGAGGGGAGTGTCATACAGCTAACATGTCATACAGCTAAACATCAATGAATGAACCAAAGGTGAATGTGAAATCGAACCTTACGTGCAGTGCAGCAAAACAGCAATAGACATCATTGTTGGCAGCTGCATACCTGTAACGCAGGGAAAGAAAAGGTTAGTAGATTCTTTTTTTTCTTTTTTTGAGACAGTTTTAAACATGGATACATATTTCGAAAAGCAGTATTAAACATGTAAGCAGTGGTGTTGACAATAAGTAAAATGTGGTAGTGGTAGTGGAGTCTGAAGAGGTGGGTTTTGAGTCTCTTGCGGAAGATGGCCAGTGATTCCGTGGTCCTGAGTGAGTGCGGAAGATCGTTCCACTACCGAGGGGTCAGGACAGAGAAGAGGCAAGACCATGAGGAGCAGGTGCCTGGGGCCCGGAGGGATAGGACAGTCAGTTTGCCAGAGGAGGCAGAGCGGAGGGGTCTGGCTCGGGTGTAGGGTATGATGAGTGTCTGGATGAAGGAGCCAGTGCAGAGAGGTGAGTAGTGGGGTGACATGCACGAACTTGGGTTGGTTGAACACGAGCCATGCAACTGCATTCTGCACCAATTGCAGTGGCTTGATGGCACAGACCGTTAAGCCTGCCAGCAAGGAATTGCAGTAGTCCAGGCATGAGATCACCAGGGACTGGACCAGGAGTTGTGTGGCCTCTTGGGTGAGGAGTGGTCGGATTCTTCGGATGTTGTGGATGGAAAATCGGCAGGTCAGGGTGATTGCGGTGTAGCATGAGCCAGACAGCTGGTTGTTCAGGGTCATCCCAAGGCTCCTGGCAGACAAGGATGGACACACTATAGAGCCTTCCTCGGTGACTGAAGCATCAATCATCAATCATTTGTTCGAGTTTGAACAAAGTGTGGTGATTATGAATTGCTCAAATTAATTAGTGTGGTGCTTTTCTCGCCATTAGTTGTAACCTTATTTCTTTTTTAGATGAGATATGCCGTGTCGACCATTCCTCCATGGCAGGCTGTAACCAACACAGCAGCAGTAGCATAGCTATCGACAGTTGATGGCTGTAAAACACAGACATGCGGGGAAATACCATTCCTAAAGTGAATCTTTAATACTGTTCTCATTTGTATTTCTGACATTTACGACCATACAAAAATAAATAAATAAGGGAAAGTGGTAGCCCAACCAGGCAGCAAAGAATGGTAGCCCAAACTGCTAATTTCCGACTGATTGGTAGCCCCGGGCTACTGTTAATGTTAACCTGATTACAGGTTGTTAGTATGTGGAAATGTTGCATAATGCATATTTAATATAATATCATTTTACGGTGTAAAAACTCTGGAAATTAAATCCCAAAAACGATGTTTTAAGTGAGAAGTTAAAGACAGCTAAAAAAAAAGACAGGAAAATCAAATGAGCATCAAAACCTTTAATTTCACATTTTAACTAAAAAGGTTTTCCTACACATAGCTTTGACATCTGCTACAGTACTGTAGGTATGTTGGTCTGCTGTACTTCAAACAACATGTAGGCTACTCGCCAATGGGCATGGGCAGGTTGCTTAGGATTCAAACTTTGAATAATTTAATTTAAAACTAAATACATAATCACTATTGATCTATTGTGACATATTCACACAATCCTCTCTTAATGTGAGGCCTGCAACTTGTGCCTCCCAATAATGTGGTCAGTGCGTGGGCTGATCTTTGACAAACACAGACGTATGTCATCTTCAAGGGTCAGCCTGGCCCTGCATTTCGTTTTCATGCCTGTCATGGATGAAAAGCCTGACTTACACACGTAGGTAGATATTCAGCACCACAGCAGCACAAAGCATAATCAAAATTTCCCCGATTGTATGCGCCTTTCTCTGTGTAGCTATTGTTTGAGCCACAACATATGATACCTTAACCAGTTTCTTATTTACAGCGGTTGTTGTCTTCCTTTCTGCTTGTGCGCCAATTAATTATTTTGCCTTGTTATGTAGGCTACTTGTTAAGTGTGGTCTGCACGTGTCCCATTCGTTTAGAGGGCTTCATACACTCAATGGACAACACTTGAGCGCAAAGTACACATTGTGGTTGAGGATGACTTCTGCTCCCGGGAAATACTAGGAAACCGTAGTTAAGCTAACTATCGTCGTATTTTCCACTTTTTGGCTATCAGTAGCCGAGCATTTCTGTCTTTTGCTTGCAGTCCCTGTGAACTCTGGTTCACCATCAGTTGTGTTCGGCACGGTACTGTCATCGCTGGTCGAAGCCGTTGTGCTACAAGTGGCTGTATTTAGATCTAGTCTTTTTTTAGTACGTGACTATGGAGGGCGTCGATCTCGGCAACAGGGGAGTTGCAGGGTTGCCTCTCTTTTGCCACAGTATTGCTGTGGAGGATCTTTGGAACAGTTGTACTTTCCGGCTCCAGGTTTGGCAATCTCACGGCTGTAAGTTATTATTTACTTACCTGGTTGTGTGGGAGAATGTGAGTAGGTGTGGTGTCGGACATGGTGGCACATGTCTGTAATCCAAGCTTCTAGGAGGCAGAGTCTTTCCTATAAAACATAATTCATGTATTTTTTTCTTGAGACTTTCAGTGTGTACAGTTTATTATTATCCATTGTGTGGAACCCTGGTATCTCTCTGAGGCCCCCTAATGGGCCGGGGACCCCCGGTTGAGAAAGTCTAACCTATACAACTTTTGAAGTTCATTTTAAGTAAGCTACACATCCATTTTTACTAGACCACCGACTTCATCGACTGTTCATGTGGTAGGCCTATCCTACTTATTTCCTTTTAGAATTCATGATAATTCATCCACTTATTTTGCAAACATGATCCTGTTATGTACCAGTTCAATATTATACAGATCAATGGACTGGTCACCTCTGTGTCAAATAATCATGTTTATGTAGACATATTATGGATGTGTTTATTTACTTGGAATGCCATGTTATAATTCAAGCAGATATATAACTAATATATCTAACAGTATGTAATCCAATCATTGGCAGAATTCAATACATACCTATGTATTCTTCGAATAGCAATCCACTATTACCCCTCTGAAAAGTATGAATTATACTATTGAAGAGAACAGGTTGGAATACCAAACAACCAGTCCAGTGGCAATTATAATTAGGATTAAAGCATAAATGCATGGCCTATGTAAAATATCCTATATTCTCCAGCAGCCACTGTTAGGTACATTATTCCTCTGAAGAATTTGAGAGAAGGTTGAATCCTAAGCAACCTACCCGTGCCCAGTGGTGACTAGCCTACATGTTGTTTGAAGTACAGTAGACCAACATAGCTACAGTACTGTAGCAGGTGTCAAAGCTGTGTGCAGGAAAACCTTATTAGTGTATGTGAAATTAAAGGTTTTAATGCTCATTTAAATTTCTTGTATTTTTAAGCTTTTGATCAAAACCTTTAACTTTCCACTTAAAACATAGTTATGGGGTTTTAATTGCACTATAATTTGTGCATTCCTGCGTAATAAGTGTGTTACGTGCATGTGCCTGTATACTGTGATAGAGGAATTACTACCACTTTGTCCATGCTTAATATAAGGTGTGACTGCATATTATCATGTTAATACATGATTTAAACATCATTACCTTCAGGTATATTTTGGGAATGTGAGTTGTGTCTGTGTGTTTGTACTGTATGTGTATACATGTGTATATGTGCAGAAACAGACCCTGTGTTTATGTGTGTGTGTTATAAGTGCAGAAACAGACCCTGTGTTTATGTGTGTGTGTGTTATAAGTGCAGAAGGAAACCACGTGTGAAGCGCAGCAGCGCTGAGCCCTTCATGGTGAAGACCGAGCCGCAGTGTAGCTCCTGCTGCTAACAGCGGGCCACTAATTTGTTGTTTGATCAAAGCAGTAAATAAATAACAAGCAGAGATGGGAGGGAAGGAGACAGCATGCCGCCCCCATGCACTCTTGAGCCCCCCGTGAGGTCACATGCTGCCGTGCGGTGCTATGCTGGTCGTCATGGGATCCCGCAACCCCAACCACCATTGTGTACCATACGCCTTTGTTTTTGTGGAACCGCAGAAGCTGCAGTCGTGAACTCAGCCCATATTAGACAAGGGATTCTCTCGTGCGGAAACGAACAACGTCTGTTGGTCGGGCAAGTTGAGTAGCCTGACGGTATTTTCCTTCAGGATAAACATCTAGCCTAAGTGTAGATTGGTAACAGCTGACCTGTGAGCCGAACCTGCAACCCTCTGCTCATGATCTGGGTTCCACAACGCAGCACCACTCTACAGTATGGAGGGTAACCGTAGTAACAGTGATGCTGAATGACTCAGAGGGAAAAGGAGCAGCTTTCTGTCTGAATGATGAGAGAGTGAGAGCACATACACACACGCACTCACACACTCACACACACACATACACACACACAAACATACACAATCACACACTCACACACAAACACACACACACACACACACACACACACACACACACACACAGGGCTTGCTTCTCTTTTTTATTTCAGCACAACTCAACAAGAGGGAGACATTGGCAGTTTTTTTACTGTGAGATATGTAAAGGTAATTACTTTGTTTAATGTAAGACAGACATCAACCTGAATTCAAACCTGCTGCTTAGCACAATGTGACTTTGATCAAACAAACCACTTTAAGTGTGTCAGCAACATTCCGTTTAAAATGCAGCAAAAAATCACAACTTATCATTAATATAATTTATATATTTAAATACAAATAGTAGCATGAGCTTGTTGAACCATTCCCATAAACAATTTAATATTAGACAATGAACCTGAGGGAACGTATTTTGTTGGCTATGCTAAGGGCACACCAGTATGTCTCCTCTTCAAAATCTAAACCTTAGAGTCAAAACTGTATTAATGTTGTAAGGAAAATGTCCTCAAACTCAAATTGGCGTGGCATCAAGCTTAGTTTTCACAGAGAAAGGGTGTGTGTATGTGTGTGTGTGTGTCAACGCTGATGGAGCAGAGAGCGGTTGTAAAACGCTGTGATTTGAAACCTTGTTAGAAATGTATGAAGCGCTAAAATGTTTATTCCCCCGGGAGGGGCACCAGCTGCTACCGCTGAGCTCTTACCGCCAGACAGCGACTCTGGGACGGACGGAGGGAGGGAGGATATCCAACACCTTTCGCAAATGAGCCACTCAGCAATTATCAGGAACTGGAGTGAAGCTAATTAGTCCCTGTCCTTCTGTCAAATGCGGCAGCAGCGATTGCACCGTGCCACAGAGAGAGGCCCATGCGCTATCTCACCACATTTACCTCTCACATCTGCTGGCTACTTTACAGTTACACATATTGTACTCAATATTTACTTCTCTGTATTGTCATATGATTCTGGATATATACAATAATATAGTATATATATATATATATATAAGAACATAAGAACATAAGAATACATAATGACGAGAAATGGCCGTTCAGCCCATCTAGGCTCATCTTGTCCTAATCAAAAGAGTATCTAGTACTGCATCTAGCCTGGACCTGAATAGCCCAGTGTTTCTCCCTCTACTACCCGACCTGGCAAGCTGGCAACTCTCTGTGTAAAGAAAAACTTCCTAATATCTGCGCGGAATTTGCCTTTAACTAATTTCCACCTGTGGCATCTTGTTCTGCTGACCCCACTTATCTTAAAAAACTCTTTGGTATTTCGCTTTGTTAATCCCTTTTAGGAATTTAAAAACCTCAATCAAATCCCCCCTAAATCTCCGTTTGCTAAGCTTAAATAATTTGAGTGCCTTAAGTCTATCCTCATAACTTTTACCTTTCATACCAGGTATCAGTTTAGTTGCCCTTCTTCAAACTTTTTCAGAGCTTTTATATCTTTCTTGTAGTGTGTTGCCCAGAACTGCACACAGTATTCTAAGTGAGGTCTGACAAAAACATTATATAACATTAATATAACCTCCTTTGATTTATACTCAATACTTTTTGCTATGTATCCCAGCATCCTGTTGGCTTTTTTCACTGCTGTAGCACACTGCTTTGATGCAGATAGGCTTTGATCAACTACAATTCCTAAGTCTTTTTCAAATTGAACACCTAATAACTATTCTCCTCCCATAAAATACTCCTGTCTAATGTTTTTAGTTCCCACATGCATAACTTTACATTTAGCAATATTGAATGTCATCTGCCATGTATCTGCCCATTTTTGGATTTTGTTTAAATCATCTTGGATTACTTTAGTCGATTCCAAACTGTTTGCCAAACCCCCAAGTTTAGTATCATCTGCAAATGTAACTATTTTGCTACTAACGTCCATATCAAGATCATTTCTGTAAATAAGGAAGAGCACCGGTTCCAGCACCGATCCCTGCGGGACACCACTGCCCACAGCACCGAGGTCAGATATGGCCCCACCTACTGTTACTCTTTGTATTCGCCCTTGCAGACAATTATGAACCCACTCTGAAACAACTCCTGCAATTCCTACTGAATTCATTTTAGCAATGAACCTCTCATGTGGTACCTTGTCAAATGCTTTCTGAAAGTCCAAATATATAATATCATAAGCCTGGTTCAGGTCAACACACTTTGTAGCCTCTTCAAAAAAGTCCAGGAGGTGTGTTAGGCATGACCTCCCTTTGAGAAAACCATGTTGGCTCTCCCTTAAAATACTATTATTTTTCAAGAATGATTCCAACTTATCCCTAATAATACATTCCACCATTTTACATGTGATGGAAGTTAAACTGACAGGCCTATAGTTCCCTGGGTCAGTACGGTCCACCTTCCTATATATTGGAATTATACTACCCTGCTTCCAGTCATCTGGTATTTCTCCAGTGATTAAGGATTGCATAAAAATATCTGTCAATGGTTTATGTATAAGTTCTTTGAGTACTCGGGGATATATGCCACCAGGGCCTGCTGCTGTATTTGTCTTACATTTTTTTAAGTTTTTTTAGTACTTCTACGTCCCTTATCTCAAAGTCCTGTACCTTGGCTATACATTTAGGCATATTTATAACCTCTTCTCTTGTAAAGCTCTCAACAAAGTAACTGTTTAGTGTATTAGCAATATCCTTATTATTATAAACCATATATAAGAAGTTCCTTCCTTATTCTTAATGCACTTAACCTCATCATTATCTTTCCTTTTTCTACTACAATATTGAAAAAACCTCTTAGGATTACTTTTTGCATCTTGGGAAAACACACATATATTTGAATTTCTTAACTTTTATTTTCATTTGATCAAATATAATTCTTCTGTATTTGTTGTGATTGATCAAGTGAGCAGTTATTGTATATAATTTGCTTAATATTTGCAATAATATGGGAAACAAAAATAAATATACTGATACTAGACTAGGCTTTTGAAAACATCCTTCATATGAGAGTGACTAACTGCACAAAAAGGTATTTAATGGTCGACACCTATGAGTTGCATTGGTACTGTGGAGATGGGCACCTTTCATATTAACTACTGGGATGAAAATCTGTTTATGAGTGGAAGGAAATGTCACAAAATGGTGACATTGTAGAATCATTTGCAGTCCCACAAACATAATTACATTTTAAAATGTTTTTAAATTGAATATATGCCATTTAGCATATGCGTTTATCCAAAGCGACTTACAGTACTGAATGCATACATATTTCAGTATATGTGGCCCCAGTGGGAATCGAACCCACAACCTAAGCGTTGTCAGTGCCATGCTCTACCTACTGAGCCACACAGAACCACATAAATGTTATTTATATTCATTAACTATTTTGCTGTGCCTGTCCTAAAGTTAATACTACATACCCCTAATGCTCACTGAATATCGGTTAATGCTATAAAGCAATAGTTGACTTGATTTGCAATACTGGTCCATAAAGTAATTTATAACAAGTGTTTGATGTCTGCTTTTAGGCAGGTACTGCAGATAAATATTTATAATGTATATATAAATGCTTAATTAACTCTTAATATAGAGTGTCACAGATATTGCTTGTAAAACATTAACGCATTTGCTGGGTGACAACAGCTCAAATTTTATATGCTGTCCATGAATACAGCTGCATATTTACCTAATTCAGGTTAAACATCTAGCCTAAGTGTAGATTGGTAACAGCTGACCTGTGAGTCGAACCTGCAACCCTCTGCTCATGATCAGGGTTCCACAACGCAGCACCACTCTACAGTACGGAGGGTAACCATAGTAACAGTGATGCTGAATGACTCAGAGGGAAAAGGAGCAGCTTTCTGTCTGAATGATCTCACCTGCTGGGCAGAGAGAGTGAGAGTACATACACACACACACACACACTCACACACACACACACACTCTTTCTCTCACACACACACACACACACACACACAAACACACACACACACACACACACACAAACATACACAATCACACACATACACACTCACACACACACACACAGACACACACAGTGGTCTTTTTCTGTCTTTTCACAGAATTTTAAAAAATCGCTGCTTTTCTCTTTCTCCCCTAATCTGAATGTCGCTCTGGATAAGAGCATCTGCTAAATGCTTAAAATGTAAAATGATGTACTAGCTTGATGAACTATGACTATGACAGCTCCGCCTCCATTCACTAACCAACCAATAAATGCTGTGCAACATCTATGCGACATGTTGCGAGTTCGATTTTTGTGCTAGGTACACAACATCCTCTGCAACACCCTCTGCGAAATCAATGCAACCTCTGTGACGTGTTGCAGAGAATGTTGCGTTGCAGTCACATTGCAGTCGCTCGAGCATGTAGAGGCCTTAACCCTACATCCTCCACTCTGATTTTACTCACTAACACAGCGCTAATAACCAGTCTTTCAGCATTAATACAGCATTAATAACCAGCCTTTTAGTGCTAACAGAGTGCTAATAACCAGCCGCTTAGCATTAACACAGCACTAATAACCAGCCTTTTAGCATTAATACAGCATTAATAACCAGCCTTTCCGTGCTAACAGAGTGCTAATAACCAGTCTCTTAGCATTAACACAGCACTAATAATCAGAATTTCAGCACTATCACAGTGCTACTAACTTGTCTCACAATGCTAACACAACACAAATAATCAGCTTCTCAGCACTAACACAGCACTAATAACCAGCCTTTCAGCATAAACACAGCACTAATAACCAGCCTTTCAGCATTAACATAGCACTAATAATCAGTCTCTCAGCACTGAATATAAAGACGGATATGGAAACACAGTTATGCACCCTCTGTGCGTGTCCTGGTTGATTTCCATTGAGCACTTGTGAGACCGCAACATTCACAGATCCACAGAGCTTCAGATTCACTCTGTTCTGTGCAACTGAGCGCAGCCTGAAAGATCTAAGCACCTGTAATTAATATGCAAATGTCACATTCAGGTGAAATGAGGGCCAGGGGCCCCGGAAAGGTGGAGTTAACGTCCCTCTGCACCTTTTCATCTGTTTTTTTTTAACTTTTATATTTTTAAGACTACCTAAATACACAATCACTTCAATATCTGTCCAATTTATATTTGTTGCTTTCCTTACACTTGCAGGAAATTTGTTTATGTTTGTTTATATAATTTTTCACCATGTCATCAGTGCTGGCTTCTCGTGTTTCCAGTCGTTCAATATTACAATTCGGAGGTTTCAGAGTGGAATATGATCATGCAAATGTACATCTCTGTGGCTCAGTAGGTAGAGCTTGGCTCTGACAACTGTTAGGTTGTGGGTTCGATTCCCATTGGAACCACATTTGCTGAAAAATGTATGCATTCACTACTGTAAGTTGCTTTGAATAAAAGTGTCTGCTAAATGGCATATATATACATATACGTATATATCTCACAAAACATGAAAAATAAAGGTCTTCCGGAATAAAGCCTTTGCTCTGCCATGTTTTTAGTGCGTAATTAATCCTGGAATTCTCCCCCTGTCTCCCCTGTGCAGTTTTCAGTGAAGATCTACACTCCAGCTTGTATTTTGTCAATGCATCTGTGCAAGAGGTAGTGTTCGCCAGCACTACAGGGACCCTGGTGCCCTGCCCAGCAGGGGGCGTGCCGCCGGCATCGCTGCGCTGGTACTTCGCCACCGGAGAGGAGATCTACGATGTCCCTGGGATCCGGCACGTGCACTCTAATGGAACCCTCCAGATCTTCCATTTCCCCCCCTCCAGCTTCAGCACCCGTATCCACGACAACACCTACTATTGCACAGCTGAAAATCCTTCAGGGAAAATTAGAAGCCAAGATGTTCATATCAAGGCCGGTAAGTGAGTGAGTGCGCATACGCATCATTTATGCAAAATTATATCCATGGCCTGGTTAAATACTAGATTCTGATTCTGTCAAGCTGGTATTGATTATTTTCATGTACCTTAATAATAAAAACACATAATAATGCACAGCTATGAAATAGTTCCAGCAAAAGTGGCCTTATCACAGTTTCAAATTAATACACAAGCTGTACATTCTATTTCAATTGAACATTTATAACTGAAAATAACAGCAAAAAGTAACAGGTTAACAACAACAAAAACATGATGCTACAACTGTTTTGTTTAATTGTTTTTGAATGTTGTTGAATTATTTATATTGCAAGTAGCCATGAGATAAGTGAAATAATCCATTCCAGGCTGTGCAGTTGCATGAAAATAAAGCACTTCAGGGTGGTGAATGGCCTGTTGTGGTTCTGTTGTTAGTCACTTTTATTTGCTTATTTGCTTGTTATTCTCTGAGAAGTCACCTCACATTTGTTTGTTGATCGATGCAAAGTTTGTTCTTCTTGCTACTTTATTCCCAATTCATCAGAATCGATAGATTATTAGGTCTCTCACCACTGTTTTAAATGCCAGTTGTAATCTAAAGAAACAGACATTTTAATTTATTGATGAAATTATTTTGTCCCGTGAATTCCCTTGGGTTACATTTTATTGAACCAATAAACATTTTTCATACATGCAGTTTGTGACTAAACACTACAATACAGACAACATAAACATTTTGATGCCACAGCACCAGGTGCAGTGTACAGGTTTTAGGTTATCATCCATCCCATGGTGGGATCTCTCTGTACCTCGCGGCTCACCTCTCTCCTCCTCTCTCCTCCACTCTCCTCCTCTCTCCTCCTTTCTCTCTCTCAGTCCTACGGGAACCCTACACAGTCCGTGTGGAGGACCAGCGGGCCATGAGAGGCAATGTAGCGGTCTTTAAGTGCATTATTCCCGCCTCCGTGGAGGCCTACATCACGGTCGTATCGTGGGAGAAGGACACGGTCTCACTTGTCTCAGGTAAGACACTTCCTTGCTGGTCTCCTAGGTGACATTTCCTCCACGCTGCCCCCCCCCCCAAACACAGATCCCCTCTCTGCCAGGTTGTGCTGTTGTACGTCTGTATCCGAGTGAGGCACAGATTTGTTGCCATTGTGTTGCTTAGCCCGAGACTGCAAGGGCTCTACAAATCTCAAGGTCGTCCGGGTGACAGGGGTTGCAAGGGGACAGGCCAATGAGCGATTTGATGAGAGGACAGACTTATCGAGAATCTGCATGTTTCTAAGTTAATGTTGAGGTTTGGCTTTGAGCTGCAGGGCTGTGGAAGGTCTTCTGGTGGGTCAGTCCGATGGAAGGTTCCAGTCCAGTCTTATGGTCCTCTGGAGAAACGATCGAATGGTGGACAACAGTTTCTCACAATGAGAACTGTGAGAAGTTTTGCTCTAGTTTTTGATATGTTCATAACGAAAAGAAGACTTGGTTAAGCATTGCTTAGTGTATTATGCCATAAGATGTGCCAGTCTGACAAAAGATGATATTTATAAGACAATAAATCATTGTAACAGTAATACTACTATTTATTTTTGTATTTTCTTTCACCAGTTGTGGTGGACTGAAGTGTCCGCTCCAGAGTTTTGTATACTGAGCTAAGAGACTGAGGCTTCATGACCCCATGTCATCAGTGACTCATTGCTCTGAACTACTGAGAACATGGGGAAATAGGGCCCTGCTCCTTCATTGCTCACTGCTAGTCTTTGGTTTTTCTCTCCTGTTCTGCACTGAGTCTGTCAGTGTCCCCCACATCCCAGTACAGGAGGTACAAGGTGTCCTCATCGTGGTGGCTAACCTCCAGCATATCACATCCGCCGGTCCTGAGATGTCTCACCTGATTCGTCCAGAGGGGAGCAAAGTTCCCCCCCATTGCCTCTTGTCATTAGCCCGATTCCTGCAAAGTGGAGCCTTTTTTCACGGTTTAGTGACCGGCATCGGTTAAATGGAACACTTCTATTCCTTCCCCCCCCAAAGGCAATTTCCATTTTTATGGGGCGGTTAGCAAATTCAATAGTCAATCTGAAGTTTTCAAGACCAGAGGGTGGGTGCTCATCCATCTTTTTGTTTTTGTCTGTGAATTTATCTGCTGGAGCATAAGGATCCGTGTCAAAATCCACGTCAGGTTTTATTTTTATTCTTCTAGTGATGGATTTGCTTGGCTGATTTTTTAGATTTTAATTTAGATTTATGTTGGGCTACAGACAAGACCTTCATCATGCTATATAATTTATTATTATTTTTATAATTCAGTTTTTTTTTTTTTCTATGATGAGGAAACAGGGTTCATCAGTACATTGAACACATACTGTAAAGATTACCACAAGCTTTGAAATAAATTGGTCATTTCTCTTGGTTCCATTTGAGACCTCTTGCTAAGTGGAGTCAGAGAAGCAGCTGCCATTAAATATGGGAGAAACGAGGCGGCCAGGGGCTAATGCCATATTAACCATCTGAAAAGACTCTCGCCCCAAATGCCTTCATTCCATTTTCAGAAAATCCATATGGCTTCTGATCGATAAGTATCAGCAGTCGCAGTTGGGTGTCATAAATGGGTAGTCATGGAAACTGTGTTTTCATTGTTTCTGTAAGCATGACTGGTAAAGCACAGCAGAGTTAGTCTCCTGGACATTTGTGTTTTCTGCCCATTTAGAATATCCCAAATGGGATAAACCCAGGATTAATCTCTAAACTTAAACAAGACCCCAAAAATATTTAACAAGTATATACGATTGGTGACTCAGATGAATTACTTTCTCTGAATCCGAATAGCCATTTTGAGAACACTGAGATTTAGGCTTTGTACGTCCAACTAAAGACTTTTCCTGGGTGTAATATTGTTGGGGTACTGCTCATGGTGCCTCAAGCAGATTGAAGTTATAAACTGTGATTGAAATTGTGACTTATTGCAAAGTATCAACATGCATTTGCCTGCAAGAGCAAACACACACACACACACGCACGCACATACAGTGCCTTGCAAAAGGACTCAGGCCCTTGAAAGGTTTTCAAATGTTGCTGGATTGCAAATGCTACATTTGCATTTTTGTCCATTTGATATTTTTTATTCAAAACTCAAATAGTCATACTGAATTTTATAAAGAAGTAATTAGTTGTCAGCAAATATTTTTATTAAAAATATAAAACGTAAATATGCTGCATGCATAAGTATTCAGAACTCTCGCATTCATATTTGGTGAAGGCATCTTTCGCTACAATAACAGCTTTATGTCTTTTTGTGCAAAGTTTCTACCAAATTGGTTGGAGGTGATTTTCACCCATTCTTCCTAGCAGAATGGTTCCAGCTCTCTGAAGTTGCTTGGACATCGCTTATGGACAGCAATTTTCAAGTTGTGCCACAGATTCTCCACGGGGTTCAGGTCAAGACTTTGACTGGGCCACTCAAGGACATTTACCTTTTTATTCTTGAGCCACTCCAATGTAGCATTGGCCCTGTGCTTTGGATCATTGTCCTGCTGAAAGGTTCATTTTTGCCCCAGCTTAATATTTTTGTGAGACTGAAATAGGTTTTCTTGCAATATCTGCCTGCTCTGTCCATTATTCCTTTTATTCTGGCAAGTTCTCCAGTCCCTGCTGAAGAGAAGCATCCCATAGCATGATACTGCCACCACCATGCTTCACTGTAGGGATGGTGTTACGTGGGGCATAGGCAGTGTTAAGTTTGTGCCATACATAGTGCTTTGCATTTTGCCCAAAACGCTCTGTTTTAGTCTCATCTGACCACAAAACCTTTTCCCAAATCGTAGCGGGATCACTCATGCACTCTCTAGCAAACTCCAGGTGGACTTTGAGATGTTTTATTTGAAGTATTTACTTTTCTCTTGCCACCCTGCCATACAAGCCAGTATTATGCAGTGCTCTTGATATTGTTGACTGATGCACTATTACTCCATTCTCAGCCACTTAACTCTGTAGCTCTTTTTTTAGAGTCATTGTTGGCTTCCCTCACAAGTCTCCTCCTTGTTTACAGTTACAGTTTTTCTTGATCGCTTACACACTATAACTGGGCCTATTAACTAAACATCCCAAACCATGACACCATCTACCAAAAGACAGACCCATTTCCCCAAACTATAAACACTATTCCCCTGTTTTCACACATGATTTAGATTTGTTGAACTTTTTGTGAAAGACTCTACACACAAATCCCTTCATATATCACTGGCTGCACCATGTGCTCATTTAGAAAGCATTGGCATTCAATATCATTAACTCAAGTGATCACAACTTGAACAAAATTAACACACAATTCCCCAGGAGGAAACACTAAGAGTCCAAATTATTCACACATCAATCAGAACCTCAGGATGGATAGATAGATAAAAGGCCCATGGGTCAGTTCACTCGTTTTGGAACAATGGATCTACAAAGACCTGAAGGTAGAGGAAGAGGATGGTGCAAGTATGGTTTTTCATACTGTATCAAGTATTTGAGTACAGTTATGTATTACAGCAGTATATACTGTAGTACAGGCTATATGATGGCCTACTTTTGTAGGCTTGTTTAGATATTACAGTTGAGGCTTGCCAGGGGTGGATAAGGCATGCAAGGGTTTTTCTCCCCCGCTGCCTGGCTAGGTCTAATATTGCCAGTAATGTTGATGAGAATCTCTGGCCTGACCCAGACCAGAGACGGGATGCTGAGGCAGAATAAATGTGATTTATTTCTTTATGTACAAACTGGTTTTTTTTATTGGTTTATATTGGTAAATACATGGAAATTATTTTACTGTATTCTATGTTCTTTATGTATCAGTTGCATATTTTTACAGTACTGGTACTTACTTTTTTTACTTTTTCACTCAATTTCAGTTTATTTTACTACAGTACATTGAGGAATAAAAAATGTAACAAATGTATACATGTGTTGTGTCTTTATATTTTGTTCATCATGTAAAGAGATTGTTCTGGGGGAAAACCATAAGCGCCTTTATTCATTGCAGTAACAGGTTTTTACGGTAGTGTTTTGAATTGATCTCACCAGTGTGTAATGGCTATTTTGTAGTGTATGTGTATTTGATGGCTTTTGTGTGATGTCTGAAGGCAAAGTTTGGTTTAGATGTAAGATTACATGGTTTTGAGTGGAGAGTTTGGTTTTGACATGAAATTTTGAAGTTTGTGAAGATGAGTGTGCTGTTATGCATTTGTGTTTAGAGTTTTGGGAAATGGAGCATAATTTCAAGAAATGTGTCTTGGCAATCAAAAAAACTGTAATCCTTAAATCATTACAGTCACTGTTGTGGCACACAGACAGAGGCCAATCAACTCATTGTGTGGCTTGTTAAGGTAATGTTTTGCACCTGCATTAACTTACAGCTGCCAGTGCACAGGGTTTGGATACTTTTGCAATAAACATTTTTCCATTTTTATTTAATTTACATTTTTTTGTATTTATAGATATCAGATATATCTGACACAATGTTTTTTCAGTGAATATTGTATTAACCTGTGTGAAGCCTGTCAGAATGATCCAGTCTTCTCTCTCTAAATATTTGATGATGGAAGTGCAGAGATCCCTGATAGTAGTGTGAGTGTGTGTGTGTGTGCACGTGAGTGTGTGTATCTGTGTGCATGTGAGTGTTTGTGTGTGTGTGTGCCTGTGTGTGTGTGTTTGTGCATGTGAGTGTGTGTGTGTGTGTGTGTGTGTGTGTGTGTTTGTACATGTGAGTTTGTGTGTGTGTGTGTGGGTGTGCATGTGAGTGTGTGTGTGTGTGTGTGTGTGTGTGTTTTTGTGCATGTGAGTGTGTTTGTGTGTGTCTGTGTGTGTTTGTGCATGTGAGTGTGTGTGTGTGTGCCTGTGTGTGTGTGTGTGTGCATGTGAGTGTGTGTGTGTGTGTGCCTGTGTGTGTGTGTGTGTTTTATTGTGCATGTGAGTGTGTTTGTGTGTGTGTGTATGTGTGTTTGTGCATGTGAGTGTTGTGTGTGTGTGTGTGTGTGTGTGTGTGTGTGTGTGGGTGTGTGCCTGTGTGTGTGTGTGTGTGTTTGTGCATGTGAGTGTGTGTGTTTTGGGGCGCTTCCAGGCTGCTTTGAATGTTTCATGAAACTACAAGAAGAAGATGGGCAGTGGGTCTCACAAGACCAGAATAAAGGGATCCTGGTATGGAGGTAAATAATACATTTTCCCACTTCTCTGCTTACACCGTGCTTATGTGCTGGTTCTACCTAAAAACCGAAAGTGCGAGACCAGCTAGATTAATTACAGTATGGGCTACTTCTGCAGCTAAGGACATCTGGGAAGATTCTTTAAAAGTGAGCGAGCAGCGCCTCTCATAATGTGAGCGCTGACGCTGCTGCTAACATACCATTATCCTGTCATGTCATGCTAAATGTACCTTTTACAATCCTGGCTGCACACACCTCCTCTCATCTTTGGATCAACACTTGACTGTAATTACTGAGGGGAAGAAAGCAAAAGAAAGTGTACAGGGATTGTAACATGTTTGGCAGTTTCCTGTGTGTATGAAGAAGCGGTGCAGATTTGTGTGTGTGTATGTGTGTGTGTGTGTGTGTGTGTGGGGTCTGTGTGCCTCTGTGCATATTTTATGTATATTAGAAGGCATTAGAATCATTCATAAATTAAGAATGTTTTGTCTTTTTAATTCGTTTATTTGTAATATGTCAATCAGATGTGCAATCTGGAGGTTTCACAGGGCACAGAGACATCAGGAAGTGTTGAAGTCATGACCACAACCCTTCTCCCCGCCATGTGTGATGTCACATTGAAAGCCACCCCTTTCAATGCAAGCATGAGCTCATTGAAAGTTCAGTTTAACATATATGCCATTTTAAAGCACCAACATATGCCAACATAAAGCACCATGCTATAAATAATCTTACTCAAATCCTATCCTGTCCTGTTTGACACATTCTGACTGCTGATGACTGTAAAACATAGTTCTAATGCCTGATAAAAACCGACAGGCTTGTTGTTCGATTCATTCAGGCATTCAGTCACTTTTTTATATATTTGTCTCCCTTCAGAACATTGATTATTTCCATTTCCATTATTTCCACATTTTTAGATTACATTAGATTAGATATACTTTATTGATCCCCAAAGGGGAAATTCATAATGTCACCAGCGCAGAACATGCAGTTTAAAATAGAGACAAACAAACAAACAAGAAAAAAAATAACAAAAAAACAAAACAAAGGGGACAGCCACCATCACACAACTGTACAGTATAAAACATTTATAATAAGTATAAGATTTATTAATTTGGTAGATGCTTTTGTCCAAAGTGCAATTATGGTAAATAACATAATGTGTAAATAACATGGGCAACTAGAACTAAGCCCAGCTACTCCATCCATTTTTTTTCTTTTTTATTCTTCAGAATATTTACATTTAATTTGGCTATAAAATATATATTTAGACGGCCCGGGATGCTGTGTTTCATCTTGAGTCTTCTAAAGTGATCAAGTGATTCATACCTTATTTTTGTTTTTAGATTAAAGAGAAAATTATTTACTTATAATGGCTTTCTTAATGGGCACATTTAAAAGTAGTGCTCCTAAGATGAACCAGCCCTGTTTATTGGGTAAACTCTTGTTGTGATGTGCCTGGGAACTGGGTCATTATCTATGGGGTAGAACGCTATACACAGGAGAGGCTGACTCAAGAGGCATGGATGGTGATGGGTTGGAGCTCGCTGAGCCAATCTCACCTTGATGCAAAGCAAACCACTAAAACAGATGCAAATTTATGCATAGGTTGCATTTAAGTTGAATATTTATTTATATTTGGTAGAAAATGAAGCCTCTTTCATTTCCATTTTGCAATTCATATTTGCGACTTTCTCTGTGTTACTAAGGTCCTTTCATGTGTTCTTACAGAACATTGTACTCAAGAGCAATTGTGTGACACCTGCCTGACTCTCCTTAAATCTGCGGTATATCTGGGGAATCATGTCTGTGTTCATTTTCACTCAACATTTTTTACCTCAGGGCTTCTGTGCTTCTAAACTGTCAATTCTGGGAGGGAACGGAGGGGTGGACGGAGGAGTAGAGAGGGCTGCACCACCGTCTCTGAGTATCTCAGAACTCTCCGGAATTCTGGGCTTGGCTCAACCAATCAGGTGGCAGCAGAACTGTCTCTCGATTGGCTTATTGTAACATCACAATACAGCACCCATGCAGAGGCTTACAGATGACACAATATTCTCATTGTGACACTGCGACCTTGTAGGAGTAGTAGACCTTGTAGGAGTGGTAGTTGTAGACCTTGCACTAGTAGATGCTGTCATAGTAGACCTAGTAGTATAGTAGTAGTAGGCCTTGTCATAGTGTGTAGGGTTGGGGGACCGGGGAGAATTGAAGAGTTTGAACGGGCTAAGGAGGGTGGGGAGAAGGAGAGCGTTGCTCTGGCTTGATAGGGAGATAGGGCTTTCTCTTCAGAACAAACACTCCCGCCCTTTCATCTCCTGCAGCTGCAGATTAAGCCAGAGATGGTGGGAAAATGAGGCTCTTCTCAAGCATTAAGGGACAGGCTTTTTGAGAGACTGGAGTAGAGGGATGACTCTAAGCTGGTTCCTTTCTCCATCTCTCTCTCTCTCTCTCTCTCTCTCTGTCTCACCCCCACCCCCATGAGCTCCTGTGAAGGAATGAATAATCCATATTAGAGGCTACAATATGACTGTACACATTTACTGGAGGCTCTGTGTGTGTTCATGACTGACGAGCTGTCCCTGGTCCTTAGTGTGGGTTGTACACAGAGTAGATACACGCTGCTGTCACCATGGGTACTTCCCTGAGTGAAGTCTGCAGAAACTGTAGCCTATAATGGAGCTAACATATTTTTAAACGGTCTCATGTTTAAACCCCCCAAAAACCAAATATGTACATCCGTTTTGTAAAATAATTATTTTATATGAATATTGGCATGCCTAGGGGGTTGCAGGTACATACCTAACAACACCCCGCCAATATTCATGATATGCCACGGTCTATTGTTCCTTATCGCTAAAAAAAAATCACCCTGACCTCTAAGTAGGTCGCTCTTAAGTACATTCACAAATTGAGCAAATGTACTAAAGGCTTCAGTGAAATTCTACTTTCAAGTAGCGAGTCTGTAGCTAACTAGCAAGCTACCTACTATGACTAGTGACCACTGAACTGTATTCGGGGTGACCGACAGATTGATAAATAGCGGTCACCGCGGGAGAAGAAATTCTACATTAATAGAACATTTGGTTCCATTAAATTACATTTTCAAAGATAAGATTATTAGTTAATCAACTATTGAGGATTAAGTCCAACCTGTTCACTCACCTCAGAGAGCACCACCATCTTTCTTCCAAAGATGACCATTGCCTTGAACCCTGCCAGATGAAAATGCCTCAGAATCCTTCACACGACTGCTTTACGTTTAATTTAATTGTACTACTTACACAGCTTTATGAATTAGTGTCAGTCGGTGTCACTTGGTTCATTCACATGGCTGCTAGCAATGACTGTGTGTGGCACAGAGGTACAGGGGTTAGAGAACTGGGCTTGCAACAAGAAGGTTGTAGGTTCGGTTTGAAGGTGACACTGTGGGCTAGAGCAAGGTGCTTAACCTGAATTGCTTCCAGGAGCATGCAACTGTGTAGAATCCAGAGAATATGCAGAAAACTGTACGCTGTGTAGGATAGGCTTCGTTTACATTGCAAGCATTTAGCATACGATTAACGATACATATAACCAAATGTCATCACAGTTTTGAATAACTTGTAAGACACAGGCAACATATCCCATGACTCATATTTCTCAGCATTGTGCTGTTTGATTGGCTGAGAGAACCCCCCTACTGATGTGGCTGAGTGTAGGGTGACCCCAGCCCAAGGTTAGTGTGACCTGCAGAAGGGACTGGCGGTCATGGCATTGCAGTAGGCAGCGTATAACTGACTCAGGGGATTTGGCACAGCCGTAGTGACTAGGCAAGGTGTGGCTCCATTCCCCACACTCTGTAAACAGGAGGCCCCCAGCCCTGTGTCACACACACACACACACACACACACACACACACACACACACACACACATACACACTGCATCACGCATACATACTCTCCCTCACCTCATTTATCTTTGTCTTTGAGGAGGCTGAGGAATTCAGCCCTCCTCCAGCCCAGTGAAGGATTTGTCAGGGGGGAGTCAGCTGACCTCAAATCAGTTGAGGGCCAAGTTGGGTGTTCAGTGGACTCTGCAGTAAAAAAAAAAAAAAAAAAACCTTTAGGAAATAATTGAATGTGTCTCTGTTTCTCCCTCTCTTTTGCATTGTCTCTCACATGCTCTCTCTCTCTCACTCCCATTCTCCCTATCACTCTATCAAGACTGAATTATGCACCCTCTCCCTCTCTCAAATTCAAATTAGCTTTATTTGCATGACAAGTGATCTTGTGTTGCTAAAGTGTTAAAATACACTACCAGTGAAAAGGTTTAGAACACCCCCATTTTCCAGTTTTTACTGAAATTTAAGCAGTTCAAGTCCAGTGAATAACCTGAAATGGTACAAAGGTAAGCGGTAAACTTTTCAGGGAACAAGTAATGGGTTAATGTGCGTTAACAGTCACTCTGTGCAAGTCACCAACTCTGGATCCAGCAAAAGAGCCCCAGACCATCACGCTTCCTCCTCCATGTTTGACAGTTGATGTCACACACTGAGGAACCATCCTTTCGCCTGATCAATGGCCTACAAAAACCGTTCAAAATGTCAAGATTTCAAATTTTGATTCATCGGTTCATAAGACCTTCTTCCAGTCTTCAGTAGTCCACTGGTGGTGCTTCATGGCCCAGGCAAGCCTCTTTTTCTTAGCAATGGCTTTCTTACTGCCACTCGACCTGTCAAACCTGCAGCTCGAAGTCTTCTCTTCACAGTTGAAACTGAGACTTCCTTACTTTGACCAGTGTTAAGCTGTGCTTGAAGCTGTTGTCCTGTGAGCCACCTATCACACAAGCTGTTGACTCTCAGAAACTTGTCTTCTGATTTTGTTGTGGCTTTGGGTCTGCCAGACCTCTTCCTGTCACAGTTTCTTCCAGTTTCCAAGTGCCTTTTGGTGGTGTAGGAAACGACTCACTGCCAAAAAAGTATTTTTTTTCATTTTTTGCTAACTTTTTTTTAATGGCAGTTTGCCGCTTACCTTTGTACCATTTCAGGTTATTCACTGGACTTGAACTACTTAAATTTCAGTAAAAACTGGAAAATGGGGGTGTTCTAAATCTTTTGACCGGTAGTGTACATATATGATAACAACAACCCCCAAGAAGAACCCCCTCCCCCCCACAAAAAAGAAAAACATACAGGCAATCCACACATATACCCCACATTACAGAATTGTGAAACCTCTCTCCCATATATAAGACAGAGGTAATTTGGACAGGTAAGTAGGAAGTGGGCCTCTGTTTCCACCTCTGCCAGGTTGCAGTGATCACACAGCCTGTTCTCTTTAGCCATCCAAGTTTTTTTGTGACGGCCTGCCTGGATGGCAAGGCTGTCTCTCTCTCTCTCTCTCTCTCTCTCTCTCTCATGCTCCCTCTCTCTCTCTCTCTCTCTCTCTCAACCCCATTCTTCCTCTGCCCCTCTCTCTCTCTCAACCCCATTCTTCCTCTGCCCCTCTCTCTCCCTCTCTCACCCCCTCTATCTCCCTCTCTCTCTCTCTCTCTCTCTCCCTCTTTGGGGAGGAAAGAGAGAGAGAGAGAGAGAGAGAAAGAGAAAAATCAATAGTGGTGTGCATTAATAATATAATATATATGCCATTTAGCAGAGCCATTTAGCATTAATCACAGGAGCTGCCCCAGGGAATTATGGGAACATGAAGGGGATGATGTTGTTGTGCAGCATGTGCACGCAGAGTGAGGGGTGTCAGGGGGAATGGGCGGGGGCGCTGAAGCCTTCATTTGGGGAGCAGACAGGTCTCTGGGAGGTGTCGGGTTTATTCTATATCACTCATATCATGCTGGCTGTGTTGTACTGCACTGTTTTATATGGGGGCTCAGTTTCCAGGCTCAGGAAAAGATGTTCGATGTTATAAAAACATTTTTACTTCTTTGCATAACAGCCCAAATGGAATCTGGACCATGCCAGAACCCAACTTATATCATGCCTTGTCCTAAAATTGAGGTAACAAATCTAAAGCAATGTTGTTGTTTTTTCTGATACTTACACACATATTCAAAGAATGACATTTGCTTAAATACAATTTGTAAAGACACTACAAAGCAGTGCTGAACTGAATGCCTCTCTATTGACAGTGAAACAGTGGCATAGCAGTTCCCATTTGAACATGCATATGTCAGATGGATTTATTTATGCTTTTTGGTAATGAGCATGCCTTAAGTTTTAACACTGAGCAGCATAGCCATCTCATCGCACTGACAGAGTAACAGCTTTTAGACTGAAGCGTCATTCGACAGCAACACAGTGGCTTCCTGATAAATAAACACAGTATGTGAGCGATTAAGCTGTTAGGGATGAAGATGATTAGAGAAAGATCCACAGAGGGATTCTGTGTATGTGTGTGTGTGTGTGTGTGTGTGTGTCAGTGTGTGTGTGTGTGTGTGTGTATGTCAGCTTGTGTGTGTGTGTGTGGGGGACTAAATGTGCACTAATCTTTAATAAACAGCGCTGGGTTTTATGGTGGGTTGCCGTTTGGCGGTGCTCATTAGAATGGGCCTTTCTGGGTTTATGGATTACGGAGCACTGCTGGACTGGACTTGGGCCAGCCTCCCAATGGCGCCCATCCAAGGAACAGATTAGCAATAAGCGCAGCGTGAGCTAATTATGGATGGGACAACCAATTAATTTCCGTTTATAAACTCTCTGAGGTTCTGGAGCTTCCGGAGGAAGAGCACCCCGCCCCCCCTCCCTGATCCCTGATTGGCCACTGGGTGGGGGCCCCACCCACACACTCCACAGGATAGTTTTTGGATAAAGCTTCTGGAGAACGTTGCTGTTCAATTGCGTCGTCCAATCAGGAATGTAGAGAGTCTGATCCCGTCTTTAAGGTTTGGTTCAGAAAGGCCAAAGGAGGCAAATCCTCAAGGATGGCACTTTTAAAGACCAGCCCAAGCAGCAGCGCACATGCTTTACTGCCCAGGATAAGAGATGTTGATAACATATGTGGGATCATACAAATGGAAGACAAATCTCCAAAGTTATGAATGTTATTGCTAAACATGCACTTTTGCGTTAAAGAACGGCTTTGAGGCAACTGCCATTAAAGTGTATAAGGATTATGATTATTTGTGTGTAAAGAGCAGCTGGCGATAAGCAAACAATGTGATCATCACAAACAGCATCCCGTTCCAAACATCGCTCAAGAAAAAAAAAAAGGTTTATCACAAGCTGTTTAAAAAAAAAAAGATTTGCACCATCTCCATTTCCTGAATTAGAAGGGTCACTTAATAATACAAAGAAACTGGTGTAGACAGGGGGAAGAAAAAAAAAAAAAAGGCAACGAAGAAGAGAAACAAGACTGAGAGAGAGAGAAAGAAAAAAAGAGAAAGTGGATTCTTAATTAGTGTAGTCATCATTATGATTGTTTACATGTGGTAACGGCTCCAGTGGGAATAGCCTCCTCTTGGAGCAGACCTGCTTTCCCAGGGCAGCGGAATGCTAATGTTCCTTTCTCTGAGCGCACCCATATCAGAGTGCGGTGCCATCTGATTGGTTTGATCTTGATCAGGCTCTCTGATTGGGTCTGACTATGTGTGGTGGGGGGAGGGTATCTGATTGGAGGTGTCTGATTTGGCTCCAGGGAACATTGTTTGGAACCGTACCCCCTCACACAGGTGACCTGTCTAGGTGTTGCACTGCGTGGTGTGGAGGGTTTAAAGTTGGGTTTCCATCCATCCATCCATCCATTATCTTAGCCGCTTATTCCTGGTCAGGGTGGAGGGCTTTAAAGTTGGGAATACACCTTCGCCAATCCATCGCAGGGCAAAGTTGGGTTTAATTATTTATTCCTGCTTTCTCAGGGGCCTTGAAATGAAATAGTTTTTTTGTTTTGTTTTTACCTGCGCTGGTGGGGAGATCAGCTGGGGGGGGGTGGCATCATTCCAACATCGTGAGCATTCCCCGTCATCATGAGCATTCATCCCATCATCGTGAGCGTTCCCAATCATTGTGAGCGTTCCCCATCATCATGAGCATTTCCCATCATTGTGAGCATTCAGCCCATCATTGTGAGCATTCTCCATCATCGTGAGCATTCATCCCATCATCGTGAGCTTTCCCAATCATTGTGAGCATTCCCCATCATCGTGAGCGTATCCCTCTCCCTCTCTCTCTCTCTTATTGAACATTCGATCTGATTGCTGTTTGCTTTTGATTGCATCTGAGATAGCCATCAAATGAACTGGCCCAACCTTATCATAACATTGATGTTCAGCGGATTAATTTTTGTCTGTTTTTTGGGGGGAGGGGTGGAGATTCCTTCCTGCACAACATTACAATGAGCTTTAGAAAGCTAAACCGCACTCTTTCTTTGAAGGATAATTTATGGTGTCCGTATCAGTAGGCATGTGGTCACATGTCATGTAATAGAACATTTATTTTATATTTATGAAATTTTTTATGTTTGTATTTTAGTGGGATGTAAAAAAGATTGTTGAATCAATTTTATTTTCATATCCTGCATTCCATCATGTGAAATTGTGAGCGTTCATCCATCATTGTGAGCATTCCTCATCATTGTGAGCATTCCCCATCATCGTGAGCATTCATCCCATCATCATGAGCGTTCATCCCATCATCATGAGCGTTCATCCTGTCATCATGAGCGTTCCCCATCATTGTGAATGTTCCCCGTCATTGTGAGCATTCATCCCATCATCGTGAGCGTTCCCCATCATCGTGAACATTCCCCATCATTGTGAGCGTAAGAACCCGTCATCGTGAGCATTTCCCATCCTCGCGAGCAATCCCTATCATTGTGAGCATTCATCCCATCATCGTGAGCATTCATTACGTCATCGTGAGCGTTCATTCCGTCATTGTGAGCGTTCCCCATCATTGTGAGCGTTCCCCATCATTATGAGCGTTCCCCATCATTTTGAGCATTCCTCATCATTGTGGGTGTTCCCCATCATTGTGAGCATTCCCCAAAGTCATGAGTGTTCCCCGTCATCGTGAGCATAGGGGTGTGGTGTTTTGGGGAAGGGTAGGGATCGGTGGACTGTTATAGGGAGGTTGGGTGGTGGTGGGTACCTCTCAAAACCTCCTCCATGGAGAGTGTGTACCGTCACTGAGGAGCGTAACTCTGTAAAGTGATCCATTTTCTTTTCCTTTTTACGCCGTTTCGGGTCGCTTGTCATGCTTTCCCACCGCTGGTTAACCGTTGATCTATGCCAATTATCCGTGATTAGTGGGCTGGGTTGAGTCTAATGAGGCCTGACTGGAGCGATGAGCATTGGTCCAAAGGGGGGGGGGGTGACGGGCGCTTTCACAGAAAAACTTCAGTGGTGGTGTTTCTCTCCCTAAGCCTGATGTGTGTGGAGGAGGAACACAGAGTACTAAAGTCCTAACACAACCTGAGCAACTGTCTCTCTCCATCTCTCTCTCTCGCTCTCCCTCTCTCTCTTTCCGTCTCTCCCTCTCTCTATCTCCCTCTCTCTCTCACTCTCCTCTCTCTCCCTCTCCCTCTCTCTCACTCTCACTCTCCCTCTCTCTCTCTTATTGAACTTTCGCTCTGATTGCTGTTTGCTTTTGATTGCATCTGAGATAGCCATCAAATGAACTGACCCAACCTTACCATAACATTGATGTGCAGCGGATACATTTTTGTCTGTTTTTTTGGGGGAGGGGTGGAGATTCCTTCCTGCACAACATTACAATGAGCTTTAGAAAGCTAAACCGCACTCTTTCTTTGAAGGATAATTCATGGTGTCCGTATCAGTAGGCATGTGGTCGCATGTCATGTAATAGAACATTTATTTTATATTTATGAAATTTTTGTATGTTTGTATTTTAGTGGGATGTAAAAAAGATTTTTGAATCAATTTTATTTTCACATCCTGTGTTCCTTGTTATTATCATAAGGACATTTTCCCAGTGCACATGTTTACAAATACAATACTGATGTACCCCCACCCACCCACAGGGCTGTACCCCAGCCCTGACATCACCAGCCAATCAGAAGAGACCACTGCTTCTGCGAGTGCTTATCACCTTCCCACAGCTGTTGGGGGGGGCAGTGGGGAATGTGAGGGAGGGAGAGAAAGCAAGCGAGAGAGAGAGCCCCTGTACCTCTCTTCATAGAGGTGGCCTTCAGTTTCTCTCATAACCTGCATCACTCTCATTGTTAGAGGATAGAGCTGGAGAGGAAGGAGAAACACAAGGCGGACTGTATGATCATGTCTGTGTGTGTGTGTGTGTGTGTGTGTGTGTGTGTGTGTGAGTGTGTGTCTGCATGTGCGTGTGTGTGTGTGTGTATGCGCGTGTATGTGTGTGTGTGTGAGCATGGTAGTGTGTGCGTGTGTGCATGTGTGTGTGTGTGTGTATGTGTGTGCGTGTATGTGTGTGTGTGTGAGTATGGTAGTGTGTGTGCATGTGTGTGTGTGTGTGTGTGTGTGTGTGTGTGTGTGTGCATGATAGTGTGTCCATGTGCGCATGTGTAGGTGTGGGTGTCTGTGTGTGCGTGTGTGAGTGTGTGTGTGTGCACGTGTGTGCATGTTAGTGTGTGTGCGTGTGGGTGTGTGTATGTTTTCAGGACAAGAAGTAGGAAGACATATATCCCTAACTTGTAAAGGCATTTAACATGCAGTTTTTTATGTTTTGTAATGGCAATGTATGTGGGTGATGCAGTTGTCATGTAATCATAATGCTTTGACAGTTCTGTAGGATCCATGTGAAACAAGATAACAAAAGAACATTCCCAGGTGTTTTCTTCATGTGAGCCCCACACTGATATAAAGCAGTTTCTCTGGATCTATGAATGCTTGTGAGCATATTTATATCTGCCAGAATCGTTAAAGCAGCCAAGATTTTCTTTCTGTGATCGTCTCTGTGCTGTCCCCTCATCACAAAGTGAGCGGACGGCTGAAAGAACCTCTACACCAGATGAGTTACAGCCGTCTATATGCTGACTGCTTTCATTACATTACATTACATTACAAGCATTTAGCAGACGCTCTTATCCAGAGCGACTTACACAGTTTACATTTCTTTACGTACAATCCATCTATACGGCTGGCTATTTACTGAAGCAATTCAGGTTATGTGCCTTGCTCAAGGGTACAACGGCAGTGCCCCAACTGGGAATCTAACCTAGGACCTTCACAATACAAGCCCAGTTCGCTAACCATTATGCTACACTGCCGCCCTTCATTTTCATGTAAATATTAATATCCTTCCAAAAACAACAAGCTGTCACCTGAGCTGTGACAACATCGTTTTAATAAGGCAGGGTGCAGGTGGAACTTTACATAAAGATTCTCCAGGGGAGCAATATTACACTGTGGGTGCCAACACAACACTCAGATCTCTATTTTAAACTTTCTCTTCAAATGTCTCTTCAAACTCCAAGATTGTGGCTGTCACCGATTACCAATTACAAATACAATGCAATTTATAGACATGAACAGGGAATGTATATGTCACTGCGATCTTAACGTTAGCACTGCAGGAGGGATCAGCATTGTGATGGCATCATGATCAGGGGTTACCTGGGTTACCTGTCTAAAACGAGCCTCGGCACGGACACAGTGAATTCATGTATTCCATTGGAGGAAGCGCTCCTTACAAAACCTGCGCAATATAGAAGAAAAATGTAAAGAGAAAAAAACCTGAATGGATTTTTTCCCCTACATACTTTCAGCTGTATTTCGCGTTGCCATGGAAACGCGACAGAGACCTCCGAGGGGCAGGTGTTATTGTTGTTGGGTTTCCTCAAAGCCCAAGTCCCACCTCTGGAGCGGTTCACCTGCATGATGAAATAAAGCTGATGTGCACTGATCTGCACTCAGAGAGGCCTGGCCACTCTCGAATCCTACACTAACACAAGCACAGCGCAGCCACGGTCCCTCATGTCTGTGCTACAACACAAGTCTGGATCTTCTACTGCTGTGAGGCGAGGGCTTTACATCATCAGGGAGTTTGACTGAGATGTACAGCATGACATAATTTTAATAATAAACATAATTCCTTTAAAAAACAACAACACATTGTTATGATAAAATGTGTGTAGAGTACCTTTTGAGCAGTTGAGTATGTAAGGGCTCACAGGTGTGCAGGAAAGAAGGTGTGGAAAACAGGGACATGGATTCTGCTACATTTTGGAGTTTTTGGTAACCTAAACTTTTTTAAAAAACTCTGGCAGTTTACCGTTTACCTTTGTACTATTTCAGGTTATTCACTGAACTTGACTTGAACTCCTTAAATTTCAGTAAAAACTGGAAAATGGACGTGTTCTAAAACTTTTGACCGGTAGTGTATGCAGACATAAAGAATATGCACACACATTGCAATTAATTACAAACAATGTCTCTCTATTCAGCCACCGGATAGAGAGACGTGAACATGCTGAAAGATCGTTTAAGGGTGCTTTTTGTTGTTTTAATGTTGTTGTTGATGATGTAAGGGTACCACTGAAAGGATGACGTTGGCATGGAAACAAAGGATGGAGTGCATTTGAAGTGTTCCACTAGGAGAGGAACCATAGCCCCCAGCAGCTGTCAATGACCACATGCCCCACCCCTTCCCCCTTTCCAGGTGTCTGAGGGGGAAGGACGGGGGATGTGCTGATAACTTGGAAGGAGAGAGAGAAAGAGGGAGGGAGAGAGTGAGTTAGAGAGAATTTGAATTTAAGAATTCCTTTATTAAACTACTAAAGGATACAACAATTCAGCAGAAAGTCATATTAAAACATACAAAAAATAAATAAATAAATACCAAAATAAAATATGAAAAATACTAAAATGCAAACAATAATACAGCAGTCATTTTAATAACAGTCAAAATGAAAAAAATAAAATCCATCACCTCCCACCATACACAAAACCCCTCCCACAGCACATATGGAGCTAAGAACCTCTAGACTGCCCATTGTCTTGTAATAAGCATGCTCAATCCTAAGGCCACCACCAGTCCTTGCAAAACCTGCACTGAGTCTATAGACCCCACACCCCAGATTGCATTTTTCAGAGATATCCAGATGGTCAGCTTAGCCACCCTTGACATAAAGTTCATAAGAATATGAACATCTTTCTTCCTAGAAATTCCTTTCTTATCCCCTTTGTACTGAGATGGGTCGCTCAACCCCCCTCTCACCTTCACAGGTGTACAATAAGCCCAGCCATGATATGAACCCTTCCCCAAAACCAAAAGCCTTAAGAACAGAGAACAAATAGCCATGGACCACTCTGTCAAATGCCTTTTCTTGATCCAGAGCTAAAATACCAAGATCCATATCATAAAATTCACATATATCTAAAAATATCTCTTACAATAAAAAGATTGTCCATGATAGTCCTTCCTGGAACACAGTCTTGTCTTGTCCATGTGCACCAATAGTTCCAGATAGTCTCTTAGTCTCTTAGAAAGCACTTTGTAATCGGTGCACAATAAAGCCACAGGTCTTCAGTTCTTTAATAATCCCAGATCTCGTTTCTTCAGCAACAAAAACAGTCTTCTTTCTTTAAAACAGTCCAACAACACCTTGTGTAAGTCAGATCCAATAGCATCCCAAAAGCACTTATAAAAGTCTATGGGTAGGCCATCTAACCCTAGTGCATGGCCTGAGGCCAGCTGACCAACAGCTGTAGTCAGCTCCTCCAAGCTGAGGTTCTTGTCTATAGCAGCCTTCTCACCAAGACTAAGCTGGGGAAGCCCCGCCAGGAGCTCTGCAACACAATGTTTATCACAGTCCTCTGCCCCAAAGAGCACATTATAAAAATCTACAGCATGTTTCCTCATTTCCCCTGGGTCTGCGATCACCCTGCCTCCAGGAAGCTTAAGGCAAGCCATGTGTTTCCTTCTTGCCACATTCTTCTTCAAATTGAAAAAGAAGGAACTTGGAGTGTCCATGTCCCTAAATTAAGTAAACGGGATCTTACTAGCGCCCCCTTCACCCACTCCTGCATGAAGACACCAGGCACCTGTTGATTCCTCCCCAACATATTGTCATTGCCAGGACTTGTATTAGTACCTAATCCACACTCAATGTTCTTTATTTCATCCTCTATGTCCTGAACTGCTGCTTTGACCTTGGCTGTAGAATGTGCTGTGCACTGCTGGCAGAACACCCTAACTTGAACTTTTCCCACCTCCCATCATTGACTTAGACTCAAATTCACCCTTTTTTCCCAAAATAAATCAAAACTCTGACAAAAAGCATTGTCTGGGAGTAATTTAGTATTGAGATGCCAGTATGATTTTACTCTCTCACCAGGAGAGTGATCAGTGAAACCTACTGGACTAATTGTACTGCTAACCAATCGTGACCTAAGGCACTGAGAAATATAAATTCTACTTAACCTGCCTGCGCTAATCGTATTATCACTCACCCTAACCCAAGTGTATTGCTTAACATCAGGATGTTTGACCCTCCATGCGTCTATTAAATCTAAATGAGTAATTAACTTTCCCAATGTGCTGGATGATTGTGGGTGAGGCTCCTCATTCATCGTATCAAGGGTAAACTGGAGAGTACAGTTCCAATCCCCACCAATTACTGTATAGTCTATGTTAAGCTGCACCTACTCCTCCCTAAAAAAATCTATCAGAGCCCTGATTGGGAGCATATACATTAATAAAGGGAAAAACCGAAACCCTCTATCTCTACTCTTACCAGAAACGCCTGCCCCCTCACTAGCTTGGTAGTAGAAAGTATATTTACATAAACACAGCAAAGCCACTGAAGTTAGTTCCATGGCTTAGGATGTGTGAACCCTCCCACAATAAGCCCCAACCTATTTAATTGTCTTGGTCACTATGTTTCCTAAAGTAAAATTACATCCAACTTTTTCTGTTGAACAACCTCTTTAACCAGAGCTCTTTTTAGTCTATCTCTCCCACCATTTATATTTAAAGAACCAACCCTTAGCCCTTGCATTAGATTGGAAATAGAGAAGAAGAAAAAATAAAACAATAAAAACAGGTAGAAAGAGTATGAACACCTTGTGATGCATAATCATTTTCATTGACAAGATTACTACTTGGCCTTCTTCACCTATTTTCCTTTCCTTGCTTTTAAAGTCTTCCTCAATACAGTGACATGCTTTTTTAGACAGAATCTTTTCTTTTCATCCAACACATCAAATCCAACAAGTTTTTGGAGAATGCTGACAGATCTAAAACATTTATCAGTGTCCTGAAAATAATCTGTCACCTTTACTGACTTGCCCAAAGTCTCATACAAAAAATCTTTGTTTTCTCTAATGAGTACAAATCGCCATTCTTACCAACATCAAACAAAGATACACTCTCTGCCTCAGAATCCTCATCCGTTTCCTCAAAATCACAGTTAGCCTGACTGCTAGGAACAACTGGCTCAGCCACAGCACTTCCTCTGCTACCTGCTAGAGTGTTAGCAGGTACAGGCCCCCTAGACCCGCAGAACTGGTGGATGCCACCGCATCATCAGCCACAGGTACAGCCCCGATTTCACACTGTGCACTCCCTGTCTTTATCTCTGACACTGATGACGGAGAGGTGCATTGCAGTTTGCGACTCCTCTGGCTGTGATGGAACTTTGACAACCTGCTCCACGATCCCTTCCCCACTGTTGTTCCCAGAGGACGAGGTATTACCAGTTACCCACTGCCAACAATATCTCCTCCATCGCTACACTAGGGTCACGTACAAACCTAAACCCATGTCGGTGACTTTAACACCAGAACAGGAACAGGACCCAACTACTTCGACCCACAGGGAAACAAATTTGTGTTTGTCTATACATCACTACCAGAAGAAACAACCCCGACAATATAATAAATAAGAACGGTAGAGAGTTAATGCATCTCGGTCAATCCTTAGGCCTGTACATCCTTAATGGCAGGATCAGAGAGGACTCTTTAGGAAGGTTCACATATTGCTCAGCTCTTGGGACTAGTGTTGTTGACTATGCTGTTACTGACATGGACCCCTCTTGGAGCCCTTGATATGGAGTTCAAAATAATTAATTAACTCTATTAACATGTTCATCAATACACACTACATAAATTACAAAGCAGGCTTAAATCTGGCAGTTACAAACATCAATTATATCTTCCAAAAGCAGCAAATAAAGCTAACCTAAAAATTCAAACTAAGAAGTTGAACCAAAATGAAAAATGGTTTGACTGAATGCAAAAATGTTAGAAAGAAACTAAGAAAATTATCAAATCAAAAACATAACCAACCACATAACCCAGACTTACGCCTCAAGTACTGTGAAACTCTTAATGAATATAAACACACCCTAAAACAGAAAAAACAAAAATACATGATATTGAAGAATCAATTAATCAAACCCAGTTCTGGAAAATGTGGAACAATTTAAGCACAACAAAACCACAAGAATTATCCATAAATGATGGAGCTATTTGGAAAGAATATTTTGAAAATCTATATTGTGAAATCCCTCAAAGAACATATCACAATGATGATTAAAGAAAAAACAAAAATACTGGAATCAACCTAAAATACTGGAATCAATCATTAAAACTAACCAAAACCCACTTGATCCCCCAATTTCACACAAATGGGCTTATATCCCCAATATATAAAAGTGAAGACAAATTAGACCCAAATAATTACAGAGGCATTTGTGTAAGCAGTAATCTGGGGAAGGTACAGTATTTTGTAGTATCCTAAATTCAAGAATTGTAACCTTCCTTAACGAGCACAATGTCCTGAATAAAAGTCAAAATGGATTTCTTCCAAATCATTTTACTACCGATCACACCCTGCATAAATAAACATGTCCACCAAACTAAAAAGGGGACGTTTTTTGCATGCTTCATTGATTTCAAAAAGGCATTTGACTATACTTGTTATGAGGGATTATACTACAAAATTCTCCAAAGTGGTGTAGGGGGTAAGGTTTATGATCCAATCAATGTAATCAGACAATAAATGTGGAGTAAAAATTGGTGACCAAAGAACAGAGTTCTTCATACAGAAACGTGGGCTGTAACCTGAGTCCAACACTGTTCAATATTTACATTAATGAGTTAGCGGGGCAGTTGGAACAGACTACAGACCTTGGCCTCTTTCTACACGCCACGGAAGTAAAATTCTTACTCTACACAGATGACGTGGTTCTGCTTTTACCCACTGAATAGAGTTTACAGCAGAACCTGGAGCTTTCCTATCAGAACTGGGCCCTGAAGAAAGTAAAATTGATATACCAATAAAAATTTGGTTAAAAATCTTTGACAGTGGACCTCCTGCATGGTCTAGTGGTTTCAACGTCTGACGCTGGCCATGGCAACTGGGATTCGATTCCCAGAGTCGGCTCTGGCCGAGCTGTCCACCCCAGGGAGGGGGAGGGAAGCCGACAAGACGTTCGCTGCGCACAGGAATGGCTCTGGGGTGCTGGAGTTATGGTCGACAGCATGACGAGTGCCGTCTCGGAGGGGACTATACTTCGCCTTTGTCACTACCGATCACAGGGCTACGACAGCGAATTACATTGACCTGAAAATAATGTGTGTAATTGGCTATCAAATTGGGAGAAAAACAGGATAAAAATCTGAAAAACAAATTAAAAAATAAATCTTTGACAGTGTCATCCAGCCCATTGCACTGTATAGAAGTGAGGTATGAGGTCCACTCAGTCAGCAGAACTACTCTAAATAGGACAAGCAGCCAATAGAGACCCTGCATTTAGAATTTTGTATAAATATTCTACAAGTAGAGAGGAAAATACCAAACAATGCATGTGGGGCAGAATTAGACCATTATCCATTGATGATACATATCCAAAAAAGAGCACAAAAATGTTGGATGCACCTCAAATCAAGCCCTCAGGACACATTGCCATTTAAGGCAATGAAAGCCCAAGAGCTCAGTCATGAAAAGAGCCCCGTCAGTAAGCCGGTACTGAAGCTGACTAACCCATTAACACCACTAACAGAAAGCACAAACCAGCTTCATACCAGCAAAAAATCAGAGTGAACCAAATTACTAAACAAACCCAAACCTATTATTTGGAATATTGGGATGATGCAACCAAAACACAAAACAAACTTGATCGCTATCAGGCCCTAAAAAGAGATTATACACTAGCTGAGTATCTTTACTCTGTCAGAGATACAAAGCAAAGACGGATCCTGACCAAGTACAGGCTCAGTGACCACACCCTTGAAATTGAAAAAGGATGACACAAAAACTCATGGCTACCAAAAGAAGAACATATATGTGGTCACTGTAAGACAGAATTATAAAGAACTTATCTTCCCTAACAAAGGAAGAAAAACTATAAATCCTGTTAGGAGAAGGACCAACGGCTCCAATTACGGCAAAATATGTTTCAACCTGCCATAGACTGAGGGATACTGAGTGAGCACCAAAATACAAAAAGAAAGAACTAAATTCTAGAATTATTTGTGTTATATATATATATATATTGTGGTGTCCCTTGGGGTGGGGCAACACTCACAGACTTTGCAGAGGGCGTAGGCAAGTGAAATAACCTGGAGGAGGCAGTATTAAAAACAAAACAACACTTTATTAAACCAATTTTGACAAAAACACAAAACAAAGGTGGGGTATTCAGGGAATCCAAAACAAAGTCCACAATCCTACTTGTTGTCGTTATCCGTAATCCGTAGTCAAAGTCCAATCCAGTTCCTTAATCCAGTCCAAAACTCGGTACACAAGCACGGTCCTCAAAACAATCCAATTCAAAACACACTCCAAACAATTATCTTCCAAACAATTATCTTCCAAACAATTATCTTCCAAACAATTATCTTCCAAACAATTATCTTCCAATACTCTCCACAACCACCAACCTACTCCCTCCCAGTGTAACACAAACAAGTCCCTTAAATAAGCCTCCAAATGGCCTTCAGCTGTCCGTGGTTCAAATTGCTTGACTTTGTTTAAGTGGGGGACTGCGGGCTGCTGGAAATATATATATATGTATATATAAATATAATTTATTATTATTATTATTATTATTGTACTTGTTATCATTCTAATATACATTTACTTTTGTTCAGTATTGTTGTTGTAGTGTAGTATAGTATAGTATAGTATTTACTGATTTGTTATTTGTGTTAATGTTTAAATGTATTGTTTATACTTTGGCAATATTTACATATGTATTTCCTGCCAATAAAGCATCTTGAATTGAATTGAATTGAATTCAGAGACAGAGAGAGAGAGAGAGAGAGAGAGAGAGAGAGAGAGACAGAGAGAGACAGAGAGAGAGAGTCAGAGAAAAGAGAGAGAGAGAGAGGGAGACAGAGAGAGAGAGTCAGAGAAAAAGAGAGAGAGAGAGAGGGGGACACAGAGAGAGAGAGTCAGAGAAAAAAGAGAGAGAGAGAGAGAGAGAGAGAGAGAGAGAGAGAGAGAGAGAGAGAGAGACAGACAGCGAGTCAGAGAAAAATAGAGAGAGAGAAAGGGAGAGAGAGAGTCAGAAAGAGAGAGAGAGAGAGGGAGAGAGAGCGGGAGACAGAGAGAGAGCACTCACTAGCATTTCCCATGAGAATAATTAGCTGAAAATGTGGAGACGTTGCAGAGGAGAGTGTGCTTACTCAGCAATATGCTCCTGCGTTAAGTGCCCCTCTTTCGAATCAAAGGGGGCTCGCGGATAGTGTTTGCTTTCTCTGTGTTTAACGCCAGTGGTGTCGTGTGTAACCCCCCCCCATCCCTGGAGACCATTACAAGCAGCCTGTGTGAGATCACTGACTCTGGATTATTGTGATGCTCTGTTAGCTCCTCTCTGTTTTTCTTTTTTCTCATTTTCTTTTTTGGAAAAACAGAATTTTGAGTATGGTACAAACACACAGCCCCTAGAAAGGTTTACTTTTGATTGCATTCTCTGTCCTTCTTGTGTTGTTTGAAAACAGGGAATGGAATGTTTTTCGTACCTGATGAAGTGCATGCAAATGGGCTGTTGCCGTTTTGTCCCATTAGTCAGAGACATATGTACCCTAACCCCAAAAAAATAATCAATGTTCAAACTTATCTTTGGTCTGCGAGCAGCAGTGTCACTGAAACAATATTCCTGTTCTTTTCAACTTCAGGAAGCAACCCAGAAGCCCAAGATGCAGTCAGGTTACCTTCACTGTTTTTAACAAAATATTACATTTATATACCCTCTTTTCGAGTTTGTTGTTGATTGATTTGAGAAGGCCTGAACAGCTGGGTTTGATCACTCTCAATGAAAGTGACATACCCACCTCATATCAGAATGGTGATTGGTGGAATGTGTGTCATGCCGTCTGGGCCCAGAGGGTGCCCGTATGCAGGCTGGTCCTGTATCCCTGCTGAGGTGGGCGGGCACCGTACAAAAGCAAACAGATCACAAGCAAAATCCTGTGAAGAAACCTCTGGGGATCGCACATTTACATATATTTCCAGCTTCAGCACTCCAAATGTTCAGCCTCGGGCGCTAGCGCTGTGGTTGTCATATGCGCTAACTGAGCTGTGTGTCAACCTACTCACCAGGCAATGAGTGAGTAGGTTCAATAATGAAGATATGTCCTTATCAAACTTATAATTACACTATATGCAAACAAAGCACACATATGCATGCATACGCACAGTCACGCACACAAACACAAACACACACACACACACACACAAACTCTCTCATACACACTCACGCACTCTCACACACGCACACACACACACACACACACGCACTCTCTCACACACACATGCACTCTCACACACTCACACACACTCTCATAGACACTCTCACACGCACACACACACACATGCATACACAAGCACGTGCCAATAAGGTCAATAAGGAACTCTACATGTTCCATCTGTTGACTAAGAGAGTAATGCAACAGTAATTATAAATAAAACATATTTATTTTAATTGCCAGGCTTTTAGCTCAATGCTACCCTACACAACTACACGTCTGCATGAGCCAGTCAACTGTAATCACAACCCACCTCATCTAGGCAAATACATTGCTTCATTCATCCCCTACTGTGGGGGAGTCAAAAACCCAAGATTACATTAGATTGTTTGCACTAGCGGCATGATACAACAGCACAAAATATGGTTAATAATCACTGGAAATATATTTTTATTTAGTATTTACTGTGAAGATCAATGAAGAGAAAAATACAAAACAATACAAACAGGAGATTTGGAGCAGTCACAATTGCATTCAGTGTTAAAAATTCTGAACCATAATGCTGTGTTATGCAAGACCTGATAAGACCGTTTGAGGGGACTTTGCCAGGTTCAATCTATCCGCAAAGCTCTTTGTCTCATAATGTTGAATAGGAGTTCAAGCACGTTCCAAATCTTTTCTTGACATTTATACATTCTTAGCTTTGGGGCAGTGGAGATTTTAAAAATTGCATAAGAATTGCAAAATATATTTAAATAGTGAAGCTTAAAGCGCATTGCATCGGGACAGAATCTGAGTCTTATCTTCCTGGGGGCATGGCAGGTCTATGAATATCAGCTCAAATACAGTTAATTCAGCCACCTTCAAAATAATCTAACCACAAGAACATAACATGCCAGGAAGCCCCCAAACTTGCATAAGTTAACCACCTTTGAACCACGTGGACATGATCACAAAGCATGGGTTTAGTTCGTTACCTTTCTGTGTATGTTTGGACGGTGTTCCAGTCAGTTAAACTTAAGCAATGAAGAATGAAGACATATATTGCTATATATATGTGTGTATTATGGGGGGCTAAACAGGTAATACAAATAGAAATTATGAATATATAAATGTAAGGCTGAATATATAGAAGTTCGTCCAGTCTTTTATTGGACATGCACAACAAAGTCACCAGCCTTTACACTGAATAAATCGAGAAAAAAAGGTATATTTCGCTAAATTTTTGTGAAATTATTTCAGAACATTTATAAATTATGTAAATTATGTAAATATAGAATGTGGAGAACTCCTTAACCCAAGGTAAATATCAACCTCCAAACAGGAAACATGCAGGAAGTCTTGATTTTGGACATTCACAAAATTCACATCAACATATGTTCATTAGTAAACTGAGCAGCTGTGTTACAGTATAAAATTGCCATTATTGTGAATAATGCTGTTATGCCAAAACTCTTGGCCTCTTAATGGGAATAATTTAGTAAATTAAAAGGATTTATAGTATATTATTGTTTTATTATTTTATTATTAGTTTACTATTTATGATAATTGTCTCATAACACACAATATGTATATAATTAAGCAAGATATTACCCTACATTTTTAAATGCATGATATTTTTCCAGTTCAGATTAATTCCTCTTCTCATGAATCATATTCATACTCATTATTGCTCAACATTTTTGAATCACTGCACATCTACTTCTACCACTTCTGTCATCACTATAAACATTTTTTCTTTTAAATATTGAAGAAAAAAAATGTTTTGGTTATAGATTATTTTATTTCCCTTCCTATCAGGAGACCCGTCCTATCTATCTATATATCTCTCCACCTTCCTCTCTCCAAAATCCAAATTCAAATCCGCACCCTCCCTTTCTTTCTCTCTCTCTCTCTCTCTCTCTCTCTCTTTCTTTCTCTTCTTTCTTTCTTTCTCTCTCACGATCTCTTTGAAATGCACTATTAAAACAACAAGTAAAACTGAAATATTTAAACATCCATTGTGCATGCCTGGCGGACAGATACGGAACGCGTCACAAGCGATTCTTCTGAAGTGGGAAAAAATCAGTTTGGTCATGGAAGCTGCTTGCATAATCCTTTAGTTACACTCAACAGCTGTGGGCAAAGATAGGGTGCTGTGGGATTCTGCATAAATATCATTCAGAGGACAAAGCAGTGAAAGTGATAAGACGGAATGTACAGGGTCTGCACAATCCAGGCTAATCCACAATCCCTGTTTCTGAAAAAAAGCCTGAAATATTTTCAAAGGGGGAGAGGAACGTGTTAACGAGCATGTGCCATTTTGACGAGAGCGCCACCATTTCCGCTACCATCCCGTTGGCAGGTGGAGTCTCATTCCACCACTACTTTTAAGAAAATCATTTAAATTGAGAATTTATTAAATATGAAATCATGTGGTTCTTCTGCTTTTTTTGTGCTCCCATACATGTTGGCGTGACAATTTATCAGTGGGCCCTCACACTCGCTATTGGACAAAATTGTGACGGCTGCCCCCCTCCCCATCCACCTCCTGGTTTGTGAGAAAATAAATTGACTAAAGGAATTGAATTGAATGATAAATGAGGGGGAGAGAGACAGAGGGCTTTGATCTGAAAGAGAGAAGCTTGATATAAACTCTATTTGGAGGCCCCACTGTGAGGCTGCTATAAGCCTGCTCATACAAAATAAAGGCCCTTTTAGCAAGACCAGTATGGGAATGAAATAACTGCACAACACAATATCTGGACAGCTGTTTTTTTAATTATATTGTTCTCACTAGTGTTAAAGCAGGTGTGTGCATGTGTGTGTGTGTATGTGTTTAGTAGACAATTACACCCGCTATTTATTTTAATGTCAGTAGTAATGTGAGGTCGCTGCCGTAGTCCTACGCCCGGTAGTGGCGAAGGCGAAGCATAGTTTCCTCTGAGACGGCAGTTGCCAGGCCGTCAACCGTAACCCGGTACTACAGGGCCACTTCTGTGCGCAGCGAACATCCTGCCGGCTTCCCTCCCCCCTCCCTGGGGCGGACAGCCAATTGCCCTGGTGGCACTTCCGGCCAGAGCCGACTCTGGCGCGACGGGGAATCGAACCCCGGTCACCATGACCAGCGTCGAACGTTGTAACCACTGGAACACGTGGGAGGCTACATTGCTTTGCTTAAATGTATTATTATTCCTTATTAAACTGATTAGTGAATTGTCAATTTGGGGTCAATTCACTGGAACCTCTCAGCATGATACAGCACTATCAATCCTGTTGGCTTTATCACACACAGCATTGAGCATTACATACGGCACATGATGCTTACGATTACAGCTGGTTTGAGACTGCTGTGGGGGGAGGTCATGGGGTGTTTTGTCTTTTGGATTTATGTATATCTACGTATGTATTTTCTAGCCCAAGTGGCAGTTTGATACATGGACATGGAAAGGTTTACTCCTGTCCAGGAAGTGTCTGCCTTGTCCGGACTTACGGGTTAGCCAGCCGCCATCGCAAATATAGTCTGAGAGGCAATTGGGTAATAATGCTGAGGAATATTGCATGCTTTGTGGCTCGGGAGGAAGCAGGTCTGTTTAGTTAAAAACCTCCATCATGGCTCCCTTCCTCGTGTCCATAGCTTTGTTTTCCTGGCCTACTTCTGTCCGTTAGGGAGAGATTACATTAACATTTAATTTCAATTTAATTGAATAATAATGTATGTGGACAAAAAAAGAGGAGGATCCAGGAAATGTGAAATATTTATACCAGGTGCAAATGGTCCAAAAAATAGGGAGGGAAATAAAATGGAGGGAAATAAAAGATAAAAGGGCCTGGACGCATAATCTATGAGATGGAGTGTTACAGTTAGCTTCTATGCCACTGTATGAGACAGAGTGTGTGAGTTAGCCTCTATGTTACTGTATGAGACAGAGTGTGTAGGGTTAGCCTCTACGCTACTGTATGAGACAGTGTGTGAGTTAGCCTCTATACAACTGTATGAGACAGTGTGTGAGTTAGCATTTATACTACTGTATGAGACAGTGTGTGAGTTAGCCTCTATACTACTGTATGAGAGAGAGTGTGTGAGTTAGCCTCTATGCTACTGTATGAGACAGTGTGTGAGTTAGCCTCTATGCTACTGTATGAGACAGTGTGTGAGTTAGCCTCTATACTACTGTATGAGAGAGAGTGTGTGAGTTAGCCTCTATGCTGTATGAGACAGAGTGTGTGAGTTAGCCTCTATACTACTGTATGAGAGAGAGTGTGTGAGTTAGCCTCTATGCTACTGTATGAGACAGTGTGTGAGTTAGCCTCTATGCTACTGTATGAGACAGTGTGTGAGTTAGCCTCTATACTACTGTATGAGAGAGAGTGTGTGAGTTAGCCTCTATGCTACTGTATGAGACAGCGTGTGTGTTAGCCTCTATACTACTGTATGAGACAGTGTGTGTGAGTTAGCCTCTATACTACTGTATGAGACAGTGTGTGAGTTAGGCTCTATACTACTGTATGAGACAGTGTGTGAGTTAGGCTCTATGCTACTGTATGAGACAGTGTGTTTGAGTTAGCCTCTATGGTACTGTATGAGACAGAGTGTTTGAGTTCGCCTCTATGCTACCTTATGAGACAGTGTGTAAGTCAGCCTCTATGCTACTGTATAAGACAGAGTTTTTGAGTTCGCCTCTATGATACTGTATGAGACAGTGTGTGAGTTAGCCTCTATGCTACTGTATAAGACAGAGTGTGTGAGTTAGCCTCTATACTACTGTATGAGACAGTGTGTGAGTTAGCCTCTATGTTACTGTATGAGACAGAGTGTGTGAGTTAGCCTCTATACTACTGTATGAGACAGTGTGTGTGAGTTAGCCTCTATACTACCGTATGAGACAGTGTGTGAGTTAGGCTCTATGCTACTGTATGAGACAGTGTGTTTGAGTTAGCCTCTATGGCAGTGGTTGACATTAACTTTTTGAGCCACTTGTCCTTCGGACAAGTTGCTCAGATATTTTACTTGTCCGGTAGCTAAACTTACTTGTCCAAAACTGAAAATAAAGGCCTATTAAAAAATAAATAAAACCGACAGAGATTTGGACAATTATTATGATTTAATAACTTAAAGAACATACAATCATACGGACACTACTTAAAAGAAAACTAACATATTAAAACAAAACAACATGAGACAGCAGATTACAATTGGGAATATTACCAAGTAGACAAAAGACTGGAATGAATAGAATAGAAAGAACCAGCCGGCATTAACAATTCAAGGTCGGTAAAAGTAAATAAAATGTCAGTAGTGTAGTGTGTGTAATAAAATAAAATCTAATCCAAAATGTCAGTAGTGTGGTGTGTGATAAAATAAAGTTGAATCCAAGATGTCAGTAGTGTGGTCAGGGCCGTGTTAAGCCTCCCCGGGGCCCAGGGCTAACACACCTCCCGGGGGCCCTATGTCCACAATTTTCAACTGGAAAAGTAAAAGTACATTGACGCAACCAGGCCTGGCAACGATAAAGACATGCCGCAAATTCGACAAATAGGCCTATGACAAAGGATATCAGAAGTAGATAGTGAATATGTTACAGAATGAGACCTCCAATTGAAAACTTTGAATGTTGTAATGTATTAAAAGCCGTCAAAGAGTACCGACTCTTATATTACAGTGCTCTCAAAATATTCACGTCTGTTACCCGAACGCATGAGTTCAAGTTCAAGTCATGACCAACCTTGCCCAGCATGGCAGGATAATGAAAGGGAGTAGTAGCCTAGTGTACAAAGTAGGCCTACAAATTAGAAATTTGACCACAAATGACAATGCACAAAACAATACACTTACCGTTCAACCACTAGCACCAACAAAACAAGCATTGATATAAATGATTTAATGTCACTCACCTATAGGACCCTTCTACTTTTCTTTGATGCAAAGTCCTGAATTAGATCCTTGAAATCCATCTGGCGCAGGAGGTCGTGCTCGATTGATATCACAGACAAATAGTTCAATCTGTTTTCAGTCATAATAGTCCTCAGGCGATTTTTGATCAGTGCCAGTTTCGAAAAGGATCTCTCACCGCTAGCATTTGATACTGGGAGGGTCAAATAAATTCTCAAAGCAATATCAACGTTAGGGAAGGCACTTTGGAGTTGATTTTCTTTTAATGTCTTAATTAAAGTTCTAGGCGAGAGGTCACTCATGTTGCTACAGAACGCGACAAACTGACCAAGTTCATCCTCAAGTTCATCCTGCAGGTCTGTACTGTACTTGTGTATGAGATTGCGGCAGGCCGTGCGCATCTCCTCTGTGGACATTTTCTTGAGAGTAGTTAAGAATCCGAAGTAGCTACAGGTCTCTTCATATGCATTGCATCTTTGAAACAGCATGCTCATTAGATTGTTAATTATGACAAAAAACACCTCACAACAAAACTTCTCACTGCCAGTGAGGATGTGATCTGGGGTATTGGATTCGTCTGCTCTCCTTTTCCTTTTCACTTGGTGAGTTGTTTCCGACCTGTACCTGTGTTTGGCTGACATCTCAAACTCTTCAAAATTATTACGTAAATCTCCCACAAAATCTGTCAATGACCGGAGCATGGCTACCGCCGTCATCAGATCCAAATCAGCTGTTTGAAGAATCGTGCTGGTCGTCTGAATCCTTTGAAGGATTTTGTTCCAAAATATGCACAAAAATGCTGTCTCGAGTCGACTCATTTTCTTGGCAAGAGATCGTGCTTCATCTTTAGTGGCAGCGCTCTGAGTTTCATCTGATGACAGATTTATCAAGACGTTCAGTATATTTCGGTAGTTTACGGAAAGGGCTTTGGTAGCCTGTGCATGGGAGGCCCACCATGTGTCGGACAGTCCCTTTAATGTTTCTAACCAACTGTTTTCATTTGGTTCAAGTCCTTCCATAAGCACTTTCCATCGTCTAGGGGATCCCGAAAAAAAAAAAAAAAAATTATAGCACGATTGCATGAACCTGAAAAATGAACTTGCCTCGTTGCAGCAGTCAACGCTGCTCATTCCGACTATATTGAGCGAGTGGGCAGTGCAGGGGATCCAGTCAGTCAAGGGGTTCACCTGCTGGATGCGAGCCCTCAAACCCTTGTAGACACCCGACATGTTAGATGCGTTGTCGTAACACTGTCCCCTGATATTGTGTATGTCTAGGTTAGTCTCACTAAGAATCTCTGACACTGATTCAAAAAGCGAGTCGCCCGTGTGACTAGATATAGGAAGACATTTCAAAAACCTCTCAAATACTTGACCTTGATCTGAAATGTAACGGACTACAAATGTGAGCTGGTCTATGTGTGCCAAATCAGGTGTAGAATCAGCAACTATAGAAAAATACTTGGATCTCTGCACTTGAAGAATTATCTCAGCTTGTACTCGTTGTCCCATCAGTGCTACAAACTCGTCGCATATTGTATTCGAGAAATAGGAGGTGGTGCCCCTCCCCTTGTTCCCATATTTCTTTATGTGTTCTGAAAGGAAAGGGCCAAACTTGCTAAGAAGTTCTAGTATCCCAAGGTAATTCCCATTGTGTGGTGACCCGAATGTCTCTTTATCTCCCCGGAACGAAAGACCACGCTCTGCGAGAAACTGAATAACAGCAACCACTCGCCTAAGAACCTCTCGCCAATAGCTCTCCTCCTCTTTGCATTGCTCCTTGAGTTCAGAGTCGATTCCATGGGCCTGGGTCCGTGCTAGCCAGGTTAGCACTGCCTGTCTATGCGGCTGGATTGACTCGTGCTCCTCCACACGGGCAGAGGCATGCTTCCAGTCGGAAAAACCGGAGTGAGAGAAAGAAGTAGTACTCTCTCCAAAAAGCCGGCAATAGAAACAGTAAACATTCCCAGTTGAAGGAGAATAAACTATCCAATCTCTCGGTACACGTTCGCCATTATGCAGGGAATGCGTGAACGAGGTTTTACTCAAGCATCTTTGGTTTTTATACATGTGCTCAGATGCTGTAAAGGAAATGTCTTTATTCTGGCACAATAGGGATGCTTTCACCCCTTTGTTAACCCAGTAACTGCGCAGCCCCTCTGTAGTAGGACCCCAACATCAGTGGCTGGCAATGGCTCTTCATTTGAAGGGGTTAACGTTACCTCTGAAGATGAGTCGGTGTCAGCTAAAGGCGATGGCAAGGTAGGCTCGCGTGCCTCTCCGAGCACTGTTGAACTTGAGGTGCTGGATCCCACGTCGGGAGTAGGGCTACTATCGTGGTTTCTGGGATCATCTACATTCTTTTTGAAGAAGGATGTAAGCTTTGGGATTTTTCGGAGAGTTTCTTCATTTCTCTCCTTGCTCAGCTTGTTTTCTCTTTAAAGCACTGCTATCATATTTTCGAATAGCCTCGTGAGACATCGTTGTGAAGTGAGCTAGCTATAAACACACTCTCACTGACACTGATTGTTGCGACAGGACAATGTGGACTACTACAGGTGGGGAAGTGGACCAAAATGTACAGTAACAGTAAAAACACCATAAACCCGCATTCAAAAATTAAATGTAGGCCTAAAGTAATCTGCTATTCCCGGGTCCGGGGCCCCCTAGTGGCTGGGGCCCTGGGCTGCAGCCCATGTTGCCCAATAGGTTAACGCGGGCCAGAGTGTGGTGTGAGATAAAATAAAAATGAATCCAAAATGTCAGTAGTGTGGTGTGTGATAAAATAAAATCTAAACCACCTATTAAGACAAAAAAAAGGGTTAAGGGTATATATGATCAGTCCTCCAGCTCATCTTCACTCCCCACCATCACCAGCTTATCTTCCGCACCTCCCCTCTCTATTGACGACCAGGGGTTGAACCTTTGGTTTTAACACCAATAACCGCATCACAGTCTTCAGAGCAGGACCTTCGATGGAGATAAACATGATTAAAACTAGAAGCGCCACGCTTTTTTAACACCAGTAACCGCCACGTTGTCCCCCCATGATTATGGCGCCTAATATAACGCGCGCTCTCTCGTTGAGAGACTTGACGCAATGGTGTGACAAAGTCGGATTGATGATAATTGTTATCCAATGTTATAACTTACACACAACGAGAACCAGTTTTACATGTTATATTACTGCTTCAAATAAGTCATGATGTTAGCAGCTAGCTTCCACTCTAGCACAGCTAATATGAATGTCTCGAGTCTAGCTGCAACTAGCATCTCTGACTATTGCAGCAGAGCTGCACACAATGTCCATTGAAAATTCGTGAAAATAAGGTTTCGCTCAAACTCGTTGAATAAAACCCTAATTCAAGACCACGTACTTGTGTGTTGTATTTTTATTTCAACCATTTTAAGTTATGAAGTCAAAATACTCACCAGAATTTGATTATTAATCCAGTTTTATGTCACGGGCATTTTCAATCTCACCATCTTCACACAGGAGGTAAATTAGCTAACTTTTTAACGTTACTTACGTGTCTGCAATGTCAGGCGAATTGCAGCAGGTTGAGCAGTACATCGTCTCTTCTCCCCCTTCCTCTGTGTACCGGAGCCACGGAAAATGATCTGTCCATGCTGGAACAAATTTCCTGATTCGTTTTGCCTCGTACACCAATTTGGAGGCAGCCGCAAGTTCAGGAGCTCTCCTAGGGCGCTTCCCTGGGGCTTGGTTAGGTTTCGGAGCCTTTAGGAACATCGTCTCTTCATGGGTGACAACTGCACTCTCGACGATATCCAGTCAGTCAGTCAGTGAGCGTCAGTGATTCACAACAATTTGGAACTCCGCGCGCCGGTCAAACCTTTCTACCAATCACTGCAGCCATAATATTGACGTAATACAGAGATTGAGTTTCCAGTGCGACACTGCGAGACAGGCACTTTCTGATCAGATGGAATAACGTTACTATTAGTTTGGGGGATTTTTTTTAATTTTTACTTGTCCGTCGGGCAAGTTAAAGCTGTATTATGCTTGTCCTACCATTTTTTTTACTTGTCCCGGACAATCGGACAAGCCTTAACCCTCTGAGGTCCGTGCTAAGCTTTTAGATGTTTTTTGATTTTGGCATGGTCTGATATTTATCTAAATTTCATCAATTTAACACACACTTACTCCAAAGTGTTTGATATTTTTATTTGAAGGACAATCACAGCTACATTTGTATGCCATCAATAGTTTGGTCAGTATCATATGCAGCTTGTAAATAGATCTACAAACACACAAGTTAAAAATAGTAAATTTTTCTGCTGTCACAAAAGTTGTGAAAGCACACACTAAACTATAGTGACGAATTGTTTTGCCAATGTGCGTTTGTTCATCAAGGTCTTGGTTATGTAAGGGTGTGAAAACAGTTTAGCACATCTGAGATCTAAATAGCTAAAAACCTGTTTTTATCAGAACTGGTCACATTTATTTCAGGCTGTGGGAGGGCTAAATGCCAAATACCTGAATATTCATTATTCATTGTCCACACCTCTAAGATCTGTCAGATGGGCCATCTCACTGGGCCATCAGTGTTATATTCTGAGTTCCTGTTCTGTTGTTTTTTGGTCTTTGTTTATTTTTCATTCAGTCCTTATTCATTATTCTTTATCCAGTATTGCATTTTCCCTGTTCTGTCACGTTCTGCTCCCTGTCTGTCCTTGTTCCGTTTATTTCGAGATCCACTCCTTTCTTGTCATGCACTTGGGAGTTTATACTTTTCGGTTTTTTTTCCGCCTTCGCTTATTATCTCGTTTTCTTCCTTCTTACTTTCTAGATTGCACTTTGTATATATTAGGTAGATGTGTATAGTACTAACCAACTAATCTACTAACGTTAGGGATTTAGATTAAGTTACTAACACGCGGAATATGTTTGGCGTCACAAGACGCGGAATTCATATATTTTCACGAGTATTTGAAAACAAGCGAAATAAATAACATTTTAGGCTGTTTGAAAAGTATTCTTCCATAGATCTTGTGTGCATATTGCAATTTGTTACGTTGCAACACGCGGAATATGTAGTCACAAGACGCGGAATTCATATATTGAATATATATACGAGTATTTGATAACATGGCAAATCAAATATAGTTACTTACTCTTCGTCAGTTATTTCGCTTTTCATCAATACTCTCAAACACTGCAGCGCAGAAAATCTTTCCATCTTGAATAAAATTGTATGTCTATATAAAATCTTGCTTCAAATTGTCGGGACAGTTTATGTGTTTACGCGGCGTTTTCACACATGGTCCCACGCCCCTCCCCACACACCTCGCGAAACTCGCCCCTAGTTACCATGTCAATAGAAGGGGGACGTTACTACCAGGTAAAAAAGAGAGTAAAAGGCAAGGTTTACTTTTGGTCTAATTAACCTAATTTAAAAAATCCCATTTGATTTGCCAGTGCTCAAATCGGAAAGTCGCGATTCTAAGGTTTCTGTCAATGTTTTTGTCGCGTGTGTATGATAAAATATCGCGAAGTTAGAAATAGTAATATACTTTTATTGCTGCTGGGAGCGGCGCCGCTCCCGTCGACCTCAGGGGGTTAATGTCAAGCCCTGCTCTATGGTACTGTATGAGACAGAGTGTGTGAGTTAGCCTCTATGCTACTGTATAAGACAGACTGTGTGAGTTAGCCTCTATGCTACTGTATGAGACAGTATGTGAGTTAGCCTCTATACTACTGTATGAGAGAGAGTGTGTGAGTTAGCCTCTATGCTACCTGATGAGACAGTGTGTGAGTTAGCCTCTGTGCTACTGTATAAGACAGACTGTGTGAGTTAGCCTCTATGCTACTGTATAAGACAGACTGTGTGAGTTAGCCTCTATGCTACCTTATGAGACAGTGTGTGAGTTAGCCTCTATGCTACTGTATGAGACAGTGTGTGTGAGTTAGCCTCTATGCTACTGTATGAGACAGAGTGTGTGACTTAGGCTCTATGCTACTGTATGAGACAGTGTGTGAGTTAGCCTCTATGGTACTGTATGAGACAGAGTGTTTGAGTTCGCCTCTATGCTACCTTATGAGACAGTGTGTGAGTTAGCCTTTATGCTACTGTATAAGACAGAGTGTTTGAGTTCGCCTCTATGCTACTGTATGAGACAGTGTGTGAGTGAGCCTCTACGCTACTGTATGAGACAGTGTGTGTGAGTTAGCCTCTATACTACCGTATGAGACAGTGTGTGAGTTAGCCTCCATGCTACTGTATGAGACAGAGTGCAGAGTGTGTGAGTTAGCCTCTATACTACTGTATGAGACAGAGTGTGTGAGTTAGCCTCTATGCTACTGTATAAGACAGAGTGTGTGAGTTGGCCTCTACGCTACTGTATGAGACAGTGTGTTTGATTTAGCCTCTATACAACTGTATGAGACAGTGTGTGAGTTAGCATCTATACTACTGTATGAGACAGTGTGTGAGTTAGCCTCTATACTACTGTATGAGACAGAGTGTGTGAGTTAGCCTCTATGCTACTGTATGAGACAGAGTGTGTGAGTTAGCCTCTATACTACTGTATGAGACAGAGTGTGTGATTTATCCTTTGTGTTACTCTACGCCCTTCTCACAAAAGCCTGTCCCAACCTGTTTTCACAGGGCCTAAACTGTGTTGCTAGGCAGTTTGTGAAAAGCCATTGAGCCGCAATGTGGGTGCACCAGACTCCTTTCTTATTGATTAAAGCTGGCCATAATAAACATTTCTAAATGAGCAGGCACATGTCCCCGCTTTACATTGATCTTGTTTGTGCATCTCATTATAAAGCAAAGGCAGAACTGATCAGGGATGTTGCTTAAGACATGCAATGTCATGATGTTTGTCAAGATGTCTGAATGTGTTTGTTTTGGGGGATGGGTTTTAAGTTGTTAAGATTATTTTTTGTATTTGTGCATAGCCTTGGATTGGCTCAATACTTCCTACTGTACCTCAAATGGATTTTTCAGCCAAGGAGGATACCACAGGTTGAAACAAATTTTGGGATCAGTCAAAGGACAGATTAATTTTCAATAAGATTGGATATTATAACATACAGTATTTGCTTAACAATATGATAGTTTCATACACTCGACATGCTACTGCACCTTTATTGATAAAATGTCTGTCAAGTGCGTTGGAATGTGTTGAAAAGCATTGGAGAGTGTTGGAGTGCATTCGAATGGGTTGAAAAGTATTAGAGCGTGTAGAATTGTGTTGAAAAGCATTAGAGTGTTGGAGTGTGTTGAAAAGCATTAGAGAGTGTTGGAGTGTGTTGAAAAGCATTAGAGTGTGTTGGAGTGTGTTGAAAAGCGTTAGAGTGTGTTGAAAAGCATTAGAGTGTGTTGGAGTGTGTTGAAAAGCATTAGAGAGTGTTAGAGTGTGTTGAAAAGCATTAGAGCATGTTGGAGTGTGTTGAAAAGCATTAGAGAGTGTTGGGGTGTGTTGAAAAGCATTAGAGAGTGTTGGAGTGCATTTGAGTGTGTTGAAAAGCACTGGAAACTGTTGTAGTATGGAGTATGCTGGAGTTTGTTGGAGTGTGTTCATACATGTCAGACTGCAGGAGAAAGGCCTATTCCCACACACAGCATGTTTAACGCTGGGCTGAATCACAATGAATGTTGCCTGGGTGCCATGGAGAAGAAAAACACACAAGAATGAAAAAGAGGGGGACAGAATGCCCTAACAAAGCTTTAGTTAATTAAAAACAGGAGCATTTCATGGTAAGTAATTGTCCAATTTTTTCTTTAAAATGATCAATTCCATTGAGAGAGGTCAGCTTCAAATCTTTCTGCAATAGATTCCAAGAGACCGGAGCAGCATAGCTGAAAGCATGCTTCCCAAACTCAGTTTTTGTGATGGGAACTTAATAAGGAATATGGTTTTATGATCTTAGATTGTAATATCCACTTTTTGATTGGGTGATTAAAGTGGTTAAGTAAGTTGACAGCTGCCCCAAAATATTATATGCCAAAAAAGCATATAAATGTGTTTTTTCATCAATGTGTTCACATACCTCATTTACATAAATTTTACAAAGCAATGGTCCCAAAATGGAACCTTGCGGCACTCCTGTAATTACAGTTAACCTCTCTGAGTTTATTCCATCCATGTGCAGACATTGTGATCTGAAACCAAGATAATTGTGAAACCAATTAACAGCCTTTGAGGACAAATCTATATCTATATCAGTTTTATCACACCAGGTTATATTTAATCAGTCTCATGGAATTAAATAATTATAATCAGTCTCATTTGATTATTCACTTATGGACTATGAATATATGGATGCTTCAGTTTTTAAATCAAAGCTACAACTATTGACAATACACAAGTGTGAAGGATTTTGAGAGTTCTTCGAATGGACTATTCTGGCTATATTCCCATGTTTCTATAACAGACACAATGTTTAACAAAGAATATTTATTAAACATAACAAAATCAATAGAAACCAAGAAATGAAAAGGGAAGCTAACGTTGGATTGATGGAAAGAAAGAAATGAGAAAAAGGGGTGTATATGGATGAGGAATATTTGCTTGTTAAATGTATGAAACGCAAAGCACTGAAACTGACCACATGGAGTAGCCAGCGTTCGTGTGCTTTGTCTCTTAACAAAGGCACATAGAAGTGACACGGAAAGACACACAATCTATTGTAATGATACTCCGAAAAGGGCAAACGGTACTATGTGTGACTACACACGAATAGCGGGTTTGCGCAATGGATTTGCGGCTTTTTGGTGAATAACATTATGTTAGTTTTGAAAGGAGTTAGCACTGCGTGTAAGGGAAGCATAGCTTCAGAGCACATATTATGCTACCGACCAAACTTCTAATGAGTTATTTCAACTCTTCTTCTTCTTCTTCTTCGTTTGGGTATGTTTTTTTTTTTTTTTGAAGAAGAAGAAGAACATCCTAACACACTTGCTAAATGGTAATATAATATAACACAATGTTGATGCATCAATTATATAATGAGCATTTTAGCTATTGCCTGGAATGTTTGTCAACCTTACTGGAGTCCTCTGAGCATGTGGTGGCTTCTGATGGTGGTTCCAGTAGTTATACACGCGGTGCGTGGGTCCCTTTTGTAAATATATGCCATTTAGCAGACGCTTTTATCCAAAGCAACTTACAGTAGTGAATGCCTACATTTTGTTCCAGCGTGGGGTAGAGTTCTTCCTTCTTTTCCTTGCCTTTCGTGGGTGTGCAGGCCGTCCGTGGAACTCACTGTGGCTTTGTGGTTGCGGTGACTGCACAGAGTTGTTTTCTTGTCCTCCGGTCTGTTCTGGTGAAGTGTGACTGTTCGCTGTCGACGAGAGAAAAGGCCTTTCTCTTGAGTTGGTAGCTGGTTGAGCTTAATAGCTAGCAAAAGTGCCAGGACGAGATGCTAGTACTCTGTTTTGTTGAAACAGATGATTTTACGCAGGAATTTCTTCCTACGTAGGAATTAAAACTCTTTTAAGAGAGATAGAGTGAAAAAGGAAAAAAGACAACAGGTTCGTGCTAGTTTTATGTTTCGTTACAGTGGGGGAGGTGAAACGCTACTGTACTAGGGGACCCATTGGCTAACAGTCTTTTGAAGTTGCCGCTTAGCACCACGTGCAAGTGACGTCTGTTTGTCCCTGTTGATCCGCCATGGACGCATGGACCCTGCAACAGTGTCAAAAGCCTTAGACAAGTCTATAAACAAAGCAGCACATTGCTGTTTAGAATCCAGTGCTTCAATTAGGTCATTAGTAACTTTTATTGTAGCTGTTGTAGTGCTATGCTTCTTCCTAAAACCAGACATGGAACCTGCTCAAGATACTATGGCTAACTATAATTTTTTTAGTTGGTCACTAATAAGTGTCTGTAAAACTTTGGCAATAACTGGTAATTTGGAAATGGGTCGAGAATTATTCAAGTTTGACAGGTCCCCCCCTTTTAACAGAGGAAGAACCAATGCAGATTTCCATATCTTAATATTATCATTTTTTTTCTTTCTTTCTTTCTTTCTTTATTTGGTGAATGGTCTTATTGATTGTGACTTACAAAGCCATTGTAGCTTGGTACATTAAGTGGATGTCACCAGAGCAACACAAACAAGGGCAAAACCCACAGAATAGCAAGTAAAACATCAGTTTAGTGCTGAGAAATAAGCACACAATGAAAACTGTTTTAGCATGCACATAATGGCCCAAAATAATAATAATTGCAACATTATTTTTAATCATACTAATGAACACGTAGTTCTGCTTCTCTCAGGGGTTTAGAAAGGACAGGAATGGCGCGTGCGCGCGAGTGTGCGTTAAGGGTGTAACGGTAGGCGTATTCATACCAAAACGTTCGGTACAAGACTTTCAGTTTGGTACGCGCTGTGAACTGAACAAATGCAATCTTGCTTTAACCACTGTGTGGAACTTAATTCAAAACTCTGAGTCCCCCCCCAAGATATAACGCACAAAGGGTCGGATGTTGTTTGTTCAGTACTTTGTTCAGTAAATTATTAAGTCCATAATAAATGAAAAGCAATTTTATGTTTTGCATTTCTTTTCCCCCCCTGCTGTACCGAAAACGTACCAAACCGTGATTTTTGTGTACAGTTACACCCCTAGTGTGTGTGTATGTATGTGTGTGTGTGTCTGTGTGTTTCTATTACACAAGCTGGATTTAAGTGAGTCTCTTATATCAATGATTGCAGCTATAGCTATATAAGGATAGCAGTCAGCTCCATGCAGCACAACCTGTGCTGCTCTGCGCTGTTTAGTGTCCAGACATCCTACCTCAACCCTATGTGGAGCTCTATCTTCCATGGAGCATGGTGGGGTCATGGGATCTATGGAGCATGGTAGGGTCATATGTAGAATGACTGTCCGGGAACAGTACCTCATCCATCAAGGAGAGGATAAGGGCAAATCCATAGTATTGTCAACTTGTGCATGAAAATAGAAAGTTAATTATTTCACAATTAAACATTTACCACTAAGATGTATATTCTGATGAACTGACATACTTTGACTAATTTATTTAATAAAATATGTGTTATTACCATTGAATCCATCATTGAGAGACAATAGGGTTTTGCAGGTTGACAATGGTCATGACTTTAGGAAATGGTTTACAGAATTTGTGTATTACTAAATGTTTTAAGTATTTGAGAGGTTAATAATACAACGTGGAAAGAATCTCGAAGAATGTAGCTCCAGTATATTATTGATCAGCTGTATAAACATAGGGTCCTGACTGGGACAGACAATGTCATGTCCATAACGCTTTTAAGGAAAGGTTTCTGTAAAAGATGCATTTTACATATGATCTGACTAAAACTTCCTCTGCAAAGCTACGTTTTATCCAGGTAAAATATGGTCTAAAATGAGTCTATTTCATTATTCACCATTACAGACGTTACCATTATTGACGCTTCAAAACAGGACCATGTACTTCCTAACGAATCCAAATCCATAAGCTATACCGTGTACACAATGAAAACGTGTTGATTCTAACTATTGAAAATTCAAATCCATATGATATAAAGGTACTTGTGTGGTGCTGTGGACAATAATGAACTAGCTATGAATCTAGTAGCTCTCAGAAAACGCTCTTGCTCTTCCGCACTAAAATGCTGATGCGTAACACTGCTCCCCTGGAGAGAAAATACAACTAATTACAAACATATTTATCAATGTAGTATGCCACTGACTGTCACTAGCTTTGCTTACAAGAGTCAGGGCAATGTGTAAGTTATGCTAATGAAGCATTCCGACTAGTTCATAAACGTCTGTGCTTCAGTAGGGCGCTATCAACCAACAAAAAAATAAGATCTAAAAAAGGCAGAAAGTCGGTGCAAGGTTGGTATTGCTTAACCCTTTCTATAGCAACTATGTTCTGTGTACCCTTTCAAAAACAAAGCCTCCATTTACTTCCTGCTCACATATTTTTTCAATAATAATCGCCTATATATACTAACCATGATATTATCCTAATAATTTGTCATCATTATGCAATGAATGAAGCTGTGCAATGCAGCATAATAATTTACATTTTCATAGTATTATCCTGCACCTTTCTCATGCTGGCATATATTTGGTAGTTTAGCTATAGCTTCTCTAGCTTCCACTGTACCAAATTACTTTACTTCACACTGTCCGTAGGGTACATATTCCATACTGTTTTTTATTTTATTTGTTTCAGATTTGTTCCTGTTTTTCTGCCAATTTTGGAGCCAATTACACCTTTTATTTCTTTCAGTTTACCCTCCACCACGAGCCCACTGCTCATCCTTGGAGTCAAGGCAGTTTTTCCCATACCGAGACACTTTTGCCATTCTGAGGCGAGCCCATAACGGTATTTTCATTACTACTTAACTTGTGACATTGCAGTGTTTTATTAAGTGTGGTTCTTGTACACTCCAAGCCCTTTTCTACAAAATTACATTTAACATTTTAGTTGTAGACACCAAAATTCACAGACCTTTTATGGTATGTTCAGTCACTCAAAAATGTTTGTCAATTTCTGTCTCATCCATAATGCATAATGTTTGCTTTTTTTCAATAAAAAAAACTACAAGACTCAACAGTTTCATCTTAAAGGACAATGATCCTCCCAATGTATACAAGAAAAATATTCTGTAACATTGTCTTAAATATATTCACTACTTTTTCAGAGTGAAGTTTAGTTTTTAGTTTTTTGTGTGCAAATGTGACATCCATAATGCTGGAATTGTCATATACTGACCAGATATTCAACCCTGTAGCCTTAACAGTGAAAGTTATTTATCTAGCAATGCTTGCTGAATGTTCATTAAGGGGGTGTGGTGAAATAGAATATGCATAACTAACATAGCAAGGCAGACAGCACCAGAAGCTTCTATTACCAACTGGAACTTCCAAGGATGAGTAACTACAGTGGAAGCCATTTAGTTTTTGGTGTTGAAGCTCTTAATAGAATCTCTCAATAACTCACAACTTCCCTTAATAACTCGAATGACCATAATCACGCAAAACATAATTGACACAAAAAAATATACCTTACTATAATTGTGCGCATTTTCTTTTCTCATAAAGCTCCTTTGAGCATACTGTTAACGCATATGATGATTCACCTCTAGGATTAATAACTTAATCTTGGATTATCTGAACTCTGGAGGTGCGAAGGAAACAGATTAAATTGTTGTTCTGGATTGGCTGATCCCAGTTCAGCCTCAGTGCGTGATTCCTCCCTGCTCTATTTGGCTGCACTGTGAAAGTGGTCAGCAGCTCTGAGCAGTGTGTCCTAGTCTCAGAAACCTGCACTCCAGCACAAAACCTGCATTATCATTGCATGTGGTTTGCTATAGTTTAAAGAGGAAGAGTCTAACTCCATTAGAAATGGGGAAATGGAGTATCCCTTGTGGGTTGTTTTAGCCCAGGGCTATTAAATGAAGACACCAAACTCCAGTTTATCAGCCTGTGATTAATTCATAAGGTGTCAGAGACAGTTCTCCAACTGATATCATCTTGCTCCATTTGTTTTTGATCCTACAGAACAGAATGTAGATGATGCATATTTTTTAAGATGAGTGAGGGGGTGGCTGGGTGTGTTTTTTCTTTCGGGGAGTGGGAGGGGAGGGAGGGTTATATTTGCACTGTGTCCGTACTGAAGGTACTGAGCAAGGCTAACAGGTCCTTATTTGTTGTGAAGGACTCGTCCCTGTTGTGTGCATTCAGGAACAGCTCAGACAGTTTTAATGGCCGCTGTAATGCTGCTTCCATCCACCCCCTGTATTTGCTCTGCATTTTTTTCTGTTCGCATCCCACCCCTGGGGTATGAGAAGTCACTCTCTGATTGGAGGCTGGTGGTGTGTGGTGGTCTAGGTGGCGGTTGTCCCGACAACTGAAGGCCTATGCCAGAGCTGCCGGGTGAGCTGTTTGTGGGGGGGGACATCCTGGTCAGAACCCTCAGAACATGGTTAAGAACATGGTGAAAACAGGGAGGGTAGAGGGTACGGATAGTGTTGAGGTTCTTGTTAGTTGAGTCTTTTATCAGCATATTAAATGCACTGTTCTACATCTGTGTCTCTGTGTCTCTGTACATATGTCTCTGTGATACATCTGTGTGAATCAAATCACTTTGAATCTTAGTGAGTCTTGTAGCATCTCTGACTCAGTGAATAGTGATGAGGTGGCACAGCACGGTTAGCGTAGTGTTTGAGGACAGCTGTGACTGCTTTTGGCATTTTTTCTGCATTCAGTCCTTGTGTGTCATGCTTCCTGAAGGACTTGCAGATGGTGGATCCCAGAGCACGATTTTATCCCTCTCTTATCCCGGGTCTGTCAGGGTTAATCCTCCCCACTCCCAGCCCCCCTTCCCCCAGTGTGCATCACGACTCCGCCACCACAGCACTATCTTTACCCACGAGGTTTCCTTCTCCTCTCCTCCTGGCGCTTTGCGTTGCCATGGAAACGGTGTCAGGGTTGACGGGGGCATCGCAGACAGATCGCCGGGCCTTCGCCGGCTCGCCTGATTGGCCAATTAAAAAAAGAAAAGAAAAACATGACCAAAAAAAAAATACCCAGCAGCCTGCCGCTGCTCTGTCAGGGCTCTTTGATGTGCAGAGGGAACAGACATTATTATTCATTATTAATGCATTTATTTTGCAGACGCAATCGCTCCTGTCCACAGCTGCTTTCAAGGGCATGTGAAGAGGACAAGGTGCACATGAGGCACCAGTGCAGAGCTGCCAGGGGAAACCTGTAAGCGTTCTCACATTCTGCACCTGAACCCCCAGTGCAATGCAGCTCAGTGTCCTCTTCATTAAAATGACCCAGCAGCTCTCTGCATGACCCTGAGGGTATGCACACGCTCAACTGAGTCTGCATTTATACACAATATACACACCAGGAAACCAAACTGGAATCTGCATTTATACACACTATACACACCAGGAAACCAAACTGGAGTCTGCATTTATACACAATATATACACCTGGAATTTGTTTCAGAATATATGGCAGTGGCTGTGACAGACAGAGGATGTCACACAAAGAGAAGGGTATGTGGATACTCTACCTCTTTTCCAATCCCAGAATGCTCAGCGGCCTGAAGAAGTTTCCCTAATGGGCCGGTTTCACAGAAAATCTGTGGCCAGCAACTGCATGCTTTAACCTTGCCCAGCATGCTCTGGGTGTAGGCTGCAAGGTTCTTGCTGTTTGGTGCATTTGATATGTCAACATGCCTGATTTAATTCATTCTGTGTCTGTTAAAAGTTGAAGACAGTGAGGACTGACCACACGTGGGGATGTTAATGTCCTCTATATCAGAAGAAAATGAGCAGGCAGGAGGATAATGGGGATAAGTGATCAGGCGTGACATTTTCAATCATTTTGTTCTCTTTACTTGGGAATGAGGAGAGGAAATTAGAAATGGCCAAGGTTTAGCATTTTAAGAAAGTTGGATACTTTTTTCCCTTAAAAGCACAACCTAATTTTGTTGATGGTGAGGCAGGTCTGTGTGACTGTCTCTGTTATTTGGAAAAATAAATGAGCAGTAGTGCATTCGTTTGTACATGTAAAAATGTGTTGAAATATCCAGGCCGTGTAAACATAATTTATGTCCATGTAAATATACATTTAGTTAAAAAAGATTTTAAAAAGTGTTCTCCTGGTGATTATACATCACTTTTACACAATTATGATTTAACATTTAAATCATAACTCAATCTATATATTTCGTTTTTTTCATGAAACAGTTTGTCCAGTTGGCCTAATATTTAAACATGTAGGCTTATATGTTTTTTATATACCCCTTAATTTCTCCTTGTTTTCACTACAGTTGTACGGGATGTTCTGCCAAATGGTGTTGCTTTGTTTTTAATTTGCGCACTTGAAATCGTGGGAAAACACCATGCAGTGGAAGACGGTGATTCCTTTTTTTCATCTTATTGCCCCACTTATGAAAGGTGGAAAGACAAACCTCTGCCACAATCTGTGAGGTTAATCCAGGACTGGGTACCAGTGTGTATCGCTATGGTGACTGGAGGGGGGCGGGGCTGGGAGTTGCCACCCTGTCCTGCAAAGAGGTCATAAATCGATCCCCTGTGATTTAATTCAGAGCTCCACATGGACAGCCTTCTAAAGTAATTACCCCAGGGCTTCACCCAGACAGAATCTGCTAGCATGTGCTAATCTGTTCAGCATATGGACTTTGGGTGGAATTAGCGCTCTGGACAAAAATAAATGAATTGGAGCGTGGTGCGGCTGAGAGACGGGTGTCAGGCCCTGTGTGAGACGCTGTCTCTCTGCTCCTTGTGACATCAGCAGGCGCAATGCCGGGATCTTCTTCTGTGGCAGATCTTCTCAGCACCAAGAGAGCGGGTGGCGAGCAGTGTGACAAGAAAAATATAATTATTATTTTAAATCACTCTTGCACAGATTTATCATTCAGAGTTATGGACAAAACCTCAATGGGAATTTGAATCTGCCTAAAGTAATATTACAGAGTTTAAAATTAGACTGATGCACAGAATAAGAGATGTGTGACACAGAGAGACAAAGTCTTAAACAGATACATTATCTATGGCTTATTTGCTATGAAAGCACTGGTGTCCCACACACAACACCCCATTGCCCATCAGAGCTTCTGTTCTGTTTAATCCCAGCTTCAGACCGTATGTCACGCATTGCGTCTCATTCAATTCAGCCGCTTAGAGGTGATTGAAAGCCGTGGCCTAATTCCAGGGCCAGTGATACAGATTTCCAGAGATACAATGTGGGCAGTTTTTGTACTGAGGAAAGGTGCTGGCTAAATATGATAATGGCAGTGATGATGAAGATGATTCTGATTGTGAGGATGATGAGGATGATGATCTGGGTGAGGAAGGTTATATGGTTGGTAGCGCTGATGAGGGTGATGTTTTTGATGAGGAAGGTTGGGGGTTGTGATGAGGATGATGATGACTGAGTCATGACTGAGTGCTGCAGAGTAGTGTTGATAGAAAAGGTCCCGACCCACCCCTATAACCCCCCCATGGGAGTGCAGCTCTTACCTAACGAGGCTTGTGGTTTGAAGGTTATGTTAAAGGCTGAGTTAGTGCAGGGACAAGCGAAGGGTAACGACTCGTCACTATGTCACTCAGTCGGGCTCTGTGTGTGTGTGTTTGTGTGTGTGCAATGCGTTTGTGCTTGTGTGTGTGTGTGTGTGTGTGTGTTGCCAAAAGCCAAAACCCAACAGCACATCTGTGACCGCGGGTGGGGTTAGACTTTAGCGTTTTTAGCACCCTTAGACTCGTATTGTAATTCATTGGAGTCTAATGTGAGGGGTAAGGACTGTGCAAAGGGTTAACAAATCTATCTGTTCATGTCGCCCACCATTTTTTACAACCAATTCAATTCGATCGCTATCCATTTTTGGCAAGAGGGTATCCTTTCAAAGCTGATTTACATCAATGAGCTTTGGTGAGCATGGTTTTTCGTGCCTAATTGGGCTCTAATCAGTGGCTCTATAATGAAGAGAGCAGGTTGAAGCTTATTAGATGCTCTGCTGCGACTAATCTTTCTTTTTTTTCTTTTTGCGTTAGTACTTTTGTGCCTACGCGATTGTGAGAGAGATTTTTCTGTGAGGGAGATACCGGGAACAGGTTTTTTTTTTTTGCAGTTCTAAAAATAGACTCCATTTTCTAAAAATGCAAACGCGGCCTGCAGAATGTCACCAATCAACCGGGCGAACGTGGTCTGTGTGGCTGGGACACTGCGCTAGGATTGTGGGCTCTACCCTACCCTCACACAGCTCTCACCTACAGAACAAGGAATAGAACAAGTCATTCAGATGAAAGATAAGCAGCTTTGTCTCCAAATCCCCTTACGTGGTCATAAAGTTGATTTTATTTTGCTTTATAATTAAGTACAGATGGTTTGCAGCGGTAAGGCTGTTAAACAGCAGCGTTTGGCCCCAGACACAATTCCTCTGCAGGATTTCTATGGTAATCCCTGCGTATGTGAGCCTCCCAGATGAAAATCTACTGGGGTTTCATTCCTGTTTATTAAAAGCTCTTCAGCTTTATTATGAATGTCATCATTTACATAGACCATACGCAACATATTGCTATATCCCATTATACAGTTTGGGATTATGACTGTGATCGTTGTGTGTGTGTGTGTGTGTGTGTGTCAGATTGTGTGAGTGTGTGTGTATCTGTATCTGTATGTTAGAGTGTGTGTATGTGTGTGCTTGTGTGTGTGTGTGTGTGCATGCGCAAATGCCCCTGTGTGTGTGTGTGTGTGTGTGTGTGTGTGTGTGTGTGTGTGAGAGAGAGATTGTGTGTGTGTGTGTGTTTGTGTGTCTTTATCTGTATATCCATCCCAAAATATGGAACTTGGAATTGTTTTCCTCACCCTCGAGAAAATGGATGTTTAACCTGTCATTGGAAGTGTCCATGGTTTTTGTATTTGTTTTGTATGTGCTTTGTCCATGGTTGTGTATGTGTGTATGTATGTTTGAGGACCTCTGGCAATGCGGCTCGATGTTGTTACTGTTGACCTGAAAGAGTCAAATGGTGCATAGATTATCTGCTGGTGTCAGCATTATAAGCGGGGGTTTGGGAATGGAGGGTTCACATCATCCTCTTTGCCCATCCACAAGTTTGTAAGAGAGAGGAGACAAACATTGTCACGTACACTGTAAATGTCTCACTGGCTGTTTGGTTTTGGCCTTGGTTATCATAAGAGCTAATAACGTCCTGCATTGACGTTATATTCTCCAAGCCACTGGAGGAGACTATGAGCATGTTCTATGCAGAACAATAATAGATATAAGCGGTGATATAAGTGATGATATAAGTGGTGATATAAGTAATGATGTAAGTGGTGATATAAGTTATGATATACGTGGTGATATAAGTGATGATATAAGTGATAATATAAGTGGTGATATAAGTGATGATATAAGCGGTGATATACGTGATGATATAAGTGATGATATAGGTGATGATACTGTATAAGCAATGATATAAGTGGTGATATAAGTGATGACATAAGTGGTGATATAAATGATGACAAGTGATAATATAAGTGATGATATAAGTGATAAGAGTTTATTTTTAAGTTACAGTCACAGAGTTTAGTCAGGGGGGGGGGAGATAAACAATGTCAGTAAAATCCACACTGGCGAAAAGAGGGAGGAAAGCATTCTCAGCTGGTTAAGTGAACGATTGTTTACTGTAAGATCTCCCGAGAGTGCATGAGACCCCAGGGGGCGTCCATAATTAGCATGTAAAGAGGGCGTTGGGGGTGGGGGGGGGGTGAATTAAAACTGAACATCCTGAAATGGTCATAATAAGGCAGGAAGTGGTGCCCCAGGCCAATGTACCGTAGCACTACTCTAATGCATTTATATATCACCTCTAAACGGAAGGCACAGTTACAAATACATCTACATGAAACAATACTACAGGGCCTGGGGGCCTGAACAGATGAGACGTTTAGCAATCCCCTCCCCACTCTCCCCCATCACCGTTATCCCGCCCCACCCCCGTGTACCCACCCAGTACCCCCTGCCCATGCCTCTGTTTACTTGTCACTCGTCCTTGCCAAATTTTCAAGGCTCCATATGCCACGTTATGTTTGTGTAAACTCCTGTCCCCTCCACACATACATACACACATATACACATACACATATACATACATACATACACACATACAGACACACACACAGACATACATACACTAGCAGTCAAAAGTTTTAGAACACCCCCATTTTCCAGTTTTTACAGAAATGTAAGCAGTTAAAGTCCAGTGGATAACCTGAAATGGTACAAAGGTAAGCAGTAAACTACCAGAGGTTAAACAAAAGTTTAGGTTACCAAAAATGGAAAAATAATGTAAATTTCAGAGTTATAAAAAAAAGGCCCTTTCCAAGTAATGGGTTAACGTGGGTTAACAGTCACTCTGTGCAAGTCGCCGACTCTGGATCCAGCAAAAGAGCCAGACCATCATGCTTCCTCCTCCATGTTTGACAGTTGGTGTCACACACTGAGGAACCATCCTTTCGCCTACTCGACGGCCTAAAAAAACCTTTCAAAATGTCAAGATTTCACATTTTGATTAATCGGTCCAGAAGACCTTCTTCCAGTCTTCAGTAGTCCACTGGCGGTTCTTCATGGCCCAGGCAAGCCTCTTTTTCTTATTTTGCCATCTTAGCAATGGCTTTCTTACTGCCACTCGACCTGTCAAACTTGCAGCTCGAAGTCTTCTCTTTACAGTTGAAACTGAGACTTCCTTACTTCGACCAGTGTTAAGCTGTGCTTGAAGCTGTTGTCCTGTGAGCTGCCTATCACGCAAGCTGTGTCAAACTTGTCTTCTGGTTTTGTTGTGGCTTTGAGTCTGTTTACCGCTTACCTTTGTACCATTTGAGGTTATTCACTGGACTTAAACCACTTACATTTCAGCAAAAACACACACACACACACACACACACACACACACAGTATCACACAGAGACACGCACACACTGTCTCTCACAGACACATACACACACACATACATACATACATACATACATACATACTCCCTCACACACACACACACACACACACACACACACACACATATATACACTCACACATACTCGCACACAGTCACACACTCACACACTCACACATACATGCTCAACCTGTCTTTTCCCCCTCGATGACAACATGAAAGCCTCTCAACAAGGAGCATTTTTCCCTCCCAGCAAAACGCTGTTGCCATCAATGAAAGCACGGCGCTCTCTTTTTTGATTTGTCATTTTTTGATACGTGGCGTATCTGTGCGATCAGAGGCCCCACACACAAGTCTCTCTTGCATAATGCAGAGATCTGTTTAATTCGTGCAATGGTGGGGAAATGCGCTCCAACAAACAGGTTTCTGTCTGATAGAGATGTGATATGGTGTCTCTGCCATCGTCTGTGCCCACCGATCCAGGGAAACCTTGTCCCAGCACCTCCGACTTCACATTTGATACATTTGCACCAATGGGCTCAGAGATAAAGCGAGTTGGTCTCTGCTCCGAGGACTGTTGTCTTCATGTCCTCACCCCACATGTGCACTACAGAGATAATGAATATAAGCTCTGCCTTCACTTTCTCTCTCACTCCCTCTCCCTCCGCTCCCTCGTTTCTAAGGAAAGCGGTATGGGATATATGAGGTTATAAACGGGCATGGTCAGTGTACAGATGAGAGCATTGGACATTACACTGAGGCTGTATGACAGAGACATTAGTCTTTAACATCTACATGTACACAGACTCACATTACACAATACACACACACACATGCGTGCGCACACGTGGCCATACTGCACACATACACACACACACACACACACACACACACACACACACGGTCATACTGCTCATACATACACAGACACACACACATGCAGCCATGGTGTACACACACACACACACACACACACACACACTATATTGAGATATAGTACAGTACAGTGTAGTCTCTCACATCCTCCACAGGAGCAGCCCCCACCTGCCGTTCTGCCATCTGAAATATACCTTTCTCTTATTCCCTTCCACCTCTTCACCTCCCCTTCTTTCTCTCTCTCTCCCTCCATCTCTCTCTCCCTTCACAGACAGTTTTGCATTGGCCTGGCTGTTCTGTCTTTCTGTTCACATGGGCAGCGCTGTTGTGCTTGGTTCACACTGACAGGCTATTCTGTCTGCAATTGGGAGGAAAAATAGGCTGTCAATGTGTCACACTAGCTCATGCTCCACCCTCTCTCCCTCTATCTCTCCCTCTCTCTCTCCCCTTTCTCTCTCTCTGATTCTGACTGCTGCCTAGCCCTCTGACAGTAAGTCGTTCTGAAAAGGACATTTATAGCAAAAGCTTTCAAATGTTATTTTGTTTTTGCTTTAGACAGACAGCTTGCCCCCACCCCTCTCATATTTTTATTTCCTGGTTGACTCTGCAGTGTGCTGTGTGATTACTCAGAACCTCTACTATACGCTTCCCCTTAGTCTGCCGTCTCTCTCCCTCCTTTACGATCCCATTCGGTGGGATTTTGAGTCTCTCTCCTTTACAATCCCGTTCAGTGAGATTTTGAGTCTCTCTCCTTTACAATCCCGTTCAGAAGGATTTTGAGTCTCTCTCCTTTACGACCCCGTTCAGTGCGATTTTGAGTGTCTGGCTCTCCTTTACGATCCCGTTCAGAGGGATTTGGGGTCTTTTTCCTTTACGATCCCATTCACAGCGATTTTGAGTCTCTCTCTCTTTTACGATCCCGTAAAGTGCGATTTTGAGTGTCTGTCTCTCCTTTACGATCCCGTTCAGTGGGATTTTGAGTCTCTCCTTTATGACCCCGTTCAGTGTGATTTTGAGTGTCTGTCTCTCCTTTACGATCCCGTTCAGTGCCATTTTGAGTCTCTCCTTTACGACCCCGTTCAGTGCCATTTTGAGTGTCTGTCTCTCCTTTACAATCCCATTCAAAGGGATTTTCAGTCTCTCTTCTTTACGATCCCGTTCAGTTGGAATTTGAGTCTCTTCTTTACGATCCTGTTCAGAGGGATTTTGAGTGTCTGTCTCTCCTTTATAATCCCATTCAAACGGATTTTGAGTTATTAGGTTGTCAATCACATCTTTTCAAATTTATTACATTTTGAATGTCCCCACCCTGTGTGGTTCTGTGCCACTCTTGGGCCACAACTGTTAAAGTGCTCTGGACCCACCACTGCTTCTTTATAATCACACTCAGTGGGATTTTGAGTCTCTCTTCTTTACAATCCTGTTCAGTGGGATTTTGTTGCCTCTCAGTAGGTCCTGTCAGGCCACCACTGCATAGCCGCTGCTATGAGGTCATCCACACTGCAGGGGGCAGGATCTCGGTCGACACCCCATCGCTTTTTTTCTCCAGCCTTCTGCTTCTCTGCGGGGGTTTGCCGACGTTACTCCAGGGGCCTTATTTATAAAACGTACTTACGCACAGATTTGATCTTAGACCGTGCGTACGCTCAAATCCATGCCAAAGTTCAGATTTATAAAAACGGTCTTTGACGTGGAAAAGTACTCAGCTCCACGTCAGGTTTCAACTTGGCGTACGCACGTTTCCTTGTGGCAATGTTGGAGTACTGCAGATATTCGCGGTCTCGCCTCTTCTCTGTCCTGACCCCTTGCTGGTGGAACTACCTCAGTCAGGACCGTGGAATCACTTGCGATTTCCGCAAGAGACTCAAAACCCACCTTTTCAGACTCCACTACCACTGAATTCTGTACATCTAGCCAGTTGTCATCACCACTGCCTACTTGCTCAACACTATATACCCCTGCTTACTTCATTTAAAAAAAAAAACTAACCTTTTCCTTCCCAGTGTTACAGGTATGGTACGCAGCTGCCTGCAATTATGTCTATTGCTGTATTACTGCACTGATTTCTTGCGCGAACTATGATTGTTCCTACCATGTATTAATGTACATATTGTAAGTCGCTCTGGAGAAGAGCGTCTGCTAAATGCTTAAAATGTAACTGTAATGTAAAATGTATTTGGAAATCTAAGAGCGCCAACATATCGTCTGCTGCCTAATTGTTTCCTCATTATTATTATTATTATTAGTAGTAGTAGTAGTAGTAGTAGTAGTATTACCAGATTGAACACATTGCTTAGGCTATACGTAATGGTTTGCACAATAAAGTTATTAATAAATCAAAACAACATAAGCTAGGCTACTTGTGGAAAACAAAACAAAAACACACATTGGTTTTCCAAAACTACCCCTATTAGCATAATTGACACATCCTTGAAATGTATTTAGCCTAATACATATTATGGTTCCACGTGTGTAAAACATTTCGGTCAATCTATAGGCTATAAAATGTCCAATAATACAGTGGTTTGCAAGAGGAAGAATGGCAGCATTGTCGCTTCTCGAAGATATCACCAACCGCGCAATAAGAAGGGAACGAGTTATTCGAGATTTTGAGCTCAGTTTTAAATCAGACCACCTTTTTCTTTACGTCCTTCAGGGACCTTTGCTGCCCCCCCACCTCGTTCACAGCCTGGGCTACAGACTGCCAGGCCACGTACTTGGTTTTATTGGTAAAGCCACTGGAAAGGCTTCCGAACAGCATCCCTGCACGCATCTGCACCTCAGCCAACAGGACCTCGATTTCGGCCTCGCTAAAACAATTTTTCTTGCAGCTCGCCATTATCAAGTAGAGGATTTGTGTTTTGATTCGAGCTCCTTTATATGCTAATGATATTAATTAGGGGGCGTTTACAAGGCGGAGATCTAAAACCATTCAGCTACGCACAATTTCAAGTCATTTGTGATTTACAGATTTCACATCTGGGGGACTGGCGTACGCACGTTTTTTTGTGCGTACGTTCAGTTTCTCTGAATCACACTTACGCACATTTCAGAAATTGTCTTAGATCAAATATAGGATGGTTTCTACGCAACTTTTTATAAATAAGGCCCCAGGGGTCAGGGCCAGGAGACAAACTCTTCTGTTTGACTTTGGATTTATATTAAAATAATATCAAACATAAAAATGTTTGAAAAATTCATATAATTATTCCTATTATTTAATTATTACTAATAATTCCTTTCCTGAGCAGGAAAGACTGAAATTGTAGCAGGGCTCCCTGTACACTGCCCATCCCTCCTTTGTCCACTGGCCGGGGTGAAAGAAGCCCCAATGCTGCGGTTCTGTGTGGTTCTGTGTGGCTCAGTAGGTAGAGCATGGTTCTGTGTGGCTCAGTAGGTAGAGCATGGTTCTGTGTGGCTCAGCAGGTAGAGCATGGTTCTGTGTGGCTCAGTAGGTAGAGTATGATTCTGTGTGGATCAGTAGGTAGAGCATGGTTCTGTGTAGTTCAGTAGGTAGAGCATGGTTCTGTGTGGCTCAGTAGGTAGAGCGTGGTTCTGTGTGGATCAGTAGGTAGAGCGTGGTTCTGTGTGGCTCAACAGGTAGAGCATGGTTCTGTGTGGCTCAGTAGGTAGAGCGTGGTTCTGGGTGGCTCAGTAGGTAGAGCGTGGTTCTGTGTGGCTCAGTAGGTAGAGCATGGTTCTGTGTGGCTCAACAGGGAGAGCATGGTTCTGTGTGGCTCAGTAGGTAGAGCGTGGTGGTTCTGTGATCATGGTCCTGGGTGGCTCAGTAGGTAGAGCGTGGTTCTGGTTCTGTGTGGCTCAACAGGGAGAGCATGGTTCTGTGTGGCTCAGTAGGTAGAGCATGGTTTTGTGTGGCTCAGTAGTTAGAGTATGGCACTGGCAACACTTAGGTTGTAGGTTCGTTTCCCATTGGGACCACATATACTGAAAAATGTATGCATTCACTACTGTAAGTTGCTTTGGATAAAAGTGTCTGCTAAATGACATCTGTTTACAATGACACATTCATGGGAACAGGTGTCGGAGTGTAATTGAGGGGCTCACATAGAGGGCAACGGGAATTCTCAGCACGGGGAGAGTCTGCCGGGTTTCCAAAGTCCCACCTCAACAGCGGGGCTGAGGCATTGTGGGTAAGGGGGCGGAGTCGGGCTGTGGCAGTCAATGGAGCTGTCAGGTCTGGAGTGCTTCCTTTTGATACTTTTTTTGATACCCCCCCAGGGCTGGTGTCATAACACCCACAGATCCATGCTGTCACAGTAACTGTCTGACTGTCTCCAGTCACACCTAATGAGTGTGTGTAAATGTGTGTGTGTGTGTGTGTGTGTGTGTGTCCATGTTTGTGTGTGTCTGCACATGTGTGTGTGTGTCTGTGTGTGTGTGTGTGTGTGTGTGTGTGTGTCAATGTTTGTGTGTGTCTGCACATTTGTATGTGTTTGTTTGTGTGTGTGTGTCCATGTTTTTGTGTGTGTGCACATGTGTGTGTGTGTGTCTGTGTGTGTATCTGTGTGTGTGAATGTGTGTGTGTGTCTGTGTCTATGTCTATGTTTGTGTGTGTGTGTGTCTATGTGTGTGAATGCATGTGTGTGTGTGTGTGTGTCTATGTTTATGTGTGTGTGTGTGTGTGTGTGTGTGTCTATGTGTGTGTGTGTGTGTGTCTATGTCTATGTGTTTGTGTGTCTGTGTGTGTGTGTATGTGTTTGTTTGTGTGTGTGTGTGTGTGTGTGTGCATGCATTTGTGTGTGTGTGTGAGTGTGTGTGTGTGTGTGTGTGTGTGTGTGTGTGTGTGTGCATGCATTTGTATGGTGAGGCTAGAAGAGAGAGAGAAAGTGAGATAGGTTGAGGGGAGGAGACAGAATACATACACGGATGATACATTTCAGTAATGACAAATAGGTGTTTTGTATTTTTTTCCATCCTCCTTTCTTCCTCATCTTTCTTTTTTTCCCCCTCATTTTATTGTTTCCCTCTCCTTCAGTACATTACAGAATTTTTTCAGAAACACAGCAGCTGTCAGCACGTATCTCTGGCTCTGCCTGAGAGAGAGAGAGAGAGAGAGAGAGAGAGAGAGAGAGAAGAGAAGAGAAGAGGGGGGGGAAAGAAAATGGTAGAGCAAGAGAGAGAGACTGAGAGAGGGAAGAGAGAAAATGAGAGAGAGATAGAGGAGAAATAAAATGAGGGGGGGAGGAAGACAGCTCCTGACATGACATCTCTGCTCTTGCAGATTTGCAAGTTTCACAGGGACGGTTGTCATTTTGCGAAAGGCCCTGCTGTTCTCCTCCGCCGGCAGCCAGGCCGCCACCCCTCTCCCCACCCCTCCGCCGCAGGCCGTCCTCCGGCAGACAAAAGGAGCCGTGCCACTTGGCACCTGAGCGTGAGCTCCGCGTCGCCGGCGCCTTAAATTACAATAACACAATCGTTAACCACTAATTGCCATGGACATCAGCAATGATCATTACAATCAGAAATTATAATTTAATTAAAGGTAACTGTTTCTGGCATTCTTTGCAAGAGTGTCTTTTTTTCTTCCTCTTTTTGGGTTGGGGGGGAGGGGGTGGTGTGGCAGATTGTCTATCTGGCTTCGTTTCTCAGTAATTGAGGCAATTTTGTTCCAAAGCCATGAAACGCTGTAGCGATTCCAGGGTGATGTAATCACAACTCTTAATAGTTGTGAATTATCTTGAAATTTGCATTTTGCATATTTAATATGGGGAAAAAATCCTAATTGAAATGACTAACTATCAGTGCGATTATCAATGTAATTTCAAAAGGTGAACAGCATTTGTCTCCTGATTATGCTATGAGAGCTACCCCGGAACATTGAGATCCCTTTATTTCACTCCCGCTGATAGATATAGATTTTTATAAGAACAGATGAGAATATGAATAATCACCCTGCACCCATCACAGGGGGCCATTTTCAGAAATCTACAGCGATCTATTTGTGACATTTTTACATGTATTTATCACTCTCTACATCTGTAACTCTGCATCAGTGTGAAATTTAGTTCAGACTTATCCTCTACCAACTTACAGAAGCTTGGAATAGCTTCTACTGTCAACCTTATGAATCCCTTAGGAATTTAAAATCCCCCCTCAGCCTTCCGTGACTACATAAAATAGCTGTCTTTGTAAGTCTGTAGCTAGGCTTGTTGCCCTTCTTTTTGCTTTTTAAAGAGCTTTTGTGTCTTTTGTTTTTTCATTTTTTTATAAAAGCTGCAACTCAAGACACCTCCGTACACGTGGGTGTAAACAGTGTATCAGTAGCTGGGGATATGCACACTGACAGAGGACGATCCACCAATGCCAGGCTCTTTTGAGAGAGGTGTAGACTAGGGCTTATGGCTAACTCTGCTGCGTTTCGACAGCACCTCTCTGATAGGTGGAGCCCTCTGCTCCTGAGTGGCAGTGAGGGCTCTGAGGTAGCTGTGTCACTTGCTGCCCTGTAAAACAGTTTGCACTGCGTTTTCTTTTTAGATCAGTCATGTGTGCTAGATGATGGGTAATCAATCAGAGCCCTCAGAAGGATCACAAATCACAGGTGTACAAATCACACACACACAGACACACACACACACACACACACACATACACACACACAAACGCACACATGCACATGCACATGCACATGCACATGCACACACACGCACACACAAAGGAAGAGCAGGTGGATTTAAAAAGGGAGCATTAACTTTTGAGGTATTTCTGGTTAAATGCACAGGAATGCTGTCTCTTGTCACAACACATTGACTGCGGTCTTTATGACCAGAGGGGCTCTCTCCCTTCCGGTGCCGCGTGTAACCCGGGTTTAATTAAGAATCAAGGCTTGTATACATGGCTCTGCTAATTGGCTGCGTGATTTACGTGGCATCGGGGGTGGCGGCGGGCATGAGCGGCTCAGAGTGAGGGAGCAGATGTCTCTTGCATTCTTTGCCTAACCTTCACCAACACTGGCAGCTTGCAAACTGGCCCTGCTTCTCCGGGCTTCCTGCTTTGTGTGAGGTGTGTGTGGGGTGGCGGATTTCCCTGAAGGATTCTGGGTAACCGGTGTTTCTCTAAGCCCAATATTGGGGTGTAAAAGTGACCCTGGATAAATGTCTCGTTAGCACATTAGCGTTAGCACCAGTGCCCCCGTGTGGGGGCAGAAATCAGATGGTGTAGTGTCTGGTTTCCGCTGCCTGGTGCATCTTCTCAGCACTGAACTGCAGCTGGACTGCAGTCCCAGCCATTTGGGCAGGGCAAGTCTGTTATTAATTCCAAGTGTTAGCCTCTCAAGTGTTGATGCGAAAAATGCAGCATTTTTCAGTTTAAATGCACTATACCTGCTTGGTGAAATATTAATATTGTGCATTGAAGCTGGAAAACTGCTTTCCTGATGGGAGAACAAGCTGTAATTGGTAACATTTCTTATGTATTTATAGCGTTCTTGTTCAGCATCATCGTTACTAACTGAAGGCTCTTTAAAATGATTGTAGCGATAATGAAGTTCGACTACTGATGCATTTCTGTGTGTTTAAAGACGAGCGTGATACAGACCCTGTTACTGAGCACTTCAAAAGTTTAGTGGATAGTTGTACTAAGAGGCCAAGAGATCATATTCCATGTGTTTGTCTACTTCAGCATTTCTAATCTATGCTTTTGGCTGGGGAAACAGATTGCAAAAAAGTATTTTCTCAGAAGAACTTAAAAAATAGTTAAAATATTTATCTTGATATCTTATACCAGATGACTGGTGTGTTTTCTTATCAATGAAAATGATGTGTCACCCATATAAAAACAAATCTTGTGTCCGGAGACTTCCAAGGTTTTCCCATTATAAGAATTATTGTCCTGGTATTTTAAGACCGAAGCTGAAATGATAGCATGTGTAGCAGTCGCTCCTCCTGTGATCTCACCGTACGATGCTGTATTTACAGTATTCACAATATTTACACTTTATTTCCCTGCCATGTGTCAGCATCAGCTGTGGCAACACTTTCTTTCCCTGTCAACTTAATTAGTCACATCTGACTTTAATTACGCATGGTGTAGAAGTGGCAATCTCGAGTAGATCAAATTAAGCTCGATGCAAATCCTGAAGTGTCTCCTTTCTGCCTCGACGCTGACAATCCTCTATCTTGTGGGAAGAGCGTGGCACTTCTTCAGCTGATAAATAGGATCTTAGCACTGAAAATTACCCCCATCTGAATGGCTAAGTGAGTGTGGGCCTAGCTCCATAGTGCGAAGTGACTAATATCTGGTGTGAAATGATCTTATGAATTTAAAAATATGGTCTAAATGGCATTATGACCAGCACGGCCATGTTACTGTACAGACACGTTGAGCCCAGCTGCTGGTGCGGATCTGTGGCAGGGTAATATTGCGCTGGCATCGGTACCAGAAATAAACAAGATTTATTTACACAAAACATGCCCAGAAAAATGTATTTCCCTATGGAGAAAATAACAGTGTTCATTTTTTGCCTAATTGTATTTCTGAATTTACCCGCAGCACACAGGCAGTTCAATATCTCCACCTTATATTGCTCACATAGGGCTATGTGTATATGTACTGTACATTGATAGATAGCTAGAAGATTGTATTTATGCACACAGGTAACTGCCAAAATAAAATAAACACTTGAGGAAATTAGGGATACAAATTATATTGAAAGAAGGTGCTTCCACACAGGTGTGGTTCCTGAGTTAATTAAGCAACTATCATGCTTAGGGTCATATATAAAAATGCTGGGCAGGCCCAGTTGCCCATTATTTTGGCTACCATGGCTAGAAGATCTCAGTGACTTTGAAAGAAGGGTGATTGTTGGGACACATTTGGCAGGAGAGTCAGTGACAAAGACTGCTGAACTTGCTGATGTTTCATGAGGAACAGTGGCTGAGGTGATGTTGGCATGCAAGTCTGAGGGAAAGACCTTATCAACTAGGGGCAACTGTGACTGTAAAACAGATTTGCAACTCTGAATCAGCAGTGACAAGTCCAAGTGTGGCCATCATGCCAGGTAATGAGTGGACAGAAAAGATTGTGTATTGGCCCACGGCCATTTTATTCCCTTGGTGTTGGGTACAGAAATAACAAAGAAAACTCACAACTCAAACCAAAAACTTCCCAAAAAACCAAATCAACAAAATGGTTGAGAGAGGTACACCACACACAACCTTCTCCTTTCTCAAAGACAGAAAATGGTGCCTTTATAATGGCCCTAACTAAGGCAACGAGCAAAAGCTTGTCTCAGCTGTGTGTGCCTGAATGTATATTCGCATATTCTTTTTATTGTTCTCTGTCTATCAACACAGGAGGAGAGCCTCTTCCTTGAGCTGATGATCGTAACCCTGCCTCCCCTTGCTGCATGGTGTGTGCAGATAGACTATACTGGATCTTAGTCAGGGCTTTATGTTACAGTTTTTTACAATTGCTTTGGCTCATTTTGCACAACAGAGTTTCAATGTGCAAAACTCTTAATACAGAATGCCATACTGCTCATTTTGGGTTCAAAATCTAATATAGCAGGCAAAATAAAAGTACCAGTGTCAAATGAGACAATATTATATGCAAAAGTTTATCATAGCACCAGAACATTAGATATTTTCAAGAGTGAAGTTAAATCATTGCTGCATTTTCAATATACAACAGTCATCATAAAACAATTCTGCCAAATACAAAATCCTTCTAATCAAAAAAGAGTTAGAAAGTGTTCTTTGGTCATAACACAAAATGCTATAATCCTAATCTTGGGCTCAAAATTGCATATTGCATGCCAAATACAAATGTAAAATACCTTTACAGTTACAAAATACACTTTGTATGTCAGCATAGGATGTAGTGTCTTAAGCTAAGAATTCTGCAAGTCAGTTTAGCACTTTGTATTAACAGTTTTCTATATATTTGCAGCACATTTTTCAAATGCTAACACACTGTTTTCAAAACTGTTAAACACATTCAAAACAGATTACGTCACAATGTGTGCAGCACTGTCCAATGATGGTTTGCTGTTACACAAACCACTCATTGGCCCTACAATACAGAGAGGCTCATTTCTTTTCTGGATGACCTGCATAAATGACTTGTGCCAGCGGAGGAGAGAGGGGCAGGAAACTCCCCTATCTTCATTGTTGTGTGGGATAATGTGGCATTCCACCACTCTGCTGCAGTCACAGACTGTTTTGCTGCACATCAGGATGTTAGTATTATTCACACTCCAGTCTCCCCCTTCCTAAACCCCATAGAATAGTTTTTCTCTGCGTGGAGATGGAAGGTGTATGACCACCGTCCACATGACCAGATGTCCTTACTGGATGCCATGAATGTGGGGTGTAGAGACATTTATCTAAAGACTGCCAGGGTTGGATTAGACATTCCAAAGATACTTTCCAAGATGCATCGGCCAGAAGCCTGCAAGATGTGATGTTGATGAGAACTTGTGGCCAAATGCAGGAGAGAGGGAGAACTAGAACCCTCACAGTACTGTACAGTATGAGTGATTATACTATACATGTTGTTTTGTGATTATTATTGCAGCCCTGGAATTTCAGGAAATTCTATTTTTTGTTTCAACGTTTTTATTTTTCACAAGTAAATTACTATATGCAGAGATATAGAAAAAATAAACGATATTGAAGCAAATTTCTGCATTTCTAATTCATTGTTGTTACATATACTTTAGTACAGTCAATAAAGTGAAAAGGTGTTATTCTTATTCTATAATGAAAATACTGATTTATGTGAAAAATCATTCAAACTTCAAAGATAAAAGTTCATAATTGATGTAATGCTCCCTGTTGTTAGTGTTTTTAGGTCAGTGTGTTATGAGTGACAATGTATGCTTTCTGGTGAGAATTGTTGCCTTATTTTGAGACATGTATGGTGTTTTGGTGGTTTAAGTGAGTTTTGGAAGTGAGATGAACTGTTTGGCCAAGATGCATGTTGGCAATGCAGACTGGATGAAGAGTTTTGAAAAAGTGTCTTCAGTATTGACGATGCTTGTTAGCAATTGAAAAAACTGTAATGTGGCATTCCACCACTCTGCTGCAGTCACAGACTGTTTTGCTGCACATCCCAGGATGTTAGTATTATTCCTGCCTCCATACTCCCCCTTCCTAAACCCCATAGAATAGTTTTTTTCTTGGAAGGTGTATGACCACCGTCCACATGACCAGATGTCCTTACTGGATGCCATGAATGTGGGGTGTAGAGACATTTATCCTAAAGACTGCCAGGGTTGGATTAGACATTCCAAAAGATACTTTCCAAGATGCATCGCCAGAGAAGACATAAGATGTGATGTTGATGAGAACTTGTGGCCAAATGCAGGAGAGAGGGAGAACTAGAACCCTCACAGTACTGTACAGTATGAGTGATTATACTATACATGTTGTTTTTTGTGATTATTATTGCAGCCCTGGAATTTCAGGAAATTGCTATTTTTTGTTTCAACGTTTTATTTTTCACAAGTAAATTACTATATGCAGAGATATAGAAAAAATAAACGATATTGAAGCAAATTTCTGCATTTCTAATTCATTCTTGTTACATATACTTTAGTACAGTCAATAAAGTGAAAAGGTGTTATTCTTATTCTATAATGAAATACTGATTTATGTGAAAAATCATTCAAACTTCAAGGATAAAAGTTCATAATTTATGTAATGCTCCCTGTTGTTAGTGTTTTTTAGGTCAGTGTGTTATGAGTGACAATGTATGCTTTCTGAGTGAGAATTGTTGCCTTATTTTGAGACATGTATGAAGTGTTTTGGTGGTTTGAGTGAGTTTTGGAAGTGAGATGAACTGTTTGGCCAAGACGCATGTTGGCAATGCAGACTGTATGAAGAGTTTTGAAAAAGTGTCATCAGTATTGACCGATGCTTGTTAGCAATTGAAAAAAACTTTAATGTGGCATTCCACCACTCTGCTGCAGTCACAGACTGGTTTGCTGCACATCCCAGGATGTTAGTACTATTCCTGCCTCCATACTCCCCCTTCCTAAACCCCATAAAATAGTTTTTCTCTGCGTGGAGGTGGAAGGTGTATGACCACCGTCCACATGACCAGATGTCCTTACTGGATGCCATGAATGTGGGGTGTGGAGACATTTATCCTAAAGACTGCCAGGGTTGGATTAGACATTCCAAAGATACTTTCCAAGATGCATTGCCAGAGAAGACATAAGATGTGATGTTGATGAGAACTTGTGGCCAAATGCAGGAGAGAGAGGAGAACTAGAACCCTCACAGTACTGTACAGTATGAGTGATTATAATATACATGTTGTTTTTTGTGATTATTATTGCAGCCCTGGAATTTCAGGAAATTGCTATTTTTTGTTTCAACTTTTTATTTTTCACAAGTAAATTACTATATGCAGAATAAAGTGAAAAGGTGTTATTCTTATTCTATAATGAAATACTGATTTATGTGAAAAATCATTCAAACTTCAAAGATAAAAGTTAATAATTTATGTAATGCTCCCTGTCGTTAGTGTTTTTTAGGTCAGTGTGTTATGAGTGACAATGTATGCTTTCCGAGTGAGAATTGTTGCCTTATTTTGAGACATGTATGAAGTGTTTTGGTGGTTTGAGTGAGTTTTGGATGTGAGATGAACTGTTTGGCCAAGATGCATGTTGGCAATGCAGACTGTATGAAGAGTTTTGAAAAAGTGTCTTCAGTATTGACCGATGCTTGAAAGCAATTGAAAAAAACTGTAACAGTTTAGCACTTTGTATGTCAGCATAGAATGTAGTGTCTTAAGGTAAGAATTCGGCAAGTCAGTTTGGCACTGCATTTTGAGTTTTGTACATTGAAATTCTGCTGTGCAAAATGAGTCAAAGCAATTGTAAAAAACTGTAATGTGGGGCTCCTTTGGTATATTGGGACAACTGCTGACAGTTCCCAAGGTAACCCATCAGAGCCCGCTAGCCCCCCCCACCACGCCGCCGTCGCTAGGGGGGAAATGGGCTCCATCCGCAATGAACATGTTCATTGACAACGTGATGTAACTGGGAATGCCATCACTCCACACGGAACAAAAAACCCCAGAGGTTTTGTGTGTCTGTGTGTGTGTGTGTAAGTGTGAGTGAGTGTGTGTTTATGTGTGCCTGTGTGCAGGTGTGTATGCATGTGTTTGTGTGATTGAGTGTGTGTTTATGTGTGTATGTGTGTGTGTGTGTGTATCTGTGTGTGCCTGTGTTTTGTGAGTGAGTGTGTGCTTATGTGTGCATGTGTGCGTGTGTGTGAGTGTGTGTCTGCATGTGTTTATGTGGTGAGTGTGTGTCTATGTGTGTATGTGTATGTCTGTGTGTGTTTGTGTGAGTGAGTGTGAGTTTATGTGTGTGTGTGTGTCTGTGTGTGATTGAGTGTGTGTCTATGTGAGTGTGTGTGTGTACATTTTACATTTTTACATTTTAAGTATTTAGCAGACACTCTTATCCAGAGCGACTCACAAGATGCACATCACAGTTTTTTACAATGAGTGTGGCACTAATTTCAGAACCTTGAGGTCATTTTTCAAAACTGTAGACACAAAACTCAAAATTGATATTTTTCAAAACTAAACACTTTCTTCAATTGCCTGAATACAATACACATAAACCTAAAATCATTTGTTCGCTGAACCAAATCACTTGTTCACAATGACACAACTTAACATCAAAGTATTAGCATTTCAAAATGCAATACACACATTACATATGATACGACTGTCTTTTAATTTCATTACAATGCATCTAACTATCAATTATTCCAACTGCTCAAAATGATAAACTGTAGCATTACTCCTAATGCATAGCTTTATGGAAACTGATGAACAAAATTCCATATTTAGATCATGAATGTTTTAGGACAAAGATATCTATTGACACCAATTACTTTGGAACATGAACCAATTTTGCGACATTATCTTTGGATGTAATATTTCATCATCATCCTTTATCAGACACCGTTCCTATGGTTCCATGTTCCATGCTGAAATATCGGAGGATGGTGTGGTGGGATGCAGACCTCTTATGGGATCCTATAATGCAGCTCTTCTTGTGAATTTCCTTGATAAGCTACAGCAGGTCTGTCAAGCTGATGGAGTGACTTATGTGATGGTGTGGGACAGTGGTGGCACCAGGGTGGGGCTTGCCGGGGCTGTAGCCCCGTCAGGAATTTGCATAGCACTGGCGCAGCCCCCCAAGCATTTCCTTACAATTATTAAACACTTTAAATCAAAATAACTACCAGCCGACAATTATTTTATAATTCCGTAGTAGAGGCCCTGTGTGTGTGTGTGTGTGTGTGTGTGTGTGTGTGTGTGTGTGTGTGTGTGTGTGTGTGTGTGTGTGTGTGATTGAGTGTGTGTCTGTGTGGGTGGTTGGGGGAGGATGTGTGTGTCTGTGTGTGTGTGTGTGTGTGTGCGTGTGTGTGTGTGTGTGTGTGTGTGTGTGTGTGTGGTTGGGGGGAGGGTGTGTGTGTCTGTGTTTGTGTGTGTGTTTGTTGTTGGGGGGAGGGTGTTGTTCAGTCGTTTACTTCAGCTGTCAGGCCCAGATAGTGTATGAAAGTGCAGGTGTGCAGACTCTCAGGGACGTGTGAAGCGTGTTCCTGCTCGCAGCGGCTCGGCTGCATCTTCCAGGGAGGTTCAGACGGAGGCTGGTGCACTGTGGCGATGGAGCTGGAACATCAATTCTCTTGGAATTGCACTTTTTATTTCTGTCCTTATTTTATTTATTTATTTTTCCATACACTCTGTCCGTACACTGGTTCATTAAAAGTGTCTCCGGACATTTTCTTTGATCATACACAGACATTTGTAGGGAAAGACGTTGTCCTGTTTGATTTTCTGGCTCTGAGATGGGATGCCTGGTACGAGACCCTCAAAACACATGCTAAATATTGTATAAGGCCCAGCTGTGCACTGACCTTTGGGATCACATGGTGGGAAACGGAGATTCACTGGTGTTGAGCTCAAGGGAGAAGTTACCCCTAAACCCTGACACAGGACCAGCTAACTCTACTCATTGTTTCTCTTTTCTTTCTGTTTACTTGGAGTTTGTTTTTCCCCTCTTATAATGCTCACGCATGACTGGCAGTTCCCTGTTTAATTCATGCCATCGAAGTGTAAATGCATTTCCTCACAGAACGCTTTCCATGAAAAATTTAAGAGTGCTAATTTGTTAGATAATCTGACATTACGGGCTCCGGCTCACAACATGTTTTACGGGCAGTGGAGGTGGGAGGGTGGTGGGGCGGACAGCCTCTCATCAGCGCCTCTCTGCTCTGTTGCTCAATTCCCTGAAGCACGCTTTGCCATGCTCAGGTTCTGAATGTTTAATGATGTGAATTACCAGAGTCCCTCAGCTATAATGAAGGAAAAAAGACACACAAATGATTAAAGGAGAGGGGGGGGTGCCCCGAATCTCTGATCTCTCAGACTGGGGATAATGTGTGTGTGTGTGTGTGTGTGTGTGTGTGTTGTGTGTGTATGTGTTTGTGTGTTGTTATATATTGTTTGTGTATGTGTGTGTGTGTACATGTTTGTATGTGTGTGTGTGTGTGTGTGTGTGTGTGTATGGGCAGATTTAGATTATTTTCCCCGTCTGTTTTATTGACTTTTAGTCAACTTTGCCACTTCAATATCCATGGGTAGTGTGCCTGCCACTGCGTGTGGCTGGTAAACACAAACAACGTCCATCTCAAGTTATGAGAAGGGTAGTCCTCACCTGTCAGACTCATAGTTACTACTTCTGACAAATCCCACAACAGAGTGGGTGCATGAAATTGTAAACTGTCACAGCCAACCAAATCCACCATCAGAAATCTGAGGAACCAATCAGATTGCAGGAAGCCTAGGCCAGAAGTGTTAACAAGGTTTTCAAACGTCAGAGATTGAGTGAGTTTGAATATTTTCACATTTTTATTTGGTGTGTTTGTCTTGGTGGCTTTGCACACTGCAGTCAGTTACAGAGATAAGCATTCTAGAAAAACAGTTATGCATCATACATATACTAAATATCGGGTGAAGAATTATTTCGATTTTTTCTCCTTTTTTGTTGTTTTTAAGAAAAGGAGATTTGAACATTGATCAGTATGCCTGCCCATGCCAAGTTGGAGGTTTTATATGAAGGGGGATGGTGTGAATGGATGGAGAGGAGGATTCTGCTCTCCTCTCTCTCCTGATCAGAGCCTTTCTTTTTGATCCCTGCCAGTAGTCACATGGGTTTCTTGGGCTTTGTCTGAATTCCATGTGAAGTATTTCAAAGAGCAGCACAACTGGGCCTGAACCAGTAAAGCCTTCCACTAATACCACAGACTCTAATGCTCTCCAGATACTCCTTCCCTCCTGCGCTCCTTCCTTCCTCTCTTTTTCTTAACTACAGGAGGTTCGGATTGGTAACGGGAGTTTACGATGCTGTGTTACAGTACAGAACATCCATTGCCACAGTATGTACTTAAGCCCCAAAGGTGCATCAAATTGTAATGTTTCAGCTTCAAGGCTCCAGAGACAGATCTTTCAGTGTTAACAACATGGAGCAGAGTATCTGCTGGTCTATACAATCTATGCTAATATCGTTCTCGTATAATTGTGTTGCCTGCAACTTGTACGATAAGGAGGGATGGTAGAAATGCAATACTACAATTTTGGGTCAGATTATTGTGCAGTTGGTTCAGAATTTAATTGGCACAGAATAAATGAGCATCGTTTTGGCATTTAGGTTCACACAATCCATAGAGACGCAGCTCTGGCAGCTGCAAGTTAAAGTTGCTAGCTTGGCAGTTATTTAGAGCCAACATAACACAATGCAACATAGCAGAGCAATGTGGCAGCCGAGTGAGCAAGATACATAGATATGGAGCTGAAAAAGTGCACTTCATAAGCACCTTGTGAACTGTAGTGCATACCATAAGACAGTTCTGCCCTTTACCATGAGAGTATAGAGTAGTGGTTGCAGAAGTGGGCTTGTAACCAGAAGGGTGTTGGTTTGTAGGTGTGACACTGCCATTTTACTGTAGCTTAAGGACTAACATAAAAATGTAAGTTACTGTATGTATATTTCCCTGGATCACATGCATGCACACAGGTATGTTCTCTGTATGTCAAGCAGATGAATAATACAGACAATTATATCAAGAAATATGCACTCCATAATTCTAAACTCTAAATTTGGTCTGCATCCTGTTAAGGCACTGTTGTAGTTTGTGGATGAGCCCCACGGTCTGTATCCTGTTATGGCACTGTTCTAGTGTGCGGATGAGCCCCATAGTCTTAAGGCACTGTTCTAGTGTGTGGATGAGCCCCACGGTCTGCATCCTGTTAAAGCACTGTTCTAAAGTGTGGATGAGCCCCACGGTCTGGTATCAAATCCAGTGTCAACTGTGGCCAACATCCCTGTGCGGCGCCGCATAATTGGTGGTAGCGTTGCCCAGAAAAAAAATATCTGCAGGTGGGCTGAAATGTAACTTTATGTTCTGTTTCTTTTCCCGGTGCTGTGTATGGTCCCTGGTGCTGCTGGAAAGCTCTGCTCATTTCTATAAGCCCCATTTCCTCACCCATTCTGGGTTGGACAGAGGAAAAACAACCAAAACGAATAATAATTCTGTGGTCAATCTGATCACCAGAAAATTGATTTGGCATCGGTTTTGGGGGAAAGTAAAATAAATTAGTCAGCACTCATACTTATGGGAATTTAATCAGATTTAATTACAATGTTATGGTGACATAAATTGAGGAAAGCAAATATAGGCATTGTAGATTTCCCTAAAAACTTCCCAAAAACTTCCCAGAACGAGGGAATATTAAGTGGGTGCTTATTTGGCACGGAAACAAAATGTGGAATTGAATAAAGTGCTAACTGGTTGGAGCACCTCTGGTGCTGGCATTTAAAGATGTAAATCGCAAGTTACCGTCCGCCACGGAAATGGGGGAACGTTGAATATTCATGGATGAGGCTCCGTGGGGGCAGAAGATAAGGCATTCACGCTCCGGCAAAGAGGGAAAAAAGCCAATCGGCACTCTGTGGACGTGTAGACATCAGTGGTTTAATGGCTTGAATCTAACACAGGCCAATTAAGAGGCATGCGGCAGGCGCCCGGGCGGCGCCCATTCATTTGAGGGGAAATTGAGGTTGAAATTAGCCATTGTTCAACCACATGGCCTCATCACAAACGAGGAGGGAGGAGAAGATGTGCCAGCCCTCCAGTCTCTAGGCCTCCAGTCACACTTTAAAGGTGTGTGTGTGTGTGTGTGTGTGTGTGAGAGAGAGAAAGTGTGTGTGTGTGGTGTGGATGTGTGTGTGTGTGTGTGTGTGTGTGTGTGTGTGTGCATGTGTGTGCGTAGGTGTGTGTGCATGTGTGTGTGTTTCTGTGTGTATACGCATATGTGTACGCGTGTGTGTGTGTGTGTGTGTGTGTGTGTGTGTAGGTGTGTGGTTTTTCCGCAGGTGTGTGTATGTGCGTGTGTGTGTAAATGGGCATGTGTGTACATGTGTGTGCCTGCATAGGAGTGTGTGCATGTGTGTACATGTGTGTGTGTGTGTGTGTGTAAGTAGGCATGTGCATGTGTGTGCATGTGTAGGTTTTTCCACAGGTGCATGTGTGTGTGTGCATAGGTGTGTGCGTTTGTTTATCACCACTGTTGTTCTGTTTATAATCATGTCGTTTTTACCACGTAGCTAAAGTGAAGATTGAGATTTGGCAGGTCAGCCAGCAGTGTGAAGCTACACTGAATGTTCTCGGTTAGCATGGGGCTAATGAGCAGCTCGGATCAGGCTGTCCCCCTCTGCCATGCCCATCACACATGATTGGTTCTCTGAGATGGAAAAAGTGCATTATGGTTGCATATCATGTGACTCGAAGGTGTTAGGGTGGGGCACGGGAGGGGGTGAAGGGTTGTAGGATCAGAACAGAGAGAGAGCACATCAGTGACCAGATTTTGGCAAGGATGTGTGTTTTTAGTGACAGTTTTTTTTGTTGCAAATTCATATTGTTGTGGAGAAAGAGTGCCTTCCCCAAGCAGGTCATGTGACCTCTTTAGGTCAAGCGTCACTTACATGGGGGATACACAGACAGGCCAATGTCACAATATTATATGTTTTATATGCAATCCAGATAGTCGGTTCAGGCCTTTCTTCCCACTTCTGGACATTCTGTTCCTTATTCTGGGAGATTGGCGATGGGGTGTTCAACTGCTGTCAAACTATGAATAACAAACCGGCTAATCAGAAGACTTTGAGCCAAGAGAATATTACAGAGTACAGAGATGATTAGCACTGCATATAGACAATTTATTGGGGTAACCCTAGTTATTTTCTTTCAACATTTACAAGGTTCTGATTTTTAAAATGAGGTAAAAAATGTGCTCCTACAACTTATGTTGAAGAGGCAGCAAAAACTGTTCAGCACAGGGGTAACTTTTTATTTTTATTTTCTTAGTCATTAACACATGCAGTATGTTACGTATTCACTCTCTCATTAACACATGCAGTACATTACATATTAACTCTCATATTAACACATGCTGTATGATACATATTCACATATTAACACATGCAGTATGTTGCATATTCACTCTCTCATTAACACATACAGTATGCTACATATTCACTCTCATTAACACATGCAGTATGTTACATATTCAATCTCATTAACACATACAGTATGTTACATATTAACTCTCTCATTAACAAATGCAGTACATTACATATTCACTCTCATTGACACATGCTGTATGATACATATTCACTCTCATATTAACACATGCAGTATGTTACATATTCACTCTCATTAACACATGCAGTATATTACATATACTACAATTTATGTGAATAAAAAGGAAGCAATTTCCTGAAATTCCAGGGTCCACTCCATTAATATCCAGATTGTTTGTGATGCACACTGCCAGGGTGACGTCTTTAGGATAAATGTCCAGGCCTACTGCATGACGGTGGAACATAAATGAAACAGGCCTAGTTGCAGTTGTGAGTTTCCTTTTTTTATTTATTGCTTTCCATTTAACAATGACCTTAAATTAGAAGAAAAGAAAACGTTGTTTTTAAATTGGAAAGCCTAGAAATAAGGAAAAAAAAGAGATGGTAAAATAAAACACTTTCTTTTAACAATGTAGGTCTCAAAATATAAACTCAAATCATGAAAATAACAAATTAATGTGCGCAGTTTGTTTTCCCCCTTAAATTAGAAGAAAATCTGATTCGAGCGCCAACTTTTCCTTTCTTTTAACAATGTAGGTCTCTAAACTCAAACAAGCAAATCGCTCTCCTCTTTTTTGAGAAGCACTCTTGGCGCAGCCACGCAAAACTGTCATCCATGTCAGGAAATTGCCATAGCTATAGCGTTAGCGCACTGGTATTTAAAGGGATAGAAAATAGGTGTTCTGATTGGCCGTTATGAAACCAAACCCCCACCACACCCACATGTATTTTTTCAAAGTTAATCCAACCTCTTTTACATACGGGGCCGGAGGTGCGATATCGTCCTAAATCACGAAATTACCGAAATTGCGTTAGACACACCCTAAAGCGCCATCGTCTTCGCTTTGTGTCTGCGTTACCGACACCATCCTAATTCACCAAAATAGGGTGAATGTGTTACTCTCTCAGTAACACAGGCAGTATGTTACATATTCACTCTCTCAGTAACACATACAGTATGTTACATATTCACTCTCTCATTAACACAGGCAGTACATTACATATTCGCTCTCTCATTAACACATACAGTATGTTACATATTCACTCTCTCAGTAACACATACAGTATGTTACATATTCACTCTCTCAGTAACACAGGCAGTACATTACATATTCAATCTCTCATTAACACATACAGTATGTTACATATTCACTCTCTCATTAACACATACAGTATGTTACATATTCACTCTCTCAGTAACACAGGCAGTACATTACATATTCACTCTGTCATTAATATCCAGGGTAGCTCATCTGCCTACTCGTCTTACCTGTGGCACTGTATGCTTTTACATGGGACCCATTTACACAGCTGGGTATATTCACTGAAGGAGTTGAGAGCTTAAGGAGACAACAGCAGTACCTGTTGTTCCTGGGATTTGAACCTGCAATCCCTCCGGATCTCAGTCCAGAGTCGTAGCCACTTCCATAGGGAGCCAACCAGGAGCCAGAGGATCTCCGTTCTCACCGTAGCTTGGTGTAGCAGGACCTGGAGTTCGGCAGTGTAACGGACCACAATCCCAGAATCCACCTCCAGCTCTCTGCTGGGCTTTAACGAGTCCCTCAAAAACCACAGCAAGACAACGAGCATGGAGAACACAGCCTGACAATAAATAGCTTTGAAAAACAGATTTTAACAAAACAACTAGGCCTGAAAAAGCCCCCAGCAGCTGTAGGTAGCGTCTAACGAGCCGCGGTGTGATGAAGCCATGTGTGTCATTTAATTACTGAAGCCTCAGTCTCCCCACTACCATCAGGCTTGCAGGTAAATCATAGCTGAGGGTCCTCTTTCCTCGGTCTTCCTTTCCAGGGTACATTAATATACAATCCTGGGATGGCTAATCAAATAACCTTTTCTCTGTTTCTAACAATAGACAATACAGCCTCCTTTTAAAAAAAAAAGATACATATACACTACCGGTCAAAAGTTTTAGAACACCTCCATTTTTCCTGTTTTTACTGAAATTTAAGCAGTTGAAGTCCAGTGAATAACCTGAAATGGTACAAAGGTTAGAAAAAAAGGTTTAGGTTCCCAAAACGGAAAAATAATGTCCAGAGTTATAAAAAAGGCCCTTTTCAGGGAACAAGTAATGGGTAAACTAACAACAGCGACTCTGGATCCAGCAAAAGAGCCCCAAACCCTCCATGTTTGACAGTTGGTGAACTGAACCATCCTTTTTCAAACCCTTTTGAAGATTTCAAATTTTGATTCAAATTCAAGACATTGGTCCTAGCATACCAGGCAGTCAAGGGATCAGCCCCAACATACCTCCTCAAGATCTTCAAACCCTACACACCTGCCAGACCACTCCGTTCTGCTACCTCAGGATGCCTAGCACCTCCCCCTCCACACCTGCACTTCCCGGTCACATCTCCTATCGGTTCTGGCTCCACGATGGTGGAATGACCTTCCTGTGGAAGTCAGAACAGCTGAGACCCTGGCCACCTTCAAGCGATGACTGAAGACTCACCTCTTCAGGGTGCACCTCTCCCCGTAGTCCGGTTTTTGTTAAACTTAGGGACATAGTTGCTTAGTTTTACACGTCTAAATGTTTATGTATTGTATTAGGCTTAGGCATTATTTTTGCATTTTCTTTATTGCTAGTTGAATTGTGGCAGATTTTCAGGGTCCAAGTTTAAACTGGTTGGTCCTAGCACCCAGGAACTGTACTTCCCACTAGGGTGGCTTTCAGCTAAACTGTTCTTGACTACGGTTAATACTATGTTGTACGTCGCTCTGGATAAGAACGTCTGCCAAATGCCTGTAATGTAATGTAATGTAATGATTCATCGGTCCATAAGACCTTCTTCCAGTCTTCAGTAGTCTACTGGCGGTGCTTCATGGCCCAGGCAAGCCTCTTTTTCTTATTTTGCCATCTTAGCAATGGCTTTCTTACTGCCACTCGACCTGTCAAACCTGCAGCTTGAAGTCTTCTCTTTACAGTTGAAACTGAGACTTCCTTACTTTGACCAGTGTTAAGCTGTGCTTGAAGCTGTTGTCCTGTGAGCTGCCTATCACGCAAGCTGTTGACTCTCAGAAACTTGTCTTCTGATTTTGTTGTGGCTTTGCATCTGCCAGACCTCTTCCTGTCAGTTTCCTTCAGTTTCCAAGTGCCTTTTGATGGTGTAGGAAACGACAAAAAATTAACATTATTTTTCAGTTTTTGGTAACCTGAACTTTTATTTTTTTAACCTCTGTCAGTTTACTGCTTACCTTTGTACCATTTCAGGTTATTCACTGGACTTGGACTGCTTACATTTCAGTAAAAACTGGAAAATGGGGGTGTTCCAAAACTTTTGACCGGTAGTGTATATAAATACGTACCTGTATATATTCTGTCAGAATGACAGAAAATGTTCTGATGCTTCCACTACTGAAGTAAAGGATTTGTTTCAGTAGAACGTGATGCTGGCCATGAAACATGAAAATAAGATGTGCAGATGGCTTCTAAGGACAAACGAAATGTGAAAATAACTGATTAAAATGACACTCTTTTTTAAATGGCACAATGAAATTGTAAATAATATTTTTATAAGGAAAATTCATTACTGCTTATAAATTCACATAATTTAGAAAAAGTATATCATAACCAGAAACCCATAGCTTAGATTGTTACATACATATTACAATGAAAATATGAACTCTAATTATAAAATGTAGCAAAAATTCAGTTTGTCAGTATTACGGCCCGCAAAACCAGGTTGTCGGGTAGCTGACCAAATAGGACGCAACAACACAACACTCTGTCAAGGATATAAAAATACACAATGTTTATTTACAATGGAAAAAATTAAAGACCTACTTATACAAGCAGAAGCAAACTTAAACAAAACAGCTAGCTAAGCTAATCGCAAAAAGAAAAACTCTTCCCTACCTCCAAAACAAAACAAAAAAAAGTGATTCTTCCGAGAAGCTAGCTGACAACTCTAATCTTCCCCTCTCTGACCAAAAGGTGCTCAAAGGGAAAGAAGGCAACCAAACAAACAAAATCATGGTCATAAGCCACAAATGCAAAAGGCAGAGTCAAAAAAATGGTTTCACAAAAAACACAAAACGTCGCCATCACACCAAAATAAGCTCTTCGCAAAATGGTACTGTCACAATGCCACATGACAATCCCTGGACTGGAGCAGAGCAGCCAATGGCAAGAACTGGCAGAGGAGTGGGGTTTGCTGGTCTACGGACCAGATTTGTATTTCTCCATCTCTCCCCCAGACGCGGGAGAGAGAAACAGCGGGAGAGCAGGTTAAATAAAACAAACAAACACAAAGTCTTCACCCTACTTGCCGCAAAGCTTTCGGGCAAAAACAATTAACTGAAATAACAAACTAAAATAAACAACAATAAATGGAAGCCTGCCTCCTCCGAGGGGGGAATCCCCTTTCCGGGAAACACACAACAAACACAGACAATCAACGGCTTTCCACATCGCTTCCATACATTCACATTTAACAGGCATCACCACTTAACGGGACAGGGTAGAACTCTACGCACTGTCCCTACGCACTCTCATCACACCTCTCAACAGGACACCGTGCCTCTTCAGTCTGGAGTTCTACTACAACCTCACCAGGCACACACATATTCAGTGACTTTTCAAGTGCTTCCCAAACCCATGCACACAGAAACACTCTTCTCTTTAACTCGGACACTCAGAGACCATGCCACTCATGACAGTGAGAGTTCTCTGGCAAGCGGCCCCGAAACACTCTCCACTATTTCAGTGAGAGTTCTCTGGGAATTGTCCAGAAACACTCCACTGCCCTACTACTCACTTAACACAAACACACAGAGACGGAGAGATGGACACTATTTCAGTGCGCCCACACCCTGCGAGTGCCAAACCTGCCCCCGGAAAGTCTCACTGCTCCAAAGACCTCCACAGCATGGGAAAACAAAGGCAACCCTGCCACTCCCATGTTACCGAGACAGATGCCCTCCACAGGTACATGAAATAAGGTTATTTTCCCCAAAAACGGTGTCTCCCTCTGTGCAGGAGTGCAGGCCTTGTAATCCCTCAGCTCAGGGGGCATGGTCAGTTGAGGTCAGAGACAGTTCAACTTGCCAAAAACTCTTACCTACGTGCTGGCATCATGGCTCCAGCAAGCAATCAGCCACCTACAGTGGGAGGGAAACTCCCCACGACCGTATCAGTCAGCAAATTTCAATGAAATTTCCTGTATGTATAGTTTGTAATTTTAGATGCTGTAATGTTTTTGGGTGGTACAGTTTGAGTGCACACGCTGTAGATTGTTGTCTGAAGGTGGTCTCTCAGCCTTTGCACAGTGAGGTTAGTCTGCTATTAAACCTATAAAACACCTTAACAAATCAACAAAAACCTTCAATGGTAAGGTATCATTAGCTCTGTTAGTGCTACATATGGTGGCCCATGTAATGCTGGCTTTCCCAAAAGCTTTTGAAAGTGCTGACAGCCATTATATATCAACAGCTACATATCCATTTAACTGCCAACCCCGGCATAGTTGAAAAAGGGTTATCAACACTTGTCTCTCAGTTTCACTCCATTGGCATATTTATTGTAGTCTTATTATTTGGCACCACAAATTTGCGTTATGAAGCCAAAAGCCTATGCTTGATTAGCAATAATCCACATGCACTGGCAGCATGAGGATATATCTCCTTTAAATGATCTTGTGAATCTTCTGGCTGATTAGAGCACCTCACACATACGTATACAGACAACAGAAAGGGCGTCACCAAGCAGCAATGTGTCTGAGAGAGACTCCACTTCAATCCGTTATTTGGCGCAGATTGCACCACTTGGTGTTGGAACTGCAGAACCTCATGTGCCCTAATATTATTTTGCTGTGCTGTGGAAGTCTACAGCAGCTTTACCCTGATCCTGGAGTGCCACAGTGCCTGCAAAGCTACTCACCCCTGGCCCTGGGGGGCCACAGTCCCTGCATGACCACTCAACCCTGGTCCTGGAGGGCCACAGTGCCTGCAGGGCTACTCCACCCTGGTCCTGGAGGGCCACAGTGCCTGCAGACCCCCTCAACCCTGGTCCTTGAGGGCCACAGTGTCTGCAGGCCCCCTCAACCCTGGTCCTGGAGGGCCACAGTGTCTGTATGCCTACTCAACCCTGATCCTGGAGGGCTGCAGTATTTTCTTCCCTACCCAGTACCACAAATGTTTGTGGTTTAGAGAGGCAGCTTGATTGTGGCCCTGATGGCTTGAATTGAGCAGCTCAGGTATAAAGCACAGTCCAGCTAGAGGGGTTTAAAGGAAGTCTATCTCTGGCAGATCTAAGAAGAATCAAACAAGGCTTGCGTTGCTCCTCGTATTTTCTTTTAACTTTTTCCAGAGCAGGAACAGAGATTCTGTCATTGTCCTGACCTTGGTTAAAGTTTGATCCCTAAAATGCATTTCAGACTCTGTGCTTTGAACGGGAGGCGATCAATTGTCACGTGTGGCAGTTTGTGGGCAGCATGTTGAATGTGCCTAGATTGGCTGTTCCTCATCCTCTTGGTTGTGTTAAACACCTACTTAAGGCATAATTGCTGTGTTGCCTGTCTTGTTATAGTAAAGAGTTCATGACAAAAGCCCGATTTTCAGGAGAGGGGATCTGGTCACAATCTTTGTTGTCTGTTCCTCCCCGCTCCCAATGCGAGAGCCATCTTTGAGTCAGGGCACGTGACCAAAAAACAAATAACACTGGTAAAATACAGTATGTGTACATACGTATAGAGAATATGTACAACAGTGTAGAATCTGTGCAATACAAACATGGGTGTAAGTGTGTGTGAATATGCATGTTTGAGTATGCACACGCAAGGGTGTGTGTGTGTGTGTGTGTGTGAATATACATGTTTGAGTATGCACACGCTGGGGGTGTGTGTGTGTGAATATGCATGTTTGAGTATGCACATGCAGGGTGTGTGTGTGTGAATAGGCATGTTTGAGTATGCACACGCAGGGGGTGTGTGAATATGCATGTTTGAGTATGCACACGCAGTGTGTGTGTGTGTGTGTGTGAATAGGCATGTTTGAGTATGCACACGCAGGGGGGGTGTGTGAATATGCATGTTTGAGTATGCACACGCAGTGTGTGTGTGTGTGAATATGCAGGTTTGAGTATGCACACGCAGGGGGTGTGTGTGTGAATATGCATGTTTGAGTATGCACACAGGGGTGTGTGTGTGAATATGCATGTTTGAATATGCATGTTTGAGTATGCACACACAGGGGGGTGTGTGTGTGGGGGGTTATGGGTATGGTGGGGAGAACCGGCGTTGCCCTGACAACAACAGTAGCTGTCAACACCTCTCTCTAATGGTGACAAATGGTGCTTATTACATAAGCACTAATTTCCCCCGATCTCCTTCAGATGAAGATACTTAGCCCCGCGCTGATCAGATTGTGTGGCGGTAATTACTGAGAACAGACCCTATTAAACGCCAGTGCCTGCCGTTCAGCGGAGCTCCAAACGTCTGCTTCTCCTCCACCTTCCCCTGCTTTCCTTCCTCTCCTCAATCTCTTTTTTTACAAAGTCAGAGGATTTCCGGGGCTCGGTCCATCGCTACAGTGACGGGGGCCAATCAGACCCCTTCCCCGCCAGCTCTTGAAACACCTTGGGCTCTCTGACCAATCACGTTGAGAGGAGAGGGGAACGAGCAGCCAAGCACATGGAACACGGGTACATTGGAGGTTTGAGCTCTCACCATAAATGGACATCTACCGCCTCGTGCACTGTGCAGCTCATTAGGAAACATTGAATGATTTGTGCTGGCCAACCAGACACTATCTCAGGGTTTTATTTTCAAATACGTATTGACTTTTACCAGAAAACTAATTGTTTCCAAGCATTAAATTAGGTATTAAGTGTATTTAAATGTAATTTAAGAGAATATCTGAAAAAAGAATGGGGTGTTTAAGGGAGGTTGCAGAAGGCGTCATTGTGTACATTAGTTTATAAGAACAATGCTTACTCAATTAGATCTGAGAGATTGCTTGTAATTGGTCTCTGGGGGGAACCTGATGTGCTGACTTTGACCTGTAAGGTCACTACAGGTGACATCACCAAGCTTATAGTGAGCGCAAAAGCAAAACATTTAACCTCATTGGTTGTGTTTGTACACAGGTGTTTGCACAGTTCCCTTCCATCCAGGCTTGATGTAGTGCTGGATATTCTATAGACTGTCGGTACCTGATGAGTCCAGATGGGCCAAACAGTCAGTTCTCACCATTATGTATTCTTATGAGTTTGTGACACACAATAACAGCGGAGATGGGGGGATCATATATTCTAGCATTATCGTTCAGCTGATGGTGTCAGGTGTGATATCAGGTAATCTGCTCCCATGGGAAAATAACTGTTGATGAGGTTGAACGCACATTTATGTTATAATTGATGAGACTGTATGGCAGCACAGATGCAGGTTGTTCTCTCTCTGGGAGGAAACATCCTCTCGGGGTGTTCATTTAGTGCCACTTCTCTGTCCATTGAGTTATGAGTCATTTACATTGTTAATAAGAGCAGAGCACAGACAGACAGACAGAGACAGAGGACTACAGACTCTGTCTGCAATACTCAAAGCAGTTGGCGCTAAACAAGCACGAGAGCAGGGCTGTGGTGTGCCGAGTCATGTCAGTAATCGCTGTGATCACCGAGTGGTCTGTGGGCCCGCTCATGAAGAGGAGCCTAATTCAGGGCCCTCCCAGATGGGCCGAGAGGAACCTGGTTGTTTCCTTGTTGTTTGTCTTCCTGTTTGAAGAGTCTGTGTGGGAGGAGGTGACCTCGCTAACGAGGGTAAAGCAGAGCGTTCCTGTGTTCGGTGCGGTGGGAAGTCCAGAACGGCAGTCAAAATGTGCCACGATGCCACATAAAGAACTAACAGCCCTATTTCCCTCTGAAAGAATATATTCACGGCATCCATTACCTCGCTATTACATCTGTCTGTACAGAAAGGTCTGCACTGCTCCCGTGTATGTTCCCCTCACACACAGAACTGGCTTGAAGAAGGCTGATTCTCAAACAGCAGCGTTTTCCCATCTCACCCTTCTTTCTTTCTTCTTTTCATGGTATGAGTTTCTTTCAGTCAGATGGGAGAAACCGAGAGCTCAGCTCTACTCTCATTTAATTTAGAGCCGATTTTTCCAGCTGCACATGGAAACAGGTCTGATCCAGAGTACAGCATGGTGGGAGTGTTGGAGCATACTGTGGGCTCTGTTGCCATGCATTGAGTGTGGTTTAGCTTGTGTGCACAGTGGTCATCCATTATGTTTTTTCAGAAGCAGGTGACCCATTGTCCTGTGACTGTGACACCTCGTACCAGAAACCCTGCTTTCCAGTAGCCCACACAGAATGGCTGTATAGGTAAAGTCGTCCCTGATTGGATCCCAACAAAGATAACGCTCACACTTTTTTTGTAACGCCCGTTTGGGCGTAACGGTTGGAATATGAACAGCACGCTGAACTAGACTGCCCCCGCTCGAGATAAGCCCAACCATCCTCACAACGGCGTAACAGAGGGGGAGAGAGAGAGAGAGAGAGGAAATTTGAATACTGTTCATGTGGAAGGGGGGAGAAGAGGAGAGGGGAGGGGAGGAGAGGAGAGGAGAGGATTGGAGAGGAGAGGGGAGGGGAGGGGAGGGGAGAGGGGAGAAGGGGAAGGGAGGGGAGGGGGGCCTGATTATGCACCACAGACCTCTCTGTTTGACAGCCGTTGAGATCTCATCGTGGTGGGTGGGGCAGACAGGAAACCGTGCAGAAGACCCATTAATGATAGATTCAGGGGGCCGTATTCATTCCCCCAAGGTCACACGATAGCGGTGACATCGGCCCCATCTCCCTGTGACACCAGGCCTGTCGCCGGTCAGGGCTCTGACAGCCGCGACACCTGGACAAGCTCCCTGCTTATAATTGCTAATGTCTCCTTTTCTGTCCCTCAAACCTGTAGCCCTCTGGTTGTGAGTCAAATTCCCCAGATCGCTTTGTTAAATTGGCGCTCTCATCACACCTAAACGCTTTCTGCGGCGTTGTCAGTAATGATGAGGCGTTTTCTTTGCTCTCTCGTTTGATAATGTTGCACGGCGTGCTTCATATATACAGTTCATGGACTTAAATCAGCTTGTTCTGACACCAGTGCAGCAGCGCACAGAAAATTAGCATTACAGTGAGCCTGTACCATTTCAACATACTTTCCTCTGAGAGCTTTTGAATAATGCATAAATATGCAAGCGAGAAGATTTAAAGAAGCGTTTTAATCTCTGGCTGCCTCTCTTCCTGTTGAGAAAATGTCTGGGAGGTCAGGAGTCCCCTGGGACCTGTGTAAGAGGACTTTCTGTAATGTTTTTGATAATTGTATAGCCTAACCATGACGGGAATTAGCATATGAAAGTCATATTTTTTCCCACTCAGATATCGCTTTTTTGTACGTTAATTTGTAAGTGATTTTGGAAGACAGGGACTGATGCTGTCCCAGAGGGTTTTGTATTTAATATCTCATATTCCCGTCAGTGAGATTCATTGTTAGCCCTCTGTTAGCCTAGCCCCCCTTGTTGGTCACCAGTGTGGTTGCCGTCCAGATTCTGGAGGATGGGGTGTAAGGTTTGGGGAGGGGGGAGGATGCTAACTACTACTGTATATCTCTAGCATTAATATAAACTAGGGATGCCCTGATATTAAAATTCTGGACCGATACTGATAATTCAAATATACAATCGGCCGACACCGATAATTTGTTATTTATTGTCCTAATGCGTCCAACTTTTACACTGTTATCGTAATTTCAATTATCAACCATGGCAAATTTACAAATGTCGATGATTGCGGTTAGGCTATAATATTGTTGCGTGGAGGAGAATAATTCCTGCATCCGTTTTGGTCTTTTTCCATCCGCAATACAAGACACAGCAACACAGCAACACAGCCAGCCTTGATATGAAGTGCAACCTCATATCGGAAAGCATCATCAAAGCGCCAAACTTGCAGCTAGCAAAGCATGGAGTGAATTTGTTCAATCAGTAAACCCACTACCTAGGGTAGGCCCGGACAAAACGAGATTGAAGACGAACCCAGTTTAGTCCCTAAGAAAGGCTTAGGGGTTACTTTGCGTGGGGTTACAAAACCTTGGTTACAAATGAGCTGACAAAAACCAGAAAGGAGGCGCGTTCTGCAAGTACTATAACAAAGCGGTCACGGCGGCAAAATATACATTTTTGTATTTGTTTAGGCAAAGTGCAAACTTTATACTTGAAATTATGCTTGAAAACTTACCGCATATACAAGCATTGAATGTTAAATAAAGTAGTGTTTTAATATCTGTATATACTCCATATACTCCCAGCTCCAGTGTGCATCTTGTGCAAGACTTCGTGGAGACTTTGAGTACTCACGATAGCTAGTCAATCGCAGCATCGTCAGAGGAGTAAATTAGGCATGGTTTTAGTCAGTTTAGCCTGTAAATAAAAGATGCTGCCATTCCATTCAAGTTTGAACATTTAGACCACATTGACGCAACACAAATTGACGGATAATTATCGGCCACTGCCATCTGTAAATTTGATCTTATCAGCCGATAAGCCAATTGCAGTTAACAAGGCAAATATCAGCCGATACCGATAGTCCACCGATATATCAGTGCACCCCTAATATCAATCCATCAGAATATGAACAGAAAGGAACTGTATAAGCCCCCATCTTAGCTTTTTCTTGTATATGTGTGGTACAGCCTTGATTTGATCTCAAGCATCATAAAAAGCATTAATCACAATCTTGTTTATGAAATGAATCTATTGGCATTGTGCTGTGTGTCACATCACTTATCAAACAAATCCATAAAGATGGCTTTACCCGCAGGACCGCCACCACACACACACACACACACACACACACACACACTCACATACACTCTTAACTATGTATGTATCACACACACACACACACACACACACACACACACACACACACACACACATAAACACACACACATACACACTCTCTTAAATATGTATGTTTCACCTGGACGGCAGTTGGCTGAGCTCAATAATTCATACAGATGTAAGTGGGCGCAAGCGCTGGAGGTGGGACAGGCACACCACGGGACCTGTGGGACTGGAGATCTGCAGAGACATAGTCTGAGAGAGTGAAGCTGGGGGCCCCCTCCATACACACACACACACACACACACACACACTCTCTCTCTCACACAAACACACACACACACATTCATTATTGAAACTGTGTTTGTGCATACGTACCTGTCAGTTTACATTTTCCAGCTGTCTAGTGTGGATTCAGTCTAGCATGAGCAACTGAAATTATTATTGTTGACCTCACAGAGAGGGACCCCCCATATTGCCCCAGTTCAAAGTCCAGGAAGGACCCCATGGAGTCTGGCTGTGTCCTGCAGCAGCACCTGTTCAGGGCCCCTCAGGTTCCTGCGGTGCATTGTGGGAAACCAGGCATGAAGGGTGAAGGGGAAGCGGTTTAATTATTCATGAGGGGCTGAGGATGGGCGGGGGCAGGAATGTGATGCATGCTGGGTGGGGGCGGAGACGGGTTGGGATGGGGTTTGGTTGCAGAATGAGTTTTCTGCTGGTGGGGGGGAGACACCTCCAGGAACCAACCTTTTCAGCGATGTGGAACAGCTCCATCTGTGTGTCAGACAGGTGGATGGTGTTCTCAGCGCTCATGATAGCGCAGAGGAAGAAATAGCCATTTAGAGGACTCATCAGCAATGTTCCGCAGGAAAAAAGGTGATTTAAGAACAAGTGTAGTCCCGGATTGCGGACCCTCACTAGACCACCCGGGAGGCCCCGGACCCTCACTTCTTTAATCCTATTAATTACACACGCTCCCCCTTGTGGCCAGTTTGTGACCTTACCGTAGAGAAGTGGCCACATATGCACCAACCGAAAGCAGCATGCAGGTGGGCTGACAACATAGACACAGTTCATTTGTAAGAGCCTTTTGAAGTGGTTTGATATGGATCTCTGGTCTGTCCCAGTCAGTGATGCTACATGCAGCTAAATTAAGATTTTGGTAAAGGTGTAGCAGTTGTTCCATTGGTTGTTTAAGCCCAGGTTGTTGGAAGTGCTGTTCAAGTGCCTTGGGCCCAAAGAAATCCAATAATTGGCTTTGATTAGAACAGAGATCTAATGGAGGCCACAGGGGCTCGATTAAATCCAGAAAACTCGCACGCACCCTTAAGGTTCCACAATTCTGAGCACCGTGCATTGAGCTCAGAGAGGCGATTGCTGGCCACATAGCGGACACCTTGTGTGGGCCAGCACCGATTCGTGCCAATCAATCAGAGGATTGATCTTGCTCTCCATAGCGAAACATGATTGGTTCAGACCAATGTTATTGATTGCGCATGGGGTTCATGTTATTAGGGCTATGATGGTATGAAATGTTCATGGTATGATAATCATACTACTCAATTTCACGGTTTTCGGTATATCACGGTATCAGTTTTTAAGCTAAAAAAAAGTATCACACAAAGTTTACAACTCGATCTGTTTATTTTATGGCTCTTTGCAGATTTACAGTGAGCACCATAATTCATTGGACAGTGACACATTTTTGTTATTTTGGTTCTGTACTCTAGCACTTTTTAAAGGAAACAATGACAATGAGGTTGAAGTGCAGACTGTCAGCTTTAATTTGAGGGTATTTTCATCCATATCGGATGAACTGTTTAAAAATGACAGCACCTTGGCTTCACAGATGTGTTTCGTTAGGCAGGTGTATTTATTTGTGTCGTTAGTGAATGCAGAAGAGAGCTGTTGATGTCTAGTCTTGATTCTAGACTTTGCAATTGCCTTTGGAGATTGTTGTTAGGGTGTGACAACATGAGAAAGAGTTCTGGAACAAAGTCTTGTGGACAGATGAGACAAAGATTAACATGTACCAGAGTGATGGAAAGAGGAAAGTGTGGAGAAAGAAAGGAAATGCCCATGATCCAAAGCACCTCATCCGTGAAACATGGGGTGTTATGGCTCGGGCCTGTATGGCTGCCAGTGGAACGGGCTCATTTGTCTTCATCAATGATGTGACTGCAGACAGAAGTAGAACAATGAATTCTGAAGTCTACAGAAATATTTTATCTTCTCAGATAAAACCAAATGCCTCCAAACTCATTGGAAAGCACTTCATCATGCAACAAGACAATGACCTGAAACATACTGCTAGAGCAACGAAGGGGTTTTTGACGGCCAAAAAGTGGAAAATCCTTGACTGGCCAAGTCAATCACTTGATCTGAATCCAATTGAACATGCATTTACATGCTGAAGAGGAGACTGAAGGCAAACAGGCCCCCGAAAACAGGCAGGAACTGAAGATGGCTGCAGTACAGGCCTGGCAGAGCATCACCAGGGAAGATACCCAACGTCTGGTGATGTCTATGCGTCGCAGGCTTCAAGCAGTCATTGCATGCAAAGGATATGCGACCAAATATTAAAAATGATTACTTTATTCTACATTATGTTAAACTGTCCAATGAATTATAGTGCCTGACAATGGGGGGGACTATGTACAAAAGGTTCTATAATTTCTAAATGGTTCATCCGATATGGATGAAAATACCCTCAAATTAAAGCTCATTGTCATTGTATCCTTTCGATCTCAAAGTGCTAGAGTACAGAACCAAAATAACCCAAAATATGTCACTGAATTATGGTGCTCACTGTATATACCATTTTACTTGAAATATAAAACAAAAAATGCAATGGAATATAGTTCACTCCTTGTAATTATATTTTTGAATCAATTTAAATCATTCACTTTGTGAATTAAGAAACATTTTGCTTTATCGTGTTATCAGCTTTTCGGATCTAGTACTATATTTAGCCACTCACTTTTTCCATTGTGGCATAATGTGAAGGATGATGCTCACACAGGTGGAATGCACTTGTTTCCTCCTCTGGTCATTACATGTTTCCCACATTCTCTACAGATTCGAGATCTGTTCTCAACAACACCACCTTTTTTTCTGAAGTTAGTCCAAATACTATTTCATATTTTTATGTTGTGGTATACCGTCATACCCCTAATTGCTGTACACTATAGGTCATGTGTTTAAAGTGGCAAAATCATATTCAAAATGTCACAGTAAACTTTCGTAGAAGCTGACAAGGAAGAAGGCAAACCATATGAAACCCTATAAAAACAGAAAAATAGAACTTAAATAGCATCTTGTTTCTCTTTTTTTCCTTTCTGTATATAACTACCTTCTCATAACTCAATCCATGCAGAAGACCTTTTAACCTCTTCCTGTCCACCCCCTACCGGTATGGCACCAACGCCATGAGATTTAGCAGAATTTACAATTCATAAATATATATATTTTTTGTCAGTAAAGCTTTTATTCCATTTTTAAGGATTTCAATCATCCATCTTATAAAATAAAGAAAAGAAACAGTTATTTTAAACTAATTAAAAAAACTAAATGTAAAAATGTTTTTTTTTAATTCAATAAAAGAGAAACATACAGCAAATACTTCATACTTCATATATACTACATACATACTTCACTTACATAAAGTAACAGGCTCTTTCCCCTCAGCCCCTATAGGTCCCTACTCCCACTCTTGATGTAATCCAAAACATGGTCCCATACCAGGTGAAGTTTCTCTTTGGAGTCATGTAGCTTGGCTCCCATCAGCTCAAAGGATGCAGTCACAAGCTTAATCCACTCCATGTTCGGGTTTAGTCTGGCTTTCCCAGTTACCAAGAATGATTCCAGCTGTAGTGATAAAACCTGCTAATTCTAGACCAAACACAGCTTTGGATACCTCTGGTGGCAGAGTAGACCTATTCGTGCGGATTCTGGTAAAGTTTGGTCTAACCAAGTTTTTTTATAACCTGCTTCCAGAAAGGAAGAACTAAAGGACATGCCCACAATGCATATAAAACAGTCTTAACTTTACACTTCCAATTAGACTGTTCTGTAGTAAACCCATTTTCACAGTCTAGCTGGCATATGATAATACCTATGGATAGTCTTATAATGTTGTGGCAGCCCAAGGGGCTGCACAGGGAAATGGCTGACTGGCCTCCAACACATGGGAGCCCGAGAACACTACATTTCCCAGCAGGCCACAGTCACACCTGAGCCGAGTCAAGGCAATGGGACTAATGAACAGCTGAAGGCCATGTGGAGGCCTATATAAAGGGCTGATTCCAATAACAATTGGAGAGGAGTAGGAACGTGTTTGGGAAGGAGTTGCTGAGTGTGTTTGTAAGTAGAGAACCGTGAAGTCTTTTGACCAGCCAGTATTTGGAAAGAGAGTGTTGGAGTGTATTTTTGTGTATGGAATTGGATTGTTTTGAGGACCCCCTTTGGATATCGACTACGGACTGGATTTGTGGACTGGATTTTGGACATTGACAACGAGCTAAAGATTGCAGACTTTGTGTTTGTATTCCCCTGAAGACCCCACCCTTTGTTTTGTGTTTGTCAGTATTAGTTTAACAAATCATTGTTTTGTTTTTGAATACTGCCTCCTCTGTGTTCTTGAACTTGCCTATGCCCTCTGCAAGGTCCGTGAGTGTCGCCCAACCCCTGGGGACACCACAATGTGTACATTTACCTTGTGCCACCCTGCATTTGACATTTTTTCCCCATGCACCTTCCCCAATATCACAATTGAGATCCATTTGCCAAATTAATTGTAAAGAAGGTTTTCATGTCCCTAAGATACTTTGTATCGTTTCCCTATGTATTATTTAACTAAGTCCCGCCTCCCACAAATTTCTAGTGGTGTATCTGTCAATCAATATGATACGTTGCAGATGGAAATTAAGTTTTTAATTTATCCTGAGAGGTTGTATAAGAAGCCGAACACATCCATCACGCAAAGTTCCGTTCAATAGTGTAGCTGTTATATTAAGTTGGTATAGGTTTGTTTAGTGCTGCACTGAGTTTCAGACCATGAGAGCCTGTGTGCGTGCATCAATAAGTAAGTTATTTCTATTATTAGACTGGAAACGAGTTGAGCATACACTACCGGTCAAAAGTTTGAGTACACCTTCCATCTGGACTATGGCTAATCGGGCACTCCTTCATTCTTCAGCAAGATAACGACCCGAAACACACCTTGAAGTTGTGCAAGAACTATCTGGTGAAGGAGGAATGTGAACAACAACTCAAACTAAAGACCTGGCCTACCCAGTGTCCAGACCTCAATACCATAGAACTTGTATGGGACAAACTGGAAAGGAAGAGTCAAAGCAAAGCAACCCACAAGTTTCTCTGGGAATTGCTGCAGGATAGCTGGGAAAACATGTCTGGTGATTTCCTGCTAAAACGTATTATCTGAATGGCCACTGTTTGTGAGGCTATTCTCACGCCAAATAGTGACTATTTTGAGGAATCCAAGATTCAATTTTCAATATAATTTTCTTGAACATTTCTTTGATGTTCATTTTGTTCATTGTTACATGTGTTTTTTGTCATTTTAAAGTATTTACAGAAATGTATATGGTGTAAAGCATTGTCAATTATGAGATAAACCTAGTTTCCAGCAGGTGTACTCGAACTTTTGACCGGTAGTGTACATTCGCTATGCTGGTTATTGTTTGGTGATTCATATCCATGCTAGCTATCGTTAATAGCTCTTGTTATTTATGTAGCTCATATCAGAAGATGTATTTGCATACGGCATTGTATGAGCCGAGTAACTGTAATTGTGTAATTTACTATTGGGAATCTGTACTGTTTAGTTTATAGCCTGTAATGTCGGCGCTGTTTCAGTGTTCTATTCAACTCATGTGAGGCATATGCCTGTATACACAAGCTAAGATGGCGCTGCCCAGTAAAGCCCTCGTGCTCATTATGTTCAATGTGAACACATAAGATAGTATCTGTTATTATGTATGTAATATTGATATAATTGGTATAAATATTATATCCTTTGTTTCTATGTTTATAGAATCACACACACCCTCATTCCTATCTGGATAACTTGTGCACAGTCCAGGAAGGTTGCATGAAAGTTTATTGAAAATAACGACATCTCTCCTTTGCATTCTTACCCCACGGTGACTACAACTAACCTAACCAGCAAATTATTCAGTTGGGATAAGTCAGTGCACACCACCTTGTCCGATTTAACATTAATCTTAAGGGCAAATCCATATTAATGTCAACCTGAATATGAAAATACAAAGTTACTGCTTTACCAATTAAACTTCTGTTTAATTTACTGTTAAAGTGTATAGGTTGATGAACTGACTTTCTTTGACCAATTTATTCCATAAAATATGTGTTATTACCATTGAATTGATCATTGAGAGACAACTAAAAATAGGGGTTTTCATGTTGCCAATTTTCATTACTTTTGAATGGTTTACAGAATTTGTGTATTACTCAGGCTTGTTCTCTTAAATGTTTTAAGTATTTGAGAGGTTAATAATACAACGTGGAAAGAATCTTGAAGAATCTAGCTCCAGTATATTATTGATCAGCTTTATAAACATAGGGTCCTGACTGGGACAGACAATGTCACGTCCATAATGCTTTTAAGGAAAGGTTTCTGTAAAAGATGCATTTTAAATGAGATCTGACTAAAACTTCCTCTGAAAAGCTAAGTTTTATCAAGGTCAAATATGGTATAAAATGAGTCTATTTCATTATTCACCGTTACAGATGTTTCCACTGTAGCCACTTCAAAACAGGCTGGAAATCTCTACCACTGTCGTTTAGTGGTTAGAAGAATAGAATGTCTCCATGTGCAGCCTCCTCATAAATATAAACATAAATTCCTGATTTTTATCTCATCATGATTGTCGCCAGGGCTGGACTGGCTGATTCCTGATTCCGGTAGGGCCGGTAGAATTATTTTATATAGATTTTTCATTAGTAGCATCAGAAAATGATTGTCTGAGCCAAATGGCCTATTTTTGTCCCAGTCCAGCCCTGATTGTCGCTGATTTGGTGCCTCACATTTGAAATCGGTGGGGCTTTTTATTAACAGCATCTGACTTTATTCACGGGTCCATTTAGCAAGATTTGCATCCTCAATTGAATGTCAAGTGAAGTGACATGCAGGGCCTTCCTTTGACGTGCCTTGTCCTTTTTTCTTTACATTATCTGAATTGTGGATCGTACTGGTTAAAACATGTTTGTCAAACGTAGTCTTTTTGCTAATTGCGTCCAGCATAGGTTATCTATCGATTATGAAATGACCTGCTTTCCATAATTATTTTAATGCTTAGTCTTGGTGAATTCGCTCTTTAGAAAAACTTGAATCGGGGTACAAGAGGCTGCGACACAGCTAGCCAGTTTAGCACACACAGTTTTGAATTTTTTCACTAAAGAATGGAAATTTTGGACGCTGTCACATCCCTAACGGAACGTGTCACGTCCATAGCGGTATTTTCATTACTACTTAACTTGTGAAATTGCAGTGTGTTAGGAAGCTGCACTCCATCGAGGGAGGCACTGGGATGTTTTCTTGGCAACAGCCACATGAGACAGAGTAATTGCCTGACGTTATCTGAGGCTGACCTACCCTTTATGAAAGCCCCCTGGTCTGCATAAATAATACGAGGTAAGACAAGTCTCATGACCAGGACCTCCGTGTGGACCTTACAGTCTATCTGTTAAACAGGATCTAAGGGATCCTTTTCCTTCTTAAAATGAGATTAGAGCCTCATTCAAATGATCTGTCAGTTGCCCTTGTAAGGTTGCTTCTGAATAAACCGCTTTTAATATAGGAACCACAAAAAATAGCTGTATTTATTTATTTATATACAAGAGGTGTCTTTTTACAGTAAAACAAACCCCATACAGTATGGCATGTGACTGGCTAAAACATCTAACCACTTTGAATAGATTTTGGGACACCAAAGGACACCTGAGTCCTGTTTTTAGAAAAACACTGTAGAATTGTATTGCTTTTAGATATCTGCATCCAGTTGTTTGGGGGAAGTGTACAACCCCTTGGGGTAGCACACAACTATTATTTATCTGCAATCTGCTATGGCTTGAGAAAATTCATCATATTAGTAGGGTGTAAACTGTTTTGTCTTTATTTTACATTTTATGTACTTATAAAGTGCATCATGAGTCTCATAGGTGACACATTTGGGGATGATGGTAGATGCTACCACTTGATTCCTCATGGTACAACTGTTTATTTCATATCAAGCCCTCAACCATGTCTGTTGAAGGTGTACTTTTGGAGATATTAGGCTTGGTGGGTTAGTGAAGGGGTTAATAAAATGAGTGAAAAAAACGCATGGGTCAAAATCAGTTCAGCATCTCAGAGATGTGCCTGTGCGTCAGGACACCACTGATAAACGCTCGTTCATTGTTTCTGTTGCCATGGAGGAGATCTTGCAATAAAAAATAAATAAAAAAGGAGGGGTTGGCGCTTTCTCATTTAGCATGCTAAGTACGAGAGTCAGGAGAAATGAGATTGTGCCTGGGAAAAGTGAGAACAGGGTTCTCAGAGAGAAAGAGAGAGAGAGAGAGAGGGAGGGAGAGAGCGAGGGAGGGAGGGAGAGAGACTGGTGCTTGCTTTTCAAGCGGCTAGAGGAACCGCTCCCCCTTACCTCAAGACACTCAATCACACCCTACACCCCAGCCAGACCCCTCCGCTCCGCCTCCTCTGACAAACTGACTGTCCCATCCCTCTGGGTGCCCGGCAGCTGCTCCTCGCGGTCTCACCTCTTCTCTCTCCTGACCCCTCGGTGGTGGAACGGCCTTCCGCAATTGGTCAGGACCGCGGAATCACTTGCGATCTTCCGCAAGAGACTCAAAACCCACCTTTTCAGACTCCACTACCACTGAATTATGTACATCTACCCAACTGTCATCACCACTGCCTACCTGCTCAATACGTCTTGTATATGTATCCCTGCTTACTCCTCATTTAAATTTTTGTAAAATGTTTTATAATAATTACTAACCTTTTCCTTCCCAGTGTTACAGGTATGGTATGCAGCTGCCTACAACGATGTCTATCGCTGTATTACTGCACTGATCTCTTGCGCAAACTATGATTGTTCCTACCATGTATTAATGCACATCTTGTAAGTCGCTCTGGATAAGAGCGTCTGCTAAATGCTTAAAATGTCAAAAATATGGAGAGAGAGAGGGAGAAGGGGGTAAAGGGAGAGAGGGGGAGAAAGAGCGAGATTGGGGGGGTGAGCTATAAATGCATGTTGCGCTCTCTTTTGAAGTGATGACGGGCTGTCTGTTTTAATGAAAGAGCTCCTGACTCAGGAGTACACCGATCAAACACACGTTTGGAATATATTTCCAACTTTAGGCGCATTCACAGCGTGCTAGCAAGAGTTCACCCACAGCGGAAAATCTGAGAGAGAGAGAGAGAGAGAGACAGAGACAAGAGTGTGCATTCTCTCTTCCTTTGATTTCTGTGTTCTGCAGACTTTAAAGTCTGTGGATTCTTTATATATATATCCACCTTCCGTTCTCGCCTACAGTCTGCCATAACAACACCCCGACAGCGGTCTGACATCTTAAAAGTCCTTGTCCCAGCTCGCAGGCGCTTTGGGTTTTTTTTTTAAAAGAAGAAAAGAGGGAAAGAAAGAAAAATGTGCTTGTTCACAGCTGCTAGAGACGGACCACTTTGTCTTGCTGGAGATGAATTCCACAGAAGATTCCAGACCACCAAGGAAAAATAATTAAAAAGAAGATCCCTTTGGAAAGGAAGCATGGAAAAATGGCTGACCTTGTAGAGATCTATTCATTTCATTTCTGAATAGACAGCTGAGTTTGGCTGCACAGAAACAGCGCTCTGCTCAGCTCGTCCATGTTGTTGTCCACAGGCTGATACATCGTAATGGGCACAGTGAGGAAACAGTACGCAGCCAGACCCAGGCCATCGCACTTTTCATGGCTCTGCCTGTTTGTGCATGTACACACACACACACTCACACACACACTCTCACACACTTTCACACACACACTCATACTCACACCGCAAGCACGCATGCACACACACACACAGGCACTCCCTCCCTTGCTCTTATTGCTAGTTGCCTGTCTCTCTCTCTCACACACACACACACAGCTGCATTTAAACAAGAATCTGAAAACTCCTTCAGGATACTAAATTCAGGGACTCACATTGGTAACTAGGTCAGTGCTTACAATAGCCCCAGCATCTCCTCCCTCTCCTCCATTCTCCTCATCTCATGTGAGTCTGTTTTAATGTAAACAGTGGAAATATCTACATTTGCCAATTTAAGTGGGCAGTTTTCTCTCTTCCCGTTTTCTCTTTCTCAAGGCAGCTTAGCCAGCCCAGTCTACAGCGCTAAATACAGGTTACAGAGCACAGTTCAGCATTGGGAAATTAATTCAGCAAACTGCAGTGCCAATGGTACTGGCCTTTTTATAAACATAAATAAATCTTTAAAAAATTATTGGATTAAGTGAAATTGTAAAAAGGAAGAAATACATATACTCTGAAAAACACTGCGTTTGTATGAATCTGAGGTCCAACTGAAGAAGAAATATTAGAATAAGACTAAAGAATAGACAGGGATAAACTTGTGATGGCAGAAGGCCACAGAGCATCTGAAAGTAAAACTGTATTCACAATTCATTCTATACTATAGCCTACTGACTGCATACGCACAATAAGATGATTGTTCAAATTCAGAACTGTGTTTTTATACTGACTGCTAGCTGATGACAAATTAGTCAATAGAAATTCTGCATCCTGTCATATAATTTTCATTCGAAAAGTAGTCAAAATCCTTGAGAAAATCTGGAGTATTATAGTATCCACTGGGATTGAATGTAGACGTACTCATTTGTCAGCCTGAGAGCACATAGATTTAATGCAAAAAAAAACATATAGCCCATATGATATACAACAGTAAAAGGGAAATTGTCACAGATTTTACAATGTGGACGAGGGCCTTGCAAGGCTGTTTTAAGGTTAGCTTTTTCATAGCAGCTCCTGTCTGCTCTCTGCTCAGTGTTTCTCCGTGTTTTTGTCTGTAGTTAGATCTCCTTAAGGTATCTTCAAAGAAAAGACACATGAATTATGCATGTCATGTGATTCAAAGAAATAAACATTTCTTATTGATTTTTTTTTATAACAAGCGCTTACAAGAATTCACAGGGACAGAAAAGAAAGAAAGTGGACCGCATGCAATGTAAAATTAATTTTCAAAGGTTCAGTTATCTTCTGTTCTTTTTTTCTTCTTCTTTCAAGGAGACTAGCGTTGTCGGTGCATTTGAATGAGGCCGTCTCTGTGGCAGGGTATGGAAGGGTTAGTGTGCCAGGCTACTCCAGGATAAGAAACTATGGTGTCTCTTATCAGGCCCTAAGTGAGAGAGCCTGTGTGCCTGGTGCCTTTAAAACTTAATTCCGTGTTTAGTTGTACTGGGATTGCCTCTGGTTCGCCCACCCCTTCTAGACTGAGGGGGTGGGGGGTTGCCAGACTCAATCCCAAGAGTTCACCGATTTTTGTGGCTCATCCCCCCCAACTGCTTGTTTGCCCGATCATTTTTAACACTACGGTAAAATAATTTAGTGTGATTTATCTTTTATTTTTTTTAATTGTCCCCCCCCCAAGAAAATGGAATAATTAAGTAAATAAAAGCAGAGGTTGGAGCAGATCCCGCTTTATGTCTATTCCCCCAGGGGTTGAGCTGTGATAGACCTGTTTCAGCCCCCCATCCCCCCCACAGTGTGGTGAATGTTGTCCGCGCATGTTCCAAATTGGCATTTTGTGGCTTTAAACTCCAATCACCCCCCACCCATTTTTGCAGGGGCCCCCGGGCCCCCAGAGAGCTGATTCTGCCATTTGCATCCTCTCCACAGCGCTGTGAAGAACAACCTTGTGTAAATTGCATTTTAAAACGGTTTTGGCATCACTCTTGTCCTCTTGGGAAAAGAGGCATGCATACAATTGCGGCATCAGACATTATTTTTTATAAATGTTGACAAGCCCCGCTCAGTCGCAGTTGATCCTTGGAATTAACATTATATCAGCACATGCAGCGATCTGGGGAGGATAAGCAGAGAGGATTTGATCACAAGCGCTTATGTAAATTGCGGAGTTATGGTGAGATAGGCTGCCTGTAACTCCGTTCTGAAGATGGAGGGTCAGGTTCCCGTTAAACGCCTGTTTGGCACTTTGGAACAACATGAGATGTTTTCTATTTACAGTGCAAGCTTCCTGGTTAATGGCCATGCCCTTTGACATTTTTAGGAAACCCACAGTGTCATTTTAAATATGATATATTTATTTAAAGTGAGGGTGGGAAAATTCTTATGAATACTAATTTGAGGGTGTGGCATTCAGATAATTCATTTTCAGCATTCATCTCACTTAAATGAGAATTTACCTATCTGCAATTCCTTGAAATTACACATCCGATCCTCAGCTTCTTTTACCAAGGTATTTAAAGAAGAAAAAACAAACCTGGCAGGGTCAATAAAATCCAACAGTTTAAAAATATCAGAGTGTCATATCCCCAGAGTATAATGACATCATCAGCTCATCCCAGAGAGGGTATCTGTCTCCCTGTCTTTCAGGATCTAGATTTCTCATCACATCCACTGGAGCCTTGTATATTTTGGATGTACAGAATGAGGATGGATTGTATAACTACCGTTGTGTCACGCGGCACCGCTACACGGGGGAGACCCGACAGAGCAACAGTGCCCGTCTCTTTTTGTCAGGTGAGGCCTAACTCTGAACCATAATTCTGACCCTACTCCCTGAACCCTGATCTTGAACCCTAAACCCTAACCCAACAAAGCAACAGTACACCCTGAACCCTGATCTTGAACCCTAAACCCTAACCCAACAAAGCAACAGTACACCCTGAACCCTGATCTTGAACCCTAACCCAAAGCATCTTTACCCTCCCACCCCCCGGTGGGAAGCTCGTTCCATGTTGGGACATGATGTCCTCTTCAGGAAGCCTGTTCTCTCTCTCTCCCCCCCCCTAACCCCCACGCTAGACCCAACAAACTCAGAGCCGCTGATCCTGGATGGCTTTGACCGACGGGAGGTCATGGCCGGCCAGCGGGTGGAGCTTCCCTGCAAGGCGTCAGGTCACCCTGCCCCCAAATACCGCTGGCTGAGGAACAACAGCCCCCTGGAGCCAGACAGCCGCTTCCGACAGAGCGTGAGCGGCCTGCTGATCGAGAGCACCCAGCCTGGCGACGCGGGCAGCTATGTGTGTGAAGTGTGGAACAGCTACGGCAATGCTGAGGTCGTGGGCCGTCTGCTTGTCAAACGTGAGTATGAGCCACCGGACACCCCTGCTTCACAGGAGAAACTCCCTAGCTCCCCGACTCCACAGGTGAACCAAATAATCATCTTTGTGTTATTATCATGGAAAGCTTTGTCTATCTACCATTGCAGCGAAAACATTTCCCTGATTTGATTTGTTGTATGTACATACATGCTGGCATGGCCAGTTAGTTATTTAAACTGTATATTAGGGATGTAACGGTACACAAAAATCATGGTTAGGTATGTACCTTGGTTTTGAAGTCACGGTTCTGTACGTTTTCGGTACAGTGGGGGAAAATAAATGCAAAGGATAAAATTGCTTTTCATTTATTATGAACTTTGTAAACAGTGGCTAATTGGCCACAATTTACTAAACAAATTAAGGCACATATCTGTCTTTATCTTGCAAACAATTTGGGATGATATGGGAGGGTCTTCAAGCTCTGGCTTCTCATTAGCATTTGCCATACTGACTATGAGGCTGGGCTGTGCCAAATTAATCTCTCTGGTTCAGTGCCATAGACGTGCGTGGGCTGAATGAACAACATCCGGTTATATCTTCGGGGGAGTTGATGTATATATACTGTATACACTACCTGTCAAAAGCTTTAGAACAGCCCCATTTTCCAGTTTTTACTGAAATTTAAGCAGTTAAAGTCCAGTGAATAACCTGAAATAGTACAAAGGTAAGCAGTAAACTGTGAGAGGTAAATTAAAAAAAGTTTAGGTTACTTGTCAAAACTGAAAACTGAAAAATAATGCAGGCGAAACTGAAAAATAATGTACATTTTTTGGCAGTGAGTAGTTTCCTACACCATCAAAAGGCACTTGGCAACTGGAGGAAACTCTGACAGGGAGAGGTCTGGCAGACCCAAAGTCAAAACAAAATCAGAAGACAAGTTTCTGAGAGTCAACAGCTTGCGTGATAGGCAGCTCACAGGACAACAGCTTCAAGCACAGCTTCAACTGTCACAAGTCTCAGTTTCAACTGTGAAGAGAAGACTCCGAGCTGCAGGTTTGACAGGTCGAGTGACAATAAGAAAGCCATTGCTAAGATGGCAAAATAAGAAAAAGAGGCTTGCCTGGGCCATGAAGCACCGCCAGTGGACGACTGAAAACTGAAGACTGGAAGAAGGTCTTCTGGACCAATTAATCCAAATTTGAAATCTTGAAATTTTGAAAGGTTTGAGTAGGCGAAAGGATGGTTAATCAAATGTACATTATTTTTCAGTTTTTGGTAACCTAACTTTTTTAAACCTTTGGCAGTTTACCGCTTACCTTTGTACCATTTCAGGTTATGCACTGGACTTGAACTGCTTAAATTTCTGTAAAAACTGGAAAATGGGGCTGTTCTAAAACTTTTGACCAGTAGTGTGTGTATATATATATATATATATATACAGTATATATATACATATACTTATACATGTAATTAAATACAACTATTGATTTAGTTGTCTGAGTTTATTTACGTGTCTTAGCAAAAGGGGTGACCACTTATGGAATCTTAATTATCAGATTTTTATTTGTAATTTGTTTTTTACAATCACTTTTACAAGCACTAATTTCAGAACCTTGAGGTCTTTTTTCAAAATGATACACACAAAACTCAAAACGGATAATCAAAATGCATTTTTCAAAACTCAACATTTTTTTCAATTGCCTGAATACAATACACATAAGCCTAAAATCATTTGTTCGCTGAACTAAATCACTTGTTCACAATGACACAACTTAACATCAAATGTATTAGCATTTCAAAATGCAATACACACATTACATATGATATGACTGTCTTTTAATTTCATTACAATGCATCTAACTATGAATTAATCCAACTGTTCAAAATGATAAGTAACTGTAGCATTACTCCTAATGCAGTTTTATCTAAACTGATTAACGAAATTCCATGTTTAGATCATGAACCAATTTTACTACATCTTTGGGTGTAATATTTCATTATCATCCTTAATCAGACACTGTTCTTATGGTTCCATGTTCCACTGTTCCAGACAATGTTTTCAGATTTGACAGTATGTATGCAGGCCCTTTTCTTGGCTTTTCCAAGTTACTGATGATTGATTTCACATTGTGGTAAGAGTATAATATGGTGTGTATCCACCTGCAACAACATAGTGACAACATGGAGCAGGCAGATAATCATGGACCATGTCAGAATAGAGGTCAAGCAGTGAGAGGAAGAGGAGGAGGAGGAGGAGGTGGTCAAGGGAATGGCAGAGGACAAGTACCTCTTCAGAGAGGTGGCCATGGGCCTCGTCTTAGAGTAGGGCTTAGACCTCATCAGAGAGGTGGCCATGGGCCTCGTTTGAGAGGTGGGGGGGACATGGTAGAGAACAAGGTCACGGACCAAGACAGCAACAGCAAAGAGTGTCCAATGAAATCCGAGAAATAGTTGTGGACTATGTCATAAATCGTGGCATGACAATGACTGAGGCAGCTTCAATTATTCAGCCAAACCTCAGAAGATCAACCGTGGCCTCAATCATCAGAACTTTCCTCCATGAGAACCGGTAAGTCTTCAGCATTACTCTCAATTGTCAAATTACTGTATATTACATGCCACTGCATACCGCACAGTAGGTGTTGCGACTGAATGTGTTCTTTGTTTTCCCTGCAGAATTTAGACCCCAAAAAGGCCCAATGGGTGAGGCAGAGGCCAAATTATGACTTACTAACAAGAGCTGGCTGTGGTCAATTTGGTTCAGTCCAGAAATTATATACGCCTGACCGAAATTCAGCAGCACATCATTGACAATGACGATGTGTTCAACAATGTGGAGGCTATAAGTCTGCCGACTATTGCACGCATTCTAAAAAGGCACCAGGTGTCTCCCAACAGATATACTTGGCACCTTTTTAAAAAAAATGCAGATAGGGTGAAGCAACTGCGGACTGAGTAGGTTCAGGTATGTTCAGTTTCAAGATTCTTGTTGTGAAAGATTCAAGTTTGATCTACATTATTCTGTAGGGTAATTTTCTTTCCATTTCTTTTTAGAGGGTGATGGAGCTGGATGCTGCAGAGAACCACCACAAATTCCTCTTTGGTGACGAGGACCTCTTTGTGGACCTGGCCAAAACAAGGTAGAGAGGTCGGAACTTCATTGGCCAGCGGGCAACCATCCAGGTACCTGGACAACATCACCATGTGTGCTGCAATATCTGAGGATGGTGTGGTGGGACACAGACCGCTTATGGGATCCTATAATGCAGCTCTTCTTGTGAATTTCCTTGATGAGCTACAGCAGGTCTGTCAAGCTGATGGAGTGACTTATGTGATAGTGTGGGACAGTGTTAGGTTCCACCATGCTGAAATGGTGTAGCCATGGTGTCAGGCCCATCTGCAGTTTACAACCCTGTACTTGCCCCCATACTCTCCTTTCCTCAACCCAATTGAGGAATTCTTCTCAGCATGGAGGTGGAAGGTGTGTGATCGTCACCCTCACGAACATGCCACCCTCCTCCAAGCCATGGATGATGCAGGCAATGACATCACAGCAGACCAATGTCAAGCCTGGATTCGCCTTGCCAGAAGGTTTTCCCCCCGATGTATGGCAAATTAAAATATCCACTGTGATGTGGAGGAGAACTTATGTCCAAATCCACAAGATAGGCTTAATGGAAATAGCTAACCAATGAATGTCATTATTTTGTTTTGTTTTTCACTGCAGTTGAGGAAAAAAAGTGTTTCACTTTGTAGCTATAATTATTTGTTGCTATGATTCAAACAAACAAACAAAAAATGTTTGTAATTGTATTTTTTTAAATCAGATTTTGTTAAATGATTCCACTGTCTCTGCTACTGTCTCTACTATTCCCTTTATTTAGAACCACAAAAAGAACCATATTGAAACATGTATCAAGTATTTTTTACTGCAATATTAAAGGATTGTAAAAACAACTAAACAGTGAAGCTATCAGTATCTTGTGTGAGTTATTTGAATCAATGATTCTGAAGTGCAAGATTTCTTCAAAGATATGAATGCACAATGCAAGGTTTTTAGCATAGGACAGGCTGTGTTACAAGTGCTGACCGTTTTGAGTGTTGTGTCTAAGGTTTTGAAAATTGAGCACAAACTTGTGAGATTAGTGCCAATGTGTAACAAACTGTAATTAACAAAAAGCTTTAGATTTTTTTGCTTCAGATTTTTTTTTTTACATGATAGAATATTTTGTGTTGATCAGTGGCAAGAAATCCCACTGAAATCCATGTTGAAAGATGGTGGTTGTGAGCAGGACCCCCTCTCGTGTGTGTGTTGTGCTGCAGAGCCCCTTAAGGTTGTGGTGACCCCCCGTAAGGTGAAGGGCAGCGTGGGTAGCCAGGTGTCGCTGTCCTGCAGTCTGAGCGGGTCGGATCAGTACCAACTCTCCTGGTACCGCAACGGTGAGGTCATCCGCCCCGGCAACAACGTGGTCATCACCGGCAGCAACCACGAGCACCTGGTGATGGAGGGCATGGCCAAGAGCGACGGCGGCGCCTACCAGTGCTTCGCTCGCAATGGCAAGATGTCCGCCCAGGACATGGTGCAGGTCGTCCTGGAAGGTGGGTGCGGGCCGGGCCAGGCCCGGCTAAGGGGGTTCCCTTGGAAACATCTTACTAAAATAGTGAAAGCCAGAGACTCCATAAGAGTCCCTCAGTAAAACACATTTATACAAAAGTATTTGCATGCATGTGTCTGAATGTGTGTGTGTGTGTGAGC